>OY725323.1:6730903-7418403 GCA_963242795.1 Inga leiocalycina
TTAAAGCTTAATCCTGGAAAAGGAATCTTCTTTAAGAAATGCACTACCAGAAATATCGTAATATACACTGATGCAGATCATGCAAGGGATAGAGAAACTAGAAGATCAGTCTCAGGATATTGCACATACGTGTGGGGAAATCTTGTTACATGGAGAAGTAAGAAACAAACTGTGGTATCACCAAGTAGTGCAGAAGCCGAACTAAGAGCTGTTAATCATGGAGTACGTGAAGGACTTTGGATCATTAGATTACTGAAGGAGTTGGGAATTCCATATGAGGGGCCAATGCAAATTTGGTGTGACAACAAAGCCAGCATTGAAATGTTCAAGAATCCAGTCTATCATGATAGAACAAAACATGTTGAGATAGACAGACACTTTGTTAAAGAGAAAATTGAGGCAGGCATTATGAATTTGTCTTACATCAGATCTGAAGACCAAATTGCAGACGTGCTGACAAAACCACTAAGCAGAACTACGTTTGAAAAGTTTCTGTGCAAGCTGGGTATGATTGACATATACTCTCCAGCTTGAGGGGGAGTGTAAGAAGTCAGAAATATCAGCACCTAATTGTATGCCATTGTTGACACTCTCTACACCTCTGTCTACACTCACCTACACTCACCTACCATTGATTTTTGTCCCTCTGTTTTTCCTATATAAGCATTGTAATCCTAAGCATTTAGATATCAATGAATAACATGAGCTCTTAAGCTCATACTATTCTTGCTGCTTTTGCATGTAGGTTAATGTAAATTAGGATCTTCCATCTGACTGCATAGCATATCTTTCTTGTTTCAGTAGCTTGTAAAACCTCAGGATTTTGGAAGTTAGTTTGTCTTTCCAGAATTCATGTTCAAAGCTGAAGGCCTATTTATTAACATTTACTAAATGCAGGCACTCCTTGTGGTATGTGATTGGGAACTTGCTGAAGCTCGGAAAAAGGATGCTCTTGATCGAGCTAGGGTGCGTGGGGAAGAACCACCTGCTGAGCTGCTTGCAGAAGAAAGAGGTCTTCATGCCAGTGTTGAGGCAGAGGTGAAGAATCTCTTGCAAGGGAAAACTTGTGCTGAATTGGAGGCTATGCAAGTGCATATTGAGTCTCAAATGAGTAGCGGTACAGCGAAAGTGGTTGAGTATTGGGAAGCTGTTTTAAAACGCCTCCACATTTATAAGGCCAAGGTATTTTTCATCATATATAATTCTGCGTTACAAGTCATGAACAATGGTTCCCTCCATTACTAAATTGCCATAAGTGCAGGCTTCTTTAAAGGAAATCCATGCTAAAATGTTGCGTAAGCACTTGCAACGCCTTGAGCAACCATTGGAGGGTGAAGACAAATTGGAGAATGCTTATGGTACAAAATCTGAAGAGGAGGATATTCAGGATGATGTTAAAGGTAAGTTTTCTGTTATTTAATTGTCCGTGAGACATTGACTTGTATTCAGAATTTCATGTTTAAATTTTCCCTTTGTTCTGTATAGTGGGATCTGCAGATGAAACATATTCCCCAGAACCCATGAAAGGAGAAGATCAAGAAGCTGAAGATGAGTCTGGATCCTTTTCACCTATACTGTTGCATGGTGATGAAAGTGAGGAAGCTATTGATCCTGAAGAGGACAGGGCTATCCTGGTGACCTTTTGAAAAATACATTTTAATTGGGACTTTGTATTTAAGAATTAAGCATATGGAAGATTACTTGACCATATGGTACATTTGCAGGAGCGTAAACGAATGGCTGTATTAGAGGAGCAGCAAAGACGAATCCAGGAAGCAATGGCATCAAAGCCTGCTCCATCTGAAGATAATTTTGAGATGAAGGCTATGAAAGCTATGGGAGCTATGGAAGAAGGAGATGCACTATTTGGCTCTGGAGCTGAAGTGAACCTAGATTCACAGGTACCCTATCTTAGTCATTCAAGTAATATTTCACTCTGTGAAAGCTGTGGTTTTTTGACATAGGGACCCAAGAGGCAATTAGCATGCTTAAACTTCAGCCCATCAGCAAATAACTCCTCCCCTCTAAAGTGCTGTGAATTTAGGAACATTAAGAATATAACTGCCCATAAATCTAATTTTTGAGGGGGAAAATTCACCAAAGTTCATTGTTTGAATTGCTTCTTTCTTGACTGACCCTATTTCGGTGTTCCTTCAAGTCTTGATGAATTAAGGGCAATATTTGCCAGGTTTTGGAGTTTAATTATTGCAAGTTGGTGAGTGGTAGTTATAGAAGGAGCTTTGGAGGACTTGCCTTTCTTGTATATTGTTTATCAGTTATCAAATCCTTTGGCTATCCTCCATAGAATAAGTTGATACTAGAGGGAGTAATATATTTTATTTGGTATCTAAAACTAATAATGATGCGTATATTATTCTGTTTTTTCTTTTGAGAATTTCTAACATGATTGATAACTTTTTGTGCAGGTTTATTGGTGGCATGACAAATACCGGCCCAGAAAGCCAAAATATTTCAACCGTGTTCACACTGGATATGAGTGGAACAAATATAACCAGACTCATTATGATCATGACAACCCGCCTCCGAAGATTGTACAGGGATATAAATTTAATATTTTCTATCCAGACCTTGTAGACAAAACCAAGGCTCCAACCTACACTATTGAGAAGGATGGCAGCAATGGTGAGACATGCATCATAAGATTCCATGCAGGGCCGCCTTATGAAGACATCGTAGGTCTACTGTTCTCGTTTGTTCAGAAAGATTTATAGTTCAATCAAAATATCAATGGGAGAAATACACTTAGGTCCTAGGAAAGAAGAGAAATGAAAAAATGGTCATTTGAAATTGCAAAATGAAAAAATGGTCTCATGAAGTTGTCAATGACCGCCCATGGGGTTGTTAATAACCCGCTTCTAGAGTTGTCAATGGGATCATTTTTTCATTTCCTTTCTTCCTCGGGACTTGAGTGTAATTTTCCCAAATTTAGTTATTTGTTGTTCATGTTTGGATTTTTATCTGTATCAATTACATAACATTTGCCATGTCTCTGTGCCAGGCTTTCCGAATTGTGAATAAAGAATGGGAATATTCTCACAAGAAAGGCTTTAAGTGCACATTTGAGCGTGGAATTTTACATGTTTACTTTAACTTCAAGCGCTACCGCTACCGCAGATAATTTCAGTTGCTGGTTTGCTGGGATTATGCCAATGGTGCTGGCAGCCGTGATATATATGTCCTGGCCAATTGATGGCTTGCAGTCCTTGGTTTTTTGGCAAGTAACTCTCAGTATCAGATTTGTCATAGGATTGCTGATGATTTAAAAGTTACTGAAACATCTCTTTGTTGTAGAAATAGGTGTACTGGGGTTTTAAGTAGAGATTTAACATGTTTTAGTTTCGGTATATTTGAGTTAGACCTTGATTAATTGTCACACCAATTGTATCTTTTTGTATATGGGGTGGTTCCCCTTTGCTGTTTATGGCTATTTTCAGCCAAATATAAGTTCATTTTCTTCAAAAAACTTTCTTCCAGCCTAGATAGAAACCACCCCCTATTTTCAGTTAGTAGTGAAAGGGGAGAAAGGGACAGTAAACAGTAAAAATGTATATACAATCGACACTATTACATTCATGAACCCCCTACTTATATCCTATTAAGCATGTTTCCCAAACTAGTCCTTTCCTTACTACTATTCCCACGTACTAAGTTCCTCTCAAATTATGGAAGTCCCATGAAACAAGAGATGCAAGTAGTACTCTGCATGAACTCCTCAGTCCGTTGTGAAGGGCTGGACAAGCTCACTAAAGGTAGTGAGTTCAATTCCTGAGGTCACTGCGGTACTGGGAGAGACATCCCATACATGGGTAAACCATGGAATTTGGAGCTAATTCCCATGTGTTTATTGTTCTCCTTTGGTCAATGATCTAGACATACTGAGGTTATTCAAAGGGTAGTGTGTGATTAATAGATGACAGATTGACAGGGTTGTAGGTGATCAAACAGATATCTTGCCCTTAGTTTGTAGGTGGGCTCAACCCCTGCTTAAAATTTTTAGGAAAATCATACCAAGGACTTAACCAAGGAAAATAATATATGAAAAGTCTTTTAACTTCTTAATAATAAGTAAAATTAGCACTTTTAACGAGTGAAATCTTACCTGACAATTCTGCTCTAAGTTTGTTGTGCACTTGAATTACTCCCTGAGGTCAGGACACTTGTGTGGAATCAAATCCCATTCATACCGATACTTGGAATAACAGACTAGCAAAAGTTGAGAAAATAAGCAGGGGGTCATGAAACTGAACATTGTAGAGTTTTAGTCCTACGTTATTATTATCTTATGTCCTTTATATAAGACTCACTTTAATAAAAAGGTTGAACTACAAAATTGATTTTATATCAAGGACCGCATCATATGAGTATTATTCTTTTACCACAATAAATTAATCTAAATCTAAGGGTTGATTGATCATGCGAATGTCATATGACAGGAGCAACAATAAGATGCACCGGAATTCTCGATATACTGAATTCCCGCTGCGCTTAAGTATGTTAAGGAAGATTATAAGTAAAATAATAGCATTTGTTTTAACTTTTTTTTAAAAAAAAACAAAAAAGAAACAAAATGTTTGTTTAAACTTCTAAAAATAATTAGAATATGAAACATCCAAAGGTAACGTTTGGTTTTGTTAAATTTGAGATTTCAGAAATTAAATAGCTAACCCACTAACTTTTTTGTGTCATTTAAATTAGGGAGAATTACATTTAGGTCCTGTAAAAGAGAAAAAAATGAAGAAATTGTCTCATTAACAAATCTAGGGGCTTCAATTGACAAGTCAAGGTGCCATTAATAACTTTAGGAAACCATTTTTTCATTTTTTCTCTTATGCGGGACCTGAATATAATTCTTCCTTTAAATGATTGTTTAGGAGGAATGAAGGGAGGTACCAAGTCTCCAACCCAAGCATTGAGGGATATTCATGAAGAACATTCTAGTAAGCCACAGGAGATACTGAATTTTCTTCTTTTGTTTTTAATTAACAATATCTTAATTTTTAGGCCAAATAAAATCGTTTTTCGCTTTGAAGGAGTATTGATTTTTTCCACACGTCGGATTATATAACTTTTACGAAAATGATTAAAATTGAGAGTAAACTTTAGAAGATATTTAAAGTCTAAAGTTAATTGAACTCATCTACGATTTCTGTTGTAACTACAAATTTCTTTTTTTGTCTTTCTTCTTTGATTTCTTAATCAAGTGTAAAAAGATCATAATAAATCAGGCAACCGATGTTTTGATTCTGTCCGTGCGTGTTTATGTTAGTCCCTATCACAAGAGATCAGTTTATAGTCAATAGGCCTGCCTAGATCACTCTGGAGTTTACATTTATGTTCTCCCAAACAAATCTTCCTTCTGCATAATCACTGTGGAGCAGTGAGTTAAGTGATGCCATCACCAACAACGGAAAGCCTTTATAGTGTTCCTCATAAATTGCCTATTCCACTCTGACACGAAAACTTGTGGTATATGCATTATAGTGACTAATTAAGTTGCTTTTGAATTATCCCCACTCATCTCAGGTGATCCTTGTCTTTACCCTTGTTTGTTTCACGCGTCTAATTTCTATTGCCTGTCAAGATTATTCCCTCACAAATGGATTGAGCTAATTGTGACCTTTTAGAGATGCAATTCCAATTATTACACAGCTGATTTTCCATTTCAGCCTATTTAGAGCAACGATTCTTTCAACCTCAGATTCACTGAGGGTCCCCCCCCCCCCCAAACAGTTCATGCCATCACAGAAAATGAAAGCATCTAATTCCAGTCCTTCCTTTATTTCCCACCCAACTGAATCCCCCCTAAGGACTTTGATTCTTTCTAGTGGGCTATGCGCACTATCGTGTTTCAAAAACCAAAACGCCATTGCCACTACTCTCCATATTAATATGATTTCTTTCAAAGCTTTAACTTTGCACTGTATGAATATCTAACAATACTATAGCTTCTTACACAATAAACTTTATCTAAACTCGAATATAGATGCTGCTAGTTTGGCCAAGAAAGGAAAAAAAGATTGTAGCTAGTGCAGGAGTATACGGGTTACACAGCACACTTTCTTAAGCTGACACATCATCACTATTCGTCACTTGATCTGCAATTTTAATGATGCATTGAAGGTGTTGAACAATGTCCATCATACTTGGCCTTTCGCCTTTCTTTTCCCTCAGGCAGCTGAGTGCCAGCTCTGAGAAAAGTTGTATGCTTGTTTGCACTTTATCATCTGCTGGTTCCTTGGACATTACGAGCCTCTGATCTACCAGTTCCATGATTGACCCGTTGCTGGCATGTTGACCAACAAAAATTGCCAGGTTTACATCATCTTGCGCTCTTGAGAAATCTATGGCCTTCTGGGACGTCAAAAGCTCCAGCAACACAACCCCATAACTATAAACATCACTTTTATCAGTTAACTGGTAGTTGCGGTAATACTCAGGATCCAAGTAGCCTAATGTTCCCTGAGCACAGGTTGATACATGACTAAGTCCTGGGTTAGCCAATCTGGAGAGCCCAAAATCTGCAACTTTGGCGTTAAATTCATCATCTAGCAGTATGTTTGTGGACTTCACATCTCTGTGGTAAATGGGAGTGTGTGCAGCAGAATGAAGATATGCCAATGCTTCAGCTGTTTGAAAAGCAACCTTCAGCCTCGTTTTCCATTCTAGGAAATTGGAATACCTGCCATGAAGATGGTCATGGAGGGTCCCATTTGAGATGTACTCGTAGATCATCAGAGGCTGCTCAGATTCTACACAGCAACCTAGGAGTCTGACTAGGTTCTTGTGATTGACTTGAGAAAGAATTGCAACCTCGTTTAGTATCTGTTGGATGCTTTTGAGGTTGCCCAATCTAGCTTTCTTCACAGCCACTAATGTCCCATCTTGAAGTTCACCTCTGTAGACTTCCCCGAACCCACCGTTCCCCAAAACTCTGTCTTCAGAAAATCCATTCGTTATTTTCATCACCTCCTTCATTTTAAACATCCTAGCAGGTGTCTCTCCAGAATTTGACTTTATCACATCTTCTATTGTCTTGGCCTGCTTTGACCAGTAAGGTAGCTTCCAGGACCTCCTTAAGATGATGGCCATAACTGTGGCTAGACAGAAAAATGTTACTACCACAATCGAGACTGTTAAGCTGACATGTGATTTAGACTTTTTCTTGTTCTTCAAGCAAGTTGCAGCCATAGGGTCCCAATGGTATTCTCCCTTACAAAGACAGCGAAAGACGCCATTTTTTTCAGCTGGGGAACAAATAGAAGCTCCAGAGCAATCTTTTTGGGTCCTGCAGAGAGGTTCAGGAGGAGAAGCCCATTGAATTTCAAGGCCTTCCTCCCACTGGTAAGCAGGCTTGCCTGCATCTAAATGAAGGATGCTTCTGAATGCTTTACATCCAGAGCTGTGAAGGCGTATCTTGTATGCTGAAGGCATCCCACCTGCAACAAAGGTGCAACAAGGGCCAAGACCACTGGCACACTGAAAAGCTCTTTTACTGTCAACATGTCCTGAGCTCTCCAAGTAACGGTGACAAAGACTAGAAGAAGTGCAATTGAGAGGAGAAACTAACAGGCGAGGCGAGCAGTTAAAGAGGAAGACTGTGTTTGATGAAGTTATTTTGAAAGGAAGTGACTGGTTTAACCAGAGGCCACCACTTACAGGCATGTCTTGAGTAACACATGAACTAGAAAGCCAAGGTGATGGCTGCACCACCAAGCGTTGGATCGAAGACATAATTCTGACAACAGAATAGGAACTTCCATTGAGGGTGTTAAAGTAGAGCTTTTTAGATTTGGGATCACAGTGAAGGCTATAGGATGGATCACCACAGGTAGGGTCTGTGCTTAAAGGATATGGAATTTGTAAGGAGCCACAGTTTGAGCAAGTCTTTTGAGAAGCACAATAATGACTAAGGAAAAAGAAAAGGAGGAGGACATAGCTAAGTTGGAAACGTGAACTTACTATTGGTTCAGTGATCATTCTTCATGAACAAGGGGAATGACTAATTGATCACACGTTACAGACAGGAAGGACGACAAATAAATAAGAAGGGATGCTACATTGGAATAAAGTGGGGGCAATTCAAATTTTAAAAAAGTTGGCCAAGGAATCTAATATGGAATACCAAGAAAAATTTTGGTGATTTATGGGACCAGTTGATACCCTTCACAATGATAGGGGCGGCATTGCTGGCTGTTTTTCTCTATATTGGGAATTTGCACCTAGAAAAGGCTTCAGCTTTTTTTTTTTTTGGGACAAAAAAGGCTTCAGCTTTTACTACTTCGGTTTTGCAGGGTTCTTTCTTTATTTCTTTAATCTAATAGAGCAGCATATGATTAAAGTGAAGAAACTACCCATCAATGCATACTAAAATGCTACCACAACATTATGGACCTCGCACTACCAAGTCAATATGCAAGAGCCAATATTTTTTCATACATTTTTTAACATATATGAACATGATGTCATAAACACAAGCAAAGGTTCCATGTAGGCAGGACAAAGTCCAAGGCTCCAACCTACACTATTGAGAAGGATGGCTGCAATGGTGAGACATGCATCATAAAATTTCATGCAGGGTAAGTCCTCTGTTTCTTCTTGATGTTCTGAAATATTTTGACATACTTTTGTTGGAAAATTCACTTGCTGCCGAGTGTCTCCAAGTTGTTACTCACCAAACTATTATCACATTTCAGTTTCATGCCATGAGTTTTACTACCAGTCTACCACACTCCTTTAACTTTTTGCACGTTAGAATGGGATTGAAAGTTTCACACACTTGAATATATGTTAATCATTTAGTGTCATTTAAGTAGTGGTTTCTTTTTAATTCTTCTCATGTAACTTTACCTATTTAAAAGGCTTCGTAAGATGAATAAACATATCCTCCCATTCTCCTACATTTCTCTCTACTTTATTTTATCAACTTTCGTGTCAAACCAGGTTATCAGCACCTATGTTTATTGTTTTTGACCCAGATTCAAAGTGATCACAGTAAGCAAGGTAATTGATGTTTTGATTGTGTGCATGTATGTTTATTGCAGTCCCTATCGTAACTACACATCAGCTTATAGTCATGCTTAAGTAATAATTCTTCAAGTTCTTTAATTTCCCTCCTTTCTCTCCGTAAAAACTAACCAGAAAAAGAGGGGTGGGGTAAAAGAATAATTCAGGAGTTTATGTGGTCTAGTGCACGATCACTTTGGAGTGGTGAGGTCAGTGTTGCCATTGCCCATTACCATAAATGGAAAGCCTTTTTTTAATTATAATAAGAAAAAATGGAAAGCTTTTGGTGATCCCCATAATTGCGTATCCCACTCTGACAAACAAGGTTATGGTATATGCATATAGTGACTAATGAATTTGCTTTTGACTAATCCCACTCACTTAAACTTTAAAAGAGATCTTTCTCTTCGACAAAAAAAAAAAAAAAGAAGAAGAAGAGATCTTTCTCTTTACTTTGTTTTTTCTTTCCCCCCACCCGTCTAATCCATTGCCTATCAAAGATTATACCATCAAAAATCTTATTCCTGTTCTGGTCCCTCATGTATTGTGACCATCTTTTAATTAGAAAAAGGGAACGGGCCTTGAACTATTAACAATCTGATATTTTGCCACGCTGTGTTGCAAAGAATCTAAATATTGAGGCAGTGCTCTAAATTTATATATGCCAATATCTTCCTTAATTTAAATTTTGAAGGGATGACACAGAATTTCTCAAACGAGGCTCACATGTACTCTCTTTTAAGATGTTCCGTACGACCGTCAAAAGCAAAACAAGCTCTTTCTGGTGTGACTATTGATTCATAGAGCTTCATCCACATGTTATTCTGCATCATGACTGTTATTAGTAGAGTGTGAGTGTGTGTGTGAATTAGATGAGATCAAATCCCCAATTTATATGAAATGAAGATTAAGACGATCAATCCGATGCTTAGAAAGAGAATGGTTAACCCTTCACGAGGGGAAGCCAGCATATGAATTTCATGGATTGAGATAATCCTAATCAAGACCTTTCAGAAATGCATTCCTAGTATAATAAAGTTGAATTTCCTTTTTGGTCATTCTGGTGCAACAATTCTTTCAATCTCAGATTCACTAGGAATTTTGATTAGTTTATTCTATCAAAGAAAAAGGAAAGCATCTAATTCCAATCTCTCTGTTTTTTACCCACCCATGACCCAACCAAATTCCCACTTAGAATTTTGCTCCTTTCTAGTGGGCTATACTCACCACTGTCGTTACCTTCCATATTGATATGATGCCTTTGAAGCTGTTTAGTGTTTCCTACTCTGCCACGTATCAATGAGCATTTAACATTAACATAATAGCTTCTTACTCATTTAAACAGTCAAATATAGGTAGAGCTAGTCTGGCCATTAGCTAGGGCAAGATCATAGGAGTTACACAACACACTTCTACAAAGAGATGCCTCGTCACTGTTTCTTACTTGGTTTACAAGTCCTAATGTTGCATTGAAGGTGTTGGACAAAGTCTTTCATACTTGGCCTTTCCCTTTTCTTTTTCCTGAGACAACCTTCGACAATAGCTTTTTATGTTTCATTTTTGACTAATGTCTGTGCGTCTCAGAATGAAACAAGTAATAGCAATATACCACCCACGTTCTACAATGATGATTATTTCATAGCTTCGAATAACGTTTTGTTCAACACAGACAAAATACTGTGAAGCTCGCTCTTTACTCGAAAACAACATAAAAAGGATCTCAATAAAGGGACTAAAAGATTTAACAGATATTAGTGTCTGTTCAGAAGAAAATGTATGCAAGTTTAAAATTAAACTGTGAATGAAAACTTTTCAGAACACCTTGCAAATACCAATCGTCAAACGAATTGGGATTATCAACAGTTTACACATTCTCTCCCTTTTTGTTTTTTGTTTATTTTCCAGAAAATAAAAGTGAGAATTTTCAGGTTAATTTACACAAAAGGGCAAAAAGTAGAAGGTGCCTGGATGGTGGGGTAGTCCCCTCTTGACAGAATCTATCAAATTATATTCCTTTCACATTTGAATTGCCGAGCCAATGTGGCCTTACTCATAATATAATAAAGCTTAGCCTTCAACTATCTTTACCGCAGTCCTGCACAGTATATAACCAATGGCATCAATTAACTACACATGTTATTGAAATAGTAATGTAACAGATTTCAATTTCCAGCACTGTTGCTTACCCAAATGGGCTTTGTTTGATGGAAAGCAGCTCAACATCTATCTGCAGTTTGGACAAAGTACGAAACAATAAAAATGGATATTAAAAATAAGATAACAACATATAAAAGTAATGCAGCACTGGACTAAGAACCTTACTGACTAATGTGTAGAAACTCCTAAGCTACAACATGAACAAATCTAAAACTAAAATCAGAAAATGGTTTTTATCTATGCTAGTAACAGGGATTGCACACCCTTTAAATCAGTCATGAGTATATTTGGAGTTTGGATCATGGAACAGGCGAACATACCCTTCCAACTAAAACTAGCTTCCTTTGAAGCACATTTTTCAGGGTGTAAACTATTGGATTTATTGAAAGTAGTGAATTCCTATGGACAGTGAATTAGTTTTTTAACACGTATATATCGTTCAAGTTGGACAGAACACATATATATGGGTAGATAGTACTTATTACATAGACAATGAGCTGCAGCAATAATAATTGTAGTATCATCCTTCACCATAGCAAAAGATCGAACAAGTTACCTCTATTGTTGCATTTGGAGGGATCTCCTGGACTCCTCTGCTTCCATAGGCCAGTTCAGGAGGAACAATTAACAACCTCTGCAGAAAACTCAACCAACTAACTGCTCTCCTTTCATTCAAATATATTAATATGGTTGCACATCAAATATAAGTGTGACAATATAAATTACTTCTTCCAAAAACTTGTATATACAGGTCTAGGGGCTAGAAGTTTAGAGAGAAATAAAAATCTGTTGTTTATATACACAAAAAGCATGGATAGTTCTTGACGATAGAACCTATGAAGCCAGAGGAAATGTTCCAAAACATGTATAACAAAAAACTTTGGGAAAAATTCTATACAGGCCAGCTAATCAGTGCTCCAATGAAACTTCGTGCCAATGCCTAAGAGGCTTTATACAAAGAGTTCTGTAGATTGTCTGGCTTTTAATAACATATTTGCACCATATGGCAAAGAACTCTTGTATTAAGATCTCTCATTACCTGGCCTCCTACTCGCATGCCTTGCACCCCTAAATCTAACCCTTTAAGGACAGTTCCATTCTCAGATTGGCCTACGTCAAATCCATATGGCTGCAATAATTTAAGAATCTCATCAATCAATAACTAAAATTTCCATGCGAAAAATATAATGTGTGTGTGTGGACATCTTGACTATCCAGAAAGTACTCTTGCGGCAGTAACAGAAAACACATTGCTAGACTGACTGAACTAGATGAAGATCTTATATAAAGAGGTGCAAAATTTCTGGAGTTATCTTGGTCATACCGTTCCTCCTCCAACACCCATTCCTTGTCTGCTAGTCATAAAGGTAATATTCTTCCACTTAGCAACATAGTGAACCTACAAAATGATAATTTGAATATATCTGGGTAACAGATAATCAGCTAATGAAGAGAAGCCAAAACGCAATGGAAAATATTGAAAAACAACCTATTCATATTAATCAAATTCATTATCAAGATTGAAGTTCCTGTCATCCTGTGACAGACCATGTCTGTTATAAGGGATCCAAACAGCCATAGTTCCAAATTGCATATTCAATATAAATTACTCAATTAATCAGAAATACCAACATTTCCATTCTGCATTACAAAGGGATTGAGGCCATGAAGAAAGGTTTAATCTGTTTTATATAGAAATCTCAAAGCTCTTTGCAATCATAAGTCAACTTCGCATATAACAAGCAAAAGCAAAAAATGTGTGAAGCACAGTTAACAGGATCACAACCGTACAGCAACACGGGATCCCTTCACAGCCTCAGCTCCACTCCCAACCTTCAAATCATAATACCTGATGTTGACATGACATCAGAGGTTTCATCAGACAGTAGCATCTAAATAGTTACGAACATTTTTTAGGGGAAAAATAAAAAAATATAGTTTCAATAATGTGAAAGAAAGCTTGAGACTTATTATTGTGTAGTATCATGAAGCAAATAAAAATTGACAGGTTCAGATAGCCTATTTAGAGAACACTTTTCACATCATGAGACACAAGAAGCTAATGCAGAAGCCAGGAAAATCAATATTATTGGGGAGATATATAATAGTTATGTACTGACTTAAGACCATTAGGCAGGGTTTTGAATTCACTTTCCGGAATTTTCGATCCACGAAGCTGCAGAAAACCAAAAATGCACAGTGTCAACTAGAAAAATGAAACAATCTCTCAGACCAACTCAGGCAATAAAAGGGAATGATGGGAATTATACTGCTCTTCTGCTTGTGCTAACTGCTCCAGCCACATCACACGAATAAACTCCAGCAGCTGAAGTAAGACAAAACACACTTGAGCCATGCTTGTAAGTTCATTAATTGGCATGAGTAAAGCAATGAAGTGTCCGTTACATCTATATAAAGATAACGTAATAGGGAAAACTGAAAGAGAATATTGGGTGATTGTGATCTAACCGGTCGTCAGAAGAGCAGTGAGCAATGTCCTTCTTCCCTCAATCTGCAAAGATAGAGTGGATGGTTCAAGAGCAGATTGATCAGAGGAAGAATATGAACAGCGGCAGGGTAGCCTAAACGAACTTGTGCTGTAAAGGTTCTTGTGTTTCGTCCCTGTGGGGATATAAGTATAACCAAAAGCGCGTTAGCTTTAGGTTGAAGTTGAATAAAGTCGGGGTTTGATAGAAGAAGAGAGAATATACTTGAAGAGTGAATGGAGCTTAGAGGGGAATGGAGGATCTTGTAATGGCGGAAATGATGACGGAGTAGAGAGAGTTCCATGGGGTTAGTTGACAGTTAAGAGATCAGAATGTAATTATTTTGTTTCTTTGGTTCGGGAGCGAGCAGAGAAGGAATAGAGGATAACGTTGTTGTTCCTTTCCTTCCATCCACAATTTTGAAGCATTTTAGAGATCACTAGATTCGCTGTCTCGGTGGGAAGACTATCAGAGTGTTTTAGAAACCAACAAAATCAAACCATAATTTCAGAAGGTTTTTTTTTTTAAAAAAAAAAATCAAGATACTCTCATATTGATCTTATAAATCATAAAATCAATCGTCCAAAAGCTAATTCAAACACGCGCTATACTATAGTATTAATATTTCACAAACAAAACATGTTTATAAACCCAGACTCCTCTAAAATGAGAGAGAACAAAAAAAAAACAAAAAAAGATAACGGTTTGGTTTCTTAACATAGTGCTCTAATTTGGAGAATTGACACGGGACATCTAAGCAAACAAGAAATTTTGTACATATATAAACTCAAAATGCCAGTTAATTAATATTAATATGATTAGTACTCCCTTTAATCCTTAATACAGTTAGAGATTATTTGTCTAATTTGATTATATTAAAAAAATTAGTTAATATGACATATTTTCTAAAACATCTTAATCATTTTCTTTAATTTCTTTTTATTCTCTCCTCCTTAATCATTGTTAATGGAACATTAATAAGGAATGAAAGGTTAATATAACTTTTGGTCCCTGAAGTTTGATCCAATTTTGGTTTTGGTCCCTCAAATTTGAAATCAGTGGTTTTGGACTTTGGTCCATGAAATTTCACCCGATTTTGATTTAGGTCCCTTAAGTTTGAAATCGTTGGTTTTAGTCCCTCAACTTTGAAAAGGACTTGGTGACCAAGTTATGAAACCCAACCCAAAAAAAAAATCAAGTCCTTTTCAAACTTGAGGAACCAAAACCAAAATCAAGTGAAACTTTAGGAACCAAAACCATCAATTTCAAACTTGAGGGACCAAAACCACCAATTTTAAACTTGAGTGACCAAAACCAAAATTGAATCAAATTTTAAGGATCAAAAATTATATTAACCCAGGGATGAATTAGAAAAATATTGACTAATATTGTAATATGTCTTATATTTAAGACTATGATCAACTCTGCAAATAAGTCCTTTATTAACCACTGAGAGTGTATAAATTAATTTATCTGGTGTGTCCTTAAATTGAAAATCTTTTAGCTGATATTTTATATTGCAAATAAATATGGATGAATAGAGATATATATATATATAGACAATGAAATGTATTAGCTGATTTAGTTTGTTAATATTAACAAATCATGTGATTTTTTATTTTTTTCTCCAATATTTTTTTTTGAGTACAGTATCCTAATATTAAACGAGGGCAGTCTCACAGACAATGAAATATCAAACGAGAACAATCTTTTTTCCTTAACATGCTATTGCTGCTATATTGAACAAACTATTCTGTAGATATGACTTGTTGCTCTCTCATAAGTCAACCAAATTAAGTTCATTGTATGTGTGTCCGTCATTAGACATGAGGGCAATTTTTGCAGTTCCAGATGCTCTCAATCTCGAGTTATTTCTGTTCTGTTAAAATTATTTGAGGTTGTTATGAAGAAACTAATCTATGCGGTTTCCTGCAGAATGTAACATATTGTTAGCATTTAAGAGCTTTTTCATGCAGGAAGTGGAGCTTTGTCTGAAGCAGTATGGTTTTCAAGGCCGTCTTTCTCCATTGCCACTGGGCTCACTCTTGCCTTGTCACTGCCTTCTACCCATTTCTTGATCCTTCTCAGCAACTTATTCTTCTTTGAAAAAATACCACCACTCTGAACACCCTCAAAGCAGGGCATTGTGTGATCATCTTTCTCTATGACCGAATCATCCGAGTCATGCTCTGTTTCATATGGTGGAATAACTCCATCGCTTCCTTCTGATTTGCGCTCTCTCTCCTTCTTCTGTTGCTCTTGTTGCCTCTCCAGCTCATGCCTTAGGCAAGCGTTCATCCAACGCAGCCGAACCACTTCTTCAGCTTCCTCTTCTCTCTCCTTCTTCAGTTCCTCCATTTCCTTCTGAAGCTTCTTGTACTCTTCCCTGCTTGCATCTAATTCTTCAACCTTCATATGGGAAACCTCGTGTTTAATGCTCGTGGAAACGAAAACACACTATTTTATTTAATGTATATGTTGCTTACGTACCTTAGACGAGTACGATTTTTCTGCCTCGTCAAGCTTCTTCACAAGTTCGTTCTTCTCATTCTGCAATTGTTCCAATACGCTATGTAGCTCTCCGATTTCGTTCTTTAGTTGATTGATCATATCGATCTTCGTGTGCAAGGCGTCGCGGTTTTCCAGAATTTCAGCTTCTGAGGCCTTGATCTTCAAATATTGCTTGTTCGTCAGGCGAGACTGTGCGTTTGATTTTCTCTGAAGCTTCTTAAGCCTCCCACGAAGCAACCTGTTTTGTGATGTCCAACCATCAAGCTGCTCCATTATTCTCACATATTGAACCAGCAAACCCTCCAGCTTCCGATTCTCGGCCTCTATGAACGAAATCTCCTTCTCCAAGAATTCAACGCGAGAAGTCTCTTGCGACAACAGATTCATGACTTGCATCAGCAGAGATTCCCGCTCTTTCATATCACAATACCGATCAAACTGCAGACGCAAATCCGATTCTCGCTTCTGCAAACCTTCAACCTGGCTTCTCAGCCCACTAATCTCCTGTTCCAAACTTGGATTATTCTGGCGAGATTCCGAGTTATGTACTTGTTCATCTTCCTTGGAAGGGAGGCCATGAGAGTCTTCATCAGGTTTGACTCCTTGCTGAGGATCATTTGTTTCAGATGAATCGGCCTCAGCAGGAATGTTATGAGAGGCCGTGGATAGGCTTCTCTTGGCAATGATCCCGGCATAGATGAGAGCAGCCAAAGATAAAGCAGCCAAAGGAACGCCAGCTTTGAGGACTAATGGAGTTATAAGAGCGTTGTCCATACAGAAAGATGGAGATGGTTTTTTGAAGTTGCAGTTATTTATTTGGTGTGAAGATGAAGAGAAGAGCCGATTCAAAAAAAAAAAAACTGAGATCAAAATTCAAGATATTGGTAGAGAGTAACGAATGGAGTTGCTTGGTTGAGAGGAACAGAGAGGTGCGTGTATATTTGACTGCTTCAAGAGACAGAGGCAGGGGCCTTCCCGGCCAAAATCATGACTCTGGGGAATGTCCTTGGAATCCGATTCTTTTCGTGATAAAAGACGAAGCCTTTGCTTTTTCGCAATTTGACTTTGCCCACTTATGTTTCTTTTCTTCCATCGAATCCTCATGTTATGTTATGTCATGTCACTTGGGCTTGCTTTATTTCTATTGTCCCTTTTTTTTTTTAGGTTTTAAAACAGTTTTATAATATTGTTTCTTAAACTGTGTTTTTTGTTTTTGGGGGGGGGGGGGGATTGTTCGGTTAATTATTCTAAAAAATTACGCTTAAGCTCAAATAGGAAGGGTTTTCAAATTTTCTCAAGCAAAAAAAAAGAAGAAGCATTTAAACACTTAACTAAAAATAAATTACCAAACAAATTTTTTTATTTTTTAAAAAAACAAAAAAATTGTTTTCATAACAACAAAACAAACCATGCTTTATATTACTCGTGTTAACACTTTTTTTGAAAAAGAAAAATATGCAAAACAGTACAAACTTTAAAAAACGTACATGGATGGGTGCGCAGATCAAAATTAGAACCAGTAATATGAGCTTAACCCGCGGGCTCAACCCGTGAGCCCGCGGGTTTTGACAGGTTTTCCCAACCCGCAAAAATGCGGGCCGCACAAGCCCGCACTGCATAACCCACAGGTTAATGCAAGCCAGCCCGCGGGTTGGCCTGCAAAATTTTTTATTTTTTATTTATATATAATAATTTTACAAAACTTATAAGTTTTTCATTCTTATCTTGGTACCTCCCAATCCAAAGTAAAAAAATCTTAGCTTATTCCCTTCTTCTTTAAACAAAATTATTATATCTTGTTTGCTTGAGGATGAGTTTATGTTTTATTTATAAACTTTAACAAATTTGATAACTTTATCTCTTAAATTTTAGATTATGTTTTTAAATTTTTATAAAAAAAATAATTGATACTAGGAAGGTAAATTTAATTACTCATATATATATGTCTCATATTTTTAATCCTATTTAAAAAATATGATTTTTTTTTTCAAAAAAAAAATGCTGGCCCGCGGGCTAGCCTGCAACCCGCACACTGCGGGCCAACCTGCAGAAGTGCGGGCTGCATAGGCCCGCACCGCGCGAGCCGCGGGTTGGTCGCGGGTTGGCCGTATTCCCAACTATAATCAAGATTCGATGTTGGAATACATACGCATATATATATATATATGTATATGTATATATATAAATTTTAGGATATAGGTATGAATATTTTGAGTTTCAAACAAATATTTCTAAAATAATATAATATGTGCAGATTTGTTAAAAGTGTCTTTCAATTTTAAATGGAAGGAGTAAATGTTAGTACTTTTAATTACAGATAAGTCGGAAACATTATTATATCTTTTTTTTTTGTTAATATAACTTTTGATTTCTGAAGTTTAATCCAATTTTGGTTTTAGTCTCTCAAGTTTGAAATCGGTGGTTTAGATCCCTGAAGTTTCACCCAATTTTGGTTTTAGTCCCTCAAGTTTGAAATCAATGGTTTTGATCCCTGAAGTTTCACCCGATTTTGGTTTTAGTTCTTCAAGTTTGAAAAGCACTTGATGACCCGTTTTTGAAACCCGACCCGACCCGAAAAACCAAATCCTTTTCAAACTTGAGGGACCAAAACTAAAATGGAGTGAAACTTTAGGGACCAAAACCACCGATTTTAAACTTGAGGGACTAAAATCAAAATTGGGTGAAAACTTCAAGGACCTAAACCACCAATTTTAAATTTGAATGATCAAAACTAAAATTGGATCAAACTTCAGGGACCAAAAGTTATATTAATCTTTTTTTTTTTAAGAAATCAACTAGTACAGTATTAAAGACACATGAGTCATGAGCGTAAGAAACATAACATAAAATATTGTTGGCAAAAAAAAAAAATAGCTGCATAAAATGTCAATTTCTGCCGTCGGCAGGGTCAGCGGGTCGGGACCAGTAGACAATTGGGATTGTCATTTTATATATCACTTATATTTATCTTCTTTTTTTTTGCCAAACACTTATATTTATCTACTATTTGTTTGGTTCGTTACTAATATAGCTTCTATTACGTTTTATAGTCAGATCCTGGTATTTTTCCTACGGTTTGAATATAGAACTCTGTGGGCACACACAGTAAAAGGATAACCCAGGGGCCAGAAGTTGTGGGCCCGGGTGTATATATAACGTATGCGTTTAATTTGACAAAAGGCTACTTTGTCTTTTACGTGTGTGAGGGATTTGGAGGGGAAGAAAGATTAGGGGAAACTTTTATGAGTTAAATTTTAAAAGATTGAAAAAATGAGGTAATAAAATTTTAATAAAAAATATATATAGAATAAAAGAGTAAGAAAAATTAATTAAAAATTTTTAACTCCACTTCTCTAATTTTTTTCAATTCAACTTAAAAATTTTTTTTTCCGCCCACTTTCCCTCCTCTCTCCTCTGACCAAACAAGACCTTATTGAGTTTCAATATTTGCAATTTCTTGCTTCCCCCTTGCACACTTTCATCGTCCACTTATGATGTGCGACGAGTATCACCTTTTTATAAAGAAAAATTCAGTTAAAGTTGTGCATGCGGACTTCATTAAAATTTAGATTGGTTCAAACTAAAATAAACATGATGCTCCATTAAAAATTGTCATTGAAAGTTGAATTTTTAAACAGACATTTTTTACAATAAAAATGTGATCCATAATATCTGATAACTTTGAGGTCTAACAAATGCAACTATCATTGAAAAAATATTTGGTCCGGTTGTAGGTAGAAAGTTTTTGCATGGAAGTCGTGGGAACTCCAATTTTTTTTTTTTTTGGATTTTATGTCACCTTAAAAGGGTTAAAATATTGGCAATGTCACCCTTATCTAATAGTAATTTAAACAAACACTTATTACATACTATTCCATGTGGACATGACTATCCTTTCTTCTTTAATTATTTTTGTTTGGCAATTTGTCACAAAAAGAGTAATATTGCCCATATGTTAAAAATGAGCCTTGCCATCTATAAATGTAACGACAAAACCAAAAAATAAAATGAAAGGCCATTGAAGATGTAGAATGAAATATATCATATGTGACAGAGACCACCAACGACTCACCCTACCATTGGCTTTAATCCATTCATCTTTTCTTTCAGTCTCATTGCAAAGGGCTTAAATTCGTCAAAGTCAAATATGAATATCCAACTCTTACAATTTAAGCTCTAATTTGGAGAATTGACATGGGACATCTAAGCAAACAAAAAATTTTGTTCATATATAAACTCAAAAGGGCAGTTAATATAATTAATATTAATATGATTAGTACTCCCTCTAATCTTTAATATAACTAGGAATTATTTTAGATCAAGAAAGTCAGTTAACATGACATTCATTTTCTAAAACACGCTAATCATTTTCTTTAATTTCTTTCTACCCTCTCCTTCTTAATTATTGTTAATGGAACATCAATAGGGATGAATTAAAAAAATATTAACTAATATTGTAAATATGTCTTATATTTAAAACTATGATCAACTCTCCAAATAAATCCTTTATCAAGGACAGGAGGAGGGAGTATAAATTAATTTATGTGGTGTGTTCTAAAATTGAAAATCTTGTAGCTGATATTTTATATTGCAGATGAATATAGATGAATATATATATATATATAGACAATGAAATATATTAGCTGATACAGTTTGCTATTGCTTTCAAATATTAACAAATCATGTGATTTTTTTTTTCCCAATATTTTTTTGAGTACAGTGTCCTAATAATAATGTCAAAGTCTCATAGACAATGAAATATCAAACGAGAACAATCCTTTTCCTAACATGCCATTGCTGCTACACTGAACAAATTATTCTGTAGACATGACTTGTGGCTCTCACGAGTCACAACCAATTTAAGTTTATTGTATGTGTGTTCGTCATCAGACATGAGGGCAATTTTTGCTGTTCCAGGTGCTCTCAATCTTTAGTTATTTCTGCCATTTAAGTTTGTTATGGAGAAACTACTCTATGCGGTTTACTGCAGAATGTAACATATTATTAGCATTTGGGAGCTTGTTCATGCAGGAAGTGGAGTTTTGTCTGAGGGAGTATGGCTTTCATGGCCGTCTTTCTCCATTGCCACTAGGCTCACTCTTGCCTTATCACTGCCTTCTACCCATTTCTTGATCCTTCTCAGCAACTTATTCTTCTTTGAACAAACACCACCACTCTGACCACCCCCAAAGCAGGGCATTGTGTGATCATCTTTCTCTATGACCGAATCATCCAAGTCATGCTCTTCAGCTTCCTCTTCTCTCTTCTTCTTCAGTTCCTCCATTTCCTTCTGAAGCTTCTTGTACTCTTCCTTGCTTGCATCTAATTCTTCAACCTTCATATGGGAAATCTCGTGATCAATGCTCATGGAAACGAGAAAACACTATTTTTTTCATAAATGTATGTGCTGTTTACGTACCTTAGACGCGTACGATTTTTCTGCCTCGTCAAGCTTCTTCACAAGTTCGTTCTTCTCATTCTGCAATTGTTCCAACACGCTTTGTAGCTCTCTGACCTCGTTCTTTATTTGATTGATCATATCAATCCTCGCATGCAAGGCGTTACGGTTTTCAAGAATCCCAGCTTCTGAGGACTTGATCTTTAAAGCTTGCTTGTTCGTCAGGCGAGACTGTGCGTTTGATTTTCTCTGAAGCTTCTTAAGCTTCCCACGAAGCAACCTGTTCTGTGATCTCCAACCATCAAGCTGCTCAATAATTCTCACATATTGAACCAGAAAACCCTCCAGCTTCCGATTCTCGGCCTCCATGAACGAAATCTCCTTCTCCAAGAATTCAACGCGAGAAGTCTCTTGCGACAACAGATTCATGACTTGCATCAGCAGAGATTCCCGCTCTTTCATATCACAATACCGATCAAACTGCAGACGCAAATCCGATTCTCGCTTCTGCAAACCTTCAACCTGGCTTCTCAACCCACTAATCTCCTGTTCTAAACTTGGATTATTCTGGCGAGATTCCGAGTTATGTACTTGTTCATCTTCCTTGGAAGGGAGGCCATGAGAGTCTTCATCAGGTTTGACTCCTTGCTGAGGATCATTTGTTTCAGATGAATCGAGCTGACCAGGTCTGTTCAGATCGGGGCTGTGGATAGGCTTCTCTTGGCAATGATCCCGGCATAGATGAGAGGAGCCAGAGATAAAGCGACCAAAGGGACACCAGCTTTGAGGACTAATGGAGTCAGGAGCTCTGTTTTGGAGGAAGCGTCGTCCATACAGAGAGGTGGAGATGGTTTTGATGTTGCAGTTATTTATTTGGTATGAAGATGAAGACAAGAGCCGATTAAAGAGTAATGAACGGAGTTGCTTGGTTTAGAGGAACAGAGAGTTGCATGTCTTTTTTTCCTTTTTAGTGGTTCAAGAGACAGAGGCAGGCGCCTTCCACGCTAACATCATGACTCGGGGGAAGGTCCTTGGAATCCGATTCTTTTCATGATCAAAGATGAAGCCTTTGCTTTTTCGCAATTTTGACTTTCCCCACTTATGTTTATTTTCTTCCATGGAATCCTCACGTTGTGTTATGTAACTTAGGCCTGCTTTATTTCTATTTTTCATTTTTTTTTGTTTTAAAACAGTTTTATAATATAGTTTCTTAGACTGAGCTTTGGGGGGAAGAAAAAGATTTGTTTGGATAATCATCCTCAAAAACTACGTTTGAAAATAAATATGATAAGACTAAAGTTTAGATGATAACTTGAGTCCTCAAATATAGAGAGGGATTTCCAATTTTCTTTAAAAAAAAAAAAGAAAGAAACATTTAAACACTTAACTAAAAATATATTACCAAACCAGTTTTTTTTTATTTTAAAAAAACAAAAAATTGTTTTCAAAACGACAAAACCGACCATGCTTTATAATTTATATTATTCATGTTAACAAATTTTTAAAAAAAGAAAAATACGCCCACAAAACAGTACCAGACTTTAAACGTAGATGGATGGGGGAGGGGGGTGTTTCCGTTAATTTTTCCTCTCATTTACTCTCTATTAAGAGTATCTACTATTATATCAGTTTTCAATTGTTGAGATTTATTATGGTAGATTTTTATTATAATGATATTCTTTACATATTATTAAATCTCAATCATTGAAAGTTGATCTAATGGTAAATACCCTCAATAGATAGTAAATAGAGAGAGAAATCAATAGAGACACCCTTCTCCTGATGGATGAGTGCGTGGATCATGATACGATGTTGGAATACATGCTTGCGCTCTATATATATTATTTATTTTTAAATTTTCAAGGGTCAGTGGGTCAAACTGGGGCCAAACCGAAGCTAAACCGGGACCAAACCGGTGAGTAATTGAAGATTTTAGATTTATAGTATGAAATTCTAAAAAAAAAAAGTTAAATTTTTTTTTTTGAAAATTGGGACCCGGACCGGATCAGGAACCAAACCGATCTACTGACTGGTTCGGTAGGTTTCGGGCCAAACCGGCCGATCCGGTTCTAAGAACCCTGCGATTGCGGCATAAAATGACAATTTCTGCCATCGGCAGGTCGGGGACATAGGCCACGTTTCATATTCATTCCAGCAGGTTTTCTTTTTCTTTCTTTCTTTTTTTAATTAGAAAAACGAGTTTTGCAGTTTAACACAGACCAATAATGTAATTTGCTCTAATTTTTAGTTACACATTATATTTTAATTTATAATTTTATTTTGATTTATTTCGAATGAATTATAAAAAAAAATTTTAAAAAATAATAATTTTTCAATCAAATTTCGTTAGAGAGTCAGTGGAGCAGTTTCATTAACCATCTTACCTGGGATCGAAATTTTTTTCATTAATGACAAAACAGTATATATTTTGCGTAATTTATTCAATAAGTGAACTTAATATAAGCAAATTCAAATTAGGTTTAGTTGCAAGTGGAAAGAAGCTCTCCTAATTAGCATAATTTGTTAGCTGTGAAACCGAAATTCAAGACCTTTCTAGAAAATGTCGAGCTTGTTCTGCTGTCAATTGGGTTTGTCTTTTTATATATCACTTATATTTATCTATTTAATTCGTTTGTTTCGTTAATAATATAACTTCTCTTACGTTTTCTAGTCAAGTCCTGCCTGGTATTTTTCCCATGGTTTAGATATAGAACTCTGTGGGTACACACAGTAAAAGGATAACCCGGGGGGCAAAAGTTGCGGGCACGGGTGTATATATAAAGTATGTATTTAATTTGACCAAAGACTACTTTGTATTTTATTGAGTTTCAATCTTTGCAATTTCTTGCTTCCCCCTTATGATGTGAGACGGATATCACCTTTTTATAAAGAAAATTTCAGTTAAAATTTAGATTGGTTCAAACTAAAATAAACATGATGCTCCATTAAACATTGTCCTTAAAAGCAGAATTTTTAAATATACATTTCTTTACAATCAAAAAGTGATCCATAATATCATATAACTTTGAGGTCTTATAAATGCACCTGTTATTGAAAAGGAAGGGAAAATTACAATCAAGTTTCAATCAACAGACATAATGGCAATCAGGTTCCTTAAAATGATCAAATTGCAATGAAGTCCTAAAAGACCTAAGTGCTCTTAATTTCAAATATTAAAGTACAATTTTAGCCCGTTTCATTTGAAATAAAATCATATGGTGGATGATCAAGATAATGCTAGTCCCAAAGCTACTGACATAAAAATCATGAAACAATTCTCTTTCTACAAATTACATGCATGAAACAGGGCTAGAATTTCTTCTGGTTCGTTTTTTCCATTTTAAATTAAGAGGGGGGAAAACTGTACTTTCACATTTAGAATTTGTAAAATTTTGGGCGTACCTGGAATCCAATGGACTCGCTGAAGTACCCACATGAAATCGGAGTACCGATGCGGACTCTGATTACGTTACACAGCAAATACACCAAAGAGAGAAAGAGAAGAGAACATTCTTATGAGAAAATCTTATAGAGGGAGAATTGTGTATTATATCATTACTGACCCTCTCCCTTAATCTCACACTTTATATATATAGTGTACGTACGGTTACATAGGAATAAATGCAACCCTTAAATGTACGGTTACATAGGAATAGATGTAACCTTTAAAACACAAAGGGTATCACTTTTTATAACCCGTGTCTCTCTATAAAGTCCCTCTTGAATTGGCCCTGGGCCATAATCCATCAAGGGTTGACTAGTATATTCCAACATCTCCTACTCACACTTGGTGGATTAGATATTATGGGTTAAGTCTCTTTCTCTTACTTCTTTCATACTATGTGTTTTGCCGTGATCGTGTGGGCATGACGTCTCCATTTGGTCACTTTATACTAGAAATCCCGTTTTACAGAGATCATCACAAGACAACCCTATAGTACATCTCGATATTGATATAATGCCCAAATATCTTATATTTACCAATATACACTCTACTCATGACCAATTTAATCCCTCTTGAGTTAGTATAAAACTCAGATTGCCTTTCTCATATGCATAGTGTCTACACTTATGAAACTACAGAATGATATCATAAGGGACTGATCTTAAACACTATTATATGTGTGTATATTTCAGGTAATAATCTTTCTTTCGCTCATATATTACTTTGATATGTATCAACTGCTTTCCTAACATAATACCTCTAGATCGCATCAATCATGGTTATAGGACAAAATGCTAAAGTAGCAGACGTTGAAACATATTTCCATGATAATGTCAAAGTTAAATGACATCAATGAAGGGTTAACCTTTCTTGAACTCACATGGCAATGAAGTAGGGATCTATTCACCTGCTTCCTATATGCGATTCTTTAGCACATGTGGTATGAATCACATATTATGGTGTTGCTCTTATACTTTAAGAGCGTGTGTCGATTGATTTTATCATTAACACCGTACAAACTTAAATCTGAACACTCCCAGTATCTAAACCCAGATTTCTCAACTCCACTCATATTATATGACGTCAATTTTGAAGAATTTGTTGTCTGATAACAGGTATCATGGGCGTAGGTTTCCATGATTCGATTTATATTTTTACAGTCAAGGATCTCAACTCAACTTACTGCACTTTAAGTCAAGGCAACATAGTTTGTATTTTTTCTCTACCTATTAGCACTCTTGCTACTTTACTGGTGAACACAATTATATCATCTTCGCACACTCCTCCTGAATGTAAAAGGCGGTTGCTTATGTGAGAAAGACGACCTCACCAACCTGTACAACATACTAGACATTGTATACTTACACACATATTAAAAGCCAAAATTAAATATTATTACTCTATAGTATATGTATGCCAAAGAACTTAACATGTTTCTCATACATGTCACTGGTCATTAGGTTTAATTAAAGGACTTTGCATATGAATATGTTGCTCAACAATAACTTTATAACATCTCCCATTTGGCTATACATTTACATTTAGTTTATCTATTATGCTTAGGGTCTTTTATTTAGGCAATGGCTATGTGTACTCACAATACTTTGACACTAAATTTGAATTATCTTTTGAAAAAACTCTCATGTTTTATGAACACTATTAGCCATATAGCCTCTTGTACTACCACAGTACATACTTTGAACGTGCATAATTAATGTACTCTACAAGTATCTCAGGACTCTTCTGTGAAACTATCTAATGTCTCTCACAGTGGTTAGACTAATACACTAGTACCGAATTATAAGTCCTTCCATGAGTATATATCTGATCTTGTATATATCATTTCATACATCACACTGCTAATAGTATCATATGGACATTCTTTTCCATTATTTTCTTAGTTGATTCAATCAGGAAAATTTAACAAGACTCGAACTCACTCCTAAATTCACTAGGGTATGAATGGGATTACATTCACTTATTTTGAACCACTTAAGAATCTTCTTAATGTAATTCTCTTGTAAAAGATAGGAGACTTCTTGAGCTATCTCTTAAAACTATGCATAGCTAATAGTATATCATCCACTTAAAGGAATAATATCACAAATCATTTATTAATGGTTCTCTTCAACCATTTAAAAACCACATTATTTTACGACTCTTTTGAAGTATTAAATATCATTGTCTGGACGATTGCATCAATCCATAAAAAGGACTTCTACAAAAACACACGAAGTCACCACGATACGAAACTCCAAATACTGCTTTTAGTGATTCACCCAGATCATCACTCAAAGTGTAGTTTTTACACACACATGATGTAAATCTAAATTCAAATAATTAACTATTATCATATTAAAACTAATTTAAATACAAAATAAGTGAGAAAAATGCCTTCATGTTATGCATACCCTTCTGTAGCAACAAGTATTGTGCATATCAATTGATTTGCCCACTTTTCTCCTAAACCTATAGAACTCACTAGTTCTCAATAACCCTTCTGACTTGATAATAGACCAACTGATTCTCAACTTGATTCATTCTCAAAGAATTCTTTCCATTGCTTTCTTTCATTCTCCCTGACATAGCCTCTTATAGAATATTTTTCTCAGTTATCCCTTTTCTCATGAGCTTTTTACATTTCATATTTATTTTGTTTGGTCTCTTTATTAACCATTCTAAGCTCCCACTCTCAAAAACAATTGAGGATTATTAGCATATTTTGTACTGTCTTGTCCTTGCGTATTGCAAAGAGATGCAATGTGATTAGTTTCACCTTTAATTGAAAACTAATTCATAATAAATGTAGTACCTTTCAATTCTTCTTAGTCATAATCCTATCATCATTTCACTCTTGAAAACGTAACCCTTATAAGCTCCCACTTACAACCACTATAGGAATTTCCAATCGACCCTTATGGTCTACAAAAACTCTAATTTGACTTTTATTTAGTCCAATATTTATAGGGTATGGTAGTAACTACTTTAGAGGGTACATGGTTAAACTCAAGTCCATATAACTTGATGAAAACAAGGATGTGTGCATGTGTAGTAATCTATTAAAAGCGGACCAGATAATACTCTTTCACTCATATTTGATGGGTTAGCAAAATCATAATATGTTTAACCATGTCTAATAACATTCCATTATGCCTTTATAAACTCCTTTTTGGTGATGGAGTTCCTCAGATAATTATCTATTTATTTATCCCTTTATTTCCATAGATCTAACTGAAACTGGTTAAATAAATGCTCACTCATTTAATCAGTTCGTGGGACCTTTAAAATTCCTATCCAATTGATTCTTGAACTTCACAAGGTAATATTTTACCTAGCTCTGTGTCTTACCATCAATCTTATACGACCACATGAAATGAAATAGAATAATTGTAATGTAAACTCAATTCTAGTATCTTACTAACAACTTTTCATTATGCTATTTGTAGAATCAAATTCTATGTCTTTGATTAGAAAGACATATATTCAAGTCAATATTTAAGTTAGAAGAAATGATAATACAATTATGTACAAAGAATTTACCAACCAAAGAAATTTATTGAAAGAAAGATTAAATCAAAACTATACAATTTTATAAGGCAATTCATACAATTTTGTTTCCCTTGTCTAGTCATATAGGTCTTGTAATCTTTTACATACTAAGCTAACATCTTAACTTCAATATTACCATGACCGTTTGTCAATGGCTTGACAAAAAATTTTTTTTTTCATAAATACCAAATATTTTGATTATCCCCATTTAGTTTACAAATTATGTTCTTGATAGCCTCTTTTGGCCTAGCCACTCAAATCATCCCACACACAGGGTTATTCATAATTTATTTAATTCAAAAACTTATCAATAATAAAACACATTGAAGTATAGTATTATTCTTGATTAAAAAAATAACAATGTCATGTGGCCTATGATCAGAAGAATACGTTTGTACCTCCCATCACACAGATTCCAACTATGTCATTATTGTCTATCAAGAATTTCATACAAATATCTAAAATAACATGCTCAATTACTACCCTTAAAAGACTCATTCTCTAAGAGCTCCCATTTAGATAGAGCATATGACACTCTTGAAAGACTCATTTTCCAAGAGCTCTCACTTATGAAGAGTATTTTGACTTTTATTTCTTTATGTTTTCATCACATTATATTCATAATGTTTTATTAACCTCTTAGTTAGGAATTGGAAAAACTTAATAGTTTATCTAAGTTTTCTATGCATTTCATTTATGAACATTTTAATTTCCAACAAAAAATACTTTATCTAAAGGGTTAAGTCTCCATGCTTCTCAAACCTAATTTGATAGGTTCTCCACAACTATTATTTTTCTAAAGTAACAAGAATTTTGTGTCTCCTATTATTTTAACAATCTTTCAAATTTTCTAAAAGAAAATCCCATATTTCTTATTGAAATTATATTTGTTTCTTAATAAAAATATTTTGTATTTCTTCTAAAATCTCTTATAGTTTCAAGTATTGGGAATTTAGACCGGGCCTAGGACTTTCTTCTTCTCTTAAGACGAACCTTTATTCTTTACCCAAAGAGTGGTTTTTCTCTTATACCACCATGATCCAGAGCTTGGATATTATAAAATCTCTTCATTTAAGATTTTCTTTCGAACTGACACCACTCTTCCGTATCTGATCCTTTACTTTTACCTTCCATGAGGTTTCTTTGGATATTAATTGTGACATTGACTTTCTTAAGATTCGGAAAATTTAAGTTCCTCATGAGAATTCTTTTTTTTTTTTTAATTCTATTCCAATTACGCATCTCATTCCATTTCAAAATTAATTATAACCTTACTTTGGATTATTTCCATCTTGATTTTTCAAATATATATATATATATATATATATATATTCCTTCCACTTTAATTAAATTAGAATTTCCCAAACACAATATTATTTGAACATCCACTATAATTTTATTAGCATATCTCAAAAATTACAAAATTCACAAAACTAACGGCACATTTATGCTGGCTCTGTGTGTGTGTGTGTAGTTTACACAATGAACGTATCTTTTATGAAATAAAGCCTTCTTCGCTTTGGCCACATAAACTTTGAATGCAGTAAATAGTGCTAAATGACAAGGTCAAAAAAAAAAATAGTGCTAAACGAGAAATACTTGGATGGCCATTCAGGGGGGAAAAATTGATTTCATAAATTGAAATAATAAAACATATTTCAAAATTAAAAAAAAAATTACCAAGTAATTAAATGTTACCAACACTTTGGCTCCATCGATATCCAAACTTTGAATCGAAGAAATTATTGTTATATACACAGAAAATAACATGATTTTCCTTGCCACGCACCCCGACAGCAAATAGCATAGCCCATGAATCAATTAATGAGTATAAACCCAATGAAATAAAGAGAGCAGGGACATCATTAAACCATACATTAAATCCCAACTTTAAACTGCAAATGCATAGGCCCTGAGCGTTTTAAAACTGTCCGAAAGAACAACAAAAGCTGCCAAAACAAATGCACAGACCCAAAGTCGCAAGACTCTTCAGTAATTAGCAAAATTAATTCATTAAAAAAAAAACTTTGGAGGCCTAAAACAGAAAGAGCCCAACCTATAAAAACACAAATCCGGACAAACAAGAACCTTGGGCTCAAAAAATCAGATCCAAGAAAAAACGCAGTCCAGCCCACTTGTCCAAGAGTGTATGAGCCAACTGTGACCCAAAAAGCCAGACGACGTCTTTTCGCTCAACAGGGAAGGCATTTCTAGCAAACGCATCAACTGCATGCCGTTCTGACTGAAGTCAAAACGCATGTCGTTCAGTTCGTCTTCTCCAATGGCCGGATCCTAGACTCGACTCGACTCTACGGTGCAACCCAGTTCGAACTAACGCAGAGCCGCCGCTCCCAGGGCCTTTATTCGACTGTTTACGTTTCTAGCGTTTTTTTTCGGTGGTTTTAAGAACAGCAAGCAGTTTTTCAATAAGGATTTCACCAAAAACAAGGCTAAAATAAAATAAAATATTCATTTTTTTTAAACCCGAAACAAAAATGCTGCAAAAGGTCATTTTTTATTGATCTCAACGGCGGAATGTTCAAAAGAGCAAGATGAACAGTATATATGGGCAATGATTTTGTGAAAAACTGTGCAAAAGTCGAATCGAAAATCTTTGACTTTGAATCAACACTAAAATGCGATAACAAGTTGAATTTGACAGGCCTCAAAATCAGTTTATTCAAAGTCAATATCATGAACCAATAGCAAGTTGATTTCTTTTGTTCTATGGTTCTAACATATATGGAGAACATACTACACAGGAAGATATAATAGAATGGAAAAAAAAAATCCATCAAACAAAATCAAAGTTTATGGGCATATCCCAGAAACAAATAATGTAAATGCGAGAGACACTATGAAAAACAAACATATATATGAATAACATATATAAATCTCGAGGGCAGAAAAAACAATTTTTTCTAAAAAAGTAATATCATAAAGGCTTCAAGAAAACCAACCCGGCTCTAGACTCTGATACTATGTAAGAATTTTAGATGTACCTGGAATTTGATGGACTCGTTGAAGTACCAACATGAAACCGGAGCACCAATGCGGATCTCGATTACGTTACATAGCAAATACACCAAAGAGAAGAAGAGAAAAAAACATTCTTATGAGAAAATCTTTTAAAAGGATAATTGTGTATTATATATCATCATTAGCCCTCTCCCTTAATCTCACACCTTATATATATAGTGTACGTACTGTTACATAGAAATAAATGCAACCTTTAAACGTACAGTTACATAGGAATAGATGTAACCTTTAAAACATAAAGGGTATAACTCTTTATAACCTGTGTTTCTTTATGAAGCCCCTCTTGAATTGAGTTTGAGCCCTAATTCACCAAAAATGGACTTATATATTCCAATAGAATTAATAGCACTTAAACCTCTTAATACTTTACTGTAATTTGAAAATTTTAAGGGACCCAAGCCAGTTAATTCCCAAAAATGTTAAAGCAGAGGCAATGTCACCCTTATCTAGTAGTAATTTAAACAGACGCCTGCGACATATTTGACATATGGTCATGATTGTGTTTTCTTTTTTAAGCATTTTTTGCTCACGTGTTTTCGAAAAAGAGTAATATTGCCCAAATGTTGAGAATGAGCAAATGCCACCTATAAAAGTAAAAACAAAACCAAAAAACAAAATCCGAAAGGCCATTGAAGATGTAGAATGAAGCATATCCATATATGACGGAGACCAACCACATTGGCATTAACCCATTCCTCTTTTATTTCAGCATCATCTCGAAGAGCTTAAATTCGTTAAAAATAAATACGTGGACCTCTAACTGTTACAATTTAATTCATCTAACAAAAATCGGAACGAAGTAAATGATAGAGCCCATGAAGAATACGGTAAACAAATATCAAAGAATACGAGGCAAAAGCATGTGGAGGTAAACACCTCTCCACATGGCCGATTTCACCCTTCCTATCTTACAATCAGCATCTTGGGATCGTTTAGGGCTTGCTCCACTTGTTTTCTTGCTTGATAGCCTCTCACGGTATTACACTCGTATTAGTGTTCACAGTTGATAAGTTGCTGCCTCAAAAAATAAAAAGTAGAAGAAAACGAAAACAAACAAAAAATTAAGAACTGTCTTTGTTTTTTATTTTTTAAAAACAAGTGTTTTGAAAGCAGTTTACCACATAGGTTTTATTGTTTTTAAAAACAAAAAAAAACAGTTTTTAAAAACAAAATTAAACAGCTTCTATTCCCCTCCCAACAAATGCGCTTACTTATAAGTCAATCCACACGTTGCATAGTTTTGTGTGGTGCATATCTGACTTTAATGTCCTAATCTAAACATATCGATCATATTTCCAACTTCACTGACCCCTACTCCAAGTGGATGCATGATTAAATCCTCCGTTAATCATTATCGGATGTAGAGCTTAATTATAATGATTACGTGTGAGCTTCATCCCTATTATGCTGGATCCATGTTACTTACATGGCTAAACACTTGTCAGGCAAGGCAGATATTATTTCAGCAAGAGTAGGGGAAGTGAAACCTAGCCTCTCTTGAAATTCTAATATCCATTCCCCACCCGAGTGTCTGATCAAACCACCACACGCAACACGACTGTGTGTGTTAATCCGGCTATCAGAAAAATCAAGTGTTCTCCGAATTTTTGAATCATTGTCCCATTTACTCGCCAACACAAAATGTTATACTAACAGTTATTTCATGTCTGGCCCTAACATATTTCGCTTCATTTGCATGTCAATATGGGGCCTATGAACAAGTTCAGTTTTAGGTATCCACAAGACCATAACATATTGTGAGAGTTATGACATAGATGCTTTGTGAACATGTTCAAATATATATTCGGTATACTGTTTAGAAGGAAAAAAACCACGCTAAAGCTAGAAGCCCATCAAAGGCCTCTTAAATGCTGTTTGAGTTATCTCTTCAACAAAAATGATTTACAAACATTAATATGGGAAATTAATCACCTCTGTCTGAGCTTCAACATTTTTAACTCCAACTTGCAGGGAGTATTCCAAAATGCAAACAATCACTAACCCAGCCGCTGTCCTTTCCTGCGGAGTGAAACGGCGCACGACCTTGGGACCAATCATCCAAATAAAAATCATCACAAAAACTGTGTATAAAATATTATGTGTTGGCAGAAAAAATATCATGTAAATCAGCGACAACTTTATAAGTGAGGATGGTGATGAAAAGTTATTAGGCACTGAAGATCCAAGTGAAAGAGACTATACATGTTTAGAAGAATTAGGAGAGATTGAAATCTACTAAGCAAAGTTTAATTGTGGAGCTTAGAGATGGAAATTCGGATTCGTTGGTGGATTTGGGGTGGGAAAGAATTACTTTATAAGTGAGTTTGAGTATTAATTAATAATTTAATCAGTACCAAAGTTTATTATAAATGCATTGTAGGTATCATATAGTATGATTAAGATTCTCTAGAGATTTTGAAAGATGCATTAAAGAAATACTCATATAATACTCCCCCAATCCTTTTCATATTGGGTGTTATTCCTTTTTATGTTGGCCATTCTCTCTCTCTGTTTTTTTTTTAGGTGTTTAAAGTTTTACCATAACTTATAGTTAGGATTTTAATGTCAATATTTCAAAGAAAGCATTTATACAGGGCTGTTAATTTGGGGGAGGGGTGTATATAAACATCCATAGGTAGGCAAAATGTGAGCAACATGAAAAGGAATAAATGAAATTCATTCAATAGTCATTAAACATATTAAACATGTGTTTCCAAGGAATATAGATTATCTCTTTACGTTACGTTTTGGAGTGACCTAACATTAATTTTCATATTCTTATAAATTAAAATATTAAATTTTTTAGAAAGCCTAATAAATTTTAACGGAGCTCAGCAAGTCTTTATATCTTAAAATAATTGTCATTTTTCCCATTCTAAAATTTAATTTAAATAATATTTTTATAATATGTGTACACCAAATTTAGATTAAGAAGGGTATTGATTGATAAGGTACACCCAATTTATAATATTAATTTATATTAATAAGGGAATTAATTGACTATTAATGATTGTAATTAATAATGCAAAACAACATCATGCACTAATTTTATATTTAATCTGTAAAGGTTAGTGAAAGAGACTCAAGATGTTTCTATCAATAAATCATCGTAGTGACAATCTTTAATTTACCTCTTCAAGTCAACTACACATTCATGCTAGGAGTTCTTCCTTTTTAATTCATGCTTTTAAAGTTCTACCATAATCAGTTGTTGGAATTTCAATGTCAATATTTCTAAAAATAATTTCCATAAGGCTGTTAATGGAAGGGGAGAGATTGATTTACTTTTAATAAATTAGGAATAAAATTGCACAGTAAAATATTTCAAGGTGTTAAATACCCCTAAAAATATTTCATGGAAATGCATGCATCTTAATCCAATATTAAATTTGTTGGGGTTGGAAATGTCGGTAGTTAGAATACTATTTTGAAAACAATATCCTTGTAATGTTACAAAAAATGCTAGTTTTATTTTTTTTGGAACACGAATAATTGTTTTTAATTATTAATTAATTGATACATATGAGAAAATAATCACATTTTGAGCTATGAAAATAAGATTATTAACTATCAATTAATAGAAAAACTAAGACAATGTCATAGTTGGTTTAATTGCCACTCGCTTTGGCGGTTGTTTAATTTCCTTTTGGTGTTAATAAAAATATTCACCGCAAGTAAATTAATTTTCAGTCACTATTGTAGAAACTATCTCTAAAGTTTTTAACGACGACATATTGTTGCCACTGTAAGTCACTGTCAGCAGTGGTGCTGAAAACAATTACTAGAAAAAAGCTTAGACTAATCGCCGCATGTGTGCCACGTGACCATCTTGCGCCATGTCATCACCAAAGGTTATCAATTCAAATGCGTCTCCTCCAAAAAGCAAACCCGTGGCCACATCTTTTTAGTGACAACTAAAAATAGCATTGCTAAAAAACCTTTTTTCAGTGATTATTTAATGATTATTTTGACAGAAAAGGGTGGGATTGAAACAAAATATTAAGATTTGGGGGAGGAAGGCTAAAATCAATTTTAACAACAAGTTCAGTTTTATTGATATTACAGTGCATGTCAAATTTTGTATAAGTAATAAATGAATTTTTTTTTTTTGAGGGGGGAATGAAATCTCCTTAGAATAAAATGGTGATATAGATATACATATATAACTTGCCTATTTTAACCCTAATACACCAACCACCCATATGATTATTCGGAAAACATAAAAAAAACATAAACTTCTTCCTGTTAATAAAAAACAACTACTTGATTTCTGTTAGATAACTCACACTACTTGAAAAAAAAAAAAACTAACGGAAAAAGCTATTTACAAATACAAAAATCATAAATTTTAAAATAATAGAGATAATTCTTCGTAATCATAGTTTAAAATTTCAATCATATAAGACATAAGCCGTGCCGGGGAGAAGCCTCTAGTGGCATTTTGAATGCCACTACTCTATTACGTACACGATTCAACCGACAAATAGAACAATTTTTTATATTAAACACACACAAACTCCAATTTTTGTGGGTCCTGAATCGTTGGTTCAATTCTGTTCTCTCTTTAAAATTAATAACCCTTAACACGTTTTGAAACTGACATAGGCGCGACTCTAGAGGGCGGACGGGGACGGGGGGGATCAAGACTGGTGTGAAGATGAACCTTGTGTGGTTTGCTCATCACAAAGTTTTTCACGTCAATTGGGTGAATAAGGACCACCTTTCTGCAATGTGAACTTTATTTTAAACAATGTTAATAAATTTAGCTTTAGAATTAGAAAGGCTGGTTTAACTTTTCTCTTCTCTCAATTGTGGCTCAAACATTTCTAGGCATGTTTCATGAAATTTTAATTTAATATGTAAGAGTTGTTATGATGTGGCGACTTGATGACATGTTTGATTATGAAATATTTTTTGTGGGATATATTGTTGTTAGGATGTGGTGATTTTTTTTTTTTTTTTGCCGTGAAACATCACTTCGTTGATTCATACGAAAAGCAAATACAGAGGTTCCTTAATATTACATGATAATAAAACTATTACTAAAATACACCAAAAGCATCAGACCCCCCCCCACATATTAATCAGGTTCTCTTGGTCTGGTCTTCATATCCTTCTCCAGTAGTTCTCTTAACTGATCCGGGGGTCTAACAACCCAATCATTCGGGCAATACCCACCGAGAGTAGCTTTAGCAGTCCAGTCGGCTACTAAATTTGCTTCCCTGGAAATCCATTGACAAGAATGGTTTCTAATTAATTTCCTTGATTCTTGAATATTTTCAAGGAGAGTAATGCACCTCCACTCATTGGGAGGGATGTCATTCCTAACACAGTTAATCAATAATTGGTTATCAGACTCAAAGCAAATATCCGATAGCTGGTTATCATGGGCAAACTTTAAAGCAGTAAGAAGTGCAATAGCTTCAGCCATAAACACTGAGTTTGCTTCTATAACTTTAGCCTCCCCATCCAATAACAAACCATTCGAATCTCTTACCACAAACGCAACAGCAGCTTTATTCTCCTCATTTAAGAACGCACAGTCACAGTTAAATTTAATCATATTACCTTCAGGTACTTTCCACTTCTTCTCCTTTTTCTGTTGACATTCCCTGCTAGTCTCCATGGCCTCTTGACAACTCCATCCATTTACTTCCCAATATTCCTGACGAATCTTACCTGCTTGAGAGAAAGTGAACAAAGGGTCAAGATTACACCTTTCGAATAAAAAATTATTCCTTGATTTCCAAATCTGCCACAAGATCATTGCTATCAAGGCTTTTTGCCATTGATTGAAATTTGTCTCACCTAAGCATGATGTCATCCATTGCTCCATACTATCTATTGCCTGATTGAACCTCATGGATAGACTACTGCCAAACCATACCACCTGGGCCCATTCGCAATTAAGAAAAAGATGTTCAATAGATTCAGTTTTTGTAAAGCAAATTAAACATCTATCTACAGAAGCACAATTCCTTTTATATAGATTATTCAAAGTTGGCAGTGCATTATTCAGCATCCTCCAAAGGAAATTTTTGACTTTGTATGGGATTTTGAGATTCCATATTTCCTTCCATATTTTCCTTGGAGCATTATTAGAAGAGGAAGGTATATTTTCTTCTTTGTTTAAAATATTTCTTCTAGCCACCTCATATCCTTCCTTTACTGAATACACACTCCTCTTCCCCTCAGTCCACACCCATTTATCCTCACCGTCCCTTGGCCCTAAAATTGTATCATATATAGCTTTTTGTTCAATTTGTGAAATCCAACCTTCAACGGCCAACAGGTCCCAACCATTTCCTCTTACCAGATCAGCAACCTTTAAATCCTGAAGTGACTCATGAGGACATTGAGAGTACAACCTCTTCCTAGGTAGATCACTAAGCCAAGGGTCAGGATGTGGTGATTTCATGATATATCTTTAATTATGAAATATTTTTTGTGAGGAAGTTGAGTTTTTTTTTTTTGCAATTAAATTGAAATAATTCCAAATTTACAAGTGCAAAGAAGAATAGAAATATTGTTTTATAATATATACAAACAAATATTTAAGAACTGTGATGCATTATTCTATTGAGTTGTACTAATTTTAAAGTTTTATGAAGAAGAATTTATTGCTGCTAATTATAATGTAGCTATAGTTATTATTGTTCAAATAATATTATATTAGATATTTTTAATAAAAATAGCAAGGTTGTCAAAGTATGAATTAAAAAGAATTGAAGAAAAAGAAATGCAAAAAATAGTTCCATATGGACAAGCTCCCTTGCAAAATTTAATGTTCACCACTTTAGCTTTCATTATAAGATATTATTTATGCTTGGAAATTCATAATTATTTTCTTACCTGCAATTAAGACAAGTTTTAATAATGAACTACATATGGGATTTTAGATATCTATTTGGCATAGAAAATGTGAACATATTACACTAAGGTTTGTGAACTAAATTGAGTTTGGTTGATGCAAAATTTAGTTATTGGAAAATCAATTATTCTATTTTCTGCCCTATCAAAACAAAACAATGAAAAGAAAATAAAGGACAATCAATAAGTCATGTTGATTTTATATCTATAAAAGCATACTTTTAAATAATTATAATCAATTGCTTTTGTTTAAAAAAATTATACTCAAATAATTAGAACCAATTTACATATATTATAGATATATTCATTTCTCAAATAGAACCTATAGACATATATTCATCCAATGTTATCTTTGTTGTCATACAAATTGTTTATACTTCAGCAAATTGAAGAAACCATTGTATCTGTTTTTATTTAAATTTGAGTCACGTTGTTTTATGTAATGAATCAAATAAGCATCATTTGCTGTTGGAGGTGTATCAGATTAAGTGATGGATTAACATGGGTTAAAAACAAACGTAATATTGCTTTAATAAAATGCTCCCCACGCAACGTGGGGGAGTAAATGCTAATTTTTTTATAGGGTTAAGGTGCAAATTTACTAATGAAGTTTTGTCCGAGGAGCGTCTAGCACAAATATCTTTTAAAAGGGGTAAAAATACCAATGAACAATTAAAAAGGGGCATCCACCACAAAAACGGTTAATCCGTACTAACGATGTTAAATTATAAGAGAAGAAAAATCCTAACGGTGTTACTATGGATTTAATGGTTTTTATGGTGGATGCTCCTTTTTAATTGTCCATTGGTATTTTTGTCCCTTATTAATTGTTCATTGGTATTTTTACCCCTTCTAAAAGATATTTTTATCAGACGCTCCTAAGACAAAACTTCATTGATAAATTTACAATTTAACTCTTTTTTATATTAAATACACACAAACTCTAATTTCTGTGGGTCCTGAAACGTAGGTTCAATTCTGTTGTCTAATTAACGAGCACGTTGCGCGGGGAGCATTATATCTATATGCATTTTTAAAACTATTTCATGCATTACATTCTTACCACATAAACTTTTTTTTTTTGGACAATAATTACCACATAAACTATTCGTGACAGGCGTGACTCTAGAGGGCAGCAGGGGACGGGGAGGATCAAGACACGTGTGAAGATGAACCTTGTGTGGAAGCAGAACATGCCAGGTCATCTTAACAAGTAGGGTCCACCCGGAGAATCAAAGGTGGTCCTTTGATCTCTGCCCAACTTCAGTCCAAAGAAGAGATGGGATTCCCATCCAAAGATCAAAATAGGATAATGGGATTCCCTCACTCACAGTGGGTCTCAATTTGTCTTAACTTCAATTAAAATAAGTATAGGTTAATGGCCTCTAGGCCTGTGGCAAGATTCCCTATTTAAGGTTTGAATTAGTAGTATAAACTACTTATCTTCTGTGATTTATGATACACGAAATAAATATGTAAAAAAAATTTTGTTTCAACTTACATGAACATATGTTTTAAATGTCAATTTAAATAAGCCCTATAATTTAACTGTTTGGACTGTATATTTTATAGGGTTAAGGTGCAAAAATACCCATAAATTTTTGTCAAAAGTGCGCCCAACACCATAAACTTTTTTTAGGTGTAAAAATACCCATGAACTTGTTAAAATGGGGCAAAAATGCCCACCCCGTTAATTGGCACAAACGTCCGTTTTGTGGGACACACTTATTATTTTTTGAGGTGCAAAAATGCCCATGAACTTTCTTCAAAAGTGCACCCAACGCCATAAACTTTTGAAAAGTTCATGGGTACTTTTGCACCCAGAAAAAAGTTTATGGCGTTGGGTGCACTTTTGAAACAAGTTCATTGATATTTTTGTACCTCAAAAAATAATAAGTAGGTCCCACAAAACGGATTTTTGTGCCAATTAACGTTGTGGGCATTTTTGCCCCATTTTGACAAGTTCATGGGTATTTTTACACCTAAAAAAAGTTTATGATGTTGGGCACACTTTTGACAAAAGTTCATGAGTATTTTTGTACCTTAACTCTATTTTATGAAACTATTACTATATTTTTATATGAAAATATATAAACTAATTCAAATTGTTAAAATTTGATTTGAACAATTTTGAACTACTAATTTTTAAAGGGTATTTTTTCACACTAATTAACCCAAGATGAACTTTAATAGTCTAACTTTATTTATATTTTTTCATATATAATTGTAATTTTATAAACTATTAAATCTTAATTGTTAAAATTATAGCGGATAATAATGAGAAAGAACAATCAGGATGAAAAAAAGAATACAAGCCAACTTGTCCATTTAATTCAAAAAACGAATATAGACTAAAAAGTAAATAGATAAAAAAAATAAGAAAATATTGCTTAAACTTTAGATTAAAACACCGGTGATGGCGGAGCTCGTTGCGATCATACAGGGCCTTCAACTTTGCTGGAACATGAACATACGAAAAGTTTTGGTCCTTACTGATTGTATTGAGGCTATTAACTTCATCTACAGGGGTGCTGAGGAAAATCATCCGTTTTTGGATATTATTGAGGATGCCAGGCTTTGGTTTTCAAAGACTTGGCAGATTGATGTTACTCATGTTTCGCGAGATCATAATGTTGTAGCTGATCATTTAGCTAGTTTAGCTCATACTATTTCAGGGAACTTTGTTCTCCTTGATCAACCGCCACCCTCAATCGGGGGGGTGGATGTTGCTCAGGGATGATTTAGCCTAGTTTCGAGGTTCTGCGTAACCTATTTCTTTGTTCTAGTTCAGTAATAGACTAATGTAATCCAGTTTGTCATTCAAAAAAAAAAAAAAAGCCCGGGGCAATGTACGGCCAGATTGGCCCGCCTCTTGGATCCAAGTCCCAACTTTTCAATACTCGTGATCCTGTGAAGCCTTTTTTTTTTGTTGTCTTTTTAACCAGCGTGATTCTGTGAAGCTGACCGACGCATCGGCTGCTTCTCTCCCCTGTGAATTCCCTTCGCTATCCCTCCTTCCTCATTTTCTTTGGCCGGCTTTTTTCTTTTTGACCAATTTGGCCAGCTTCCCTCCGTCCATTTAAACGTTCCATACACACTTCTTGACAAAAAATAACTAAAAAATTGAAACGGGTCATTTTTTCGGATGATTTGTTTTAGAGTAAAATACTCTAATCACCCCTCTGCTTTGTCTTAATTACATAGATCTCCCCTATATTTTAAAAACCTATATAAACCTCCCTTAAAATTAAAATGTTTGTTACACAAATCTCCCTTATATTTTTAGATTCTATTTTCATCCACTCAAACCGTTAGTTGACCATTAAATTTGACTTTTGAATTTTTTTTGGACCAAAATATCCCTCTTCAATATTAGAATTATATATATATGGGCCAATAAAAATTTATACATAATAGATTTTATAACTTTCTAATATATTAAAAAATTATTAATTTTGAGATTATAAATTTAATAATTTTAATTTTTCATTGTACAGATTGAAATTTTTTTATTTTTAGTTTCTTGAATGACTAAAAATATATATTTCTTCTATATAATAGAACCCATAATCCCATGGAATCAATAACCCCAATCAAAGAACATTTTTTTCAAAAAAAAAAAATCACGATAAATGGCTTTTTCATGTGACCCTTACAATGAACAATTGTATATTTATATATCACGCACAGTGCTTTGTTTTATGAGGAATAAAAGACTATGGTGTATGCGATGCATATTGTTTAATAGGTTTAAATGAAAATTTCATAAACTTTGTACCTTTTTGTTTTCATAATTCGTTGTAGTTGTCTTCTTCATGGGTGTTTTTACAGTTTGTGTTTTTTCTCCCTTGAAATCTACAAACTATCAAGTACAATTAGGGATTTATCAGTAAGGGTAAAATAGTAAATAAATTTTATTTTTATATAAATTTTAATTTAAAAATATATTTTCAGAATCTTTTTAGAATATTCTTAACGGAATTAACGGTTTGGACTTAAGTGTATGTTTTCAAAATAGAGGGGAGGTTTGTGTAATTAAAGCGGGACAGGAGGTACTCAGGATATTTTACTCTTTGTTTTATTATCTTTTTAAAAAAATTAATTTTCTGACCCTCATTCGTTTTTCTCTCTGTTATAAGTTAATTATTTTTGTCTATGGAGTTATGAGTTAATTATAACTAATGTGCATACCCACTGTAAGTTGCCACTTAGATAAAAAATAAAGGAAATTCTTAAAAATAAAATTAATTGAATATGAACTATGTTTAAATCAAGCAAGGAAACCTAATAAAATGTACATATGATTTCATCTCATTTTTAATCATGTTTTTATAGTTTTTTCTTAATATTGAATCCCTATGGTTTTTTTTGCCCGGAATCCACACACACACACACACACACATATATACACATATATAGTTTTTTTAATTAGAGGTGTTAGTCATTATACTTGTATTCTGTTAAGTTGTAAGGAAAAAGACATCTATAGTGAATGAGGTGACTCTCACTCAACAATCAACATACACACTTAGAATACTTTTGTTACATGAATAAAAAATTAGAGTAAACTATATTATTTTTTTTGAACAATAGAGTAAACTATATTACAAACATTAGATATAAGTATAATGAGACAATTACAAGTATGATAATTAGCTAGTTTATTGTTAAGTCCTTATAATTTTTTCAATCATAGGCATTGATTACCATACTTATGATTTGTTAATGGGTTAAGGTGCTTAAATAATCATGAATTATTTTCAAAAGTGTTAAAATAACCATGAGCTATTTTTTGGAGTAAATGTAACCATGAAATATGTAAAATGGAGCAAAACCTGTAACACTGTTAATGGTCAACATACACTTCAACATCATAATTAACAGTCAACGTTTCTTATTTTAAGGGTTTTAACGGTTTTGCTCCATTTTACATAGTTCATTGTTACTTTTACTCCAACAAATAGTTCAAGGTTATTTTAGCACTTTTGAAAATAGTTCATGGTTATTTAAGCACTTTAACCCTTTGTTAATTTGTAATTGGTGACATGACTCTCATTTAACACACACTTAGATTAATTTTGTTGCGTAAATAAAAAAAACTACATTATAGACATTGATATAAATATAAGGAGAGAATTATGAGTATAATAATTATTTAGTATGCTGATAATAAATAAATTTTATTTCACAGTTTTATTTTTGAAAAAAATTATTTTATGTTTTGTCATAATTTATATGTTTCATTATTCACATTAACTATAATTAACAAATTATAAGCTTTGCAACTAATAATTATAATTGATGAAAACTAATAAGGATCAGCAAATGATTATTATTTTTTTTTCAAAAAACAGCAGAACCAACTACTATATCAAAATTAGGGGTGTTCACGGGCAGGGCAGGGTATAAACCATGCCTAATGCCCAATCCGGAAGAAGAATGTCGGTATTTTGCAGCCCGCTGCTTGGCCCTGGCCGATGAAAGCCTGAGTAATTTCGGGTTAGGTGGGGTAGGCCTATATGACCGAAAATCTCCTAAAAATTAAAAATTAATGAAGTATTAAATAATAATGGTACAGAAAAAATGTATAGTTTAGAGCCGGGAATTCGGGCCGAACCCGTTTAGGCCCGAGCCCTTCAAGGGCCGGGCTTAGGGGTGGAAACAGGCCAGGCGGCCTGACAGGGGCCTGCGGCCTGGCCTGTTTCCGGCCTGATCAGGCCTGGCCTGTCAGAATAAAAGGCCAGGCCCAGGCCTATTTTTAAGCCTGTTTAGAAAAACAGGCCAGGCCCAGGCCTCTTAATAAGCCTTTTAGGCTTAACAGGCCGGCCTGTTATTATATTAAAAAAAAAAGTGGGCAGCCAAAAAACCAAACTACACTGCGTCTCTTTGGTCCTCAGTTAGGCCCAATCTCATCAAATTCCCTAACCCTAACTCTCACTTTCTCCACAGCCGATGCACCCACTCTCAATCGCTCTATCTCCGTCCGCTCTCAGTCTCTCACCCACGGCAGGCTCGTCGGATCCCTCGCCTTCTCCCAAGATTCTTTTAGCAAAGCCTGGTCTAGTTGCCGGTGGATCCGTTGCTTCAAAATTCGGCCGTGGAGGCAGCGGCGGTGAAGACGAATCCGCGCAGTTCCGTTCTCGTCTTCCTTCAGTGGCTTCTCTAAACCTTCTCTCTGACTCCTGGGAATTTCACATTGATCGCTTTTTGCCTGTAACCTCTTGTCTGTTTTGCCTGATTTTTATGTTTTGTGGTCATTGTAGTCGAAGTTGTTGGATTTTCTGTTTGCCTATCTCTTTGATCATTTTCAGTGCTCAAATCTGTTTTCCTTGCTTGCTTATTTGTTTGGGTTGGTAAATATTGAATGCTAGAGTATTCCCCCCACCACTGTCTTCATCTTCGTCTGGTTGCTCGAGTCTTGATTCTCTGCACTTCATCTACGCTGAATCGCCGATGCGCCCTCGATTCTTGCACGGCAGTGACGACACAACTCTCCTCTTCCAGCAAAGTGACGACTCGCCTGGCAGTTCCTCTTCTTCATTCGGTAGATCTGTGATTTGCTTCTGGTTTTTCAGTGAAACAGTTCGTCGTCCACAGCTCGCTCGTGACCGTCGTCCTGTCTTCGTCCACCGTTGTCACTCTGTCTCCATCGTCACTCTGTCTCAGTAGTGAAGCCTTCCTGTCTCTCTTGACCGTCGGCCCTCCTCTCTCCATTAGTTGGTAAGCACGAATTTCTGTTTTTCTTAATTATTGACATTGTATTATAAGTGTGCTAGTCTTGATTTGCGAAGACATAGTATGTGAAGACATTATGTGAAGTACTGAAGTGTTCTGCTGCCAATAAATACCATTTGCTAGTCTTGATTTGTGAAGTGGTATGAATTTTTTCTTTCTATTCTGTGATTGCAGTAGCAATTCTGGATGTTATGAATGTTGGTTCATATATGAATTTACTTTCATACCATATCAAACTTTGGTTCATATATGTTTTTGGCCTGTTAAGGAGGCCTGGTTTCGGCCTGTGGTTTATTGGCCTGTTTGTAGTAGGCCTGTAGGCCTGTTGGTTTGTTTAAAAAATTTTAAAAGTTTAGGCCTCCTTAACAGGCTTCAGGCCAGGCCAGGCTTGTGTACAGGCCAGGCCTAGGCCTAAAAATTGGCCTTTAACAGGCCACAGGCCAGGCTCAGGCCAGTTTGTGCCTTAACAGGCCAGGCCTGTTAAGGCCAGAGCCTGGCCTGGCCTGGCCTGTTTCCACCCCTAGCCGGGCTTATGATTTATAGGCTAAAAAGAGAAGCAGGCCTGGCTAGGGCCGGCCCTTTTAGGCCCGTTTAATATTTTTATAAAATAAATTAAAAAATATAATATCATTATATCAAATTATCAATATGAGAGATACCTAAGTACCTAATAGAGTATTAATAACAGGTAAATACTTAGTAATTGGTTTGATTTATTTTATTTTCTACAATGATTTATTAATTTAAACTTTAAAAAATAGGCTAATTTGGACATTAGATGATTATTTTAATTAAAAATTTATGAGTTTTAAAAATAATGTATCTCAATTTAAAACAAAATAATAAATAAATTGTAAAACTTGAAAAAGAAATTTTTTTGAATTAAAATAAGTTTAAGCTCGTTTAGGCCCGAACTCGTGAAGGGCCAGCCCTGTAGGGCCGAGGACCTAAAAAATATTGTATTTTTTAGCAAATGGGCCTAAAAGGATCGGCCCGTTTAAGCTCGAGCCCGTGAAGGAGGGCCGGCCCGGCCCGTATTCCCGGCTCTAATTCTATGCAATAGTCTTTTTAAAATTTTATTACTTAGATTCGATTCATGGGACAATAAAACAAATTAATTTAATAGAGATTTTTTTCTCATTATGTGATAATAATTTACTTTTCAAAAACTCAATTCACCCACTTCTTAATTAAATATGTATATGAAAAAATATGCCTATATGTTTAATAAATACAAAATATATTTATTCATTAAATTATAATCGAATGGTAAGTAAATACTTATTTAATTATATATACAATATATATATATATATTTTAAATACATTTATATACATATTTTGGATAGGGCAGCACATCTTGCCTAGTGTTCAGCCCTGTCTAGTATTTGGCCCAATCCAAAGATACCCAAATAACTTATGGGCATATTTTTTTAAGGCCGAGCTTAGCATTTTTTTTTCCAGACTCAGACGGACATTTTGGGCATTCCGGCCTCACATACAGCCGTACTCAAAATAATGACACTATTAATTTTTACCATGAAGGATGGTTGGAAGGTTTAAACTTTAAATGGAAGGAGCGATTTCGCAAAAAAAAAAAAAAAAAAGAAGGAAGGAGGGGCGGCAACGGGATTTTGGCAAGGGAGAGAAGCCGCACGCCAATGCATTATATATTGGTTTGTTTCACTTGCCTCACTGCCATCCGTTTTGCAGGAGCATCAGCTGCTTTCTGTTCTATAATTTCCGTCTTCTTCCAGTTTCTCTCTCCCGCCACCATGGAAGCACTGTCATTCTCCCCCACTCACTCCCCTCTTCCTCGCCACGACCGTTTGCAGAACTTGGCTGGCAGATCCCTTCTTGGCAACCTCACAAGCAATCAATTTGCCAGAGTATGGTCTGGCAAGTCCTTCACAACCGCCGTCATGTCCAAATCGGCGGTGGAGGTAACCTCCGTACCTCCTTCTTCGTCGGTCGTTACCTCTCGAGAAAACCCGTTGGCCGTGACTTCCGCACCCCCTCGTCCCAGGGTATCCCCTGATTCTCTACAGTACCCACCCGGTTACCTTGGAGCAGTCCCATACCGCACTGACTATGATGGCGATGATACCCTTATCAATGCCATGGGTTACTTGACGAATATACTTTCTTCTAAGGTCTATGATGTGGCTATTGAATCTCCGCTCCAGCTGGCGCCAAAGCTGTCGGAAAGATGGGGGGTCAATGTTTGGCTCAAAAGGGAGGATTTACAGCCCGTAAGTTGCAGCCTTTGGTGATGCTGGATGGATTTTAGTGTTATTTACTTTTCATTTTGCAAATTGTTTCTCTGCACTATCTGCGCAATGTACTCCTGCTATACCTCTTGCTCAGATACTGATTTGGTGTGAAATAATTATAACTTCGTCATGAAGAATTTGTCACCCGTTCATAAGTTCCATTGAACTTCGTGGAGATAATACTATCATAAAATTCAGTAAGTTCTTATCTTTCTGCATCAAATAGGGGAGCTTTAATCTTGTGTTAAAATGTTAATAAATTTCTCTTTTACTTTTCTGAACTCCAGGGTGCAGTGTCTGTGCTCCTGCGTGCGAGGAAGATGGCGGGACGAGTTTTGATTTGATCTTCCTAGCTTCTAGTTTATTGTTTCTGTGTGTTAGAATGCAGCATTTAATGCTTATTATCATTGTACTCAATAGCTCGATCATCTCTCTGTCTTGATAGCATATCTTAGGAAACAAAATGGTATCTTGGGAACGAATTGTTTAGATGACCATAACGTGGTTTGAGATTTCCATTGAAGTGAAGATAGGAATATAACGATGTTCTATCATTTAGGATTATACTAGTTTGTCTTGATGATTTTTTCTTCGATATCCTCCTTTTTTTCCCTCTATGACTTAACTGTGACAGATATTAATATGCTTTACTAAATTTTCTCACATTGTTTCAAAAGAATTGTGAAGTTGAATGGATCCTCTATGAGTCAGCAGAACATAAGTAATAAACACATGAAATGGCATGATAAGATTTCAGTGCGCATAATTCATTACAAACTGTATGTAAATTGATAATTGATAGTCCATGGTGATATGTGTGCATGCGGTTCAATGGAAAGTGTACATAATTCTTGAGTTTCTAAAATTCTTCTCGTACCTAGGTTTTCTCATTTAAGCTCCGTGGAGCTTATAATATGATGGCCAAACTTCCAAAGGAACAGCTGGAAAAAGGTGTAATCTGCTCATCAGCTGGAAACCATGCCCAAGGAGTGGCATTATCTGCCAAGAGATTGAATTGCAGTGCTGTGATTGCTATGCCTGTAACCTCTCCTGAAATCAAGGTGGATTTTATTATTAATTTTCTGTGTCTATGTTGTGAGAATAAGTCTAAATCACCAAGTTACATGTTTTGATTTGATCCCCCCACCCTCCTTTAATTTCAGTGGAGATCTGTTGAGAAGCTGGGTGCTACGGTTGTTCTTGTTGGGGATTCGTACGATGAGGCACAAGCATATGCTAAGAAACGTGCAAAAGAGGAGGGTCGAACATTCATACCCCCTTTTGATCATCAAGATGTCATTATGGGCCAGGGAACAATTGGGATGGAAATTGTTCGCCAAATGCAGCGTCCAGTGCATTCAATATTTGTGCCCGTGGGAGGTGGTGGTCTGATAGCTGGCATTGCTGCTTATGTGAAGCGGGTGTCTCCACAGGTTTGCAAGACATTATGATTATTTTTTCTACATTGTATGACATTATTTATAATAAGAGGAATAACCATTGACATCTGTTGTACAGGTAAAGATCATTGGAGTAGAGCCCACTGATGCAAATGCAATGGCATTGTCACTATGTCATGGTCAGAGAGTGATTTTGGACCAGGTAGGAGGATTTGCAGATGGTGTAGCTGTTAAAGAGGTTGGTGAAGAAACTTTTCGCTTATGCAAGGACTTGGTAGATGGCGTAGTTCTTGTAAGCCGTGATTCAATTTGTGCCTCAATAAAGGTGAGGTTCTCGTTCCTTTTTGAAAACTTGCAGTTCGGTGCTTCTTTATTGTGATGAGTTTCAGTTGGTTGCCTTTGTTTTTTTTGTGAAAGAATTGTGTAGATATTATTGTTCTGATGCAAAGTGGATGATATGATATGATTAAAATCTTCTTGATAGCCCATGCATAGGGTTTGGAAGTTGGATTTTTCTTTTTTCATAAAGGAGCTTATGAGTGACCAGATATTGTCAAATTTCTAATGGGAGGTTGCATAGGGTCATGACTTGAACTATTAAGATCTTACAACAGTAGAACTTGTTGCAGGACATGTTTGAGGAGAAAAGAAGCATATTAGAACCAGCAGGTGCTCTGGCCCTTGCTGGAGCAGAGGCATACTGTAAATATTATGGTCTCAAGGGGGAAAATATTGTAGCAATAACCAGTGGGGCAAACATGAATTTTGACAAGCTGAGGGTGGTGACTGAACTTGCTAATGTTGGTCGAAAGCAAGAGGCTGTGCTAGCAACTATTTTGCCGGAGGAACCTGGGAGTTTCAAGCATTTTTGTCAATTGGTATGTCTATACTACTAGAACTGAAAATTCTTGTGGTTTTGTCAATTGGTATGTCTATACACTATACTGCCTCAACTGAAAATTCTGACCCTGATAGACTTTGGCCCTGGCAGGTGGGGCAGATAAATATTACAGAGTTCAAGTACAGATATAATTCTGATAAGAAAGCCGTTGTTCTATACAGGTAAGCTCAGTGACTAGGAAGCCTAGATATTTTTTTTAACCATTTATATTGATTTGAAGAACATTATCTGTTGACAGTTTTTCAAGGAATACTTATTATCCTCTCAAATCGTGTGTAGTATTGGTCTTCATACGGTTTTGGAACTAAGAGCAATGCAGGAGAGGATGGAATCTTCTAAGCTTAAAACTTATAATCTCTCAGAGAGTGACTTGGTGAAAGATCACTTGCGATATCTGGTGAGTTCGATTGCCCAAATTTCTTTCGTAGTTTAATATCTTATCTTATCGTTTTCTCAAGATTATCACCAAATATTAAATTCCGTAAGCATATTACCTAAGCTACTTGTTTCTGTTAAACCTTCTCTGACACAACATGTTGAAAAATCTTTAGACCACATCACTAGGAGTTGCTCTATGCCCATAGAAAATCTTGTTATTCTTGCATGGACGAGTTTATGATAGTATAATCTCTCCGATGGTGGTCTAGCTACAAGTCAATAATTTTAATTTACGGATGACACCATATGACCACTTCACTCCAATGAATAGTAGTGGAATAACCTATCGAACATGTGTGCATTGTGGTGCCATGCTGACTTGGTTTTGCTTGCATATCAGATGGGAGGTCGATCAAATGTTCAGAACGAGGTTCTTTGTCGATTTGTCTTCCCAGAAAGACCTGGCGCTCTGATGAAATTCTTAGATTCTTTCAGTCCACGTTGGAATATTAGTTTATTCCATTATCGAGGGCAGGTGAGGAGCTGAAGTTTGCCATTTGTTTTGTCTAAATCTAAATCAAGAGATGTTTTACGTCTTTAACGAATGCAGCTAATTTCGTCCTTATATCTGCTCTCCGACAGGGTGAAACCGGCGCAAATGTATTGGTCGGAATACAGATACCAGAAAACGAGATGGTAGAATTCCGTGACCGTGCCAACAGACTTGGATATGATTATACTGTAGTAAACAACGATGACGACTTTCAGCTTCTAATGCACTGAGGATGGCAGCCTGCACTGTGATTATTATTATATTTCTAATCATTAGCTTATGCGGCATCCTGTTCCTGGTCAAGCTAGATGGGAAGGAGCCCTATCTAGTAAAGGCCATAGCCAGCTTGTCCAATATACCTGGCAACTACCTAAAACCTAAAGGAACTTGATGGATCAATATTCGCAGTACAGAGAGGGTTGAGGGGACAAGAGAAGGCCTCAAGCCGCACCCTGCCCCGTTGAGAAGAGCCGTTAGTGGCTTCTTCCTATTATAATAAGTAATATATCTGTTGTAATGTATGCATTTTCTTAAGTTGATCAAGGCTGTCTCAAGTCATTTAGGATTTAAGACTAGGCTTAAAGCGTAAAGGGTTCTCGTCCCTCTCTTAATAATTACGTTTTCTAGGTTTCAAACTTGTATTATCTTCTTTATTAGCTCATTGGTTATAATGCATGTGATTAGATTGAATATGAAATCCTTTAATTTTAGATAGCCTTTTTATCTCTTTCGGTGAGAATAAACTAAATCCTGAATCTTGCATTCTTATGATCATGATGGCAGTAACTGTAAATGACCCACTTGAGAAGTGTGCAAAGCATCTCCAACGCATATTCACTATGACCAGCAGAAAATGATTTTGCTTTGAAGTGGCAACTTGAGTTTAAATAGATGAAGCTAAAAGCAAGAGTTCTTGGTCCGGTGACATTTCTTTGCAGCTCCCTCATTTCCCAATTTACCATTTCTCATTAGCATTTGGATCTCCTTTGTTGCGTCACCATGAGAAAACTAAATGGGTAATTATTTTCCTTGGCTGATGAGGCTTGCATGAGTCTGAGATACTTTATTCGGTAGGTGTTATACTATAATCAGCATATTTAAACTTTGGTGTTGCTTGAAATTCCCAAGATGCCCTTGAGTCTAATCTCACTTTCAGTCTCTCGTTGATGAAGGAGAGAGGGCGCTGACACTGCAGCGCGAGCAAATCCGGCGTCTTCAGTTAAGATTTCAGGATTAGCCTGTGTTTATATATAAAAGTTTTTGAAGTTAATACTCATACCTCAATGAATTACATGTATCGTAAGGGTATCACTAATTCGAGCATAATAAAAATCCGAAATATTGTATTATATTGATGAGATTAAACTATAATTGTTAAAGCCTATTAGCAGTATATTAGTTTAAAAAAAAAGCCTATTAGCAGTCAATTTTTTTAAATTTTGAATCTGTTATTTGAAAAAAGAAGAAGAAGTGAAATCCCATTCTTTTATGGGAGAATCACTCCTAAATCCCAAGGAAGAAAGATATTATCAGAAAGGTCTTTAATTACAACTCCAAAACGTGTATTCACAACTTGTTGAACGTGTTTTACAATTTCAAGGGACCTTTCTTATAATATCTTCCTTCTTTAGGACCTAAGAGTAATTTTCCCTTCTTTTATTAAGATTATCTTTGTGACGGCCTCTATATTTTTTTCCCTCCAGGGAGGCTCCTTTGTTTTAATTATTGATGGATCATTGACCATATAATTTCAGGCTATAGCGCAAACAACTGAACCCCCGCCAAAAGAAAAATATTCGAGTTTTCAATTTGCCAATGGATAAATATTCAGTCAAAAAAAAAATCCCTAATACCCGAGTCAGTGGATAAAGCTGAGAGAAACTCGTAAAGGACGAGTAATGGTGGAGGGGTTGGATCTCTTAATAAAATATAATAGATACTCCATCATATAAAATATAAAGTAAGATGAACATAAACTCAAAATTTCCTTTTCCAGTTGAAGCCTTCAAGGAGCAAAGTGTCCTCATCAAAGTGTAATCCAAGTTTTAAATTGAGAATAATCCGGGTTTTAATTTTTAGCTTTATAAAAATCTTATTAAACTTCATAAAATTAAGAATTCAAACTTCATGATCAACAAGCTGTTGATTGAGATGGTAAGGGCCTCACTACCTGTAAGGAGAAGAACACGTCCCGAGAATCACACTTGTTAGAAGATAAATAAATTGATGTCCTTTTAATATAATTTCATCACCCACGAAGTCAAGCAGAAATCTCCCTCCGGTTTTTTTATAAACAATTTTCTCTTTTTTAGGCTGGCCCTTGATATAAGTAGTTTTTTTTATATCTCAAAATTTAAACTGTTTTTACTTTTTCATCTTTATTAAATACATATCTTTATATTAGTTATCCCTTACTCATCATTAAATTTTCTTTCATTTAATCATTTATTACTCATTCTCTCACGTATTTTTTATTCATTCTCTTTCCAATGCTATTTTCATAAACATGGGTATATTTAAAAGAAACATGACATTTTTGACACATTTATTATTTTTAGCTAATATTAACCACCAATTTGTTTCGCGTGATAAAAAAAAAAGTTGTTTATAAAATGTGAGTGTTTGGAAAATCACGAAACTGTGGTTTCAAAATCCCTTTTTCATAAGTTTAGATAAATTTTCTCTTACATATTTATCTCGTAAATCGTAAAAACTATTCTCCAAAAGTTAATTCAAAATCACCCAAGGGAGGGCAAAATAGGAAAGCTGAAGAATGAAGGGGTATAGACTCCAGCTAACAGTCACTTAACAAAGAAACGCACGCAAGGGCAAAAAGGGAATACACAAAGTTGCATGAAAATCTCGAGAATTAAGGGCTTGTTTGGTACGCTGAAGATGTGGGAAGGGAAGGGAATATGTATAAATTCCCTTGTTTAGTACGCAAGTTTGGCTCAATCTTCCTGGGGCTTCAAGTTCCTGGGCCCACCAATGTTTCCTTATTTATGGAAAGATGAAATCCCATTAAAATTGGTGGGATCCTAAGCTCTTTTAGTGGAGGAAGATCCGAAAGACAAAAATACCCCTAAAATATTTAAATTAAAAGGAGGGAAATTCGAATTTTTCAAAATTCTCACCTTACAAGCTTGAACTTCATCAATAAATTCGAACTTTTTAAAATTCTCATCTTGCAAATTCGAACTTCATCAATAAATTCAAACTTTTTAAAATTCTCATCATACAAATTCGAATTCCATTAATAAATGAATAATTTTTTTATTTATTTAAATTATAATTTATATTTTATTCATTTTATTTAATTTTTAAATTATTATACTACTAGTTATTTAATTTATGAATTGAAATATAAATTTAATTAATATATTATTATTAACTTATGTTGAGGGTAAAATAGATATTTCTCAAATTTTTCCTTAAATTCCATCCTTAATTTTCTTCCTATCAAATAATCTATCTTCCCTCAACTCATCTTATCTCACTCTTTACAATCTTCTTTTCCCTCTTCCAATCTTCCGGGTACCAAACAGGGCCAAGGGAGCAGCATCACGACGCTTGGCCTCACAACGCCTCCCATTTACCAATCCTTCTTTCCCACCTCACCCCGCACCTTCGCTTCACTCACTCAAAACAAACCCCCCCCCCCCCCCCCCCCCCAAAAAAAAAATTATGGCAAACTTCCCTCTATGTGAAGTTGAACCAGCCTGCCCTTGTTATATTACAAGGTCCCAATATTCTGAATACTGAGTTTTATCGTAACGGTGAATGCCAAAACAAATTGTTGTCCATGGCGGGGTTTCTATTATTCATCTTCATCACTCAAACTTTTGTCGTTTATGATGCCTCTTCTTTTGCTCGCTGGCCTCATTTCTTTCTTGGGTCCTAAACTCTCCTTCTGGGTTGCTACCCAACACCAAACCGCCTCTCTTATTCACCTCTCCTAATCCTTCTTCTCAGAAATTGACACAAGCTGCTGTGGATTTAAGCTCCTCAAGCCAGGTCGTCGTCGTCGATGCTCTCACTAAGGAAGACAATGCTATCTCTCGTCCTCCACTTTCTTCTCCTCCAGTCATACAAGCATCTGTAAGACACATACACTTCCCTTTGTTTATCGTTATTTTAATCTTCTCGAAAACCTATCTGAAACAAAAACTGTTTCTGATCTGCGTTTAATATTTGTAATCAGAGCCATTAATGCTTAATTTCTAGTTTTTCTCTTATCTTTTCAATGAATAAGACCAATTAAGGCAGTAAGGCTGGAGGCAATTAATATTTGTGAATCACTATGCGACAAGATTAAATAAAACTGGTTTTCGGGGTGCTGTTCCCGGTTTCCGCTCTTGCATCTCATCACATAAACTTACGTGTTTCTTTTCAGTTGCAGCTTCAATTCATTGTGCAGTATTGAATTCTGAATTCAATGCTAACGCGGATTATATATACTTCGACGCTCTTTCTTATAGTAATGTTTTAATTTTTTATTTATATAAAATAAGGTTACTTTTGACAGCAAAGAAATCTTCACTTCGGCGAGTTTAATGAAACTGATTAACTTGACTGCTTGAATCCATGGTCCATGATAACGTACAGAACAAAACTGAAGAAACCCTCATGATCAACGTCGATCCTGAAATTGGGCCCACCTCAGCTCCTTTGAATGAGTCATATGTTCCTGTCATGAGACAGATTAAGCCAAGAAAATACAGCATCCTAGATAGGACCGAAGCTGGCCTGCTACATGCTCGATCTGCAATCAGAAGAGCCAGAAATGGGAATCAAACACAAGATCCGGACTACGTCCCAATAGGTCCAATGTATCACAATGCCAACGCATTTCACAGGTACTATACGATCCACAAGCACACCAAGTGAAGAATGTCACCTTTCTGACGTTTTAGCAACTTTCACTACCTATACTATATCTTTTTGAACAAACTATCTCGTTGTTAATAATGTAAGATAAATTTAGAAAGTTGATTTTGATCTTAAATATAAGATATATTTTTTATATTTATCAATCTTTTTCTAATTTATTCCTATATATTGATGCTCCCTTATCAATAATTAAGGAGGATAAGGAATGAAGGAATCAAGAAAGATGTATAAGGTGTTTTAGAAAATACATGTTATATTAAGTAATTCAATTAACTTTTTTAATCTAATCAAATTAGATAAATATGTCTTATATTAAGGGCCAAGAAGTAAATATGGGACATAGGTAAAAATGGACAGGAGCTACTTGGAAATGGAGAAACAGTTCGAAGTATTTGTGTATGAAGAAGGGGAGCCGCCAGTTTTCCATAGCGGACCTTGCAAGAGCATATACGCAATGGAGGGAAATTTTATTCATGCTATTCAAATGAACAACCAATTCCGAACAAGAGATCCTCAGAAAGCACATGTTTTCTTCCTTCCTTACAGTGTAACCATGTTGGTGCGATTTATCTTTGTTCGTGACTCTCGTGATTTTGGACCCATAAGAAAGACAGTCACAGATTATGTCAACATCATCTCCTCCAGATACCCCTACTGGAACAGAAGCCTCGGAGCTGATCACTTCACGATTGCCTGCCATGACTGGGTAATGCCCTAGAGTTTGATCTTTACATTAATGATAAGAACTAAATTCGAGCGCAAATATATTAAGTTTGACGTTGTGTTTCAGGGGCCGGAAACTTCATTTTCCATTCCTTCTTTGTACAAGAATTCAATTAGAGCTTTGTGCAATGCGAATACCTCAGAGGGATTCAACCCGGCTAAGGATGTTTCAATTCCAGAAATTAACCTTCAAACTGGTTCGCTAAATGGTTTCATTGGGGGGCCATCTGCATCAAGGCGTCCAATCTTGGCATTCTTCGCAGGAGGGGTTCATGGTCTAGTCAGGCCTGTTCTTCTGGAGCATTGGGAAAACAAGGACGAAGATATTAAGGTTCATAAGTACCTCCCACGTGGCGTGTCCTACTATGAGATGCTGAGGAAGAGCAAATACTGTCTCTGTCCAAGTGGGTACGAGGTAGCGAGTCCCAGGGCGCGTGCCTGTGCTTATTTCAGAGCATTACGTGCCTCCCTTTAGCGATGTTCTGAACTGGAAGTCCTTCTCGGTGGAGGTTTCGGTGAAGGAGATACCAAATTTGAAGAATATATTAATGACTATATCTTGGAGGCAGTATATACGAATGCAGAGAAGAGTAGGGCAAATTAGGAGGCATTTTGAAGTGCATTATCCTCCCAAGCGATTTGATGTGTTTCATATGACCCTTCATTCTGTATGGCTCTGGAGATTGAACATTCGACTTCGCCATCATCATTAATTAACTATATCAGTTTTTGAATTCTATTGCCGTCTTGTTATATGTCTGTGGCAGGGAAAAATGGTTTTCAAGCGGTTCTTAAGGCCGTTAGGCCAAGTGCAATCTTGGTCAATCTCAGGCGTTAGTTAGTTGGGATTTTTAATGAAGCTGGGATGTGTATGAATGAAGTTTTTATATTATCATGCTTTTTGGGTAAAAAATGGAGTAAAAACCTTGTCTAAAAGTCAGACGATAAATGAGTACTCATTTAGTAACATTTATCAACTAGAAGGGCCCACCCTCCTATATTTTGATGCATGGGCCCGGCTTGGACATTGAGTTATTAATTGGTGAAGTTATTAGCTTAATTAATTTGACAATGGCCTTTGTTTTAAATTGTGGTATTGATCACTCTTGATCTCGAACGTCCACACCTCGTCTGAAATTTGTCCTCATGTTTCCAGACGCCTCCTCTCTTTTCAGGCAGAACTTCAAAAATATTCTCAACATTTTCATTTTTCTGTCAAAAGCAAAGATATTACTACCTCCGGTTTTAATTATAAGACAAAATTGACTTTTTTTTGAAAAAATTAAGGAAGCTGAATAAGTTACTTAATCATATCATATGTTATGTATCATTATATTATATAGTAATTTATTAGTCAAACTAATTAGTTTGAAGAAAAAAATAAAAATAAAAATACTATAAATTAAAATTAATTTAATTAGATTTTTTAATTTCTCCAAAAAAATCAACTTTATCTTATAATTAGTACCGTAAGGAGTAGTACATAACCAAAAAAGGCTATCAAAGCTAGGCCCAAGACCAAACAACAAAAGCCCAAATCCTAGAAATAACATAACAAGAACCGAACCCAAACCCTAATCCAAAAATAAGAATCAGGCCTCAAGATTTGGATATGATTGGAATTTGAACGCTTGGATAAGATGCATCTCGGGATTACGGGCCACACGCCCCGGCGAGTGGCTGCCAGGTGTCATTCCCCGGACCCTTCTCGCCACGTGTCAAGTTGACATTAATCCTGTTCCACGTGTCTTCGTTCCCCTTACCATTTAACGGAGCATATATATGAAGCATCCAATTGCTTGACTCAATAGCATCAGGATCAGTTCAAGCACATCAAGAAACCCAAAGACAACTCAAAATCTTTCAGGAAAGAAAAACCGCAATCAACCGGATAGAGAGCAATGGCGTCAGGTCAATTGAAAGAGGACAGAGCAGAGGCAGCAGCTAAGCTTACTGCTAAAGATATAGGAGACGTGAACAGAGCAAGAGAGCGCCATTATGGGTCCCAGTGGACGACGGAAAGGGAGGCGCGAGCCGAGGTAACGGCCAAGCTAGCCGCTAAAGACCTGGAAGACGCTAACAGATTGAGAGAACGCGAGCAAGAGCACTTGGTGGTGGGCGAGGAGAAAGAGGGACCCGGCGTTGCGGGGTCCATGTTCAAGGCGGTGCAAGACACGTACCAGCACGCCAAGGGAACTGTGGTGGCCAAGACTCAAGACGCCGCCAATACTGCCGGCGACTACCAAGACTATGCCGTTCACAAGGCCGGCGAAACCAAAGACGCGACTAAGCAGAAAGCCGGAGAGTTCGCAGAGAAAGCGAGGGAGGCGAAGGACGCCACCGTGGACGAGGCGGCGGAGCACACGGGATATGCTTCAGACAAGGCCAAGGACACGACGGTGCCGAAAGCAGGTGAGTACAAGGACTATACTGCTGAGAAAGCTAAAGAAGGCAAGGACACTGCCCTGCGCAAGCTAGGGGAGCTCAAGGACAAAGCCATGGGTTTCTTCTCTGGCAAGAAAGATGAACCCAAGCACTATCAGTACGGGACAGGGGGAATAGACAAGGTTTTTTTCAATTGATATATACTCTATATTGTTCTGTAAATTAATTAGTTGTTCGTGTTTTGGAGGATGAAAACTAATCAAAGTGTGGTTATGCAGGACAAGCTGGGAGTAACAGACGATGCAAATTAAAGCGTAAACTGGAAGAGCTAAAACTGCGGGAAAGATCGCATCCATGCGAAGTAACACGAGGGGTTGATGAGTTCAGTAGCGAAAGTGATCGATGGTACGTCTTTGTTTTGCTTGATTTAATGCAGTTGGATTAAAATTGAATCGGAGATAATTGGTGAATCATGAATAATTGTTGTTGATGGTTTGCACGTTTGGCTGGGATATATATAGGGGAAGGGCAGCGAAGAATAATATAATGGGTTCAGGTGGGAGTGTGAGTGAAGCGGTAAAGTCGAAGCTGACTCAGCCTTCAGATGTGGGGGAGGAGACACGCGCCGCCCGGGAGCGTGGTAGGACTGGGGGGCTCGGGGGCCGCGGGGAGGAGGTGCTGATCGAAGTGAAAGAGTCGCGGCCAGGACCGATGGCGGATACGCTGAAAGCAGCGGACCAGATGACTGGTCAGACCTTCAACGACGTGGGAGGAGTGGGAGATGAAGGCACCATTCGTGTGCAGCACCGCAAGAACTATTGACGACGGTCAAGCTCGTATCGCATATGGGTGTGTTAATTATCAATTGTACTTGTTGTGATATTATTTTTGATAAAAGTTAAATTATGTAATGTGATTTGTGTTTGGATTGGCAATTGTCAATTGAGCTTTTGCAAAAATAAAAAATTTGGGTGTGTTTGGAACATTGATTGTTAATTGGGCTTTTGTGATAATGATAAAAGAGAAATGTAATTAAAAATTATAAAAAATTTATAATAGTTTAAGTTGGGAAATTAGACAATTAAAAAATGCACAATCTAATTAAAATAATATTACATAACCAATTGGATCACATGTTCCGTACAATTTGATCTCTAATTGAATGACGAATTTGATTCATTTCAAAGGAAGATCGCCTGCCATAATTTGTCGTGGAAAATTGTTCAACTACATTATTATTATCTACCAAAAATATTTTAAGGGGTTAAAAACACTTAAAAAATATTTTTTGAGTGGGTACAACTTGAAAGTGGGTAAAATTATAATCAGTCTGATAATACATTAGGTAATAGATACAACTAGAAAAATATTTTAAGGTTTAAAAACATTCAATGTCAGAACTCATGAGAACCCGAGGTTCCGGATTATGTGGGCCCCACCTCCATTGCATTTTTGTTCATTCTTGATAAGCTGGTGGGTTCCATAGAAGTTGAAGTTCATGATAATTCACATGAAAGAGAAACCTTGGTGGGTCCCACAAATTTATAAAAGTCCAATTGCAAAAGCTCAAAGCTCTTATTTGTGGCTTTTAACAAACGTGGATGTACAGTGTAAATTTCCTCAAAAGTCCAATCCATAATCTAACCAACCCAACATGAAAAAAAAAAAATCATTGCCAGTAGTTGGGCTTTTGAAGCTCCAATTGGGCTTAAGACCATCCAAAAATTACAACCAAACACACACTATGTTGACGAAACCAGTTTCTTATATATCTACGTTGTTTTGACTTTTGAGCATGTCTTTGTGTTTTTGTATGTCAAAAGTTTGTTTTGGTTTTCATGGAAGTCTGTCTATACTTCATAAACACGGTTAGGATTATATAGATATCATGTATTTTCGGCCTTCAATATTTATATAAAGTTTGTATTATATGAACCTCGACTCCTTTTGTTTTTAAATCTGATCTTTTTATTTTCTCTCTTAAAAAAGAAAATGGGTAAATTACGTTAACAAGATGTAAATGTGTGTGTGTCACATGTATATTTTCAGCGGAAGATGTAAATGTACATTGGGCTAAAAGGAAATACAGGCAAGCGACCATTGGCCAAAACAAAAAAAAAATACAGGCAAGCGACCAGAGAGTAATTAAATAAGCTCTCATGTGAGGGTCTGCGCTTCCCCTCCAATCATCAGTATGATTGATAGGATTTGTTTTATCTCCCTGTTTTTTTTTTTTGCCAGATAAGATTTGTTTATCTCTCTTTTTGTTAGCCAGATAAGATTTGTTTTAGGGAAAATTTCAGAAAAATATAATTAAAAATATGAAAAGACAAATTGGTGCTGCCAATTTATAAAATCTCATGTCAAAATTGAATTAAGAATCTGAGATTTTTAATTCTGACAAAATGACTAAAATGTCATAACTTGAGAACACAAGTTTTAGGAGTCAATAACAACATATATATATTTATATTAACATCATATTTTATATTAACGATTTTATTTTCATTTTTCACAACCTCATATTCAAAAAATCAGGGATAATTTTAAGGGCACAAGTTTAAGAGGTCAATAACAACATCTGTATCTATATTTATAATTAGGAAAACGGGCCGGCCCGTGACGAGTTCGGGCCTAAATGGGCCTGCCCGAGTTTAAAATCATACCCTTTTATAGAGGCCTGGCCCGTTTGAGTTTTTTTTTCGCCATGCCTTTTTTGTTTCTTATTCTCCTAAAAACTAAAATACATAATTAAAAATATAAATATCAGCAACACTAATTTAAAATATAAATATTATTCAAGTTTAATAGAACACAAATACTAAAACTTAAGTCCAAACCATAATTAATGTTCATAACCAATCAAATAAGTTCACAACCACAATCAAACTAGCCTACAAACTTCAAATGTTAGTAATAATAGAACACCTGATTTGGATTTTAGTGTACACATGCAAAAAAGAAAAAAGAAAATCAAAGAAGAAAAGCTTCAAATGAGGTCTGAGTCAGTGTGAGGGCATTTCTGATCTGAGGGTTAGGTTAGGTTAACTTTACCCTCTGACCAATGCTTGCTGGCCATTAAAAAAAAAGTTAAATAGGCCTAAAAGGGCCGGCTCTTTTAGGCCCGCTTCCATTTCTAACCTCTAAATCATAGGCCCGGTCCTTGAGGGGCTCAGGCCTAAACGGACCGGCCCGAATTCCCAGCTCTATCTATATTAATAATATCATATTTTACATTAACGACTTTATTTTCATGTTTTACAACTTTATATCCTAAAAATCAGGGATAATTTTGAGGAGATAAGTTTCAGGAGTCAATAACAACATCTATATCTATATTAACAACGTCATATTTTACATTAACGACTTTACTTTCAAGTTCCACAACTTCATATCCTAAAAACTAGGGATAATTTTGATGGCACAAGTTTCAGGGGTTAATTACAACATTTGTATTTATATTAATAACATCAGATTTTACATTAACGACTTTACTTTCATGTTTTACAACTTCATATCCCAAAAATCAGGGATAATTTTGAGAGCACAAGTTTCAAGGGTCAATAATAACATCTGTATCTATATTAACAACATCAGATTTTACATTACCGATTTCACTTTCATGTTTCACAACTTAACTCAGCGCATTTTGATCATTTAGTCAGAATTGGAAATCTTATATTCTTACTTCAATTCTTACTTAGAATTTTATAAATTGGCACTACCCATTTATCTTTTCCCATTTTAAATTATATTTTTCTGGAATTTTCCTTTTGTCTTGTCTCTTTTTTATTCTAGACACCACAAACGAGGAAAAAAAATCCCGGGGGGGGGGGGGGAATAGTGCCAGTATCATCGCTGTACCGATCACGGTTTTGTTTTGGTCATTAATTGGCGAATATCATTAAATCTAATTTAAAGCAGGGAAATGCTTGCCTCGCTTGCATGTGGTGTAGCTTTATTCAAATTTGTAGCGTTAATCTAAAATGAAGTTTGTGGATATTGATAACAGACGTTGAATAAAATATTCACATGGAGGGTGTTACATTTTCGACTGCCAAAGCTCAAAAGCTGTCTTTTTCACATGGCTGAGCTAACCTATAGCTTCATTAGTTTTTTGTCACCATATCTTGGTTTTTAATACTGCCATTATTTTGGCATGAAGAGATTCCTTTGCTACATTTCAATTCCCAAAATAACTAACAGGCCAGATAAAATTCCGCCATGAAACCTAAAGCACCTTGTGGGGCACGTCCTACTCTGCACTAAACCGTTGCAGAGACGTTCTACATACAGAACTCACCACTGTACTGTCGCTTCCCTGTAAGTTCGTTCGTTCTTTCTTTCTTTCTTAGACCTGTATGTCATCCAGAACAAGTTATTTCTCCGTTTTCTAGATGACCCTGCCTGTATTAATGAAATTGCGTGCCTCTTATTTTAAGGAACTATCATGAAAATTCCAGAAAACATGTGAACAAAATTGGAATCACACGACTATACACGAGCCAGACTAAAAGTCAAGGATTGCTTGAATTATGTATAGAATGTTTTGATATGAAGAACAGCTTACAAAGCAAGGGAGGAAGGGAACGAATACTGTTCACAAGCAAGTGAGTGGTAACAAATGGCCATCTTTTTGAGTTACCATAAGTTGGAGAAGAGAGACACAAGATAACACAAATTCTATATCGTGAGAGTACTAAAAGAATAAGCAACTTGTTTGGAGCTATGTCGATTTGTTATAAGAATAAATATGCCTTCAAGATACACAAGCAGGAGAATTCTGGCTAGATATACTACTTCTGACTGCTTTGACAGGCTTTAGCTGATAAATCCGTGTGGGGTTTAGAATCTGAATTGATGGCAATATTCCCCATCCCTGCCTCCATGGCCTCTCTATCATCCGTATCCTTTTTCTTTTGGTCAGAAATAGTGCCATCTGCAGCTGAATTGTGGTTAGAAGATGGCACAGATGGCTCCAGAAGGCGGGGACCGGCATTGATCCACTGGTGCAGAAGGCACTGACCAGCCGTTGGCCGTTTCTCAGGAACAAAGTCTAGAATAGGAACCAAAAAGTCGGCCAAGTCATTGGCATCTCGCTCATTGAAATCATATTTCTCCACAAGAACTTTGTTCAAGGGCCAAAAACGCAAACGACGGATGTGCCTCAGGTCACCATATCTATTGAAAAAATCACGGGAGTAACGGCCCCCTAATGCAATCTGAGAGGCATGGTCCACGGATTGAATAAGTCATAATTGTGATATGCACACAAGTGCTTATGAATAGAAGAAGAGATTTATTATTACCTTACGAGGCATCATGCCCAGAAGCTCCATCATTAGCGCTAAGTGATCCTGAGAGATTAAAAACAGAGCAAACTTGCTTCAGACACCAACGCCCAAAGTCCAAATCCAAGACTAACAATTCCAAAGCTCAAATGCAGAGAGAGCGGTCAACACAGAATACGAGCTAAAATGATGTCATTAGAACGCAAGTATATCCAGTAAAATGCTTCTCGGCAAGAAACAAAACCAGATCATTTCTTTGCCAACAGCAAGTCAGCATGGAGCAACTATAAATAGGCACCAACCAAGATTTGATATGCCATTAAAAAAAATAAATTAAGATTTTGATTTTAAAAATCCATTGGCTGGCTGAAAATACATATGCTGGTATATCAGTTTAACTCAGTAAGAAAGCAAAGTCAAGCTTCTGCTACCATATGCTCTTTGTCAAAAGATAAATCTCACTGTCCTATCCATCAAATTCACTAGAGAGAGGGGAAGAGAGCATTTGTTAATGGTACCATTAACTTAAAAGACATCCAAGTCTGGAACTGCTAAGAAGCTCTGAAACAGTACCCATGGCATTTTTATTTGCACTTCATACTTCACTATTCCACATAAAAGTAATCAATTTGACTTAAATAGAAGTAATCAAGTTTCCTTCCTTTTCTCCACCTAAAAAATTCCTTAACCTCTCTAAATGCAACTTTTTTCTCTGCTTACTAGATCCTTCCACAATTTGGAAGGAGAGCTTATGCTATGTAGCCATAGGGAAGAGAGAAGAGACATGTAGGGGAAGAAGGACTAAATTTTTTTTTTTTTTTGGTGTGTGTGTTTGGGGGGGGATGAAAGAGGCTAAGCAAAGAGAGAATCTGGTCTTTCATTCACAAGTCAATCCAGAGCTCAGCTAACCCTGGTACAGTTACTGAGGGCTTTACATAAAGCTCAAAGATAAGTGAAAATATAAAATAATAAAACAAAAGTATAATTAAAGACAACTTAAACATCATTTCTTCAACTTTTCCAATTCTTATGCTTAGCCTAAAACTATCAGCTCTACGCTTTTCTACCTAATTCAGCCTTTAGCAACCTATATATTGTCATACTAGCAAACCACGTCTTTGTTGTCTCAAAAATTTCAAGCCTCCAAGTTTTTTTCCACAGCAATCCAACAACAAAAGCAAATCCAATAACTTCTAAACCTGATCTGTTTTTAAATCCAATATCCTCTCAGCAAATCTTTAAATATCATCACACCATCTTGCTATTATCTCTGTTTAAGAGCGTATCATATATGCAGTTTAGAGGTTTTGCGAGAAAGCTATTATCAATAGTCCACTATTACTGATGCTGCAACATATTTTCATTTACCAGTAAAAGGAAGCACTGGATTTTTTTTAGTTATCTCCAATGGTGGCAGTAGCAGTTTAAGTAACAAGGCTAATACCCTTGACCATAGATGGTTTTATACAACATTCATTTCACCGTTCAAATACAAACAGAACACGTGCACATAAATATATGCAAAGGTTAGATACATACCTCATCTCTATCAAAATTGTCACCACTATGTGGATCAAATAGCACATCACCAGTTGCAAGCTCAAAACAAATGCAAGCAAAGGACCAAAGATCTGCTGACGTTGCATATTTTGATCCAAGGATCACTTCTGGACACCGATATTGTCTTGTCTGAATATCATTTGTAAACTGTTTATACGTCCAACAAGCATTGCCAAAGTCAACTAATTTGCAGTTGAGGTCAACTGATTTCAGCAACTTCTGCCTCAATGACCGGCTTCCTCTTTTGTTACCCTGGTTTTTTGACCAATTTACCTTTGTCCCGTCATCATCCGATAACCTATTGGTCCCTGTAGAACTAGAAGGTTGTTCTCCTGCAGAACCTGCATTTTGTATTGCATTTGCAGATGATTCTGTGGCACCAGATGTTTCAGGATCCCCCTCAACTTCCTCAGAAGCTTCCATCTCTACATATCCCTGAGCTGCCTGCTTAGCTTTCCTTTTAATCTTTTTCTTATGAATCCGCATTAATTCCCCATTTGATGTTTTCACTTCTTTCCCAATTCCCAATTCAAGTGCTGTCTTATCTTTAGCATTTGGTAGAATTAAGGGGGCACCAGACTTTCTAGGATCCTTAGATGGATCTATCATTGATAATAAGAGGATGTTCTCAGGCTTCAAGTCAGTATGTATTATAGAAAGTTGCTTATGTAAGTAATCCAATCCAACCAAAATGTGAAAGCATATCTCTTTAACCATGTTGATTGGCAATCCTCGGTAATCAGTATACTTGATAAGCGTTAAAAGATTATCCCCAAGGTATTCAAATACCATACAAACATGTTGACCATTGGGACCTGAATGCTTGAAGTGATCCAAAAGCTTCACCACACACTTTTTATCTTCTGGGTCTCCATCTGCAATCTGTTGTAAAATGGTTATCTCGTCCATGGCTGCCTCTGTGTAATGCTGTGCGCTCTTTTGAACTTTCAAGGCCACATATCTCTGCAAATCTCCAAACAAAAGAACGCTCATATAAATGATGTATAAAACAAGTAAACCAGTAGCGAAGTCTACATGAAATACACCCAGTTTAGTCTCTCTACGAGAAAAAGTCGGATGAAAGTTTGCAAAATACCGGTCCTTTACGTTTGATATTTCAGACAAATTAGTCAACAAGGCTCAGAGGGCGTAACTTATAGCTTCTCTCCCATAGTTATCACGCCTTATCCGATGCAACAGTTCATGTATATTCTATACATTCTATCACAAAAAAATAGCAGGCTTCAAAGTTCAAACAGGGATTTCGGGCAAAAGGACTGATGATCAACAAATTTCAAGGGGAAACGTCTCGCAAGAAAAAAGTACTAATTTTCCCAGCTACGAAGCAAGTAACAAAAATAAAAATAGAAGAGGAATTCACAACGCCAAGACAAAAACTGGGTATTGAGAAGAAAAAGAATAGTACAGAAAGTTGGATGTCCCAGGCAAGCCAGACGGTGGAGAAATGCCCCCAACCGAGTTTGCTCTGAACAACATAGCGACCATTCTTGAAGGTATCGCCGACTCGCACAGCGTGGTAACCTCCCCGCCTATAGTCCTCGGTGCCTTCGTCCTCTGAAGAGAAATCGCTACTCTCAGTTCGATACTCTTCGTGCTTGTCTCCCATAATATTAAACCTAATCAATTCAACTCGATCCCCTGGTGTTCCCGACGATCAGAACAAGAGCATCCAATGAAATTACTATACTATATTACGTAAAAGGGTTAAACTTTTGAACTACAGAACGGGGAAGGCGATACAGAATAAGATCACGGACAGCGGACTTATATAAATTAACCAGCTTTCGGTGTAGTGGGACTTAAATGTTGTTGATGTCACTCTTCGAGGCTCCTCAGAGAGATAGAAGAGAGAGCACAGAGGAATGGATGTGGTCGGAGACCCTGAAATGCATTTTAGTTTTTGCGGGTCACTTCCTTCCCCCTTAATATCATTATTCATTAGTGAGGTGTCCTCTTCATCCTCGCAGTCATAATTCACAGGCCACTTCAGAACATCTATCTTTGAAAATACGTAAATGAAAGGTTTGATTAATATGTTATAGATAAAATAAAAAAGTATGTTTGATTTAGCTAATAATGTATTCAACTATATATATATATATATTATAAATATTTGTGAAATAATTTTCAATCATTATAAAAAGAGCAAGCATTCATAATTATACTAAGAAAATGATTGAATTAATACTTTTTTATTGAAAAAAAAAGCTATTTTTGTCACCTGATAAAGCAAGGTTGCATTCTCTCCCCAATCATTGTAAACCCTCTGTTCCCACTATGATTTTCGTAGTCAGGCCGGTCTTATTAATTTTCAGTGTTCCTAAGTGTAAGTGGGGAAAAGGGTAAATACTACTGTTGGAATATTTTAAAATGAAAATATGTGATTGTTAAAAAATTATGTTTTTATAAGTTAAATAATTTATATAAAAGATTGTATAGAGAATTATAACACTAAAGGTTATAAAAATCATGTCTTTCTAATTTATAAAGACACCTATGAAATGTTGCGGTAACTATTATTTAGTAAAAGGTTATGTTGATTTTTAAGAAAATCTTGTATACTATAAAAATGTGACTCTTTGATTGCAAGAGGAGCTCAACAAGACTTCGATGAAGACGATGCTACCATGCTCATTGAGGGAGTAAACTTTAATGTTGTCCCTTCAATTAAATCAATTTTTATGTCTATCATTACATGGAATTTCCAAGGACCCTTAAAAGGTTCCCTTCCATTTTTAAATCTTTTGTGGCTATAGACCTAATATTTTTGTGATTTTAGAACGCAGAATTTCAAGAGTGAAAGCTGATAAAGTCATTAAAAAGCTTGGTTTTGTTCACTCCCATCGTGTAGAGGCATCTAGCTTCTCAAGAGGAATATGGGTCTTATGGTCAAATAAAATGGAGGTGAAAATTCTCATCAATCTTTTCCAATTTATACACATGGAAATAAGCTACCATGAAAGGTTTCCAAGATTCTTATTTACGGTAGTATATGATAGCCCACAACCACACCATCGGAAACTTTTATGGGAAGACCTTTGTGCTCAAGCTCTGCATAAGTCTCTCCCATGGCTCCTCATAAAGATTTTAACGCCATCATAAGCCCAGAGGAACGACAAGGAGGCTCAGCTCGTCAAGTTCATGGTTGCAAGCTCTTTAAAAACTTTATTCACCAACAAGGGCTGATTGATTTGGGCTCCAATAGACCCAAGTTTACATGGAGAAGGGGCACATTACTAGTTAGATTGAATCGGGTCTCATGTAACACTATATGGCTTAACATTTTTAACAGTAGTTGGATGGACAATTTACCCAAAATCTTATCAGATCATAGGCCCATATCCATTCATTTAGGGACCCATAGTCAAAAAAGCAGTGAAGAGAGGCATTTCCATTTTCTAGCTTCCTAGTTATCGCACCCAGAATTTCCAGCTTTTGTTCAAGAAGCTTGGAACCAAAGTGATGATATTGCGGATTGCATGGCACTTTTCCAACACAAAGCCCAGTACTGGAACAAACACGTTTTTGGGAACACAAGTCATAGAAAGAAATAGCTTTTAGCTAGATTGCAAGGCATCCAAAGGAGTCTGGAAGATCAAGTCACCTCTGATTTCCTTTCTAAACTAGAACAACAGTTGCAAGATGAGTATGAAGACGTATGCTTACAAGAGGAGTTGCTATAGTTCCAAAAATCCACCTAAGATTGAATTTGTTTGGGAGACTGAAACACTTCCTTCTACCACATTAAGACTAAGACTCTGATTAAAAGGAATCGAAACCGCATTACCTAATTAAAAGCTGACGATGGCTCGTGGGTCACTGATGCAAAGACTCTATCGGACATGGCAAAGGATTATTTCCAGAAATTATATACTCTGGAAGATAGTGTGATAAGTACTTACAACACCAGAAAAGCGTTCCCTTCAATTTCCCTTAATGACCTCCTCTTATTGGAGCGTGATACAACCTTAGAATAAATCAAAAAAGCCCTTTTTGAAATGAAGCCACTGAAATTACTAGGAGCTGATGGCTTACATGCTCTATGTTTCCAATCCTAATGGGACAAAGTTGGACCCAACATGCTCTTGCTTTTTTCGAGACTTTGGGAAGGCAATCATTTTGACCCCTTCCTAAATCACACTCTGATTTCCCTCATTCCAAAAGTTACAAAGCCAACTAATTTGAATCAGTTCTGGCAGATAAGCCTATGCTCTGTTGTCTACAAAATGATCACCAAGGTACTTGCAAACAAGCTTCGTTTGATTCTCCCAGACATTATCGATCAGCATCAAACTAGTTTCATTCAAGGGATAAGCATTATCAAAAACATAATATTGGCACAAGAAGCAATTCATTCAATGAGAAAGAAAAAGGGTGCGAGTGGGTGGATGGCTATTACAGTTGATTTGGAAAAAGCTTTTGATTGGTTACGTTGGGACTTCATTCATGACACTTTAAATGAAGCTGGCTTGCCAGACAAAATGGTCAAGTTGATCATGCACTGTATTACCTCTCCAACAATGCAAGTCTTATGGAATAGGTCTCCCTCTGCCACCTTTACTCTACAAGGAGATCCATTATCACCATATATTTTTGTTTTATGTATGGAGCGGCTATCACAAACGATTCTAGCTGTAGTAAATGATGGCTACTGGAAACCAATCAAAACAGGAAGGAAGGGATAACCACTGTCTCACCTCTTCTTCACGGACAATTTGATCATATTTAGTCATACAACAACCTTTCAAGCTAATTTGATCAAAAAAACTCGTCAAAATGGGTTATCTGTCAAAACAAAGATATACTACTCCAAGAATGTAGATGCGGCTAAACAAAGGGTTATCTGTCAACAATTAGGCTATGGCTAAGTAGATTCATTAGGGAAATATCTAGGAGTACCCCTTATAAATGGAAGGGTATCCTCCTCGACCTATAACTATATCCTTGAGAGATTACAAGCCAAACTTGCAGGTTAGAAGGGGTGTACTCTCTCTTTAGCAAGAAGAATTACCCTTACTAAATTAGTTTTGTCATCAATACCCTTCTACACAATGCAAATCATGCTCCTGCCATCCATTTGCTGTACACAAATTGAAAAATTAATTCGCAAGTTCATATGGGGTTACTTAGAGAACCATCGAGGGATAGCTTTAGTTAAATGGAATGAATTATGTCAACCTCAGAAAAATGGGGGCTGTGGAATCCTAAGGATGGAATCCCAAAATAAAGCTTTCTTGATGAAATTGTTGTACCAAATGTGTTACAAACTAGATACTTTGTGGGTGAAAGTTTTAAAGGGGAAATATCACATAGGTGAAAGATTGGAAGATTTAACCATGAAACACTCCCTCATTTCAAGAAAAATATGGTGAAAGTTTGGGAGGAAGCATCGCTTTACATTAAATGGAACCCTGGCATGCCCATTAAATTTTGGTCAGACTATTGGATAGGGGAAAGTGGACCCCTGAAGCACCTGGCTTATGCAGAAATCCTCAATACAGACTTAGTAAAGCATTTAACAGAGTTCATTGATTGTAATGGACATTGGAAGCAAAGCCTCTTTGAAAATCTGCTACCATCTAAAATTAATTTAGAAATCCTAAAAACACCAATTGCACAAGTAACCGTGTCCGCGACGTGTTTATAGGCACTATCTTCATCTGGAAAGTTTTCAGTCAAATTTGCCTACCAAACTCTAGAAACTATCAACTGGAATACCAGTGAACCTCATTGGATGTCATTATGGAAATTACCAATGGCACAAAGGGTTACAACTTTCATTTGGCTCCTACTCAAAAGACGCTTACTGACAAATGCATAAAGGACTCGATGAGGAATGACAGTTGATAGCCACTGCACTCTCTGCTCAGGGGGAGTTGAGGATGTTAATCACATTTTCTGAGACTGCCTTGTGGCAATAGCTATATAGAAAAAAGTCCTACCTACATGCCAAGAATTTTTCAGAAGCAATACCGCTGACTGGATATACACCATCCTTAAGACCAAACACTTAAATACCTCATGGAAGATAGGGATGTGTATTATATGCTGGAAATTATGGGAAATTTGAAACCGTATAATCTTTGCGCATGAATCATTTACATCTGATAAAATTCTCTCCCAAGTTAGAGCCTTGGTTTATCATACACTCAAGAGCTTTTCTTTAATCATGACCATTTTGTGATTTTTGTCACTAGTTTATTTTCTAGATTTACAATCATGTATAGAGTCCTTTACTGTAAATTTTATTGAATGAATGAAATACCCTTTCCATTAAAAAAAAGTGTGACTCTTTATGGAATAGTTATTTTAAATAATAATTGATTATCGAAGTTATGTTGGTTCATGAGGGTTTGTGAATCTAATGTGGTTATGACTTTTAGTTAAAGAGGTGTAGCTTCAAAATGCACCACTTCAATACATCACTTCATAGTCTATAAATATCATACACCATTACTTCATTTGTGACAAACAATACAACATCAAAAATCACACAACAACAATATATCAAACTCATTGCCTTTGTTTATAAGTGTACACAAAGATAAAACCAAATTATTACTTTGTAAAAATCATTGTTGTCTTGACTTGAGTGTTAGGAAGGCAATCCATACACAACAGTCTTTATTGTATTCTGCACAAAATTCGCTCGTCAATCCAAATTACATCATATAAAATAGGTATAGGTGGGGGCGAATTAAGCCTAAAGGAAAGTATTGTATTATGCATTACTTTCTTCTTCATCTCTTCTTCTTTTACTTGTCAAAGATCCAGTCCCCTCCAACAATCTTTATGTTTAAATTCGTGAATACAACTAGAATCTTTGAAGGAGTTGATGATAAATTTCTATGAAGTTGGAAAATTTTGAAGGAGACGGTTCCTTTGCTTCTTGTAGGCGTTTATGTCATCTTGAATTGGGTGGAGCCGTTTCATTGCTTCGTTGGAGAATGGATGCTGACTAACTTGAGATGCTCAATAAAAGATAGTGCTTGTTTGAAATATCGATTGGAGACTTCAAAAGTAAATTTTCAATCATAATTTACAATATACGAGGCAAATATATGAAATGAGTTTTGTCTCGATTTACGTGACTAAACACTTTTGAGATATGAATCGTGATCCAAAACAAGCTTATATATCGTCCCCTTTTGGGCTATCCTACCCATAGCAATTTTGTTGCCACTAGCGGTCATTCTTGTCTACCATATCAAGCGAAAAGCGCATTATGACTTCCTTCATGCAATATTGGGGCTTTTATATTCTATTTTAACTACGGTTGTGATAGCTGATGCTATCAAAAATGGCGTTGGATGGCCACACCCTGACTTATTTCGGCTATGTTTTCCTAATGGCAAGAGGGGCGTCTGATCCAATAACAAGTAAAGTTTGAATTCACTTGGTCAATAGTAAAAAAACGAGCTAAGTATATATTTTCCTTTCTTTATATGATTTTTAGATTCATGAGGTTTATTCATGATCTAGTATGATGCAATTATTTTGCTTAAATTATGTGGTTTATTGGCTAGTAGAATCATGGAAGCATAATCATGATTAAAAAGTGATGAGAAGAATGATATATTTTGAATTTTCAAAATTGATAATTACTATAAGAAATTCTATAGTCAATTAGATGTGTCAATAATTATCACGTTATGTTCTGATTTAATTGGAATGATCGATGGAAATTTATTTCGGAATAGATGCATCAATTGAACATGGTTTGAATAATTTCACATAAATAATATGCATGTGGATGAATTTATTATTGTCTCATCAATCATATATAAAATTTCCTCTTTCATGGAAAAACTTGAAAAAGAGTCTTAATTAAATATAAAAGGTAAATTTTTCTTGAGCAATTGGGGGATTATCTTCACTTAGAAGAGGATTAGATTGTGGTTAATGATCTATGATACAAAATGTGTCAATGCTCATAAGAAGGTACATGTAGTGAAGGAAGGACAGTTTCGTAAGACCTTAGACAAAAGAATTATATTTATAAATTCTATTTACATATTTGACCATGGTAAATTTAATGAAGAGTTATGATTGGTTGGTGATATGTTACTGACTTTGAATGTAGCCAAGTTTATAATTAAAAATCACGACATATTGGCCTGAGACATGATTATGTAAAAGATTTGATTTTGAATGAAGTAATTTCTATTAGTTATATAAAATCTGTATTAAATCTTGCAAATCCTTTGACGAAAGGTTTGACAACAGACTTGGTGTTGAAAACATCAAAAGGAATGGATTGAAGTCCTATAAATTTTAATCACCAATCGTGAAAACCCAACTCATACTGAACCATCATATCAAGTATTGAGTTTAATGATAAAAGTACGCTATCAGAGTGATTGAAAGTGCTAGACTTTTAATACATCCTAGGTTGGAAAAGTACTTGGTAATTATGAGATTAGAAGGGGTAGGTTGAGCCTCAAATTAGCTCTTAATGGACTTGTAAGTTTATATTTACTGGAGCATTTATCATGGTGACTCTCTTGAATGAGTCTACCTATATGAGAATGAAGTGAGGCTGCTTCTAAGAGTCCAAGGGCCTGACTCTGAAAAACTCTCATGAAAAGGATACGAACATAAGACCATGAATAAACGTGTCATTTAAAGTGACATACAATGGTCCGAAATCTCATACATAATTCATGCACACCTGTTCATATGTGATACCCTTTTAGTTTCTAAAGACACATATGGTGAAAGGTTGTGTTGGTTTTTAAGAAAATCTTGCATATTATAAAAGTATAGAGCTCATTTGTGATGGACAATACAACATTAGAAATCTCACAACAATAAGAAATCAAACTCATTGCCGTAGTTCTTGAGTGTGCATAGAGATAAAGTCAGATTATTATGTTGTAAAAGCCATTGTTGTCTTGACTTGAGTGTTGGGAGTGCAATTCATACCCAAGAGTCTTCATTGTATCCTACAGGAAATTCGCCCATCAATCCAAATTGCATCCTATAAGATAAATATAGGTGGGGACGAATTAAGTTTAAAGGAAAGTGCTGCATGGGCCATAAAGATATTGTGCATTATTTTTTTTTTCATCTCTTATTTTATTCCTTAAAGGTCCCGCCCCTCTAACAAACACAAAATACACGATATCATAATTCAGATCAATCCATGGTTTAACAGTAAAATAGAGGGAATAATGGGAGGTTGTTAAATTTAGATGTTGTATTATATTTGACAATAATTTCTATTTGTCTCCATTAGTGTGCGTGCAGCTGAATTCCAACCAAAGGTACACTTACATGGGTGGTGAAAAATCAGTGAAGATTTCTTGTGACCTGGTGAATCAAAACATGGAGTTTTCCAGGACCAGCAGTTTATGGTTACATGTTACCTCCACACCTTGGGCATGTTAAATTTTTTTTTGGTAAAAATTGGGCAGCATGCCGCTACTTACATAACTCAACCAAAAATACCTCGTGGGTAAACAGTCCCTGCCTGATCACTAAACAGATATGGAAGTACCCCTACAGGGGGATTATCAACATAAATTATATCATTATTACAAGAATAACTATTATTTGCCATCCAGTCTGCTATAGAATTACCTTCTCTGAGGGTGTGACAGAAGCAAACCTGTATATTTCTGTTGCATTGTCTAATCCATGTGTTAAGGATCCTATTGTCAGACTTGCCGTGAGTCCAAGCTTCTTGTAGTAGTAGAATGGCCGAGATTGAATCACCCTCAACCATAATTCTGGGAATCCCCATATCTTGGGCCAATTTCATGCCATGTACTGCTCCCCAAAGTTCTGCTATGAGAGCATTGCAACATCCTAACTTCTTACTAAATCCTCCTGCCCAGCTCCCATCAGCCTTCCTCAGAACCCCTCCACAACCGGCATCTCCCGAACAACCCTTCGCAGACCCATCGAAGTTCAATTTCACCCATCCTTCACTAGGAAAGCACCACTTCACCTCCTGAGGATATTTTCTTAGTCCCACGTCATCATACTTCCTATTAGCTGATATACACTTATCTACATATTTGCGAATGACTAACTCAGGACGGTTAGGCATGGAAAAGTCATCCTCAAATAATAATCTGTTCCTCCAATTCCAGATCATCCAACAACAAACAGCAAATATTATACCCCATTCCTCACTTTTGGATAAATTATCTAGAAACCAAACATTCATAGGAATAGCAAAGAATTGAGGAAATACCTTTGTAGCACCTATTGCTTCCCATAATTTGCGAGCTTTTGTGCAACTTCTTAGTGCATGATCACGATCCTCCACCTCTGCTCCACACCTCCCACAAGGTGAGGTTCCCCCAATAAGTCCAGATATACGTGTGCCTGTTAATAAGCGGTCCTGTACTGCTAACCATAAGAAGACTTGGATTCTTTTAGTGGTTTTGACTTGCCACACATATTTCCATATATCTTCTCTAGCCTCATTTACATTTCCTCTTCTTCTATTATACAGTTGGGCTACTGAAAAGTCTCCCCCATTCCCTCCTCTTCATACTACTCTGTCATCGCCATCCTCTCTACAAGGGGGAGGTATGGCTTTGATTAATTGCATCACATTTCCCAGAATCTTCCTCTCCAACCAGGACCAATCCCAATTCCCATCCCTTCCCACAACCTATTGTACCCTCAGATCCTCATCAATAGCAAATTCAGAATCTACACAATACTCAGCCAAACTCCAGTTGCCTCCTAACCACTTATCCATCTAGAATTTAACATTCGTCCCATTTCGTACCTCCCATCCCACCTCTTTAGTAATGTCTGGCAAAACCTTTACAAGTTTTTTCCAAAGTAATAAGTCATGATTTTTCACTCTACATTCTGTAAACAAATCAGCTCCTCTTCCATATTTTGCTTTCAGAACTCTAGTACATAACCCCTCCGGTTTGGCCAACATATTCCATCCTATTTTGCCCAACAAAGCCTCATTCATCTCTCTTATTCTCCTTATACCTACTCTCCCTTCCTCCTTTGGTCTACAAACCCCCTCCCAATTGATTGCATGCAACTTCTGTTTAATTTGATTAGAACCCCAGACAAAATTCCTTTGTAGTTTTTTTATCTCATAACACACACCAGATGGGATATGTTCATGTTGCATTTGGAAGATCGCAACTTGAGATGTGACTGATTGGACTAGAGTGAGTCACCCTGTTAACGACAAGGATTACGACTTCCATCCACTAAGCTTTTTCTGACCTTATCAATTAGGTACTGAAATTTAGCCCTAGAATTTCGACCATGGGTAATATGTGCCCCTAAGTATCTCCCTAGATCCTCTTTCCGCTGGAATCCACTCATGTTACAAATTACGTTCTGTTCATCTCTAGCCACATTCTTAGAGAAGAAAATGGATGTCTTACTCAAATTCACCTTTTGACCTGAGACTGTACCAAACAAATCTAGACACTCTAGAGCATTGGTCATTTGCTCCACACTTGCTTCACAAAATAATAACAAGTCATCCGCGAATAGTAAGTGCGAGATACTCACCTGGTTCCTTCCTATTTTTATAGGTTTCCATTGTTTGGTATCCACCGAATCTGCAATGATGTGAGACAATTTTTCCATCGCTAGAACAAATAAGTACGGTGAGAGTGGATCTCCTTGTCTTATTCCCCTTGTAGGTTTGAATTCCTCTTTTCTGCTACCATTCCATAACAACTTCATTTTAACTGAGTATAGACACGATCTAATGATGTTAACTACTCCCTCGGGTATCTTCAACTCTTCCAACACCTTCAATAAAAATTCTAGGTTTAGCCTATCATAGGCTTTCTCCAAATCAATCTTGATTGTCATATACCCTTTCTTTCCACTCATTTTATGCATCATGTGGGAAACCTCCTTAGCAATAATGATATTATCTTGAATGTTACGTCCTGGCACAAAACTAGCTTGATAGGGAGAAACAACCTTCGTCATTAATCCTTTCAGTCTGCTCACCAAGATCTTCGTCAGTCCCTTGTATAATATATTACATAGACTGATTGGCCTAAATTGAGAGATTAGTTCAGGATTGTCTGATTTAGGAATCAATACCAAAAGAGTATAATTCAAATCTCCCACTCCTTCCGGTCTCTCCCAAATTCTCTTTATCAACTCAACTACCTATTTTCCAACCACATCCCAATTTTTCTGATAAAAAATTGTTGGAAACCCATCCTCTCCAGGGGTTTTAAGTCCTCCTATGTTAAAGAAGGCCCTCCTTATTTCCTCTTCTTCTAGGCCCCTTCCTATCCTTCTCAACTCATCTTCTCTAACTTCCCCCCTCTGCTGTTTAGTCACATGCCATATTCTATTATCATTCTCTTCTGAAAACAAATTTCCATAGAAGTCTTGAAACATTGCACAAATAGATTCTTCATCCTCTACCCAAATTCCTTCATTATTCTTGATACTTTTAACCTTGTTCTTTCTCCTTCTAGCTATCGTCTTATTATGATAGTATCTTGTGTTTCTATCTCCTTGGCTAATCCATACACCCCTAGATTTTTGGAACCACAATAGTTCTTCTTGTTTCAATGCCCCTACCAACTCCTCTTCCAGTTTCCGCTCTAAATCTACTAAGAAAAGGTTAACAAAACGGTTTGCACTCTTTTGAATACCCTCTAATCTTCTACTCAACCCCCGTATTCTAAACCGTATGTGCCCAAAGACCTCCTTACTCCACACCTTCAGTTGCTTTTCCAGTTCCTTTATATTAACACGAACATCTCTCCCTTTCATCCATTTACTAGAGAGAAATCCTCTAAAGTCCCCATGATTAAGCCAAGCTGCTTCAAACCGGAAAGGTTTATCTCTCACTAATGAATCTTCACAACAAGTTCCCACAATTAAAGGGTGGTGGTCAGAATTCACTCTTATACCCACTTTAACCGTAGCATCAAGAAATGATTCTTGCCAAGACATGTTGCATAAACATCGATCCAATCTTTTGAACACTCGGTCGTGACCTTGCCACTTAGGTCCCCTCCAAGTGAAGAAAGGTCCACCAGCACCTAAGTCAATGAGGCCCTTGTCTTCAATCCAATCTCGGAATCTTCTACAACGACCCTCATTTACTCTACCTCCTCCTGTTTGCTCCAAACAACTACTGATTTCATTCCAGTCCCCTGCAAGCAACCAAGGATCAGATATATTTGTAGCAATCTCGCCTAGTTTCTCCCATAACTCACCTTTTTTATTTTCATGGGGATTCTCATAAACTGCAGTAAACAACCAAGGTGGATGGTCCTCCACTTTTAAGCTACAGTGTATAAATTGCATATGCCTAAAAAGCACATTCACAACCAATTTCGGGTCGTTCCACATAATCCAAATCCCACCTACAAATCCCACCTCCTCCATAACTTCTGAGAAATCAAATCCAAAAGACCGAATTAGTCTCTTGGCTCTAGTCCCCCTAACACGAGTCTCCAGAAGAACAACTATATCACCCTTATGTAAATATAATAGGTTTTTGAGCGAAGCAGCAAACCCTTTACTTGCTGCCCCTCTACAATTCCATACTATAACTTTAACCATTTAAACTAATAGGGGGTGTTACCTCTTCCTCTTCACACACCTCCATCGACCCTTCAACTGTTGAACCATCATCAATGTAAAACTTCTTGACACTATCCATATCCTCACCATAATATTGTCCCACTTTCTCCACAGAATGTCTCAGACCTCATAGGATTGAATGACTCCCACTCTTACAGTTCGATGTAGGATCCCTTACACCTCCTGAACGTCCTTCTTTTGCTTGTTGTCCACTACCATCCATCACCCAGCTTTCCCTTCTTTCCTTGTTAATCCTCTCCAGAGCTCCCGATTGTTTGACTTCACCCTTTTGGACATTGGTTACATTTGCCAAAGGTTTCTTAGTATGTATTACATCGTTTACCACTTTGGGACCCATGTCTTTTCTTTTAATGAATTATCTAACTGGAACTTCCTCCACTTCTCCTTCCTAAGACCCACCTATATTCATCTCTTCTACCCCCTCTGCCTGTCTCAAAATGTCAAATCTGGAACCAACTTTAACATCCTTAGTCCACACTCTCCCTCTTTGAGGCCTATGCACGCGTTGAACCACTCTCCAGGGACTCTTAGTAGCTCTCTTTGGATCAGTTGATGCATTACCCTCTGAACCACTAGCTTCACCCTTACTTGCCTCCATGCACCCATTCAATTCTTTCTGTTTCTGACTACATTTTTCTTTAAAATGTCCAAACATACCACAGTGAAAACACAAAGCATGCAAGCTTTCATATTCAACATGTTTTAACACACCATCAATCATGTAGTGCGGAACAAGAGGCTTGGATAGATCCAGTTCTATACAAATTCGGGCAAACTTGTTCCTACCCCTACTAGCCGTATGAGTATCCAATTTAAGAACCTTTCCAATGGAACTAGCCAAGTTGTACAAAACCTTTTTATCAAATAATTCAGCCTCAATCTTAGGAAATCTCACCCAGGCCGTAATTCTATCAATCTTTTTTGAATTGGGGTTAAACCCCGGTCTCCAGCGCATAATACTCAAATAATTATCAGCAATAACCGAGGGGCCACCCACTAAAGCTCTTTCATAATCATCCCATTCCTGGAATGATACAACAAAAAATTCATTTTCAAGATCCCCCAGTATAATATCTCCTTTCCTGGCCCAAATCTGTCGTAACTTTGACTCTAAAAGAAATAATCCCATAGAACCTCCCAATAATTTCACAATCAGGGACTTGGCAAAAGGCTTGCAGAGTCGTTCTCTCTCATGCTCATCAATCAGAAATTTAGGACACAAAGGATCAGAAGGGTCTACAGAAATACCTGACTGGGGATCAAGAATATCTTCGAAACCCACTCCAGAATTGTTAACAGCGTCCATACCATTCGGCATTATAGTATTAGACTCCTCCCCATCCAAGAACCAGCTTTCCCTCCATTTCGCTTTGGCTATGAGAGAGTCTCGATAAGACATCTGCGTTCCCTTAGCAGTAGAGGATGGTTCAGGTTCTTTCATCCAATCCTCAAAACATAGAGGATTTGACTCTTGTCCAGAGAATTCACGTCCAGCACTCTCTGATTTCCTCTTTCCACGGTTCACCACGTCCATGGCTTCCTTCGCCCCAGACTTGCCGTCGTCCACCATCTCGGGTTCCATATTGGGCAACTCTTACAACTCCTCAGTCGCAAGGCACGACCAAGGAGACACTCTGTAATCTCCGTCACAGTGGGCGACGGAGCACACTGGAGAAGATGCTGCACCGAACGGGCGGCGAAGCTCTATGAAGAAAATCGCAGAGCCCTAACAGAGAAGATGAATTTGCGCGCGTGCCTGTCAATCGCTTGTAGACCCTTTAAAATTTAGGGACAATTACAATGAAGTCCCACACAAGAGAAAAAATGAAAAAATGGTCCCTGAAGTTGTTAATGACAAGTCGAGGAGCGTCCATTAACAAGTCGAGGAGCTTACACTGACAACTTCAGGGACCATTTCTTCATTTTTTCTTTTGTATGGGATTTCATTGTAATTGCCCCTAAAATTTATCCTTCATAAAAAGTCAATGTCGATAAGGCTAGGTCCAAAAAAAAAAAAAATCACAAACGTTGAGTAGACAACGGTTGTGGCTGCACGGGTCTGACTTGAAAAGAAGACAGCTGACATAAAACAAAAGCGAGGCTGAATTATGCGACATTTTAGTAAAATATTTACGTGAAGTTCCGTCCAGATCTTGACTTCTAGTTGTAACAATAATTTTAGACTGTTTAAATCAAACTTTTGCAGGATAGATTCACGCATAATTTTAAAAACGGTTAAATTTAAATAGTATGCAGTTCTGATGGTTTCCACTTTCTCATGTTAATTTGTTCGAATCAAGCGAGCCCAATTTAAATTAAACTAGAATTTTATCCCAACCTCACCCTTTGTTTTCTTTTTTTGAAAGGGGCCTTTATTCCTTGCTTCTGAGCTCGTCCTCCTTCGTGGCTCACTCAGGAAGCCCAAATTGTAAAACAGGAAAGTTCATCTCGTTTACAATCCTAAGAAGCGCAGTTGTTAGAAGAGATAAAATTTCTTTATCCCTTAATCCTCAAGGGGAAACACTTGGTCATATAAAAAAAAAAGGTGATTTCAGAAGTTTTTTTTTCTATAAGTTGAAATAAAACTCCTCTCATATATTTATTTTGTAAATAGTAAAAACACTTAAAACACTTATGACAAATTAAAACAAATTGACACTTTATCATCGGTTTATTATTCGTTCGAATTGATATTCATCGACTTTGTTTTGTAAACACGTGACAAGTAATATTTCTTTCACTTATTCTCAGTTCATCCTTTCTAGAACATGTTGATTACAAGGTTTCAACTCAGTTACGTTATTTTTTATTAATCTCATTGCATATTTAATCAGTGAAAAACATCACTGATGAAAATCATTACCGGTAAAAAAACATTTTGGATCAAAATCATACTAGTATTTCGCTAACAACTTATTAGATTTGAGTTATTGGGGAGTGAACAAAAAAAGAAACCTGGGAATCGATTCACCAACTTTGGTTTCGGAGCCATTTTGGATCAACGAGACTTTCTTGTGATTTTGAGTTATTGGCATCGAAGCACGAACACTGGTTTCGGAGTCAATTGGATTAGCAGGTACTGTGAACGGAATGAGCTTCCCTGCTCATCCTTTGCTTGAGGAGGGGGTGTTCCACCTATATGAGCTATCCATGGGATCTAAACAATTCATATTTAATTTTTTTTTTTTTTAAAATATTCTAATAGAAACAGAATTTAAAATAAAGATAATCTTTTAATTAATATTTTTTCAAAAAATAATTTTTTTTTTTTTGTAAAAACAACTAGTTTACAAAAACAAATATGGATCGTTCAGATCCCATCTGGATGATCCAGATGGGGACAAACGATCTGGACAGTTTAGATGGAGACAAAGATAGACACCGAAATCGGTTCCATTGCTGAACAACCTATTTATGTTTTTAGACATGGCCTAAAAGAGATTTTAATTTCAACCCCTTTTCAATTGGGGCAACGAAAAAAAAAACTTATTTTCACTAGAAAAAAAAGTCAAAAACGGGAAAAAAAGAAAGAATAACTCTCCCTCCTTCCCACTCTCCCTCGCTCACTCACTGATTACACACATCACAGAGACATACCTAAGTAACGATAAAACGATATGACGTCGACGTAGTCCATGTTATACCGCACTAAAGTCTAAAAGTACCACCACTAAATAAGTAAATACGAACTACAAGATAAACGTATGATATTATGAGAGTGAGGACTTGATGCAACATAAGGAGAGAGACTAACTAATGCACTGATGAACAGTAAGTAATACAGTCTTATATAATTCAATTTATCATACTAACTAACAGGTCTCTGTTAATGCTAACGGTCAGCCCCAAAAGTCAGGGTTCTGAGCTAGCAGGCACATCGCGTTAAGCTGGTTTTTTGTTTTTATAGAGTCGAAACAAGATTAATAAAAACAAGCTAAGCTGGCAAATTATGGATAATAAGGCACAAGAGCGGACCAGTAGGGCAGTGAAACAGTGGTATAATCCTCTACAGTGAAAGAACAACTGGCTTCTGCAACATTCTGCTGATGCTGATGCTGATGCTGATGATGATGGCTCGTCATTCCCCGTGGCTGCTTGTTAGGGCCTCGCAGTGCTGCCTCTGACGTGCTTTCCACTGTTTCTTCCCCAGAACCTTCTGTGTAACCTGCAGAAACTTGTGTCTTCGAAGCTTGTTCTCTTAGTATTGCCTTCAACTTCACAACCTGCGGTTATATGTAGCAGCTATCTAGGAATTAGCCCCTCTGCCTGATGCTCCACTTTTACATAGTATACGCACATGTGTTGTAGGGGTTGGGGGAATATAATATATAGCCTGGTTCAAACCTCAGCATATATAGAGACCTCTCAAGAAAAGCAAAACAAAGGAAGCGAAGACCTTTTTTGGTTGTTTGAAACGAATGAAAGTGATAATATATAGAGTTCAAGAGACAGACATACAGTCAGAGGTCCTTGTCTTGAGGAAATAAACTGAATGATGTGCATGGGTTGCATGGTGGAGAGAGAAGGGAGAGATGTGAAATTGGTATAAAATGAAAGTACCTCTTCTTGAAGCCTCTGCTTTTCCTCAGAGATAGCATCAAATTCTTGTTTGAGGGCATCATACAAGTTCTCCAGCTGCTTAGCCTTCCACCTAGCACGCCTATTTTGAAACCATACAGCTATCTGGCGAGGCTGCAGCCCTAATTCCCTTGAGAGCTTCATCTTCCTGTCCGGGTCCAACTTTATTTCCTCCTGGAAGCTCCTCTCCAGTGACTCAAGCTGCTCGCTCGTCAGTCGCTTCTTCTTCTCCATCTGGTTCCCATACTTCATTTTCTCCATATCCGGAATCAACCCTTGTGATGCTGCTGCATGTTTCACTTCCATTCCTGCATATACAACAGAGGATCGTAAGCACTGCCTTGTACTAATTGCTTGGGGTTCAAGTTATTCAACATATTCTGTTACTAGGCTGGCTGAAGATGAAGTCAGTTTTACCTGAATTTGGTTGGATCTAAACAAGGAGTCAAAAGGAAATGCAAATTGACAAAGGAGGAAAGAGGTCAAAGACTGAAAAGACTAAGTTGTATACCTGGATATGGGCTGCAGTTATAGTTGTAGAGGAAACTTAAGGAAGACTCAGCTCGAGGAACAAAGGGTCTGATGCTTCCATTCCATTCCATATCTTATCAGCTGCCTGCCTACAGTTTGCTGTCTCTTTGCTAGAAATCCAACCCAAAGTGAAGTATCTTCTTATATGGGCCAAACTGGGTTTGGGATTGATGGACCACAAAGACAGAGGTGTGAGAGTGAAGTATGCTGAGAGTAGTAGAGAGGCGTGGGGGGAGAGGTGCGAGAGATGAAAGGTTCTATTCCTGCCTTTATGGGTGCAAGGAATGAGAGATAGAAGAGAAGGGGATGATACTTGTGAGCTTCTTAGCTCTGGCTACTTCACTTTTGGGGCGCAACAAAGTTTTGTGTTTAATAAGGAGGCCGTACTGTGCAACAGTAGTCAGAACGAGGCGTGAGAAAGGGAAGGCATATGTCAGTTGGTACTAGAAGCAGCTATCACAGGGGACCATGTATTTTCATCAACCCCTTTCAATTCTCTCTTTCCCTTCCCCAACCGACATCTCCCCCCCCCCCCTCAAGGTGATGTCAATAGTAAGAATCTAATCCTAGGTCTCACTTACATTACATGCTTATCTCTGTCAACATTTTGTATCAATAAAAATGGTCTCTTTAAGAAGTTGGATTCATGGTTTGTTATATGGTTTTGCAAAATATAGGCAAGATTAGAGCCACAAAATGCTTGAGCAACCCAACATGGAAGAGAGGCTTGGCTTCTAAAGTGGGTGACCAGTACACAAAGGCCTGACACAACTGCAACACCGGTTAAAATAAAAACAAGATAAGGGAAAGAAACAGAAAGTTGGGGCACATTTCGACCCCCACCCCTCTTCCTTTCGCCTTTATTACAACGTGGCAGGGAAGCACCGAAGAAAGCTGATACTTTCTGTGTCTCTATAGCCATCTGTACATGAAATCGGGATCTGGGTTTAAATTTTTAATCTTGATTCATAAAAAATTGAAACGCAATTCAATTTTTAGTTGCAGTGCAGGCCAGGGTGGTTCAGGGCCATCTGGAGCCAACTTACCAGAAACAAGGATCCACAAAATTGAAAGAGATGGATGAGTGTGGGGGGTCATTATAGAATCGAATTTCTACTTGTTCATCAATATAAAGTTGTCATACTTAATTGCGAGACTCTGGCACCAAGATGTGGCCAAAAATATAACAAGGTCAAATTTCAGATTCAAAGAGGTGCAGGCAAATTTCTGCACCTCTTTTGTAGTTTCTCTTGTTTTATCCGCTTAGAGAAGGATAACACATTTATTGGTCCTTTAACCTCCACATGTCAATAGTTCCCAATGAAAAGGGTCAAAGCCAACACACATCAGCGCTTGTAATTAATTAGCTGTGTCTCAAATGGGACCAAGGAGCTTCAAGTTTCTGATTAAAAACGTTTGAACTTCTAACTTTTACTTAAACTAGATATGGCATGCATTGTAGAGTTCGAAGCATACAACTCGAAACATAACTTATGAATAGTGCATTTTTCTATTAACTATATGTGTGTGTGTGCTTTGTTGATTATTAATATTGATTTGCATTCTATAGTGAAACTCTAGTGTGGACACTTTGATTGATTGTTTCTTCCATTTGCCATGCAAGGCTATAATCTCTCGTTCCAACATGAATTCTTTGTAATTGAGCTCCCCCCCCCCCCCTCGAGTCTGAGTTTTGACCAAAAGGCCTATAATGTTCTGTAATGGACCATAATGAGTCATATCAGACTATCAGTGCAGCAGAAATTGAAATGGTGCCTAAACCACCTCTGAAGTCTGAACAGGCTAGTTGAGCAAAGCAAGTATTCTTCTTCTTGAAGCATTGATAGATAGATCTGCTTCAAGAAGGATTTTCAGAGATAAATATGTGAAGAGCATCGTGCAAGTAACCAAAGGGTATGTATTTTTAGGGTAGCGACGAAATAGGAGATTTATAAGTTGTCAAGGAGGAATGTTTAAGAAGATGGGATTTATAAAACATGACAAATCAAGGGTTAGACTGGAACTGATAATACCAGCAAAAAGTGAAACTTACGTCATGCATTGGGGGGGGGGGGGATTGTCCAGAATGGGGTGGGTGACTATTGTAAACTTGAGGACGTTAAGTGAAATGTTTCACTAAAGAGTGGGAACTTGTGAAATTCGTTTCAACCCTATCCTACAAAAATGAGTTAGCCTAAGAACTAGTTGTAGTGAAAAACAGAGAAGGGTGAGAGAGGGTACCTCAAGAACAACTATTAGTGAATGTACGCAAACGGCGCCGAATAGGGACCATTGCCTCACGTACGTGCTACTTGGCATTATGTCATAGGGCCAATCCTCACTGAGATTTGCAGATCCTTACCATTTCTTCATTCCAAAACCATTTAATACATTAAACTGAAGGTAGGGTGAATCATTTACTTCTCTTCAACCACAACTCCAAACAAGAACCAAAATATCACTATCAGGTCCCTCAAAGCTTTGACTCGTTATTACTGTGATGAAGTTCAGAGATGGCCAAGACTAGGAAAATATTACTTTCTTACCTACAACATTTTACTTCCTTCTTCCTCTCTCCCCTACACTGCTCTGACTCAAGACCAATGTTAGCAACAATTATGTTCCCTTTCTCTTGCACCACAAGCGATATGGGTCAAAATGATGCCTTGTTTCCGCACACTATGCTCCTATCCTGACCTTCACATTTAATTCATGGCAGCTTATGCGTTGTTTTTTTACCTCTTTCACATGGAGACAAGCCAAAAATAGTAGCCACAACTTGCATCATCTGACGCTTACAAGCCAAAATTCAAATGGACGCGTGTCCCATCATGAACACCGCCATTATCTTCCAAAACTTGGTTTTCAAGAGCTACACCACCCACAATTTTTGGGCAGATTGTCGTCAAAACAAGACAAGAAGAAACACCTCTAAACTGTTTTTATGCTGAATGAAGTCTGAATATCTGAACATGTTCTGTGTAGGGTAACTTGAATTTACACTCCTGATGGTCATCTAATACTGTGTTTATATGTCCAAAAACTCGCTATAATGTTGTGGTTGTTCTTATCTCAGTGATGCATAATTTGAGAGGTAAATTTATGGTTGTGATAGTACTGGTACAGTGGTACTAGATGCAAAGCTTACGTGACAGAGTGCGCTCCGGCGCAGCCAAGTTCTGATTTTTCTGCAGATCTAGGCTGGATTGCTTTTGTTGGCCAGTGTGTAGTTTTCGTTTTATTTGCACCGTTTCTATTTTTATCCTCCTGTCACCAAAAAGATTAAAAAACATTTGAAAGTATTAATTTTTCGTACGGCAACATACTTGAAAATAAAAGGGTCAAGGGAATTTTTGCTCAAGAAGTTTTTTATTAAGGGATAATTTTGTCCTAGAAGCTTTTTAAGGGGCAATTTTGTCTTGGAAGTATAAAAAATAGAACAATTTTGCCCTCGCCATTATTTCAGCTAATTTTGATTGTTAGTTGATCAAATATACTGAGCTGACAATCCATATATCATCCATGTTATTTTTGTTAAGACGCAAATTTGTGCCAAAAACTCATATGTCATTTACTTCATCTTTTTTCAACGTTAGATTTGAAACTTTCGGGGCAAATTTGCATCTTAACAAAAATGATATGGATGACATGTGGACTATCAGTTTAACATATTTGATCAACTAATGATCCAAATTAACTAGTATAACGGTCAGGATAAAATTACTCCATGTTATACACTTCCAATGCAAAATTTCCCCTAAAAAAACTTTCGGGACAAAAATACCCAGCAACCCATAATAAAAACATAGGGCAGATTGTTCACCTGGGAGGAGTCACGTAGGAACTAGTAATTAACACCATGCGATACATGGGAATATGAAATAAACCTGGAAAAAATCATCATGCCACATAACATGATAATAAAAATCAATTGATCCGCTTCAGACACCAGATCAATACACAGTCAAAATGCAAGTAGGTGTTGTAAGAAATTAACAAAACACTCTCCTTCTTTAGTTTAAAGCGGAACAGATTGTACAGATATCATTGCGTTAAACATAATAACAGAGCCCTTTAGCATTCTTATATTGCCCAAAATGTTAGCCGTACGTTGTTCTATCGCAAAATGTAAGATATAATCCAATAGAAAATTGAAGCGCTAATCAAATTTCTCCTGATTTATTTTAATTTAGACATATCATGGAAACTACATACAAAACTTCAATTTATACGTACACGTAATTTTAGATTAGAGCATTTAAAAACAGCTTTTCAATCGTGACTTATGATATATGAGGTAAGTACATAAAAGGAGTTTTGTCTCAATTTACATGAAAAATACTTATAAGCTCTTCATAAGCCATCTCAAACATACTATTAAAAGTATGTTAGGGATCACGATTGGTGATTTTAAAAATGCTTATGCATGTAAGTCGAGATAATACTTATCTCTTATACTTACCCGTATATCGTAAATTACGATTGAAAAGCTGTTTTGAAAATTTAAATTATTATTCCAAACAAATGATAAGTTAAGTGGATCTGCACATGAAGCTAATGATTCCCTTTCTCTTTTTCAATATGGCTGATATATAACGAGTTAATGACTCAGGATTGGAAAAGGGATACGATCAAATAGTCCAAACGTCGGTAAAGTTGCAAACATTTCGAGAGTAGCAAATAATGATCAAAGGTCAAATCTTGCGACTCGCTCAACTGACATTTCGTTTTATAAGATCAAGGGAAACAAATAATCGATATATGAATATGTTCAGAGTGTGTTTGGGATGGCTTATAATTAGCTTATAAGTAACTTTTTGTGTCAGAAGCTTGATTGGTTTATATTTTTATATTGGGAGAATTACTAAAAAAGATCTTATTGACAACTTATTTGTTAAATTGAACCTAGGAAGATATCTTACACATGGAGGGAAGATTTCTACACATATATAGGGAAGAATTTTGTACAAAGAGAATATTATCTGCACACCAGGAAAGATATTTTGCACACGTGGAAGATAATCTGCACGTGAAGGTCCCATTTAATAAATAAGTTACTAATAAGAGATTTTTTCACAATTTTCCCTTTTATATTTGGGATGACTTATTAAATTAAGTGTTTTTGCTTTAAAAGTCATCAAAAGCCACAATTAAAGATAAGCTGCTACTTTTTGTTGCTTTTGGCTTTAGTGCTTGCAATGACCTTCCAATTTTAATATGCAAAATTTAAATTATATATTATTTATTTGCATAAATATATTTAAATTAAAATATTTTTTTATATATTTTATAAATTAATATTATATAATTATGTTACTAATGTTATATATATATATATATATATATATTAACACACATACAAATTAATATATATTATTTAAATGCATATTTGTATATAAATTAATATATAATATTATCTATGTTATAATTAAAACTCTCAATATGGTAAAAATTTATGTTTTTTATTTTTTTTATTTCATAATAAATGAAAAAATTATATGTGTAATTGAACATTTATTTACATAATTTTTACGATATTTTACGTGTGAATCTCTCCATATATTATAATTCAATAAAAGAAGAATTTTATTTGAGCTTGTTAGAGTATATATGGGAGTTCCTAATTTTATGATTTTTTTTCTCACACCACTGTGGTTTTCTCGCTGCAAGTGTTTCTTTATGTGTGTTGTTAAAATGAAGACAGAGAGCACAAGGTTGTGCTCTGTTTTTCTTCACATCAATATTTACCTCTTTGTATACGGTATACCTGATGATAAAGTTTAGACGAGTTATGATAAGAAACACTGTTAGGGTGTAGCAACCAAGGGTAAATAAGACTAAGTTGAAAATGAGAGGAGTGTGATCCAATTAGTTATGTAATATTTTTTAATCAAATTATATATTTTTTTATTGTCAAATTTCCCAACTTTAACTTTTATAAATTTTTTATAATTTTTAATTTAATTTCTCTCTTACCATTATCACAAAAATCATTTATACAACCGCTAATCCAAACATAAATTATATTACACAATCTGACTTTTATATAAAAGTAATATTGTAAAAAAATCATATTAAAAAAAGTTAATTTTGTAATCACTGTTCCAATCACACACGTAATGGAAGATGTGTTTTATAATTTTGCCTGTGCCGAGAGAGAGGGGAAGTGGTATAATGAAGCAGTGGGGGGCACTCTAGAAGGGGAAGGGAGTGGTTATCAATTAATTTTGAAGTTGAATATGGGTAGCAGGGGATTAGGAATCTGGGGGGCCTGGTCCTGCTACGTACAACGGAGCAGTTAAGACGGCAATGAATGGAATGCAAGTAAATTTCAATTTCAACTTTTCAATGGCACCGTTTCCACTTTCCACCTCCTTACGTATTCTTGCCTTGCTTTCCCGTAAGAGCTACCTACACTGATGAAGGCCATCCACCGGTCTACGATGCGTTTTTGTTTTGCCCGATCTATTTATTTATTTACTGACTAGAGAAAGATTCATAAGTATGCCCCCTTTGACAATTTCACTACGTCACCATTTCGTTGATTTTATTTTATCTGTTCTCAGATTCATTCCGAGTGAATCCTAACAGTTGAACATTAAAAAGAAAATCAACCGATACAATAAGTAAAGCTGTAAAGTTGAATTGAATGGAAAGAACGGGAAATAAAAAAAAAAAGATACTTGCTCTTTCACAAAAAGAGATAATTACAATTACATCACAAATATAATAAACATGTATGTAATAAAACCAGTAGACTTTTTTCTGAGGCTCAGTTAGGCAAGCTCATTGGACAAAGGTATGAAACATGAAAACAGCTAAATAGGGCCCCCGAACAAGGGGGAAAAGAACTCAGCGAAAACTCTCACTTCTTGGTCTAAAGTAGACGGAGTAAATGCATGATTGACGATCCAAACACAGTATCATGAGATGACTGACCTTGCCAAAGGAACCCCTATATGCGTGGCAGCTTCAAAATGCCTTCTCTCTTGCGCTCCTTCAAATGACTCGGAATTATAAATACCGAATCTACACAAAGCCCACCTTTGGTACGGGTCCAATCGGTCTGCTTCATGGAGAACCTAACTTCAGTAGTAGGTTCAGTTCCACTGACAACAAATTCGCCCACCTTGTAATTCACCCAGCATCCCCTCTTATGATTGCCATATGCATCATCATCACACTCTGTTTCATCCAAACAGTGCTCACACGATGCTTGCTGACCATCTGAAGTTGTCAACTCAAATTTCACTGGTTTTATATCCCAACCATGGGTGTGCTCGTAATTGCATACTCGCCTTCCATGCCTTCTGGAAAATCTTCCAATGTGGAGCCTGAAGTAGACAGTATAAACATCAGCAGGAAATGGAAACTTCACATCCCAATCCACTTGAAACCACCATATTTGTTGCAGATAAGCCACAGTGTGGAACCTGCAAATCATTGTAAAACCATACTCAGAGCAATGAAATTTATCACAGCAGACTTGTAAACAAGAAAATGACAGAATGCAAACGACTTTTAAAGGACAAAAGGAAAATAAAATAGGTTCAAAAACGAGATTATTAGTTGGCATCATAACAGTAAGTTGATATAATGACAGCATGGGATAACACTGAGAATTATGGATTGATTGAGAATGCATAAACCAAACAGCATTCGGCAGCTCTGAATTAAGAGCCCAAATTAACCAAACCAACCAAGTTCACAGGGTAAATAAGTTTGGTCCAGGAACTGCAGTACATATTTAACCTCGAAACCAAACCAAGCATCACCCCAAAAACTTAACCCGCACATCACGTATAAGAATTAAAATCTTTTGAACAGGAGTTTAACAACAACAGAACATAGACCATTGATCATCAAAAAAGTCAAGGTGCCAATAAATGATAACGACTTGACCATGTCCGAATACCCCAAATAACAGCTTATCGGAAATTGGAACCCAAATGTCTGAAGCAAGAGAGAGATCTTCCCTATATCTCAAGTAAAAAACTGTCATTCATCAACTGGATAATTTGGTATTTTGGTCTCATCAGAATCAAAACTCAATGCTATTATAGGCTCGTACCTCTGTGTCCTTTAGGCTTTGTTTGGTTCAACGAAGGTCAAGTTAAATGAGGTTTACTTAAGTTAGGTTAGAAGAGGTTATAATGTTGTTTGGTTCAACGAAGGTTAGGTTAAGTGAGGTCTATTTAAGTTAGGTTAGAGGAGGTTAAAATGCCCTTCTACATATTTTCCTTCTTCTTTTATAATGTATTTATTAATAATAATTATTTATATAAAATTATTATTTATAAAATAATTATTCGTGTAAGCATATAAATAATTATTTATAAAATTATTATTATTTGGAAAGTTCGTTGAATCAGGAGGTCAAGTTAGGGCAGTGTTGAAACTTTAAAAAATTGTCATGGGCAATTTAGTCACAATTGAAAACAAATATTCTCTCACCTAGAAAAAACCCAATTTTGGAGGTTTCAGAACCTAGGTTAGGTTACCACTAGAAGACAAAAAAACATCCAACACCTAACCTAACTTCCTTCCAACCAAACACCACTTTTTTACCCCCAACCTAACCTAACCTCCAACCAAACAAAGCCTTAGTTTCAAGGAGACAAGAATCTAAACTAAATGCTAACAATACCCGTTTCTCAAAAACATGCATCAAGTTATTGAAACTGTTACAATTATTATAACAAATATAATTATCTAGTTTGTTATTTAGTCATTATCTAGTTAGTTAATAGGATAAGATATAGATCTATATGAATTTAAACTGCTTTTAAATCATACATGAGATATAAAATTAAAATAAAATAAAAGAGAGAGGTTTGAGGGGAGGGTATAAAGAAACTTCTTTTTGAAATAAAAGTTTATTGGTTCTAAGTTTGACAAATGCCCCAGGGATCTTCTCAGTGAATACTCAGATGAAAGATTGATTTGAAAGGGAGAAAAGTCTGATCTCGGAGTGCCAAGAAAGCTTCATTCCAGTCTTCCATTGTATTTTTTAAGATATATGCCATATCTTGTTAATCAGTCATAAAGGAAATTGACAGCCAAAATAGAGCTACGTTTGCTTTTCTGCAATGCTAAGAAACCATTCATAATCTAGCATAATTGCCATTTAGACATGTATTTTTACCATTATATATAACACTGAGTTCCAGTCTCCAATCATCAACACTAGAATCAAAAGCAAAATAAGTGTACCACAGTATACATGCAGTACTCAACTTAGATTCTCTAAAGCTTATCTAGTTTCCAGGAGTCCATCCTTCAGATAATAGTAAGTTTCATTCTTCATCAACTAGAACACCAATAACACACAAACTAAAACCCTCCCCTCTTTGCTGGCATATCATGCTTTATGCCTCGTATAATATGGACCTTTCATTGATTATAACCATAGTACTAGGAAATGTGTCAAACAACTTCCAAAAGCCGCACTGTTTTTCTATTCCTCAGTGAAGCTTGACACTGACTCAACTTTGTGGTTCTTAAGAGTTCGAAAACATCAGAGATTGCAATGAGCGCAGCTGAAGCATACCGGGTGTCTGTTTAACTTCAAGAAATGGAAGTATAAGCCACCAAGGGGTCTCTGTAACCACTAGGGAAGGTTAAATCATGCCCAACTTGAGCACCTAATCTTAAGCAAACTAAAGCTATTGTAAGATTTATGATTCTAACCTAGATTCTTCTGTGGGAATCCAATTCCAGTATCTGCCCTCATCAATTCCAGAAATCGCCATTGCTTTCGCTGATATGGACACGCAAACCTTTCCCGTGATCCTGTCCAGCCAAACTTCCTGTAAAATCTTAGCATTAATTTGATTGAACACACCATATAAAAGAAGTACAGGTTTCCAATTACTCAAACGCCATCTCACAAACTGAAAGAAAACTATCCAAGAACGCAGAAACACATCCAATCCCAGAATAACAAAAACCCCTAAAACCAACTTATAGAAAAATAACCGAGAACCCTTGTCCCAAAATCAAAAGACACGAGAACGCAACTATTATGGTGCAAAGTGACCGGAAGAGCACGCACCTTATTGCCATCACCGAATGGCACTGGTCGAGACAGTTGCGCAAATATGTCCTTCTTGGATAAATTCTGGTACCTTTCGGGAGGCATTAAATCCACCAGAGCTTGGTAATTAGAGGGCAACTTTGCTTCCCACACGGAATCAGAAGATGCGGCACCACGGAAAGCTCGATTCAGGCGTGCCAAATTGCATATCTCCGGCGGAGTCAAATACTGAAAAACGCAGGCCACGCAGCCCTCGGGAATGTCCCCAAGGCCCGGACCCATGATCGCACCGTTCGTTCCCAGGGTGGACAGCGAGGCCCCCGTCCCGACCAATGTCTCGAATTTTGTAGAGTTACTCGACAATTGCTTCAGGCCATGGCAACAACCAAGTCGGAGGTCAGTAACAAGGAGTGAAATGCAGAATAACGAAAGCGAGAGGAATAAGAATCGAACAGCGACCAAGAGAGGTCATCCATCGAAAATAATAGGGAAAATACCATCTTACAGAAATAATCTCAAAAATCTCCCTTTATAAATTTTAAGGACAGCAATTCTCTTTGAGCAATTATTAAAATAACCCCCACTGAAATAAGAAAAGAAAACGCACAGAGGAGAGAGGAGTGAAGCACGTATTTGTGATCAAAGCATTAAGGAAAAAGAGAAAAACGCACACGGACGAAGGGTGTAGGTGGTGCAACATTGAATGGAGACAAAGTGGTGTTAATGTGGCTGGGAACATCATCTTCATCATTGTCCAGGTACGTGCAGCAACGTAGAGAAACGAACTGGAAAATTTTGTTTTTTTCTGTGTAAAGTTGGTTAGATTGAGAGTGAAGGGTTGGTGAAAGGTTGGATCTTGAGCTAAAAAATGGAGTAAGTGATAGGTGGTAGACAAGAAAAGCTAAGAATTTAGTAGACAAATGAGGTTGATCATTGAAGTTGGGGTTTCACTTTGGGTAGGTTGGGTTTATGTTAGAGTGCTCTGTTTTTGTGGCATGGTAACAGAGGAGCTGCTGTGTTTAAAGTGAGAATAATGAATGTAATTGGTATTCTTTGCTGGAAAAACGCTGAAATGAACAAAAAAAAATTGTTGTAAATTTGTGCATATAAAGTTGTAAATATTATTGTGGAAGTTGTTAATACGTACCGTAGGTGTGCTCTATTTTTTGTGAAGCAAACAGAGGTTTGACCCTGTTTTTAGTGTGTTTGATGTTGTTAGAAAAAGGACAAGAAAAAAAAAGTGTAGTTAACGTGTTGTTAATATGTACATATGAAGTTGTAAATATTGCTGTGGAAATTGTTAATACGTAGCGTAGCTGTGCTCTGTTTTTTGGGAAGAAAACAGAGATTTTACCTTATTTTTAGTGTGTTTGGTGTTATTAGAAAAAGCATATGTGTAGGAATAAAACGTGTAGTTAACGTATTGTTAATATGTGCATATAAAGTTGTAAATATTGCTGTGAAAGTTGTTAATACGTAGCGTAGCTGTGCTCTATTTTTGAGGAAGAAAACAAAGGTTTGGCCTTGTTTTTAGTGTGTTTGGTGTTATTAAAAAAAGCATATGTGCAGGAATTAAACATGTAGTTAACGTGTTGTTAAGATGTGCGTATGAAGTTGTAAATATTGCTTTGGAAGTTGATAATACGAAGTTTGTGTTGCAGATTGACATGAAAGATGGGAAGTTGTTCGGGGAAGAATTTATTTTGTTTCTTTCATGTGGGGGGAAGTTTTTAAATGGTGGAGAAAATGAAATGCAATATGTTGGTGGTTTAGTAAGAACAATATGCATAAAGGAAGGCACGACATATGCGTAAATATAGCATAACATATTGTCAACAATCACAGAAAATGCCACTAAAGTGTTGTGTATGTTGTAAACAATGAGAGAAGTGCCAAAAAAGTGGTGTGTATGTTGTAACTTCTTGCACAAGTTACTGCCCTGATGCAATAGCTGGAAATAGTTGTAAACATAGTTTAAAGACTTGTTAAAATGACTTTAAGTGTTGTAAACGTAGCAGAATATGTTGTAAACATTGCACAGGCACACTTTTTTTCTTACATGTTGTAAACGTAACTTAATACGTTGTTAATATGACTTATGATGTTGTACATATAGCATAACATATTGTAAACGATGAGAGAAGTGCCAAAAAAGTGGTGTGTATGTTGTAGTTTCTTGCACAAGCTACTGTCCTGGTGTCACTGGTGAAAATAGTTGTAAAATTAGCTTAAAGACTTGTAAAAATAACTTAGCGTGTTGTAAACGTAGCAATATGTGTTGTAAACATTGCACAAGCATGCATTCCTTTTACATACTGTAAATGTAACTGAATACGTTGTTAATATGACTTATGATGTTGTAAATACAGCATACCACGTTGTGTACATTTTGTAAAAGTAATTAAATATATTGTAAACGCTATTTGAGATTTTGAAAGTTGATAGGACAAGCACGTATCCAATGACCTTTGTGAAAACATAAAAACATCAAACAGTTGTTAAAATGACATCAACTGTTGTGAAAACATGCATATCCACTGGTAAACCATAAAAACAAAAAAAAACCAATTTGGGGACCTTATTGTCTAAATACGTTGGCCCTTTCACCTGTCAAATAACCTAATTAAACCACCAAAAAACATGTTGTGAACATATACATAATGTATTGTCAATGTACACAACAACTAGCCTATACTACAAAATAACATCTCAAATGCTACATGTCTTTCTTCCTCTTCATTTGTTGGTTGCCAGTGAGAATTGACAGCACATCTCTATTTGCTTCCCCAAAAATAGAGCATTCCCTCTGTTTGCTTCCCCAAAAATAGAGCACAGGTTCTGTACATATTAACAACTTCCATAGCAATATTTACAACACGTTAACAACACTTTTTTTTCATCATATCAGCATTTTCTAATAACACAAACCACACTCACACCTCTGTTTGCTTCCCCAAAAATAGAGCACAGGGACAAACTTCGTATTAACAACTTCTACAGCAATATTTACAACTGCATCTGCACAAATTTACAACACGTTAACAACACTTTTTTTTTATCATATCAGCATCTTCTAATAACACAAATCACACTCACACCTCTGTTTGCTTCCCCAAAAACAGAGCATAGGGACAAACTTCGTATTAACAACTTCCACAGCAATATTTACAACTACATATGCACAAATTTACAATACGTTAACAACACTTTTTTTTTCATCATATCAGCATTTTCTAATAACACAAACCACACTCACACCTCTGTTTTCTTGCCCAAAAACAGAGCACAGCTACGGTACGTATTAACAACTTTCACTGCAATATTTACAACTTCATATGCACAAATTTACAACAATTTTTTGTGTTCATTTCAGCGTTTTTCCAGCAAAGAATACCAATTACATTCACCATTCTCACTTTAAATACATCAGCTCCTCTGTTATCATACCATAAAAATAGAGCACTTTAACATAAACACAACCCACCCAAGGTGAAATCTCAACTTCAATGATCAAGCTCATTTATCTACCAAATTCTTAGTATTTCTTGTCTACCACCTACCAATTACTCCATTTTTTAGCCCAAGATCTAACCTTTAACCAACCCCTCAATCTCAATCTAACTAATTTTTACACAGAAAAAAAAAATTTAGTTTGCTTATGTACCTTGCAACCCATATATGGACAATGAAGAAGACGAGATTCCCAAGAACATTAACGCCACTTTGTATCCCTTCAATGTTGCACCTCCTACGCCCTTCGTCCGTGTGCGTTTTTCTCTTTTTCCTTAATACCTTGATCACAAAAACGTGCTTCACTCTTCTCCTCTGTGCGTTTTCTTTTCTTAGGTGGAGTGGGGGTTATTTTTATAATTGCTCATAGGGAATTGATGCCAAAAAAGTCCCTAGGGACTTTCTGACCTTGAAATTTGCAAAGGGAGTTTTTTGAGATTATTTCTGTACCTTGAGACCTAGCTGACATTTTCCCAAAATAATATCATTCAGCTCCTCTTTATAAGTCTTTTTTATCAAAAATTGTGATACTATTTATAAATCCATTTTTAGGATAATAAATACAGTTTATATTTTTTATCCCTATTAATTTAATAAATAAATAAAATTTATTCATGTTGATTTTTGAAACCAATCATAAATAAGGGTAAAATTGAAAATTTAACTCATAATAAATAAGTTAACTAACTCTCTTTGATAGTTGATATGTGATAATTAATTAAAAAAAATTTATAAATAGGATAAAAGTGATAAATAATATTTTTGTTTGGTGCTCAAGTCACCAAGCAAAGTTTTTCTGCGCTGCGTTTTCCGGGAAAAATGTTGGGTAGTAGGTGTTCCAGGCCCACTGATAATTCAATGTGGGATAGAACACCGGACAGCTTACTCTTAACTACCACGTGTAGGGAAAGAAATGGCATAAAGCAAAGTTCAGACTTCCCCTGGCATTTTCACAGGACTAGAGGAAGATGAGTATTGTGCACCTCATCGCTCAAAATTATAGTCGAGACTGCCCCTGCTGTAGGGGTTATGGGTGTTCAAAGTATCCTGGTCCTGGTTGTCCAGACCAAATCCCAGACATTTTATCTCGGGAATTTCTCTTCTCGGTTGAGATCAGGACCGAGACCGGGACCGAAATCACATCTTGTGATCCCAGAAATTCCCGATCCCGGTGTTTTTTCCTTAAAAAATAAGTTATCATTTTATTTTTGTATTTTTTACCTCATAAATTAAGTTATCATTTGATAAAATGTATATCACATATTTAGTTAGAGTTAAATCGTATATATCATGATACAAATCCTAACTATATAATGTATAAATATAATAACAAAAATGATGAATGTGATAATAGTATTAATAATAATATGTTATTCTTTAATTATAGCTCAATTTGTGTGATTTTTATGACTTTATTAGGTGTTAAATAATCACTTTAAACACTATATTATAAAAAATTTAACTAATATAATTATATTATTAAAACTGAAAACTCCCGGTCCCAGTCCTGGGAATTCCCGATCCCGGTTGTCCCGGGAATGACATCCCAATCCCAACCACCCCTCAGGACGTGAACCGAGAATGGGTGATCCTGGTCCCGTCTTGGGATTTGAACACCCCTAGTAGGGGCTGCAACTCATGCAACTTCCGCTTGCTCCTCATGTCCACCGATAAACACAACCACATGTTAGATGCTGCTTCAAATTCACAACCACCATCTGTTGCCGTCTTAGAAATCTGGATAATACATTCGCTTGTAAGAATATGCTTGGGAACACTTATTTTTTTGAATATAAGTGCTTATTACGTAAACCGAGATAAAACTCATCTCACATACTTACCTCATATACCGTGAATCACGATTTATAAGCACTTATTGCTAAAAAATAAGCTATTCCAAACAAGCACTAAGAATTACTGACTGACTGCGGTCATATTGATAAACAATTTTATTTTTGATTGCGTAAAATGAATTGGTAATTAAAAATAATAAGTGTGTTAAAAATATCATATTTTTTTTATATATACCTCTATTTATTAAAAGAATATAGGAGAGAGAATATATAATAAGTATGAGAGATAATAAGTATAATATATGAGAGATAATGTGTATTTAATAAGGGCAAAATAGGAAAAAGAAGCTTACATTTTCAGATAAACAATGAAATTTGTTTATAAAAGTGACCAACCTTATGAAAGAGAAAATTTCTTATAAATAGAACCGGAGTGAGTGGTTGATTTTTTTTATAAGATTAATGAAGCTAATCAACTTGAATTGAGGGAAAGACATGTAATTCCGAAGATTGTGAAGCGTTAATTATGTGATTGATTTGATTATTAAAGTGATGATTTTTAAAAAGATTTTAAATAACCATTGGTATTGGCAGGGGTTAAAATATATTGGGGGTGTCCAAGAGGCGGATTATCTTGTAAAAAGGGTAACTGGTGAGATGTGGGAATAAGATATCTTCATGGAAAGGGCAGACATAAATAGCCTATCTCAATAATAAAAAAAAATATAATATAAACGGTATTAAGTATCGAATTAATGCATGTAAGTTGTAACAAAACATGGTGGAATTGGGATTAAGTGTTTGTTTGATATCACTTATTTTTGGATAATAAGTCTTTATTATGTAAGTCGAGATAAAATCTATCTTACATACTTATCTTATATAATGTAAATCATAATTTATAAATATTTATAAATAAAAAATAAACTATCCCAAACAAACACCGATACGCTCAGACAACGAAGACGACAAATTTGAATGTTGGCGTTGGATTGGAATAGAGTCATTTAACATGGACCGGGAGGCACATTGAATAGAATAGAATAGAATTTTTTTAAAAAAAAAAAACTTGCGGAATATTTTTTTAATATTATTCTAATATCAATGGGCCTTTCTTGGTTGGCGACACAAGTATTGACGCCTCCCAGTTTCGTATGAAACCTGTGGATTATTATTAATGCGTAGTCTTGCGACTAGAGAGCGCAAAACCATGGGCAACTTTTTGCGTCTGCTAAGAAACCAAAACAATCCTGCCTCCTCAAAACCAGTTGCCTCCTTCTCTGTATATACTCTCTCTCTCCCTTTCCCATTTTATCCTCTCATTCCCAATCCATTTTCTTCCTTAATTTCTAAACCTATCATGCCACTGCACATCCATAACAAACTCGTTATTTTCTCTGTTTCTAGATAGCCCCCATTTTTGCACCCTGATTGTCTGAATTTGATACTTTCTTCTTACAATTGTGATGGAACACAATGGACTAGGTGGTGGAATTTTCCCTGGCTTGAGCTCTGGAATGTTAGGAGTGGATAACTCTTCACAGCAACAGCAACAAAACCTCTCGAATCATCAAAATCCTCACCATCTTCATTCTAATCCCCAAATGGTTTCCTACGCTCCCCCCCACGACCTCGATCCCCACTCACAGACCAAACATGGCGGCTACCCTTATTCCACCAAGAACACGCAACAAACGGCGCCCCTCAGCGACGATGAAGAGCCTGGGTTTGCCGCCGATGACAGCTCCGGCGACCCCAAGAGCAAAAGCACATCACCCTGGCAGAGAATGAAGTGGACAGACACTATGGTTAGGCTGTTGATAATGGCCGTTTATTACATTGGCGACGAAGCTGTTTCGGAAGGGACAGACCCTAATTCCGGCAAGAAGAAGCCGGCGGGGTTGTTGCAGAAGAAAGGGAAATGGAAATCGGTGTCGAGGGCTATGATGGAGAAAGGCTTCTACGTGTCCCCTCAGCAATGTGAGGACAAGTTCAATGACCTCAACAAGAGGTACAAGAGGGTGAATGATATTCTGGGCAGAGGAACGGCCTGTAGAGTGGTGGAAAACCAGAGCTTGCTCGATACCATGGATTTGTCTCCCAAGATGAAAGAAGAAGCGCGAAAATTACTCAATTCAAAGCATCTTTTCTTCCGGGAAATGTGTGCCTACCATAACAGTTGCGGTAACGGTATCGCCAGTGGGCCCTCCCCTGCCCAACCGTCGCCAGAGGTCGGGATAGATCATCATCCGGCGCCCGCGGCTCTCCGGCAACAAATCCAACAATGTTCTCACACTACAGAAAATGGACTGAGGGCGGTGGGAAGCGTGGAAGATGACTCCGATTTCGATTCGGAGTCGGAGTCGGAGGCATTTTCCGACGAGGAAGAGGATGAGTCGGTGGAAGGTCAAAATGGTGGCCAGGAACAAGAGGAGGAGGATGAGATGAACGAAGGGACGGGGAGATCAAGCAGGAAGAGAAAGAGGAAGGCGGCGGCGGCGGTTCAGGGGATGAAACAGCTGAGCGGGGAGGTGAGGGTGATGTTGGAGGACGGAGAGAAGAGCGCGTGGGAGAAGAAGCAGTGGATGAAGACGAGGCTGATTCAAATGGAGGAGCAGCAAGTGAGGTATAAGACGAGGGCGTTTGATCTGGAGAAGCAGAGGCTGAAGTGGGCCAGGTTTAGCAGCAAGAAGGAGAGAGAAATGGAGAGAGCTAAGCTTGAAAACCAAAGGAGGAAGCTGGAAACTGAAAGAATGCTTCTCATGATTCGCCAGAAAGAGCTTGAACTCCTCTCTCTTCACCAGCATCAGCAGCAGAATTCTTCCAACTAGAATAGATAGCTGTATCATAATAATAATAACAATAGTATTAAGTTATTACTAGTCATGTAATTAATCCTTGTATATGCAACTTCCATGGTTGAATTATTGCATGAGCTTCTTCATATGATTATTGCTGCTCAACACACACATCTTACGTAGTGTTTTGCTGCCCAGCGTAGCTGGTTAATTATTCGGTTCGGTATCGCTTTGCCTCGCGTCATGATTTTGCCAATGTATTGTGATATTCATATAAAATTATACGAATCACATCGGTGTCTATAGTTCTGTGTTTTATATTTCATTTTTTATTTTCTTGACTTACATTTTGAGTCAACCTGAATGGTAAGCTCGATGTGATTGGATGACGAAGTGTGTTGTTAGTTACAGCTTCATTAAAAACTTTGAACTCATGAAAGTATTCTTCCTTCTCTTTTTTTAAGGGTGTGTTCGGATTAATTTTTAGAGAATAGTTTTTACTGTCTATGAGATAAGTATGTGAAAGAGTTTTATTTCAATTTACTAAAAAGTGATTCTGAAATCATGGTTTTAGATGTTGCCGAACACACACTTAGAATCTTATATTCTTTAGAAACTAATGTATGTATGCTAAATAAAATTGACTTTATTTGTCAAAAAAGATACTCCTATAATCTATAACAAGCATTAACCGTTGGCAAAAAAAAAATTAACAATATAAATTACTTTAACTAATTTATTAAAACCAATAAATGATAGTTAACCTATTAAATTTATCTTAAATTTTAAGAAGTTTCCAACTTCTACATTAAATGAGGTTTTGAAAGGGACAAAACAATATAATGAGTCATGTTTGAACATTAACTATAGGGGTAAAATTAAAAAATAAATATTAACTACTCTCCAAATGATTTATATTGTGAACTAATATATTCTTCTATAGTGACTTATATTGTAAATAGAAGAGATTATCTTATGGATGGGTTTGAATTTTTTTTTTTAGAAAAAGGAATCAACTTTAACTTTCCATTTCTACGATAAAATATGAGTAAAGCTATAATTAATTATTTTACTTGATAAATTTAAATCTTGTATTAATTATTTATAGAATTTTATAATACAAGTCATGTATAGATTATTTATTGATGATTTGGTAAGAGAATTTGTTAGGTATCTTAAATTACAACAAAAAATTGTCAAATTGTCGTAATCTCTAAACACGCTTTATCAATAAATAGTTATTAAAAATATATAATTAAATTCTAAAAATAAAGAAAAAGAAACAATTTAATTTATAATATTTGAAAATAAATAATTCATATTTAAATTATTTATAGTTTATTATATTTAACATACAAATTTTTTTGAAGTTTACATGGAGAGTTACTAAACATCGTGAAATCCAAAAAAACTAATAATAATAAAATCAGCAAATGTTGAATCATCATCCTACCCAAAAATTATTTTTTAGTATGTGTTTGGGTAAATCCCAAACCGCAGTTTCATAAGCCATTTCCTGTAAATTGAGACAAAACTCCTCTCATATACTTACCTCATAAATTGTAAAAACTATTATCTAAAAATTAATCCAAACACAATAGGAAAAAGAAAAACTAAATAAAAGGACGTAGACAAGTTTGATGATGGATTAGGGTTCTTAAATGCAATTTATGTTCAAAATGAAAGGAAGGACAAATGCTAGGAAAAGGTGAGAGCAAAAGGACAAAACACTCTCCCTAATATGTCAGTCAAATTTTCAATTTGCTACATGTTTTCCTTTAAATGGCTCCTTCAAACTCATGTTAAACTTTAGACTTAAAATTTTAAATAATAATATATAATAATTTATTAAAAATAAAGTATAAAATTTTAAATACGTTCATGCCTTCAAAGTTCTTTATTGCTCTCCTCTCCCCACTTTTCTCTCTGCTTCCTCTTCCTCTTTTTTCTTTTCATATTTCATGAACCAAAACTATTAGGAGAGATGCATAACTATGGGTGAGGTAGGAGAGGTTAAACTATGGGTGAAGAAGGGAGAGTGAAAGGAATGACTATGGAAAGATGGTTAAAATAAATGAAGAGAAGTTAAAATGAGGGACACTGAGACACTCTTAGAAGAGGAATTTGCATGCATTGAAATGAAAGGGTATTAATAAATGAAAAATGGGTTCGGGATTGCATTATAGTCAGAGGACACTAGACCTTCTTTCTCATCAGTCCTTTTTTTATGATTGACACTGATGGTATATATATCAGTCCTTATTTCACTAGACCTTCCTTTTTTTTTTTTTTATCATAGGCGTCGACTACTTCTCTCGTTAAGCATCCACCTCTTATCCTTAAAGTTCGAGTTTCCAGTTTCATACAAGTCCTTATCTAGTATTTTCTGAAATAGCGTTGGTCCTTCTCTGGTATTTCCTGGGTCTCTTGCAAGTTTGATGATAGACTAGGAAAAATTGAAATAGGTTTGTGTTTGAAATTTACCAGATATGTTGCAGCTTCTTATTCCCCCCCCCCCTTTTACTTTTGCTCATTTGAATCTTATAGTGTTTGTGTAGAAGTAACTTTTCTTTCCCTTCCTTTTGTTCTCTCGCACTCCCTATTTTCTACATCTCCATGGTTCCTCTCACCCATCCATTCTCCACTCGAAAATTGCCGTCCTTATCACTATAGCCGAAAACGCACCTCCACCACCACTATCAATCTACCATCAGTTCCTTCTTCTTATGTCTTATCCATAACCATCACCTTGGCATGCCCCTATTGAGATGAATGAAGAATATGAATAAGCATGAACTAAATCAGCAAATAGATCATAAAGGTAAGATCTTTAACAGCACATATTAGCTAGGATGGAGGCATGGTTTTTGGAGGGAGACAAAATGGAGGATAGAAAGATGAGCAAAACGCATGGGGGCGAGGTGAGATATATAAGGATAAAAAAGTGAGATCAAAGGGAGAGATTGAGTCTTCCTCTTTTATTATTAGGCGAGAGGAGTTTCTTTAAATACTAGGACAAAATGAAAAGCAATAAGAGAGAAAAAAGGAATTTCATATGGAGGGAATTTTAAAATTTGAAATCATCTTGCAAGAAAAAGTAAGCACGGAGCCGCATGCATAAGTCACATTATTTATGGAATTGGTACGGTTCATATGAACAGTAAAAATAAAGAGAAGCCGCACAATTTATGCCATTGGCTCAGCTCAACAGTGATTGAGATTGATTAGTGAATATGGATGAATCTATAATCTTTAAATATGCATGTATGTGCGTGCGCTCCTAACCTTGCTTGAACCCGTTTTTCCCCTTGTTCTCATTGGGCTAGGCTTCTGTGGTGGTTCATGAGAATAATACTCGCTCCAATACCTTATGTTCGGCCTCCTGTCTTACAGGGAGTTTCTAGAAGTTTAGTTTGGTATAAAATATAAGTTATTTGTAAGTTAATTAACACCCACTTTTCAGTTTTATTCTTGTAACTAGTGTTTATTTCTAATTTTACTTGCTCATTAAATTTTCAAACATATTTTTTAATAAGGGTAAAAATGAAAAAAAATTTAATTTAGGATATATTTAATGAGCTAATTGTCATTTCTTATTTTTCATGAATTAATTGAAGTTTCTTATATATTATAAATGGGAGGGAGTATACTAGAATGATGTAATTCATGGACATATATATTTTGGTTCTAAATGTATAATGCCAAACCTTCTACCTTGTATTTTGTTGAATCTTAAAAATGAATGGAATTGTTTATAACTAACACATTGCTTTATGGATTGCTTTATTAAGTATTAACACGCATTGCCAATTAAAATCCCAGCACGTTCAAAACAAATGAAAGCCACCCTATGAGGGTAGCGGCTTCTCTCTTATGTCTTTACCATCCGCTGCTGTCTTTTTCAATTAAACTGCACTGTTTTGATCCAAAACACTGTATCAAGTTTTTTTTTTTTTTTTGAAAACCACTATTCAACATTCTGAAATATTTTTTCAGTACCATTCAGTTCTCTAAAATATTTTTTCAAGATCTTAAAATAATTTTTTTAGTATTATCCAGTATCCTAATCTATTTTGAAAAACACGATTCGAAATCCTGAAGCATTGTTTCAGTACCAATCAGTTTCCTAAAATAATTTTTCAGTATTATCCAGTATTCTAAAAATATTTCAAAGTACTAACTGGCAATAAAAAAAAATACTTCAAGATACTGAATAATACTGAAAAAATTATTTTAGGATCTTAAAATTTTTTTTTTAAGAAATTGAATGGTACTGAAAAATGCTTTAGGATGTTGAATAATATTTTTCAAAATATTTCAGTATACTGGACAATACTAAAACATTATTTTAGGATTTTAAAAAAATATTTTAGAGAACTGATTGTTACTGAAAAAAATACTTTAAAATGTTGAATAGTGTTTTTCAAAAAAAAAAAAACCGCCGCAGTGTTTTACGCAAAAATGATGCAGTATAATGGAAAAGGACCGTAACGACATAGGAGAGAAGCCACTTCGAGTAGCATGCTGGCGTCCCAAATATAATGACGGAGCACCATACAACGTGCTCCTGTCAACAATCCTGGTACTACTGTTTTAACTAGTACAACTCATGAATGGTTTACCAGAGCTGCCCATAGAGGACTAAGCAGGTGTCAAATTTCCTAGGATGATGCGCATGTAATGTCTCCTTTATGTTCCAAAAAATAAAATAAAATCCATACTGGGCTGAAAGAAGTGAAGCCATCGGAGAATAATCATTTGAGCATCGTTAGTAAAAAATCATACCCAATAATTGTAATTCAAAAATTTGCTGTACGATAGTAATTAACGACGAATAGGCAACAAGCCCACATTCCTCTGATTGACAGCCAGTGGAGAGAGATCAGAATAACGTTCATTTCCAATACACGGCGGACACAAAAGCAACTAGCCACCAAACCCGGTGGAGAGATATCAGATAACATCTAAAAGGGGAAGCAAAATAATCGCTGCTTTCAAATACTAAAGGAATGACCAAAAAGGAGGAGCCTCAAACTGCTGTGTTTTTTAATCTTCAAGCTCAATGATCTTAACAACGGATGTGTCACCGACTTTCTGGCAAATAACAACTCGATCGTGTGCCTTTATAAACCCTGACGCTTTTCCCTGATCAAGGGCAAACTTCAGAATTGACTCATTCGATGCTCCTGTTGACTCCGCCTGCATCCACAAAGCATGATATCCAGTCATTATGCATACCATCCGACATGTGAGAAAGACAAGACATGCTCATTAAGTGGGTTCCACTCCTTCCTCATTGTTCATTTGTGCTACCAACCATTGTATGAACAGTAATATGCCCAAGGGCAATGCTACAACTGTACTCAAGTGGGTCCCACTCCCTAATTACTATGAATGCATATCTCCAGAATGAAGGTTATGTTCAGAAAACGTAGCCATAAGATGAATCGTGAGAAGAGCTAATCACTGTTGGTGATCATAGATCAAAACTGTGGTATTCTCGGACTCTGCGTGTCCCTAGAGGACAAGCGAGTTCTATAGTTCTACCTTCTAAGAATGTATTGAAGCAGAACCGTTAGCATGCATGCAGCTCTCGGTCTAGCATCTCCCAGCCTTCATCTAGATTCAAAGATTAATGCCTCCTCCACAGTAAGATAAACTAGAAAAACTCCCATAAAAACAGTAACTTACAGGGTGTCGTGGATCAGCAAGCGAGGGAAAGAGACCTCTCACTACAAGCGATTGTCTTGCCTGCATCATAGAAAAAGAATTTCTTTACAAATTTGGAGCTGTTCCCACCCAATTGTAAGCAGATTTTAGTTCTTGGTAATAATAAGTGTAACCACAACCAAGCCAGTGAAGAATCACATTCCAAAGCACAATATAAATAAAGACAGCATGTGCTTCATACAATATAAAGGATGAGTAAAAAGGCTAAAGGCTGAGAATATGCGACAGCATAATTAAGCTACAATGATATATTCTAATGATTCCATATATGCAATATTTAGTAAAGAGTGGTATACTAATTACATTAGATGGAAATAAGCTTTCCCACATATCAGTTGGCAGTTGTTCCTGGACAATGAAAAAGGGAAAAGAAAAAAGATTAAATAGTCCTTATTTAACAATAGCACTAAAATGTTTCTTTAAGACGTAAACTTTGAACAGCCTTTATCAACTATCAATATACATAATCCCATATTATAATCATTCTTCTCGAGAAGAACCGTCCTATATTCAATCAAAGTCCAAACATAAATTTAAACAATCAAGCGAGGACAAAATAGAATACAGTAATTATCAGAAACTCCCTCACCATATTTAAGCCTGAAAATCAGCAAATCCCAACCATAAAAGGTCGGTGGAGCGGGTTTCATCCACATTTAAAGATAGCTAACAGAAATCAAGCTATAGATGAATAAAAAATCAAGATCCAACCTCGAAGGCTCCAGTAAAGCTCCACTTTATCTGATTTGTCTTAATTTGAGGGACCACCACAGAGAGGACAGGCATGGGAGGCCTGTACTTTGCTATTAATCTGATGAGGAAATGCTACGGTTTCAGAAAGAAAGCCTTCAAGATTATGTGATAAATGCAGGGTACGAAAATAAAACTTGCTTGTGGATACCAACACAAGTCACTGTATAAAATTCCTGAATTTAACTTAATTTGATCGAATTTAGCTGTTTCAAATTTCCATGAATTCAAATATTTAACATTTTTGCTTCTCATAGATGAGGTACCTTGCAGCCCTTCCAGTTGAAGTAAAGCAAATAATAACACAAGCCTTCACCTTAATAGCTGCCCGAACCTAACAAAAATCACAAATACAAGAGCCCTCCTTCTATTAACGACACAAATACAAAGTAATACCAGGGAGAGAGAAGTGCCAGAATATGCTATTGTGATACAACATTAAAGCATAAATACCGCAGAGGATGCAATGGATTCCAAGTGGGTCATTGGTTCTCCAACATATTTGACTGTCTTCTTAAAATAGAGGTCTTGGTTGAAAACTTTCTCAGCCTACAGGGAGAAGAAACAAGAAATGATCTTAAGTCACATGTAAAGAGGCACATTAGTCTAATGAGTTCCTCACAAATGATTCACAGAACTCATGCCACATTGATAGCCAGAGCAATTCCTTCAGTACAATATATATATATATATATATATTAGGGGGCACAAAAAAGGTAAGAAAGATATCTGAAATGAAAAGGAAAACATTCAGTGATGACTATGCATGGCCGCACTACAGCAGCTAAGACATTTATCATGAACAAACTAGAAGGTGCACACGCCATAAAAAAATTTACTTAACCAAAATAAAAAAAAAATCATAAAACCACAAAACTGTTAACCAATGCCAAATCGTTCAGAACCAAAGCCATAGCCCATAGCTCAACATTTAATGAGAAAAATTCTCAAGAATGTGCCAGGAAATCTAAGTTAATCACATCAGGATGACAGGATCTTAAGTATTGAAGAAAAAAAAATCAGTAAAGAACTGGATTTACCTCTGCACAAATTCGGCAAACAGTAGAAATAGTCTCAACAGGGTAATTCCCACGAAGGGTCTCAGCACCAAGAAGAATTGCATCACTTCCTGTATTTACTCATAGCAGCTCAGCAAACTCACCCATCTCAGAGTCATCTGAGTTCTAACTTGATTGCAGTGGATAGAAGGTAAAAAAAGAAAAGAAAAAAAATTGAAAATGACCTAAATGCTAAATATCAGCATAAGTTAAATTTTCTGTCTCCAAATAGGTCACCTATTATCAAGCAAATTAATACAGAAGAACAGCCCTAGGCACACTGGATATGAAGAAGAAAAAAAATATCATAGAACCTAAATCTAAAATAGAAGAGAATTATTAGCTTGCTGCATCATATAATCTCACACATAAAAGTTTACCGGAAAACATGAAAGCTAATGTAGACATAACAGCATTATAAGCACTCACCTACCAAGCAAAATCATAAATTGAGAGACTTACCATCCAAAACAGCATTGGCAACATCAGTGGCTTCTGCACGAGTTGGTCTCAGGTTGCTGGTCATGCTATCCACAACACGTGTAAGCACAGCAGGTTTCCCAGCCATATTACATTTGTAAAGAGCAGATTTTTGAAATAAAAACACCTACAAGAGGTTACAGCATATGGTTAAAATCTCTGCAATATTCAGTCAGAAAAGTAAAAACAGTCTAAAATTCACTATATAGAAAGAGTCACAAGCATATGTCATGTTGCGCGAGGGAAGTTAATTTCATTAGGAACGTACAGTTCGAAAAAAAAATGTCCCATTTCATTCCAAAAGCACGCAATAAAATTCAAATGAGTGCTATGTATAAATTATTCCAAAACACTCAAGGAATGTTATTCTTCATCATACAAAACAAACAATAAAGTACACCGTCAATATGCTATAAGAATAAACTGACATTCTCAGAAATCAAGACAAAGGCACAGCAAAACACAACTCAAGAACTTTAAATTGTGGAAACGAATTTCAACAAGCAAACTGACCATCTCAGGGGGAAGATCTATGCCCAAATTCCCACGGGAAAGGATAATTCCATCAGCTTCTTGTAGGATCTCATCAAAATGGTCCAATCCCTTTGGGGGTGAATACAAAATTTGGGTCAGCACTGCCAACGGGGATCTAAATTCTTTCTTTTCTTCTTGAAGAGATGAAATTTGTCCAATACACTATGAAAACAAGCAGCTCACCTCAACATTTTCAATCTTTGCAAAAATTTGAGTCTGGCTGAGATCACCTAGCTTGGAAAGGAATTCCCGAGCCTGCATTACAAAAATATGAACGTATGTAAATTGTAAATAATGAAAGCTGAAACCGCAATAGAAGCTTAAAGTTAAATTGGCAATTATGGATTTGAGGTAATTCGAACCAAGTAACACCTAAAAAACACAAGTTACCTCGCGAACATCTTCTGCATGTCGGGTGTATGACAATGACAAAAAATCTATTTTATTTTTCACTCCCCAAGTGCTTATAACCTGCAAAAAATTAAAATAAAATAAAAGCATTTATGCTCTTGCATGAACAAATAATATTCACACATATACTGACAAGTTTATGGAATAATAGGCAGATCATTTAAACATGCAGGTTTAAGGCAGATACCTCCTTGTCTTTCTCAGTAAGTGTGGGCAAATCAATATGAATTTGAGAGGCATGCAAAGTGAACAATGCACCAGCCAATGTCGCTGAGTTTTTTATTACACAGACAACATCTTGTCCTCTGACTTCAGTAACCTGCACAACTTATGATAAAATTTATCATGCATGCAAAACCTCAACACAAGACCCTTGAGATCAAATTATTAAAAGAGAAAGCTGACTAAGAAAAATTTTGCTTCAGCCTTTAAGAATTTCAACCAACAAATTGCTACTTCAATGACACAGCATCCCAGTATAGTCCCACATGAAAAATTTGATGCACGTACAAAATTTCACACTCGTACCTCAAGTGAAAAATATCAAAGCAGATTATTTAAGGAAAGATAAAAAAGAGAGCTATAACAATAAACAATCATTGGTATATTTTTGGAAGTTACCTCCAGCCATACAGAAGTAGTTTCACTGCCAGTGAACAAGTATTGACCAACAAAAATAGTATCCCCCTTCTTCACTGACTGAAAATAGTACGAAACATTTAACATTGAGTTCAAATCAACATAGACATTACAAAAGCAGAGTTATAATAACAACTGACACGACCGACACCAGGCATGCACCCCATACAATAACTTGGCATGAGGACGGAAGGCAGAGAACAACAAGGAACCTTTGCTAGTCCATCAAAATTAATAGGCAATATTTCTGATGAGGCTTCTTTCCCCCTGTCCGGAGTGAGAACAACAAGATCATCTTCCTGAAGGGATATGGATGCCTCACTTTTGTTGACAACTTGCATCTCTGCACCCACCGTATCCAGCATAACCTGACAAAGGCAGAGTGACAAACAATCAACTCCTCCCACACAAATGAAAAATGAAGAGAAATGGAGAGGCAAGATTGCAGAGAGTGGTGAAGCATAATAAGAGATGACTCAGGCAGTCAAATAAAAATTAATAATGGATTGTCACGACCGTTAAGGCAGCAACTTTCTGTTATCATTTTAAGCAACGCCTCAGGAAAGCAGAGAAGGAAACTCACAGCACAAAGCTTCTTAGTACTCTGGCTAGCGGTTTTCAAATTATCCAAGGTATCCTGATGATACTGCACATCACCCCAAGAGAAGTCGAAACGAGCCACTACAAGAAATAATAGACAATCCATGTAAAGCCTCTCCACTCATGTTATAGCCGGAAGAACAAAATGCTAGTCATCTACCAGGCGGGACGCCAAAAGTTTACGAAGAAATGTTTATCATAGGTATCGAGTTGAAACAGAATTGGAAAGCACGAGAAGATGGCAAAAGGTAGCTTAGTCTCATACCAGACATTCCAGCCTTGAGGCAACTAGAAATAACCTCTACGGATTGAGATTTGGGACCCAGTGTGCCCACGATTTTTGTCATTCCAGGAAAGAAACTCTGGAAAAGGTTCAAAAAGAACGAGAAATTTAGGAAGAAGACGAGATATGAATCAAAGCTTAAATCCAATTAAAAAATTAAAAGAAAATGCCTTCCAACGGCACGCCATGAATCCATCTTGACAGACATTCAAAGTGTCCTCTGTTACAACGAGCAAAAGAGGAGAAAATAACAGAAAGAAACTCACAGGCTTGGATGGCTCTATAATAGAGATCATCCTAATAGGTTCTTCAAAAAGCACGTTAGTAGAATGCATGTTTGCTTATCGATGGCTACAAGGCCCAAGCAACTCCTGTGGAAGAGAAAGAAGGATGATGAAGAAGAAGGAAGTTCGATCAGAAGGAGGGGCGGTTAAGTGACCGATCCTCGTTGGGAGAAAAAAGCTTCAAACATCAAAAGCGGAGAATATGCCTATGCTCTTATGTTGTTTCCCCATTTGAGTTTCCATTTAACGACTTTTTTATCACCACATTTATGGGGCAAGGAAGCTAAACCGTAAAGGCTAATTCCTTAATATTATTTTAATTTAAAATAAATAGCCATGGAGAACTCGAGCTTTTAATTCTGTTTTGGAATAGCTTATTTTTTAACAATAAATATTTATAAATCGTGATTTATGATATATGAAGTAAAGTATACGAAATAAATATATGAAAAAATTTTATCTTAATTTATATAATAAACACTTATATTCAAAAAAAAAAATATTTTAAAACAATCATATTGTCACACTTTTGGAAAACCTAAACCCGCCCCTGACCTTCGCCAGGGCGCATAGATCACTGTTGTTTTTCGCAAACCTTTTGTTCTCTTCTCAGCACTTTATTATTATTATTATTTTGTTGGTTTTCAACCAATCCGTGGGATACATTTCTATTTATCATTATATTTTACCCCACTTTTTTAAGACTATTTATATCACAGATTTTCAATTTATTGAATATTTAAAAACATATGATTTGTTAACAATACCGTAATAAATATATAATTTTTATAAATAACAATATATTGCTTAAGTTAAATAATACATTTATTATGTTATTTTAGTTAAAGCGTGTGTGTTTATCAGATTCACGTTTTTGAATTAGAGGGGCCCCACCAGGCGCAGCCGTTTATGGGTGGTACGTCACCGTGCGATTTTTTGTTTGGCGTGACGATGTAACGGGGCATGGTCTCGTCTGGGGGGGCGAAGCGCGCAGCAGGGGACGCGGGGGCGGGGCAAAGGAGCGGGAAAAAATGAGGGGAGGGTGGGTCCCGCTTGCTCCCTGGTCAGCCACGTGGGCTTTAAGGCGCCACCCGGCCTGGGGTCAATTTCTATGGGTCGTCGTTTGTAGTTTGTAGGTTGGCTCTTGGCAGCCGCTTTAGGCCATGGTGAAGCATGTGAAAGTCGGCCAGGAACCCGTCCCTTTTTCGGCCTTGTAGGATTAGATGAGGCATAAAATCCAATATCAGTTTTTTTATAATGAAAATAAAAATCCGTCCATCCAATATCAGTTGAAAGTCGGTGAGGAATAAATGTTGAAAGTCGGTGAGGAATAAATAATGAATTTAATTTAATTTATAGGTACGGTTATAAACTCTCTTTTAAATATGAGTTGTGGTACATGACATGGCTGTGATGAATAGAAAACTTTTCATCATTAAAAAATATTCTTTTTCTTGCCAGCATGATACATCCACGGTTCTTGGATACAAACGATGTACTACAAACTGGAAAACATGGAAAATCTATAAATACTAGTAAATTATGAAGATAAAAATATAAAACTAGAAAGGGAGGTCAGAGCGCGCCCATAATACCCGTCAAATGGAGTTTTAGTGGCTCAATTGGCTGCTAGATATGCTTTCCTAAGAATCGTGCACACATGGTTCTTGGAAAAATTCTTTGGGACCGGACAAATTACAAGGAGAGCACAAATCCAAACACACACTTCAAATAAGAGAGAAGACACCCTACATTCCAATAGAATTGATTTCCCTAATTGCAATCAAACATGTGATGTGTGACTAAATACTCTATACACTTCATATCTAACATTGATGTTGATATTTTGTGCATTTTGCCATGTCGTATAATGGTAAATGTCATGTAAGAGGTACGAAAAAATGTATAAAACGTGAAAATGTTTAGGGAAAATTGTTAAAAAATATTTTATTGGTAACTTATTTATTAAATGAGACCTGAGAAGATATCTGATCATAAAGGGAAGATTTTTGTATTTGTAGGGAAGATTTGTGCATATGTATAGGGAATAATTTTATACATAGGGAAGATCACCTACACACCAAGAAAGATATTCTGCACACGTGGAAGATGATCTGCACGCGAAGGTCTCATTCGATAAATAAGTTGCCAATAAAGGATTTTTTCACAATTCTCCCAAAATATTTATGCATTTAATTATTAGTGATTAATATAACCCATAAAATTCACAACAATTTAAGCTAGGTGGCCAAAATCATGTATTTTTTTGCTCATTTGTTAGGCGTGATGTGGGAGCTCACCTAATCTAATTAGTTTTATTTTATGTGAAAATTAACAAAATAGGCTTTAAAAATGGAGCCGTGACGAAATGGAAGTACTGAATTGGCGTGGGTCAATTTTCCAGCTTTACTGTTGTGAAGTTGATGCCCAACACCTGATACGTGGCGTGAAGCAATACTACCTCTTTTCTGTTGGGTATTTGTCGTGCAGGTCTTTACTGAGAAGCCAACACATGAAATATGTTCCATCAACTGGGGGAAAGGGCACCAGGAAGCACTGAGACGTGTCTTCTTCATTGTGGACCAAAATAATTGACTTCTCTTTGCGCGTCAACAGGAAGCTTCTTGACCTCGTTGTTCAATTCAATTTCCAAGTTCACATGTTTCTCCCATTTCCATGTGGCGCCATCCATGCCACTTTTGAATCAGCCCACGCACGCACCATGACCCTTCAATCATTGTCGTGTTCGTTTGAAATAACTTATTTTTTTGATAATAAGTATTTATAAATCATAATTTACGGTATATAAAATAAATATGTGAGAGGAGTTTTATCTCGACTTACGTAATAAGAATTTATTTTTTAAGAAAACACTAAACCAAATATGCAGGTCAACATTTTTCCCTCCCTGGATCCATTCAAAGAAGCGGTTTTCCAATGCCACTGTGCGTATGTGCCCAGTACCAAAAAATATAACAAAACTGGGTGAGCCAACTACAGCAACGAGCCATGCCTCATATTTATGGGCTTTGGTAGATTCTCGGGGCCCATTCACACTTGTTTTAAGGCCACAACCATGCAGACATGCAATTCCCAGGTGAATCGTAGGAAGGTAATCCTTCCAGGTCCTTAATGCAAAAGTTAAACGATTCATTTGTAGAAATTAAATAATTTAGTTAATTTATTTATTAATAAAAAACATGTGTTGATTTTCCTCCAAAACACTCTATTTAATTATTTACTCTGGATATATTTATGTAGCTGACATGAGGGCTTAACGGAGGTTCTGAATTATCAATGCCCTCATTTATTGGGTCTTAATCGTCTAATAAACGAGATAAAGTAAAGTCAAATACTCACTCTCCTGGCCCATAGATAAAGTAAAGTCAAACACTCACTCTCCTGGCCATTCTCGCGACTCCAATATTTGAATTCATGGCGGGGGTCTTAACTTGTGCTCGGGTATTAGCAAAATCATGATTTTAAAATTTTGTCTTCGTAAGATAAAACTCCTCTCACATACTTACTTCGTAAAATGTAAAAATCATTCTTCAAAAACTAACCGGAATACACACTTAAGCGTATAATAAACGATTAATCGCATGCTCAGCTTTAAAAATAAGTATTTAATCTTATTATGTCTAGTTACCCTAATTCCATGCAAATATTGCAGTTCCAGGCCATTAAAACAAATAGACCACTGTGTCTCACGACCCAGCACTGATACAAAACAAAACATGTCCAAATGAGCGTTCTACTTTTCAACTTAAAACAACACTTTATTTTAAGCTCCACCACAATATCGTCAAATCTTGGAAATTTTACAAAGAACGCATAAAATAGCACAATTTGAAAAGCTAGCGACGTGGATACACATGATGCCTAAAAATCAAGCAAGGTGCAACGAGATAGTGCATCAAAAAAGCTGGTAGATAGAGAATAATAGTGTTAAGCCAGTCCATCTTCAGTGGTGGGAAGGGAGGGTGAGAGTGAATTGCGAGACTCATCATAGTCTTCGCCTAGAGGAGATTGCTCCACCCTGATTTCTTCAATCATCTTAACAACTTCCGCCATGGATGGCCTCTTCTCTGCCTCTGCCACCACACACGACAGTCCCACATGCAACATGGAAACAAGCTCTTCCTCTATGTTCTTGTACCTCAACAATTCTTGATCAAACACTTCCGCTGTCCATTCTTCCTTCACTACAGATCGCACCCATTTGGGGAGATCCACAGTTTGTTCCTCGTCAACCAACCTAGGACGTGTCGGTGAAGGCTCCTGCGACGGAGTCTTACCTGTTAGAACTTCCAACAGCAAGACACCGAAGCTGTACACGTCTGCCTGCTGAGACAGCTTCTTGCTGTCTTCTTGTTCGGGAGCTCTGTATCCACTCAATCTTGCGATTGCATGGACGGGGTTTAATAGCAGAGACAAGCCGAAGTCAGAGATGCAAGCAACGCCATTCTTATCGAGTACAACGTTGGAAGATTTTATGTTGCCGTGAGGTATTTTTGCTGCACTATATTCCGCATGAATCCGAGCGAGTCCTCTGGCTGCCGCTAAAACCAAGCTTATTCTCGTAGTCCAATCCAGAGGGATTCTTCCTGGACCACGGTTCCCTATCAAATTGATGATCATGTTAGAATTAGATTATGTGAACTCAAATCCTTATTAAGATGCAGTTCACCGAAAACATTAAGGAATCTGAATAAATTATTTTAAAATATTTATATTTATTATTTTTATATCAAACTAATTTGTTGGATTTATAAACTAATGTAAGATCTAATAATATACAACAATAATATACAACAACATATGATTAAATTATTTATTTAGTTTATTTAATTTTCCTTAAAATTCAACTGGCCTTAAACTAATAACCGGAGTGAGTATAATGTATCTAGAAAGAATTAAAGTCTGAGACTAGGACTAACCGTGAAGAAGATAATGCAGGTTTCCGTTGGGGAGATAATCATAGACGAGGAGCTTTTCTTCTCGGGCATAGTAATAAGCTCTGAGTCTCACAATATTAGGGTGTTTGAGCTTTCCGATCACATCCATGTACTGTTCGAACTCTTTCCGGACACATGGATTTGCGTCTTTTAGTCTCTTAACCGCAACAGTACTTCCATCGTCGAGCACTGCCTTGTACACTGTTCCTAAGCTTCCTTTTCCCAGCATCTCCGCCGATGCTCGGAGCAAATCTTCCAGCTCGAATTGGCTCCTTCTGTCAAAAAATACAAGCCTGCTTTGGTCCGTTCCCGTGGTTCCGTCACTGTCTACACACCCACTTGCATACACCTTTTTCTCACTTCCATAGCTACTCCCACTTTTCCTCTTCCCAATTTCGCTACCCACCACAGAATCGAAGGTTCGTCCTCTGGCGCAGCAATGAGCAACGATGAAAGAGGTTATCACCAGAAATGCCACACAATTCGCCACCACAATGGCTACAATAACTCCGCTACTTAATCCCTTTCGGGGTTGGCTTTTGGGAGGAGTTGCGTTTGTTTGGGGTAACGAGGTTGGCTTAGAAGGAATTGTTGGAGCCGATGCTGAAGAAGAAGGAAAGTTCTCTGTTGGGGAGGAACAAACCGGTAATGGGTTTGATCCACATAGACCTTTATTCCCAGAGAAACTTACGTCACCGAATTTCTTCAACATTCCGTCTGGTAAGCTTCCATAAAACTCGTTGTTGGTCATGTTGAGCTCCTTGAGTTTCAGCAGAGAATCAGAAAGATCAGGGATATGACCAGAGAGCTCATTGTTCTGTAGCCTAAGCGTGAGAAGCGCAGTCAATTTGGACAGTTCCTTAGGAATGGGACCTCGGATGTTGTTGTCAGAGAGGTCAAGCCTGAGCAGACGCGTGAGGGAAGCTATCTCCGGCGGTATCTCGCCGGAGAAGTCATTCCCGGAGAGATAAAGAAGTTCAAGGCTGGTACAGTTAGAGAGAGGCGCAACGCTGCCGTTTATACGATTGTCATGGAGGTCAAGGAGGCGCAAGTAGCCTAACGAAGACAAAGAATCAACAGGGCCTCGAAGATTAAGAGAAGGAAGCGAGATTCCGACGACTTGGCCATTAGGGGAGCACTGAACGCCGCGCCAGAAAGCAGAGCAGGCGTCGACCCCGGTCCAGTTGACGAGAAGATAGCCATGAGCATCAGCTTGGAGGCGGAATTGAGTGAGAGCGTTAGTGTCATTTTGGGTAAAACTAAGAGACTTTGAGACACAACAGAGTAAAGCGAAGGCCAAGGCCAATGCAAGGTTTAAAGGAAAATCCTTGTTCATGTTATGAAGAAGAGAGCAGAGCTTAGTGTGCATGCTCCGGCGGGAAGAAGAAGAAGGAATAATGGCAGTGTTTTAAAACTAAAAGAAAGGGAAGGAGGAGATTCTCATACCCTTTCTCTGTGTGTCCTGTAAATCAAAAGACAAAATAGAAGAATTTTTCTGTTAGGAGAGAAGGAATATCATGATTAAAGGGAAGGCAGTGGGTTTGGGATTAGGAAGGTGGGGATGGTTGTGTGAATGATTGCTGTTATATGCACTCCATAACAAGATATAGAATGAGGACCAAAGGTTTCACCTTTCTACTTTTGTTCTGGCCTCTTCTGTAAAGGGTTAACAAACATGTTTATGCTTCTTGATCCTTGTGCTCTGCTCCTTTGCTCTTTTATTATCTTACTAATATAATATAATTGAACTCCCCGTTATTAACTTGATCTTTTGTGATGTGTGGAAATAGATTAAATGACGGGATGATGGATACTGCTGAAAGAAAATGAGACACTAAGAAGTAGACCAATAAATGAGTGGTAATCTTGTTTGATTTTAGCAAGTTAGGCTCTAACTGTCTACTGTGTAGCACTCTACTTCATTATCTTTTTTAAAGCAAGCAACACTGATCGGCTTACTGTCGCAACTTTACCATCTATAGAAGCTGCATAATGGGTATCTACCATCTAACAAGGAACAACTGAATCCTGCATGTGCTTTCAATGATGGCGTTTGATAATATTTCAATGAAGATGAACATGATAAATTTACCCTTCTAAAGGTTGAATTCTCACGTTTTTATTGTATTGATTGCTGAACAAAAAGTGTAGCTGATCACCTATGTCAATCAGTTCTAAATAATTTTGGCAATTTCTTTGCTCTGTTTGCCTTTACTTTTCTTCCGATTGTGCCCTCTACTCACTACTCACTCAGAAGGTTAATAATATCGTTGCTCTTCCTCAGAGAAAGAATTATTTTCTTAGCAATAATAGGCATCCTATTACTCTAATCCATGTGGCTCTGCTTATTAGTTTGATAGTTTCGTCCTGAGCATTCCTACCTGTACCCTCCCGCTTTTAAATTTTTTTGGTGGGGGAGAAGAAAGCACTTGAAAGTCAATGGTCCATCTTAGTGCGTGTTTGGAATAGCTTATTTTTAGGCAATAAGTGCTTATAATTTGTGATTCACGGTATACGAGGTAAGTATGTGAGAGGAGTTTTTTCTCGGCTTGCGTAATAAGGGCTTATTTCCTGTACAAAAAGCTCAGCCAAACATGCACTTAATCTCCCCACCAATAAATAAATTCAATAATGTTTTTTTAGATCAAAGAGACAGACCCCTTTTGAATTAAGATCCTACTTTGCGATGAGCTGGGAACCATCACAGAGGCTATGACTCTGCATTTTATGCAATTTATTTGTGCTACTTTCACTGCTCATAAGTTTAACCCAACTTGGAAGCTGATTCATTATTGTGGGGGGACAAACTTTTTGAGGCTACGGCCTAAAGGGAGTGATTCATTGTTTGATATGTCAGCTACTTCTTCCATCTTCCAGGTCGGATAAGAAAAAGAGGTCTCCACTTTAAGAAAGTTATTCTCACACTAGGCTAAAGTGACGGGAGTCAATAATAGACTTGCAAATTCAAGGGCCATGGCTAAAGTTCAAATTCAAACTTCAATTTTGTGGCTGCACCACCAAATTCATAACAGAAATGATAAAATATTAAGAATTGTAGTGAGCAGCTCAAATGACCAATGAAGAGCTCATTTTCTTTTTCTTCTTCTTTTCCTAACTATTTACTCCCTACAAGGAAATGCTAAACGTAGACAGAAAATTATTCACGTATTAAAACTTATTCAAGCTTATTTTCCCAGTTCCTGTTCTCTGTTATTATAGGAATAGGAGAAAACAGGGACGATGGATAAGTGGCACATGGGTGGGGCAGCCAGTGTGGTACAAACATCTGAATTCTCAGCTTTGGAGCTTTTACCAATACGGTAATGCAATCCTGTCGCAAAAAGTGAGGGAAATGTTTCAGCTTTTTCTTTCTTTTTTTCTTTTATCTTTTATTTGTTAGGTGTTGTTACAGTTCAAAATCAAAACCCCTCTGCTTTTTCACCAACAAAGAAAGAAATAATAAAAGAAGCAGAAATTGAAGGCGAGATTGGCGTTCTAAATGTGAAATCTTTATTCTTTATCAATCTGAGTCAGCAAGACACCAAAAAAAAAGAAAAAAGAAAAGGGAAGGTAGTACTGTGGAATCAAACATCTTGCCTCAATGTTGATCACATTCATTGGGAAATGGAGCAGATAGCAGCAAGGCTTAAGCTTAAGCCGTTTAGGTTGGAGAATTCTTCAGTCACTGGCCTCATATTCGGGGAATCGACCATGAACGTTGGAGACAAAACAAGGTATGTGTGTCTCAGTGCTCATAGAAGACAAGAGGTTGCTGTCTGTGACAGAGATATGAGTCGTCGGAGAGAGACAAGGAGAGTGTCAGTGTGTGATATTACAGAGACTGTAGTGAAATTTGACATGCGCATGCACGCTTGCTTGAGCATGGCCTGGGGGAAAACAACAGAAATGGAAAGGGGATTCCCAGGAGACAAAAAGAAGCATTATAATAACTGTAAGTGAGATCCTAATGCAGAGGAAATAACGTTATTTTTTCAGATATATATATATATATATATATATGTATGTATGTATATAGTTGAGTGATTAAGGAAGTCGCTGGCAATGCCCCTAAACCACGTCTACAACTAACTTGGTGCCTGTTTGAATTAGTGGTGGAGAAGAAGTTTTTTTAACAAATGAGCTTTTAAAAAAGTCATATAGAAAAAAAGTCAAATTGTAAATGTAATTAGTGTTTGGATTGACGGTGGCAGAAATGACTTTTTTTTATCTCCATCTGAGTAAAAGCAGTTTTGATCTCCATCTGATAAAAGCTCCATTTTCTACATAAATTCAGCTATCACAAATGCTCTCACAAACACACCAAATGGGCTTTTGGGGCTTTTAGCCCACAAATAGGCTTTTTTAGCCTCAAAACGGGTTGCCAAACAAATCCTTAGTTGGGGACGACGAACAGTGATTGGATATTTTTAATTATTTTTTTACTCTTTTCTCTAATATTTTCCTCTTACTAAAATTTCATAACCATACTTCTCTATTGTAAAAAAAAAAAAACAAAGTAATTAAAATCTCCCATCCCCCCAATTCATGAAGGATTCCTCGTATTGGAGCTTTTGACAAGATCTTTTCTGTTTTTTTTTTTAATTTTTGTTTCAGGTACTATAAAAGTGTAATGCTCTTCTAAGCGTCGTATGCCGTCACCATTGGCTTTTGTTAATCGTTTCTTTATAAATATGTGTGTCTGTGTGTGCGGAGGGAGCATATAATGCTCAGGTCAAATTTGCCGACATCTTTGTTAAGGGAGCCCTTTACTGCATTCGATGATCACAATTCACGCTCAGATTAAAATAGGGAGAATCTCAGTTACCTCAAGCATTTGACATAATTTCAACGTAACCTACAAAATTTTTTAAAACTTCACCCCACCCTTTAGATCAAAATTAAATTAAATTTTGGAGATGGGAAGACAATTATTACCTTACTTTATTTGTTTTATAAATTATCTAATTTACTCTTGTAAAGGCTCGTATTTATTTTGTGAATTTCAATATTTATTTTATAAATGACTTAAGTATTTTTAATTTCCTAGGTTCTTTTAAATTTAGTTATGTCTCGTAAATGCCCTTCTAAAAAAAATAAAAGAAGGGCATAATTTTCTTTTCACCTACAAAAATTAATTTTATTTTGACCTATGGAGTATAATAAAATTTCAAAAAATTATAAAGGTTAACTGAAATTATGTCTAATCCCTGAGGCTTAATGAAATTCTCCCGTTAAAATATAAGTATATAACAATGATTCTAGATTAATATAAAAGCCACGATGAATAAGAGACGAAAGCTATTTGCTGCACGTATTTTGCTTCATACTGGCTAAACTTTAATAATCTAAAATCATCGTTACATTTTGGAAAAAATAATAATTAAAAACCTTACAAGACGATTAATGCAAAGTGAAGACCTTTAAATTATAAATATGGAAGTTCGATTTTGAAGCAATTCAACAGTAGCATCACAAACCCATCGTACTTCAACAGTAATCGACATAGGGAGATGGTGAGAGAAGTGAGAGATGGGGCATTTGGGACATTGAAGGCAGCGAATCTGAACCCTTGTCTTCTTTGACAACCTAGTGTTGCTTCAAATAATGAATCGAGACACCATCACTATCGTTCATTTTCCCTTGGGTCAGCCAAGAATACGATGGAGACGAAGCGAAGATGGTTTTCCAACTTTTCATGGAGCAATGGTGAAAGAATCCTACTGAGGCCAGTCCTGTTGAGTAAAAGTCTCAAACCCGACTTGAGCTAGTACATTATACACAAATCCTCCATGAATTTCGAGAAAGAATAATACCGTTGCGTTTGAATGCCTATACCTCAGGAAGAAATAAATTATATCCGAATGTTTGTGGCATCTTTAATCTTCGGAAGATCAGAAGTCGCTGTTAATTGGTCAAATTTCATTATCACGTTCATTCTTGTTGGGTCCTGCATTAATCTCGATGCCAACTGTGAACAGCCTGCTGAAGATATGAAATTCTAACGAGCTCCAGATTCTAGCAATAATACCGCTGGACAAATGATTAAATGCTTCTTTTGCAGCCCTACGTCGTGCTTCCAAAACTGCTTCATTTGTGAAGAGCTCGATGAGAGCCTTCTCAAGCTCCAGTTTTCCAGAAACCTGCAAGGAGAGTGACAATGAATAGACCAGCTCTGGAAAACAGAATAGAATATTCATAGCCTGGAAAGTTTTCTGCTATGAGCAAGTAGATGAATTCCAACCTGAAGGACTGACAAGGGATTCAGCCTCTGCATTTCCTGCACCATGTGGGAGAAATGCCCGATGTGGCAACCTAAAATCAATAATAACAAATTTCAGCGTCTCAAGCAGCGTGTTCAAAACTATAGAAAATATGAGAGTGACCCGTCAAAACGGCACAGCCAGCTGCAGCAGCTTCAGAAATATTATGGCCAGCTAAACCAGGGAAGAAAGAGCCTCCAATAACAGCAATTGGTGTCAATGTGTACATGCGTCTTAACTCACCTGTAAAAAAAATTGGTTGATACTTTAATATTATAAATGGGAAATTTTGTGTTACCCATAACGTACCATGGTCCAATCTATTTCTCAGTTATGTAATGATCACTACAAGACATCAAGATTAGATATCTAACAATTGATAATAATGTCAACAGCTATAGAAAACCAAGTTTCATTTCTCATAAAAAAGAATTTCCCGATAATAGTGCATGCCAATGAAAATAAAAAATATATACATATACCCAAAGTGTCCACCACATAAATTTGCGTTCCTGGCTTAAGCTCCACATGCTGAGACCTCAAAGCTATAGTCTGTCCTTCTTTCTCCAATTGCTACACTATATGAATTTAAAAATAATAAATAAATTTTACAAATGGTGCAAAATGTCATAAAGAATGGAAGTAATTTGTTATGAGCATCATTTTTGTTGAATGTGAATTAACAGGTTTAAATTTTATAGTGTGCACATCACTGCCCGTTTGTGCATTATTAGGAACTCTGTACTGACCCTGTGCAATGAAAGGGGAGATTTAAAAAAACACTGACACAATAAATTATCCATGCTATAGTAAAAATGGCAGTTTCAAAGCAATCACACAAAACTTATATATCCATGCTAACAGGGGTTTTCTGCGTTACATGCAGAAAAACGAGACCTCTTTGAAGGAGATGCATAAGATAGAAGCAGGGACAAAGACTTAACAAAAAGCTTACTTCAGCAATCTCTTGTCCATGTCTTGGATGCCGAGGGACAACAATAGTGATTATATTAGGCAGCAGCTGCATGAGGACTCTGTGAACTCCAAATATTACTGCAGAGCACACACAATACTCTCAACATTCATTTTCTTTTTAGCATGTTAAGGAAACGGTTAAGTTAATAAATGCAGCACCGAAGTACAAAGTACCACGAATTCAGCCATCAGGCCAGCACATTGTAACATATTCTTTCAGAAACCAGCAACCGTGACAATCTTTGAAACATGCCAGAATACTATATGATCAAGAACAATCGTAAACTACCGTAATGCTATTGCATACAACTAAAAAAAAATTATGTAAGAAACATAATCTGTTTGACTGCTGACATATTTATTGCTCAAACAATGAGAACCAGATGAAATTCTTGAAGTCAAGTGCAGTTTCTAGCAGAGACACAATTTAACAAAACACCAGGAAGTACATAAAAAGTGCTACAATTCTGGATTTAAAAATCACAATGAGTAAACCACCAAAAGATATCAAATATTCCATATTACTTATGTTGCTTTTAAATTTTATATTACTTGATCTGAGACCCAGCCAAGAACTACAATAAATGCATCACAAATTATCCAAGGTTTCAGTAAATATTAAGAACAATAGGCAAAAGTATTCCAGATTCACTGCATGATATAATCAGAGGCAAAGAGGAGGGAACAAACTTTCTTCTTCTCCCCTATGAATGGAGGATGCCATCCAAACCTGGCAGCAGGCAAGTTGTGCTTTCAGTTTGTCTACACTTCTTTTCTGTCCTTCATTGACTCCGAAATCTTCTATTACTGAATGACAATAGTAAGGAAACAATATTAGTGTATACCATTTCCCACTTCAAATAGCCCCAGAATCTTATAAAAATCCAAGGGGGAAAACAAATGGAAAAATAATTAATAAAGAATCAACAAAATGGCTATCAATTACACAAATAACATTGCTAGGAAAGCTTCCCAAGCAATGAGAGAAAATCAATGTTGAATACTAGGATGGAATAATATCAAAATGTTAAATATCATTTGATAAAGGCAAGAAGAAAAAGTAGCATACCATATTTTAGGTCACCGGAAAAGCTTATGACAGAAGGAGCAGCTTGCAGTAGCTGAAAACGGATAGCCTGAGTTGTACTCTATAGCATTCAAAAATAAAAATATCAGATGGCGTAAAATAATACATAATCATTCTAGTCCAAAAAGAAAAGGAGCGCTTACCAATGGGCAAATCAAGGAAAACTTTGAAAGCATCAAAGAAATTAATGGCAGAAGCAATGAGCTTGACCAAACTTCAAAGGATTTTTCTGACATCCGGGCATTTAACAGTACAAGCACTATCTGAAGGGGAAAATCCATTTTTATCAATAAGTGCAACCATGTCCATGTGATATGATACAGGCATCTAAAAGAGAAATACATTTAAAATATTTTGTGGCAACAGACTAATGCATAACAAGCTGCTCTCACTATTTTCACATGCATATCTAAGGATTATACATATCACTATTTTCACCTGAACTCCCATAAGCACCACAGAGTACTTGGACTAACAAGAAAGAATAACTTACCCCATTTTTGGAAGCATCCATAATAAGATTTGGCCAAAGTTCACTTTCCATTAGTACAATAGCTTGAGGTTTCCAGTAATGAAGGAAGGAACGTATGGAAGCAGGAGCATCAACTGGTGCAAGCTGATGCATCAGGCAGTTTCAGACAAAAATAATGTGTTAAACCAAATATGTCGAATTACAAGTTAAAGAAAATGGCCTAATGCCATTAAATATGCGTTAGCAACTGCTATTAGCAAGGGAGATATAAGTAGATGAAAATAGGCATCACTGTGGAGGAAGTCACTCCAAGCCATCAAATATATATTAGTAACTGCTATTAACAAGGGAGATATACGTGGATGAAAATAAGCAATGCAGAGGAGGAAGTTATTCCAAGAGTCTATTAGGTCCTTTGTCCTAAAAAGACATACAACCCTAAAATTATTGCCTCAACAAGCACTTTCACATTATATTGAGAGTTTGAGCTTCTTTATTTTTTCAAAATTTTCAAAGCACAGTTTGAATATATGAGGGCATGAAAAAATTGTTTCAGATAAATGAATAAAACTAACAGTGGCTCTCTGTTTTTCAAAGTAATTTAAGTAATGAAATCCAGTAGACAGAAATCCCCAAGGTTACACACCCAAAAGAATTAGTAATTGCAACCCAACTCTCCGTTAAAAATTCTCCTTCCCCATTCAATTTATACATCAATTGTCAGCTTCAGCATAGATTAAAGTGTTTCAGAAGTTTAACTACATGAGGTCATTTTGCTATTGACGATGGCAATGAACTTCATTCTAGAAGAGGACGGGCTCACATAAACAGTTTAATAAAACCACATAAACATCCCCCAATAAAGTACCTGGAAAATGATATCATTTGGAAGCCAATTGTTTAGTACTTGACTGCATTACATCAAAAGGAAACCACAAAAAATAAGGATAGAGTTGTCTCTCTTCTTGCAAAGCAAAATTAAAGGAATATCCATATCAAGAAACACTGGAAGCGATAAAGTTGCTGCTATAGTCTCTTAGTGAGCGTCTGGTTTGATAGATGGATGCATATCTTAAATAGTCCGTGTCTTTCAGTTTGATCAAATGAATTCTTGCGAAGCACAAACAAACTTCACGATTTATTAATTAATTTAATTGAAAATACTTGGCAACCGCTTTACCGCGGCCAGAGGATACACAAAAGCATCGTAATTACTTAAAGTTAAATTTAAATCATCCGCTATACGACATTTGCAACTATACCACAGGGCACTAAATTTATGACGAAGTTTTTAACTTTTTTATGGTTTTCCATATAAAAAAAAATGTAGATAACCGCATTAAGTATTAATCAAGTCACAACTAGTTCAACCCAAGTCCTTTCTTACAATGCAGACATTGTTGTGGCGGTCATCAATATGGTTAAGTTAGGGATCCTCTGAATGCACTGTTTGACTACAGGAAGGGCTGCCATTCCTTCACCTGCAAATAAAACAAACCTCTATTTAGAATCAAAGTTTGCCAAAATCTTCTATTCTAGGAATTCCCTTCTAGCATTTTGAGGACATTTAGCATGCTGCTATTCTGAAACTAGCATCTTAGATACTTCAGTATTTTTCAGAATTAAAAAAAGGTCAGCAAAACAAAGAACGCAGTTATAGCGGTTTTTGATCATGGAGGAAATTGAGGACAGCATCACCAACTGTGAATAGAGGTAAACCTAATGAAACGGCATGAAACCAAATGAGAGGTCCTGGAGGACGTGACCGAGAGGGATGGCCAAGACGCTCCGGCAAACGGTGGGGGTGTTCGAGGCCCCGGAATCGACGCCACCGCAAGTGAAGGTAAACCAACGGTGAAACACCGTAGCTCAGAGCTCTGTATAACTTGTACAGCAACAACCCTTTGCTTCCCATCATCTGTCAGCTTCCGAAGTGGCTGTATGGCTGCACCACCTCTTCGGGAAATACTACTTCAGAATTCATAGTTCACCGCCAGTACAGTAGAAGGGATTTTTTTTTATTACTTTTTTTGGTTTTGCAGATGAAGGCCTGAGCCTATCTTCTAGCTGAGATGGGCTTTGTTTCACAGTATCGCTCTCGAAAGACCAGATCTTTATAGCCCGCTAGGGCCGACAATTATTTTCCATAACGAGATGGTTTATTTTCTTTTTTGCCATGCAGGGATGGTTTATTTTCACAGCGTGAATAATATATATAAAAATAATATATACACATAAGGCATGTATATCTTAAATTTGTCAATATACAGATGTGTGTGTGTGTGTGTGTGTGTGTAATGAAATTAATATGAAGTTGCAATATTGATAACTTGAATAATATGATTTCTTTTCTTTTTTTTAAATTTCTTTTCTTTTCTTAAAAAGTTTTGATTCTATCCTAATCATAAGATGATATGAAAAGGAAAACACAGTATATAAATTATATGAAAAAAAAATTTGAGCGGTTAAACTTGGGCCTTGGAATCTAGTCTAGGAACAAGAAAAGGATATGTGGACACTTGTAAAAATATTTATAGTATTCATTTCAGAACGGTATTTTTTTGGGCACAAATTCAGAAGAACGCTATTACTCATGCAATGGCAACGCTGTTTCCAAGAAACTCCTCTTTTAAATGTATCTATTCTTGGATATATATCTTAAACATAAGTGCAAAATTTCTGGCCCAGAAATATACAATATATGTGTATATGTATATATAATTAATAGTAGATCTCGTGCATGATGCAGTATCTCCCAGATCCCAATCTCGAAAGCGTTCGCCAATGTCAGTTGTCCTCCCTTACACGTCTTTCTTTTTTTATTTCCCTGCTCTTTAACTTGGGCTTAGCATCTTTCTATTGAACAAGTAATAAGCAGAATATTGATGTAGATATGGGTATTGGGACTAGCACGAACACAACCTGTGTGATCTCTTCCACTGGATGCTAAACCCAGTTCCTGCAAGTTGAGTTGTCTCTCTGCAGATTTACGCATACGCAAAGCATTGTGGAAACAGAAGAAAGCGGAAATTGCAAGTGTGGTGTCATGTATTTAACTGAAAATGAATAGCCTTGATTTTCATAAACAGCTTTGTTCTTTTAGAAAAGGATTAAGGTGTAAATTTATTAACGAAGTTTTGTCCGAAAAGCGTTTGGCACAAATATCTTTTAGAAGGGGCAAAAATACCAATGAATAATTAAAAATTGGTATCCACAATAAAAACCCTTAAATCCATACAAATCCGTACTAACGGCGTTAAATTATAAGAAAAGAAAATCCTAACGGTATTAGTACGGATTTAACGGTTTTTGTGGTGGATACCCCTTTTTAATTGTTTATTGATATTTTTTATCCTTCTAAAAGATATTTATGTTAGACTCTGCTCGAAAAACTTTATTGATAAAATATGCTCAATGCTCATTATTGATGTCTAGTTGATAGTGATGTTTAGTGCAGTTTAGTTGCGTAAAACACTCACGAACCCCGTTGACTAGAAGCGTGTGCTCAATAATACATACATAACTAGCTACATGAGTCTATAATTGTAGCATCATTATATTGGCACCAGCAAAGGCTTAAAATCAGTGAGGGGCCTGTATGTATATATTAAGCATATCTTAACCCGACTCTTCTCCTCCAATAAACATGGCGATCCCTCTGGATTCCTCGCTATGGTACCTCTCGTTCTTATCACCTGTCGTGCTGCTGCTCCTCCTCCACCGCAAAATCTCAGCCTCCAAGCGCCATCTTCCTCCTGGACCGCCGGGATGGCCTCTCTTCGGAAACATGTTCCAGCTAGGACCCATGCCTCACCGCACTCTGGCCCATCTCAGAGACCGATACGGCCCCATCGTCTGGCTCAAAATAGGCGCCATCAACACCATGGCCATACTCTCCGCCAAGACCGCCGCCGAGTTTTTCAAGAACCACGATCTTACCTTCGCCGAACGAACCATCACCGACACAATGCGCGTCCACAACTACGACAAGGCCTCCCTCGCCCTAGCCCCTTACGGCTCCTACTGGCGCACCATGCGACGCCTCGTCACCGTTGACATGTTGGTGGCCAAGCGACTCAACGAGACGGCTCACATTCGACGGAAGTGCGTTGACAACATGCTTGTTTGGATAGCCAGAGAAGCTGCCAAGTTAGAGGAGGGGCGTGGCCTTCATGTGGCGCGATACGTTTTCTTGATGAGCTTTAACTTGCTGGGGAACCTGATGCTGTCACGTGACTTGTTCGACCCTGAATCAAACGAAGGGTCGGAGTTTTTCACGGCCATGATGGGTTTGATGCAGTGGTCGGGCCACCCAAACGTGGTGGACTTGTTCCCCTGGCTGGGATGGTTGGACCCACAAGGCCTCCGAAGGAACATGGAGAGAGATATGGGAAAAGCCATAAAAATCGCTTCCAAGTTCGTCAAAGAGCGAATAGAGAAACACAGTGATGAGAAGACACAGAGGGATTTCTTGGATGTCCTGCTTGAGAATTTAGGAAGTGATACAGACGAAGAGTCCCTCAACATATTCATATTGGTAAGTCTAGTTAATTAACATATCATCACAACATCGCTTTTGACAGTAATTAATTAATAACTCAAGTTCTGAAACACAATTGGTCGGGTAATTCTGAGTCAGGAAATGTTCTTGGCGGGTTCAGAGACTACGAGCAGCACTATCGAGTGGGCCCTGACGGAGCTGCTCTGCAACCCGGAGACGTTAACGAAGGCCAAAGCAGAGCTTAGTGAAGTGGTTGGGTGTGAGAAGAAAGTGGAAGAGAGTGACATGGAGAATCTTCCATACTTGCAGGCTGTAATTAAGGAAACACTTAGGCTGCATCCTGCAATACCAATGTTGGTGCCTCGAAGAGCAATGGAGGATACAGAGTTCATGGGGTATTTTATACCCAAAGATACGCAGGTTTTTGTGAACGCATGGGCAATTGGAAGAGACCCAGATGTGTGGGAAGACCCGTTGGCCTTTAAGCCTGATAGATTCTTGGGTTCCAGGATTGATTATAAGGGGTCTCACTACGAGTTCATACCGTTTGGGGCTGGACGGAGAATGTGCGCCGGCGTACCCTTGGCTCATAGAACGCTTCACTTGGTGTTGGGCTCTTTGCTTCATCAATTTGACTGGACACTTGAAGCGGATGCGACGCCGTCCACCCTGGACATGAGGGACCGACTTGGCATCACCATGAGAAAGCTCGAGCCCCTACTCGCCGTGCCTACAACGGTTATTTAATGCTTCAACTTCGTAAGATAAGATATAGAGTAGAAGTTAAACAAGTACCAGTCTATATCGTTACTTTTAAATCAATGTGTTGGTTTGAAATAGTTTATTTTTGAGTAATAAGTGTTTATAAATCGTGATTTACGGTATATAAGGTAAGCATGTGAGAGTAGTTTTATATCGACTTACGTAATAAACACTTATTCTCTAAAATTAAATTATCCCAAACACACACAATATCTTCGTTTGCGATACCTAGCTTGTTATCTTGAGTCGTCTTATCTTTATATTCTATTAATGTGAGAGCTGCTATATATGACCTGACTTCCTTTTGTTTGCTGTCTAAAAACAATGAATGCCACTGGCCTGGTTAACACCCCTCCTATAGTTAATATAAGATTTATTTAACAGATTTGAGTAGATTAATTAAAAAAAGTTATATGAGTTAGGTGATTGGAACAAATATAAAATGATCTTCCTCAAATAACATTTAGTAACAAATGTCCTATAACTATTTGAGTTGGATTGCTGCTATTGTTGGGGTAGTATAAAATAGAGGTATTTTGGTAGGAAAATGATAAACACGGGATATAGATTGGATTGAGATTCTATGTTTAAGATAAAGATGAATTCCCAAGTAAGTTCAAACTAGAAATAGTATACTATGGAGTATTTCTTCCCAATTGGCGCGCCCTGCAAGTATACAGGTTGTGCCAAGTAATAAAATGATAAGTAGAATATCGTAGGAGTAATAAGTAGAGTATCGTCCCACGATGAATCAATTAATTAATTGTTAAGTATTAAAATCTCAATTTCTTTTAAGTTAAATGAATTTAGTTATGAGTAAATTCAAAGGAAATTAAATAACGAAAACTATCAATGTCAACCACAACCTGAAGTCACTAATCCCTCACTAGCCCCCCAAATCTTATTTCCATTTAATTAGTTAGTCTAAAATGCTAGCTTTATTAATCTTGAGTATTTAATAACTATAAGTGTAAGTCTGTTCACTTACAACCCTTTATTAAGTATAAATTGTTATGTCTAACTCAATCACTCAAAAGGTAAGATAACTCAAACACACTCTTCAATAATTATATGGGGCTATTAGGTATATGTCTATCTCAATCGCAAATTAAATCGTAATCTAATCCCAAATTACTTAATCTCATAATCTAATTAAAATTTCCTTCGTCAAGGTAATCTTAATACTCAAATTCATATATAATGATAATCAATCATCAAATGGACATAGCAAAGTAAGATTAGGTAATCAAAATTAACATAAATTATAACTAATAAATCATGAAAATAAAATATAGTTCACTAGTAAATTTATAGTTCCTCTAGGTCTAAAAAGAAAATCATTCACTCATAGTTAAAACAAAATTTATTAAATAAAAAATAGAAATTCAGATTCAAAAAATAAAAAGGATAAAGAAAAGAAATCAAATATGATAAAATCTAGGGTTAATGTACAAAAATACACATGTGATTTTTCTCAAAGTGCACCCAACACCAAATGCTTTTTGTAGGTGCAAAAGTGACTATGTGGTTTCAAAATAGGTGCAAAACTATCCTTTGACCGTTAATTTGATTGTTTGACTGTTAGTTTGACTTTTTTATCTTAAAAGTGATGACGTGTATGATAACATGGACGTTGGAGTGACATTCTAGGAAAAAAAAACTTGCTAGCTGGGCAATGAATTAAAATGAAAATCAAATTTTTCTAATAAATCATATAATTTAATAAAAATTAGTAATATAATATATGTATTATAATGATTTTAATTTATAATATTGGGAATCTAGGGTTGGGAAAAATTGAGCAATCAGTATATTTTTTAGGACAGCAGCTCTGCTGAGTGAGTTAAGCATTCTGCATTCAGATTTGAATCTACTTCAGCAAAGGTGGTACTAAAATAGTGAAATGTGAGTAACATTAATGGCAAAGCTTCACCAGTCAGCAAGTTTTTTTCCAGAATATCATTCCAGCATCCATGTATCGTACACGTCATCACTTTTAGGATTAAAAAGTCAAACTAACAGTCAAAGGGTATTTTTGCATCTATTTTGAAACCACATAACTACTTTTACACCTAAAAAAAGCATTTGGTGTTGGGTGCACTTTGAGAAAAATCACATGTGTATTTTTACACCTTAATCCTAAAATCTATACAATAAAAGTCGCTTAAAGAGGATAACTTCACTACTGCCTCCTCTACTTCTTTGACTTTGTTGCTCTATTCTCTTACTATTTTGTGTTAAATCTTATATTATTTTTTGCCTTAAATATAAAATAAAATTAATTTTTTTTAAAAGATTAAGGAAACTAAATAAGTTACTTAATTATATCATATGTTATATATATTTATATTATATATTAATTTATTAGTTAAACTAATTAATTTAAAGAAAAAAATATAAATATAAATATTATAAAATATTTAATTAATTTCCTTAATTTTTTTAAAAAAATAATTTTATTTTATAATTAAGATTTGTGTGTAAGTATCCCTCTTCTTTTCAACTGATATCCTATCCTTTTGTCAGTGCATATCTTGGCAATAATCGATGTGGACCCCGCATCTGATCCAACCAAAACAATACTTTATATTTTTTGAGATCTCATGCCATGAGATATATAATATCTTTTATTTGGATATAATATATAATTGCTTGTTGGCAGCTCCTTTCTTACCTTATTTATTTATTTATGCATACTTTCTTATCAAATGTCACATATCTCCTACATAATAAAACAGATATGAATAGAATTTATGTCAAAATTCTTTCTTTTCCTATACTGAATTAAATGATAGAAAATATTAAAAAAATAATTAAATATTAATAAATTTAATCAATTACGTCCTAATATCTATATCTATTTAATTATAAAATATATATTTATCACCCACCAACGTAACCTAATGCGGAGAATAATTGTTGCAAATCATAGATTTGTTTGTTTTAACGATCAGATGGCTTATAAGATGTTTTTCACATAAAACGAGACACAACTCCTCTCACATATTTATCTTGTATACCGTAAATCACAATTGAAAAGTTATTTTTAAATATTCCAATCACTAATTCAAACCAACATCATATCAGCAGCTCAAGTGATCAATGATAAACAAACCTTGCAACATAAAAGAGTTTGGAGTGATTGAAATTGAAGGAGCATATGACATGACCCCAAGACTGTCAAGTGTGGAGTCATACCGAATGAGCGTCGCCCGACACCCAAAAAGAAACACTTGTGAAATCACATACTATATTAGAAATGTATGTCTAATATAAGATTTATTTAACTAATTTAAGGAGATTAATAAAATCTGACATGAGAGAAGTCATGTTTGTAGTTAAGGATATTTTCCTAGTATTTTTAGTTGTTTTGTTTTTTATTGTAAGCTTATAACTTTAGTTGTTTGGCTGGGTGAGACTCTTGTACCCTATTTTGATCATGATGGATATGATTTTCTTTAGTAAAAAAAAATTATCTAATTATATCATATATTATAAGATCTTTTTAAAATATTCATGTGTATCATTAAATCATGTATTAACTTGTAAGTTAAATAAATAAGTTTGAAAAAAAATTATAAATATAAATAATTTAAAATAATTCTTTAACCTCTTTAAATCAATCAACAGGGTTTATATTAATAACAGGAGGTGATAGATGACTTCACAGCTTTTAAATTATAAAGGTAAAGAGCTCGGTGCATTGCCCATTAGGGCTGATTTGACATCCTTTTCAATTAAAAAAAGTATAAATATAAAATTTTAATAATAAACTTTGTTGAAAGAGACATTTGACACCATAAACTTTTTTTTAGGATATTAAAATGCACATAAATTTTACAAATCCGGACATTTTTAACACAACCGTTATGTTGGCACTAATAGATGTTATGAGGATCCCACGAGCTATAAAGGTGCCAATTTTTTTATGCATTTGAACGTTTTGACTAAACACCTCAGTACCATAAGATATTCCTCACCCTTGCTTTGACTCGGTTAATATCTACCAAACAAGGTTGGTGGCTATGAAATAACTCCATCCTCCTCCATTAGAGAAGTTGATGGAGATAAAAGTGAGGGTTGGGGATTCGAAGGCTATAAGGGGGTGGGACGCGATCGAAGGTGCATAACGAAGGTCGAAGGCGCCAAACGGAGGTCGAAACGTAGAAGGGAATTAGTAGTCAAATTGATCGATTTGAAGGAGCAACGGACTTTGACGATGCTTTTTTTTATGAATGCCGCCATCATAGTCACACAAAGAGTCACTGTCAGAAGGAGCACTAACTTCATAGCAAGAACCCCTCGGCTCTGATATAAGGGTGTTTGGCAATACAAGCAGCTGATCTATAATCATGCAAGACACAAGTCCCAAGTTGTCCGAAGGTCTCAACGCAACTCTTGCATTCATCAAATGAACATCTGCAAACTTGTATACTGTACAGAAGTGAAATCAAAGGTTCTCATTTAATGTAATGTTATGTACAACTATATATACACCAATATAGAGACAGAGGAAGAGTGATTAACGGTGAGGTAGAGAAACGAAAGTCAACAAAATTGTGCCACCGTATTGCTTCTTCAACCTTCTCATGCGACCGTATTGACTATCTATATTTCTAACACTCCCCCTCAAGTTGGAGCATATATATTGATCATGCCCAACTTGTTACAAAGATATTTAACTCGTGTTCCATTTAAAGCTTTTGTTAGAAGATCTGCCAGCTGGTCGTCGGATCGTATGTGCCCTGTAGATACAATATTTTCTTTGATCTTATCACGAAAAAAATGACAGTCAATCTCAATATGTTTTGTTCGTTCATGAAACACATAGTTCGATGCTATATGAAGTGCTGCTTTATTGTCACACCATAGTTTTGCAGGCAATGTCGTGGTAATGCCAATTTCCTTTAAGAGTTGAAATACCCACACAATTTCTTGTACTGACTGTGACATGGCTCTGTATTCTGCTTCTGCACTTGATTTTGACACAACTAATTGCTTCTTACTTCTCCAAGATATCAAATTTCCACCAACAAACACACAATAACCCGTAGTGGATCGTCTTATGGCTTTAGATCCTGCATGATCCACATCACAGAAGCACTCGACTTTAGTGTGTCCATAATCTGTATAAAGAATACCAAGACCTGGAGAACCTTTCAAATAATGCAGGATATGTTCTAAAGCTTCCCATTGTGCCACTGTTGGTGATGCCATGAATTGGCTGAACCTGCTGACTGAGAATGTTATATCAGGACGAGTTACTGTCAGATAATTCAACTTCCCAATGAATCTTCTATATCTTTCAGGAAATGCAAACGGCTTCAGTTTCTCTGGATCAATCTTCTTCTTCAAGTCATCAGGAAGTTCATCAAACATACTAGCATCAAGATCCAGGAAAGGATTCGGAATCATGGGGATGCTGCTTGGTGCAGATCCAAGCTTTCCAGTGTCTTTTAAGAGATCGAGAACATACTTCCTTTGAGTTAAAAGAATACCTTTCTTGCTTCTCAAAACTTCAATACCAAGAAAGTACTTTAATGACCCTAAATCTTTTGTCTGGAAATGAGAGTTCAAGAAAACTTTAAGTTCTGAGATTCCGGAAATGTTATTTCCTGTAATCACAATATCATCAACGTATACTACTAAAAGAATCATGCCTGCATCAGATTGCTGGTAGAACACAGAGTGATCACACTTGCTTTGACTTAATCCAAACTTCTTGACTACACCACAGAATCTATCAAACCAGGCACGAGGGCTTTGCTTTAGACCATACAATGACTTCTGGAGATAACACACGTTCCTATTCTCCCCCTGAGCAACGAACCCAAGTGGTTGCTCCATATAGACTTCTTCAAGGAAATCTTTATTCAAAAAAGCATTCTTAACATCTAACTGATGTAAATCCCAATGATATGTGGCAGCTATGGAGATAAGAAGACGAACGGATGTGAGCTTAGCAACAGGAAAGAAAGTCTCAGAGTAATCAATACCATAAGTTTGTGCATACCCTTTAGCAACTAGTCAAGCTTTTAACTGTTCCAAAGAACCATCGGCCTTAGTTTTAACAACAAATACCCATTTACATCCAATGGCCTTCTTCCCATAAGGTAGATCAACAAGAGTCCAGGTACCAGCTTTTTCAAGAGCCATAAGGTCTTCTTCCATTGCTGTACGCCAACTAGGATGAGTCAAGGCTTGGTGAAGGATAGTAGGGGTGGATATGGAATCAAGGGTAACCACAAGAGAAGAAGAAGTAGATGACAAATTCTGGTAAGACATAAAGGAGGATATAGGATAGGTACAATTGGCATATCTTTTGGGAGGACAATGAGGACGGGCACCTTTCTGGAGGGCAATAGGTAGGTCTGATAGTGCCAAATCCAAGAACACGAGAATAAGAACCATTAGCAATTGTTATACTAGAGGGGTTGGCATAAGGTGTATACGAGGAGAACAAATTTTTGTCACTTGTCATATGATCAGTTGCACCGGAATCGATAATCCACTTTGACGAACAAGTGTCAAGGCTAGAAGTGATGTTACCTGTAGCAAGAGCACCTGAAGATCTAGACTTAGTTTCCTCCATCATCAAACAAGGAGATGTACCAAACAGCAAAGGTGAAATGACAACAAACTCTCAGAGCAAGAACAAGATAATTACACAATCATAAACTGCAGCAACAATCTGAAATATCCCAAACGAGGCTTTAAGGTCCTCCAACTACAATAACAAACGTCACACTAGTGACCAAGTGGAAATTTCTCACAACCAAAAATATCCCAAACGATGAACATAAGCCTCCAGATGAATAATAATAGTGCGAGATGAACAGTAACCGTGAGTGAATAGTACCTCGGATGAACAGTAACCGTGAGTGAATAGTACCTTAGAGTTTTTTTTTAAAAGGAACCCACATGGAAGAAAAATACCAAAAGAGTTTACGTACTACCACTTTCTCAACAAATATCCAAAAGTGATTGCAACCACGGGACCCGCAGAGATATATTAAACCAAGATATATTGTACCTTAATCAAGGCAAGGGACCCACAGGTAATACTAACTCAACAAAGCAGACGCAGAGGCAAATTGCAATTTGGAGATCGTTGAAGCAGAGGCAAGGAATAAGGCTCAAAATTCAAACTTGATCGGATGACCACACAACTTCAGGGGTAGATAGAGCCTGAAGAGTCGATCAGGGCGCACAAATCGCCGTCACAAACGGAGATCGGAGCCGCCGTCACGCGCTGCGCGTGGAATGGAGCGCCAGAGATGGGGGCGGCGCGTGGATGGCCACACGCAGTCAGAAGGCTGCCGGAAATGGGTGTCTGGCCGATCTTGAGGTGGAGAACACTGTGATGTGGCGCGTGTGGAGAATGGGAGCGTGGACAGCAACGGATTTGAGAAGGAAGAGAGCTTGCTTACCGGAAAAAATGGAGTTTCAACCGGAAAAGAAATGAAGCAAGATGCAAAACGAAGGAACGAGCCTCTGGTACCATGTACAGAAGTGAAATCAAAGGTTCTCATTTAATGTAATGTTATGTACAACTATATATACACCAATATAGAGACAGAGGAAGAGTGATTAACGGTGAGGTAGAGAAACGAAAGTCAACAAAATTGTGCCACCGTATTACTTCTTCAACCTTCTCATGCGACCGTATTGACTATCTATATTTCTAACATATACCAACACATGAGCCTCTTCTTTTTGGACGAGCCTCGATCTTTGCACCTCTCAAACAAAACTTGCATCAAATGTTCCCAAATCCTCAAAGCATTTTTCCCCACTCACCTTCACCATTAACACATTAACACTTGAAGGAGAAACAGGAGCTATGAACATACTTTTTCCCTTTCACGATGCTGCCATCATAAACCCAAACTTCTCCATTTCCATCCCAGACCTAACCTCCACTATCTTCGATTTCTTCTCCGCGAGGCCCTCAATTTTCTCTGACTTTGTTTGAGTAAAACCCCGGCAGCAACTTTTTTTAATTTTATTAAGTTGTATTTCCGTAACTGCTTTTTACTCTTCTACCCTTTTTAATTCAATATTTTAATATGTTTCCATGTCAGCAATCTACCATTGCCATGTCAGATCCAATTTTGTTAAACTTTTCTCTCTCTCGACTTTAAATTTAGCCAACATTAACAATGTTAGGATGTGTTAAAAATGCTCCATTTTGTAAAGTTCATATGCATTTCAAAACCCAAAAAAAGTATATGATGCTAGATACTCTTTGCAGCAAAATTTGTTGTTAAGATTGTACATTTTCCCTTAAAAAAATTATAAGGTGATCTTCATAATTTAGCATCTACAAAGTAAAAATAAAATTATTATTATAGCACATATTGCCCCTTTTCTCTCTCTATCTCTCTCTCAACTTTCATGCCGTTCTAACATGTGACCATGTGGGTGAGGAATCAGTCCCTCTTAACCAATCAAGATGACAGTTAAATATTGATATCACACATAATACCTCTTTAAAAGGAAAGAAAGAGTGTTTTTTTTAAATATATTTTTGTAAAATGAGACAAAACTCATATTATACACTTAGTTCGGAACATCATAAACATATTTCTAAAAAATTACAACAAATATACACATAATACAATTCATTACACGAAATGTGTACAGTTTTTCTACGCATTAAACATAGAATCACTTCTTTGCATAATCATCACAATTCCGTCAAATCAAGTCGCCTAAAAACTCCACTATAAAAATGAAATCCAAAAGTTTAGCTAGCACCGGAAGAATACGAACTAAAGAATATGCGATGTTTTAGAGACCAAAGAGGAAAGACATGATTTATGCACTAATTCTATTTAAAGAAAAAAAAAAAGTGATTTCAAACCAGGACACTGTCAACCACATGGAATCTCCTTCGGAAGCTGCTTGCCCGCTCTTTCTGATTCCTTACAAGACCGGCCGGCGGGCAAGTAATCCAATTTCATTTACCAGGGGAAAAAAAATTAACATGTATAGACAAACCCCAACGCGTGCCTCCCGCGGTCCCACTCGTATTTTTATCAGTGTTTTTAAGAGTATGTTTAGATTAGCTTATTTTTTAAGAATAAATATTATTATTATGTAAATCGAGATAAAAGATTTTTCACATGCTTAACTTATATACAGTAAATCATAATTTATAAACACTTATAACCCAAAAATAAGAAGTAATTATTACCTCCATTTTTTTTTTTGGACAAAAATTATTACCTCTATTCACTTTAAAAGCTTTGCTATTCTCAGTAGATGGGCCAGCTGCTAACTTTTGACCTATGAATTTCGAAAGCAACAGATCACTGTGTGTCGATGTTAAAAAATTGTAATAATATGAAACTCGTGAGGCAGACCATACAATCTAAAATTATTGCCTATTTTTTTTTTTTTTGGACAAAAATTATTGCCTATTTAAAGATTACACAACATCCATTTGCCGTTACCTTTGTCTTTTTGCCTACATTTTATTTATAAATGTCGTGCATTTTTAGTTCAGGCAATAATTAAAACTGTACTTTCACATTGCACCATTTCAAAACTGAGCATAGGTTGACTGTAAAACGGTTGCCTATAACGGCGGAAAATTCAACAGTTTTCACCAAGTGTCACCTTAATTCTAATTCTAGAGGAGACACATATATTAAGAGGAGCAGTCACAAATTCTGAATTATTTACCGGATAATAACATCAAAAGAAAACAAAAAAGAAAAACTGTTGCCTTAAACAATAGATAACCTTGAATGAAAGCTGGTCCAAAAAATGACTAAACATTTAGGCAACATTTCTTATTTAGTTGTGAGAACACTTTTGAACTGTTGTTAAAGGACAAATAACAAAATCATATTATATTCATCTTTATTATGGTTGTAATGGAGCCTAATTCTCTTATTACCTGGTTGATCTCTACCACATGCTTCCTCGTACAGAAAGCCTAATACATCACAAGTTACGTATTAGAGCGTATATATTTCAACATTTTCGCCTTGGTTCGTGTAAGTTCATTTGACTATATTCTAAAATCTTGGCACGAAGTTTTCATGACATAAAAACCCTCATTTAGGCCAGAAACAGCTCTATCTAATATCTAATACATATATGTGTACTATATATCTCGACTCAGTATATCCAATAAAGATAAATATAAGATTGATGATTTTTAACAGAAGTATTTAAACAAACCACTTGAAACTAAACTGATTCGTACAAACAAGGTGTGATTGCGGTAACGTAGACGCTATAAACCCTTCACGATAGATCATTATACATGTCTCGTCCTAACGACGTTTCGAGAGCCCGTCCCAATAAACTCAGGCGAATCTCTTGAGCCAGCTTTCTGATTAATTCTGCAAACATAGTTCAGACCAACAAGAAGTTCTACAATGGCAGCTTCAGCTTTTACTCGGTCTGCAAAATACAGAGTCTGGACCAGTAAGATATTTGCCTTGCAAGTTGCATGCTCCTTCTCAAAATTCCTCTCAGAATGCCACCTCATCATGTTACGAGCCAGTGGAGCCAACCATCCTAAAATCTGCGTCACCACCACTTGGTTATATCCCGATGAAGCCTTTCTTTTACTGCCCCTCTTGAGCTTAGCCCTCAGAGCCGTTTTTATCGTTGTTGGTAACATGTTGTACAGATCATCCCTGGTTTCAGAATGAATCATGTCAGGTGATGATGCAATCTTCTCGATCAATATAATCACTTTGGCATAGTGGAGAGCTAAACCAGAATCACCGAGAGTAAACGGAAGTGGTAGTCTTGATCCACTATTGATGGATAGTTTAGAATATATGCTTATCCTGTTGAACAGAAATGAATTATCTGCGGTTTTGGTTTTGCCAACATGTTTCCTTTGGTAATCATTTGTCCTCATAGAACCACCCTCTGTTGTCCCCCTACTGCTTGGTACATCAGGAGAATCTGTTCCTACTGACACGCATCCTTTGAAAGAACCAATATATCCCAACTGCTTCATTTCTAAATGAAGAGCTTGTTGCTGTTTCTTCATTACCACATGCCCTGAGTTTAACCTATTATGCCTCCACCCAAGTTGTTCTTTACCCGACTCATCCAGATCATTCTGCGATTGATAGACATAAAAATGCATAGGACCAGCGAAGGAACAAGTCCGTCGAAGGGGGACACTATGTACCCTTTCATAATCATCTTCTAGCTGTTCAATTGGCTTCTGGGGATAATTTCCAAAGACATGTACGATCCTCTCTAGAATTGTGAATAGTGATCTTGCCAGCAAGCGGACAATATAGTCATAACTTCTATTCCACGGAGACATGTCTTTGAGAGTTTTTATTTCTTGGCGTTGCAGCTTGACCTTGTTCTTGAACTCCTTCAATCTTAGTCGACTCGTCTCAGGATTTGCCCGCATTCTCCTCACACTCTGTTCTCGCTCTGCGAGAACTTCAAGCTCCTGAGACAATTGTGACATGGCTGCTGCAAATCTTTCCATTTTCTTTACCTTCCTGTCCATCTTTTTCCATCTGTATTCCCACCCTGACCATTGAAAACAATTCCGAACTGGATTATCCACAAACTCTTCATAACGACGATACACTGGATTCCCGCACCTCTTACTCAACCTGCCCACGGCCTCTGCTATGCAATGGAAGTTATTGAGTATCTCGTTCAAAGCAAGTTCCATCAAGAAACTATCATCGTTAGAAACCAGCATTTTGACCCCAAGTGAGTTTACTATTTCCCCCCTCAAACTCATTACCTCGACGTCGCTCAAAGAGTTCCATAAATTAACCACCTTCAACATCAAGCTAGAGACTTCTGACGCCAGAATTCCTATTAAAGCCTTGTCATCTGATGCAGACTTGAGGGAGACAGGCCTCAAAGCACTCAGCCATGACCCATTCACCATGTCACCCCTCATTGGTAGTCACAGTCTAATGATTAATTAAACCTTATCAGCAGCGTCTCAGACTACGCTCAGTATCCTGAATTAAATCGAATGAATCAATACAAATTAGAAAGCTAACTCCCACTTTAGTTGGGAACAAACCAGAGCTCCTTACAAACAATTTTACACTGTGTCGGTATGTATATTATTTTTAAGTTGTTGGATATGGAAGTCACTGTGAGATATGAATTAATAACAAAAACAAAATAATGTGCAGAAGATTTAATTTTATGAAGGGAAAATATCCTACGCCTAGGGATCATTTTAAGTGTGACTAGCGAAGAAGACAGTGTGCATTACGTGTACAATCAGAGATTTAAATTCAAGCACACTCACGTCAAGCCGTTCCAGGCCGAAACTCCGAAATTCAAAGACTCAGCCAGAAGCACCCAGATTCAAAATCTCGGCAGCATGGAAGGAGCGAGCGAGCGAGCAAAAACCTGACCTTTACGACAAGAAAAGTGAGGGGCTTCTCCGACATTGAGCTGAGCTGACGAATGAGAAATGGAGAGAAAAGGAAGAGGGGAGCATTTGCAGGTGAGGACATGAGAGACCGACAGGGAAAAACAGGATTGAAATGGGAAAAAATTCAAGGGAAGGGACAAAAAAGAAAGGGAGGGAGGGGACAAGAAATCGGTCAAAACGAGGAACAGAGTAAGAATATGGGAGTTGGAATTGGGTTTATGCTGTTTGGAGAACGTGAGGAATAAGGGTGACAGTTAAGTGGGGGATTGCGTTCGGGAATTGTATTGACATTCAAAAATGGAAAGGAAGCGGATTGGAGTCTCCGATAGTTGCTTCAGATATGGACCTTTCTTGTGGCTCTTCGTTACGCTGGTGGGATGATGAGCTCGATAAGTTCAAGAATGGAGGACGCACCTGAGATGAGACGCCAACTTGAGGAACAAGGCAAAGGGCGTCGTATTTTCACGTAGCTTGGGACAGATGGCGAATTTTGAGGAGCATATGCCTCCCTGGGACAACGAATACGAGCACAAAAGAGGGGAAGTTCAATTTTGAGCTTGCGATGATGAGCTCGATAAGTTCAAGAATGGAGGACGCACCTGTGATGAGACGCCAACTTGAGGAACAAGGCAAAGGGCGTCGTATTTTCACGTAGCTTGGGACAGATGGCGAATTTTGAGGAGCATATGCCTCCCTGGGACAACGAATACGAGCACAAAAGAGGGGAAGCCTGTGTATTTATTATGCTACGAATATGCCACTGCCGTCCCGTTCATTATGTGGGGTGCTTTGGGCCACGGGCTAATCGGCCCATATCTGTACATCTTTGGGTTGAGGCCCATAAATAAAAGACACCATGTAGCTTAAAACTCCCGCTACGCGCCGCCTTCCACCACCCCTCTTCATGTTAAAGCCATCACATGTCAAGTTATCTCACTTGGCTAGCTGCTTCTTGTCGTCTCTGTGTTTCAAATAAAACAACTTCGCTTGAAATAAATGTGGCAAGTCGGCAATCAATGAGCTATGATTGATTGTATCGACTGACCAAGTCAAACATGGGGGAAAAGGATACATATGCTCTTGAGTCTTGACACTGATTGAGAGCAAAGTTTTAATTGGGACACGTCTTAAAAGTAACAACCATCGTCATTTATTTTTGTGGACTCGCTTCTCTCCGGTGCCGTTTTTCATTTTTTTTTATTATTATTATATTAAGATCTTAATAGTTCAAATGTAATATTTTATAAAAATATTATTATAATTTTACTTAAAAAATAAAAAATAATTTTGATAGTTCAAATTTATTTTGTATCTTGTTTAAAAAAGTTTTTTTCTATATCTTTTAAGTAGAATTATAATAATATTTTTATAAAATATTAAATTTAAACTGTTAAGGTCTTAATCCATAGTAAAAAAGGAAAAATGATGAGATAAGATATTGGAGAGAAGCCAGTACCCTTTTTTTATGGGTCCTCTTGTATACCTCGTTTGCATGTACTCGTACCAAATCCAATTCGTCGCTTGCTAGAAGAAACTCCATATAACTTGACGATTACTAAGCTGTTAGTTTCATGTAGATGACTAGCATCGCATAAGCTTCTCATAATTGTTGTGAATAAATAGTTTCAGCTCAACAGTGCCAGTTTTCTTTTTTAAAAAATGGATTCAACGCAACAACTCATTATCTTGTTATTTTTATAATTTTATTATATGATTTGGACTCGCCATTGTCAATGCTATTTAAAATAGCACAGTACAATTCACAGGATTTACATCTAAATGACAGTGGTGTGAAATTTATAAATAAAGATTTAATCTGGACGATGAAGTGGATCGAGGAGGACACGAGAGGATGGCTTCCTCGTCGCGGATAGAGCAGTTTCAGTTCTTCAAGTTGGGACGCAAGTTCATCACGTACGTCAAATACTTGTGAGATGCGACTTAATCTTTATTTATAGCACATTGTGCACTACGAGACACATAATCTTCACCTTTTCTTGGTACTATATCCCCTAATCATGTTAGTCTAATTATGAAATATGTTATGCGTTTTTTTTTAATTAGAGAAAATAAAAACCTGAAGGCTTCGTAAAACGATTTGACCTGGTGATTTTTTTTTTGGCACAGCATGAGAAAAAAAATCTAGGGGCTTAACTTTACTCAATCTAAAGAATATTTGTCAGGAAAAGAAGAAGCTAAGAGTAGGCCATCATTGCATCATTTTAATCTTTTATAGTCAAATTAGATTCTGAAGATCTGAATCTAGAGCAACAAACCAACAACTAACAGCCCGGCCTTCTCTTTTTATTTTTATTTTTTCTGTGAAATTATCAACTTAATTTTAGAGCAAAACGTCCAAATATTTGTCTGTAATTCCATTCAATAATTAAAAAAAAGAAATCTGCAGCATGCTTCTGAAAATCATATACAATATACTGAATGTGCTTGCTTGAATAATTGTTAGAAACTCCTTTTTTTTCTAACGTGATTTATGAAATGTAAGATAAATATATGAGAAGAATCTTGATTTATGTGAATATAATTTTAAAACGCTAATTCAAAGGTGATCCCGATCGGTCATGACTCATGATTCAAGGTGTTGGGCCATGGAAAAGCACATTGTCAAAGGGGTGGAATTTTTCCATCGAAGTTTAACAATGAGATTTGGGTGGGTGAAGGTTTGTATTTTTGCCCTCAAAAAACAGGCCCGAGACATATTCAAAGCATTGACATTTTTAAATTTAATTACATATTTTTTCGCCAAGGTAAAATTAAATACATACTCCTTATATTTTTAATATAATACATATTTAAGAAGTTAATTTTGATTCTAAATATAAGATATAATTTTTTTATTTGTCGGTATTTTTCTAATTTACGTTTATTTATGTTCCTTCAACAATAATTAAGAAGGAGAATGGAGAAGGAAATTAAGAAAGATGATTAAGATGTTTTGAAAAATATATGTTATGTCAACTAATTTAATTAACTTTCATAATCTAATTAAATTAGATAAATATATCTTATATTAAAGATAGAAAAAAATGAGACATAATATTAAAATTTACTATTCTTTGAAGACGATAGAAAATAGTCAAATACAGTAAATCACATCTCCTGTGTCCGTATTCTATAAAGGAGGCACAAAATATATTAAAAAAGCGTGCATAGTTGTCAAAGAATCAACATCGTGATTCGTTTGATCGTTTTGGATCTCAAGTATTTTGTCCCTTGTACTCGACACTTAAATATTATCCGCCACGTGAATATTTTCATTCAGGAATAATGACAGGTCTTAAAAAACATTCCAAAGATCGGTAGGACGGTAGCACTATGATTTTGAAAAATACTACGTATTATTGGCAAAAAAAAAGAAAAATACTACGTATTATTTATTTTAAAGTGTATTTTAGAAAAAGTTAATATACCTTGTTTTTCAAGAAAAAACTAAGAGGAGTAAGTTTAGAATATATTAAGTACTGAGTATTGAATTAATTTATAACTTTTTGAGGCATGCAAGGTGCTTTTTCCCCCAAAATGGCAAAAATTTAGTCGTGGGAATAAACCCTCATGGAGAACTGAAGACGGGGACAGAGCTTGACTTATTTAGCCTTAATTTTATGCTTAGTCAATAAACCGGCTTACTAATTTCTGTCTCGAGCTGATGGTCCCAGTTTCCCCACTCCTCCATAAATTATTGTTGGGATTGCGACCGTTCAAGGTATAAATTGTTATATTGACTAGGATTCTAGCTGGCGACCCACGATTTTAATGAAGGGCTAAAGTGTAAATTCCACCGAAAGCATTCGACAAATCGAAACATCACTTTAGAAGTTTTTCCGGTTTTAATATTATCCTTCAAATATAAAAATATAGTAACGTTGCCTCTTATTATTAATTAAGTTATTTTTTACCATAATTTTTTAGGTTGACTGAAATAGTGCACATAGCACTCTAATCTGACACTCATTAGTTATTACACCATCTCATCATATTTTGTTTTAAGTATCGTACAAAGTATAAGATAAAAGTGACATACATATTATTTTAGTCAAACTAAAGAGTTAATAGTCAAAATTAACTTTATTAAAGGTTAGAGGCAACATTGCAATATTTTTAAACTTTTGGAATAATATTGAAATGAAAAACTTTCAAGGCAATATTGAAATTTTTTGAATACTTCTGAGATAGATATATATCTTAACCCTTATAGAATAATTAAATTACCAATAGCTGGTTTGGCAGGATGACACACTGTGTCCCTTAAGCAACATTGGGGGTTCAAATGTGGATTGTGAATGCAGCTGGTGGATTGGAAAAGTAAGAGTCACCCCTTTACCTTTGTATGGTCTAGCCCCCAAACCCATTTCCCCCCTTATTTTTAGGGTCTATTTGGTGTGAGGGATTTAGAGGGGAGGGGGAATTTTTATGAGTTTAATTTTAAAAGATTGAAGAAGTGGGATAATAAAATTTTAAAAAAGATAATATATAAGATAAAAGAGTAGGAAAAATTAATTAAAATTTTTAACCCCACTTCTCTAATTTTTTTAAATCCAACTCAAAATTTTTTTCTCTTCACCCACTTTCCCTCCTCTCCCCTCAGACCAAACAAGCCATTAAGGTGGCCAAAAGTTCGAAAAACACACACACACATATATAAGAATCATCAAAATTGCCTTCTTAACATAAACCATTCCACTTATAAAAAGTCAAAAACATAATTTACAATTCAAGCGAAAAAGTTATCATATTTATTAAAGTTTACTAACAAAAAATATCAAATCGTTGTCAAATAATTAAGACATAATAATCTGATTCAAAAAATGAAGAAAGAGGTTGTGATTTTTCTCTTTGAAAGTGGGAGTTATCAAAGTAAGGGTCTCTTTGGCAAAGCGGTTGCCTAGCCTCACCGCATGTTTTGTCTAAAAAAAGCCCATTGGAGTAAAATGTACTGTCTGGCAAAGCTTTCTCATTCTTTGCCCTTATATCACTACCATGGCTTTTTTCTGAAGCTCCTTTGCGTTGCTTTTCTCTCCACCGCACTTCACTTCAAATCTCTCTCTTCCATCAATGCTACAGAGGACCGTTGGAAGCATTGAATTTTTTGCTTACCAACACTTTGTTCATCGTCTCTCACGGGAAAAAAATCAGAGAACCAGATGGCGCCAATTTTCACTGCAATGTCCTTCTTCTTTGGAGCTTCTTCGGAGAACAAGGAAGGCTGGGCCTGGGGAAGCAACCATAGTTATTGTTCATCATCATCTTCCCCAGGTTCGATGATTTACAGAGAAGAGAGCACCGGTGAGATCTGGGTCTTTTTTTTCTTCATCGAGAGTGAACTAAAAGAGACAGAGAGGAATGGCGCATTCTTCGAAGCGAGAGCTGAAGACACCAATTTGCTCCACTATTCATCATCTTCTCCAATTAACTGGGAGAGGAGAAGAGAGCAGAGTCGCCAATTGGACAAGAGGAGTTGAAGGTCGACTCTCATTGTTGATTTGTCTTCTAGGCAAGTGTGAACCAGAGGAAGCTACTGCCATTGACACCATTCTATGACAGAAGCTAGAGCTTGACGTTTGCCTTTGTTTCTCTTTTCCATTTGTTATTTGAATCTGATCTGGCCTTTGCTCTCTACTAAGATGATTTGGGATCTAATTTGAATTGTGAGCTTAATTATTTATGAGAAATTTAATTGAAACTTATTTTGGTATTTAAAAGAGTATAGATATAGTAAATTTAAAAAAGACCTTTAATTGAATCGTATAAGTTAATTTTTTTGATTTAATTTGCTTGTATGATAGACATATACCTACCAACTCTATATATTCTTATTAAGCTTACACTTAAATTAATCCAATTACAGTCTAAATTAAATTCCTTCTATTTATTAGGAAAATATTATTTAGTCGATGCTGACTATCCAACACCAGTTGGATATCTTGGTCTGCATAGACGTAAGCGTTATCACCTTCCAGACTTCAGGCCCTTTTCAGTCATTTTGCATCTAAACGGGTTTTCCAAACTCTAATCCAAGCAGGTTCAAGGTTAGGGAAAAAAGTTACTTCTACCACTGCTAATTTAAATACAAATCACATTTACATTTTCACTTTTAATCCTACCTTACTTTTTCAAAAGTCAAATGAAAAAAAAAAGTCACTTCTCCGCCTCAAATCCAATCAGACACTAAGAGCGCAGGACTTTAGGGTTTTGAGACATTATCCTATTTTTTAAAAAATAAAAGTTAGTGCAGGACAAACCGCAGGCTCCGCGGTGCCGTTCTGGTGAAAAAAGACACAGGTATTGACCTTAACCCACCGGGTTGAGCCCTTATTGGTTATTGCGGGCTATAGGCGATCATAACCAACTACTTTTGAACTCCTACAGTGGTGGCAAAGAGAGCATTTAATGACCAAACAAGAAATATAATTTGTTTTTGGACGAAAACCAACAAATATAAAATTGGTTGTCACTAAAAAGGCAAAGCTTGAAAGTTTGGAGCTCCTTATCCCCCACAAGGTCAGTACTCATTCCTTGGGAATCTCCATTTAATAAATTGCTTTTTCCTCGTTTTAAAAATAAATTGACGATGCTTCAAAGCGATTATCATTTTGCATACGCGTGCTTGGCTAAAGCAAAAGAGATTATTTTTGTAGGGTAAAGCGCCCCTTTTTTTTCGTGTGTTTTTCCGTTTTTCGCCTCAGGAACCATGGCTTTTGGTAGCTCTACTTGATTAGTTGACTGCCAGTGCCCACAGACAAAAGTTTCTATTTTTTTTCAACTTTTCATGCCATTATCTTAATGACATTATGTATCAGCTAAATGAGGCACTGGTATATTTTGATTGTTTTCGGGAATAATGTGGATTTCAATTTGATATACTGTAGTCGTGGAATAAAATAAAGGGAGAATTACATTTAGGTCCCATAAAAGAGAAAAAATGAAGAAATGATTTTTATAGATTGCAAAATGAAAAAAATGGTCTCATTAACAACTCAATGAGCTTGTATTGACAACTCATTAACAACTTAAGGAGCATGTATTGACAGATCTATGTGACCATTTTTTCATTTTACAATCTATAGGAACTATTTCTTCATTTTTTTTTTCTTGGGACCTGAATGTAATTCTCCCTAAAATAAATGGTATAGCAGGATCTTATATGTTATCTATCCCATGTAAGAGATTAAATTTGATCGAGGAGGAACAAATTGAGCCAATAAACATTTTTCTCCTATTTCAAGCAGGCTTAGATCTTCTCATCTTCCTCATTTTCAATTTCTTCTCATAATTCCAAATCTATGCACTTAACTCAAAAAATTACATGGTTGAGATTGAATATTTTACAATATTATTATATAAGTGAATAAAATTAAACGATTATAATTTAACCTACACAGCTCATATTACTATATAGAAAAATATAACAATTTTAATTTATAAAACATAATAATAATATTTTTATAAAATATTCAATCTAAATCATTCTTTTTTTACCTAGGGGTAGAAATGAGAGTATCTATTTCCGTTTCAAATATAAGGCACATTCTGTAAAATCTTATACCTAAATAAGTAAATATATTTAGTACTTTAAAACTATTTGCCTAAAATGGCTCCAAGAATACAGTGTTAAATAAAATCATTTATGGCCCGTCTAAAATTTATCATACCAAAAATGAATATCAATTTTTTTAGGTTTAATATCATTTTTAATTCCCTCAAGTTTACTCTTATTTTAGTTTTAGTTTCTCAAATTTTAAAGCAAATTGATCTAGATTTTTATTGAATTGTAGATATTCAGATTTTAAATGAAATGAAGCTTCAGGAACTAAAACCTATATTATAAAACTTAAAAGATCAAGAGCAAAATTTAGACAACTTTTAGAAACTATGGATAATATTAACCCTTTTTAAAAAAATTTAAAAAAAAAAAGGTGAGCGAGTGATAAATAGTTTGAGTCTTTGCGATTGTTGAGAAAGAGACAAAAGCATATAAATAATATATTTATGTCATTTAGCAGAGGGAGGACATGGGTATATAATAAACTAATAAAGGGACCCCACCAAAATTTCGCTGTCTTTTTTTTTTTTTTTGATACATGAAATGGCCAAGCTAGCTTGGAGAATAGTTACAAAAACCTACTAGAAATCAAAACAAGTCAAAAGGACTAGAGCAAGTCTTCCTGCATGAGAGGGATACATGCGGGATGAGGAACTGGCAAAATAACCATCCGCTGAACCAAGTTCTGAGCGTCCCGGGCCAAGTAATCTGCACACCTAATTGCGTGACGCGGCGTGTATCGAAGTTCAACGTCCCAGTCAGAGTAGAGCAAATCCCTAACTGCATTAATCTCGAGCCTCAGCGGGTGGTGAAGACCGCTATCCTGCATAATCATCTGATATGCCTCGAGTGAATCCGTGTAGGCAATGACTCTCGGAAAACCATACTGATGGCATAACTGTAGACCTTGGCATAATGCTAGCACTTCAGTAGTGGTTGGTGGAAGAAACCCTAATCTTCGCTGGAAACCAAGGACCCACTTGCCTCTCTGATCTCGTACTAGTCCTCCGCATGCTGCATTGTGGTGGGCATCAACGGAACCATCGGTATCTAGGCGAACATATCCGTCCGGGGGTAGCTCCCAGGAATGGTCGTCTCCACCAGTGTACCCAAAGATCTGGTGTTGAAAACTGTCCGAAGTGGCAGATTCCATGATCTGATACATACCCCGGTGAACTACTTCATTAGGTTGGGCCCGGACTCCCTCCATGACACCATGGCATCTGTTTTTCCATAAGAGCCAACAGATGATGCTGAATAGGCGGGTCCACGGCCAGCGTCGATAATAAGTCTTCCCCAAAGAAAGTGACAAATTATCCTTGATCCAAATCTGCAAATCAGAATTAAAAAAACTAAAACGATGGTTAGGAGCAATAAACTGAAGCCACACTACTCTCGCAAATTCACAGTCACGAAGAATGTGAATAATGGTTTCAGGTTGTCGACACTGAAAGGGACACTCCTCACTGTCTGATAATCCTCTCCTAGCTCTGAGTGAATTGGTAGGCAGTCTCTCATGAATAACCTGCCAGAAAAACATCTTCACTGTTTCCGGTACAGATAATTTCCACAGCTTCTTCCACAGAGTCGAGCCATTCCTATCCCGTCGAGTAGATATGAAACTATATGCAGCCCGAACACTGAACTTACCATCCGACGCATTTCTCCAGCAGAAGGGATCGTCTCCCGTGGCGCATGGCGGAGGACTCCGAATGATAATGTTAACTACCCAGTCTGGAAGGAATTCCTTCCATTTCAAGAGATTCCACCCTCCCGTAGGTAGGACAAAGTCCTTAACTTTAGCACAAGGGTCAAGGCAATGAAGATTATGGGTGACCAGATGGATTAGAGGTTCCTCCAGTGGGGTCCATAGGTCCCACCAGGCATTAGCGGTCGTGCCACTCCGCAATGTTCTCCCAATCCCACCATAAAAATTATCCCAAACTGTAGCAATACTACGCCACACACTCGAGGAATTCGAGATTTTCCTAACCATGGGATAGATGCTATCCCCACATCCATACTTCCCTTTTAGACAGCGGACCCAAAATGCATCAGGTTGTGTTAAAAGGCCCCAGCAGAGCTTCATGATGAAAGCCTGGTTCTGTGTCTGGAGGTCTCTAATCCCTAATCCTCCCTCTTCTTTAGGCTGTTTAATCTGGTCCCAGGAGATAAGATGCATTTTACGACCTTGTTGGCCTTGGTTCCATATGAAATTGCGACCCACTTTCTCCAATTCCTCCAGTATCCCTTTAGGTAACAACATGGTTTGCATTTGGTAACTCGGCAAAGCGGATAAAACGGTCTTCACAAGAACTGTTCTGCCTGCCATGGTTAGGTATCGCCCTTTCCAACCTGTCAGTCTCTTTTTGGCTCGCTGTATGATGGGGAAGAAAGTGGCCTTAGTAGATCTATGATGTAGAAGTGGAACCCCAAGATACTTGCCAAGATCTCCTGTGATTCCCACCCCCAGAGCTTGGCTTAATTCAAAAGCCCTATTAAAGTGTATATTGCGGGAGAAGAAGGCTTTCGATTTGGCTAAGCTTATTTGGTGTCCTGAGACATCGCAGAAAGCTCGCATCGTATCCCGCATTAATCCGATCTGGTCCCCGGTGGCCTCGCCAAACAAAAGCAGATCATCTGCGAAAAACAAATGCGAAACTGTAGGGGTATGCCTGTTGAAACGAAGTCCCTTCCAACGACCTTCCCGTACTTCTCTATCGATCAACTGACCCAGGCGCTCCATACATAAAACAAATAGGTAAGGGCTTAGGGGGTCACCTTGACGAACTCCACGGGTAGGGCTGAACTCTGGGGATTCTGTGCCATTCCAAAGAATTTTCATAGACACCGAGGAGGTACATGCCATGATGAGGTTAACCAATCCTTCTTTCAGACCAACACTTAGAAGAGTGGAGTGCAAAAACTTCCAATCCAGTCAGTCATAAGCCTTTTCCATGTCAACCTTGATGGCAACCACTGGTTGTTTCCTTCGCCTATTCCGCATTGTGTGGATAGCTTCCTGCGCGATAATAACGTTATCACAGCTCTGGCGGCCTGCAATGAAACCACATTGCTGGGGTTGAATCAAGTATTGCATGGCTTTCTTCATTCTCTCTGCAATAATCTTTGGAATGATCTTAAAGATCACATTACAAAGAGAGATAGGTCGGAAGTCCTTAAGGGTCATGGGATTATCAACTTTTGGGATGAGGACGATGTTGGTGTGATTGATATCCTTGACTCTTTCTGGATGATACCAAATCTCTCGAATAAGCTGACACACCTTGGCTCCAATGTGAGTCCACTGGGTATGAAAGAAATGTGCCTGTAGTCCATCCGGGCCAGGAGCCTTTAAGGCTCCAATCAGAAAAGCAGCATTCTTTATTTCCGTATCCTCCACATCCCTATGAATGAGGGCGTCATCAGTGGAAAGTAATGGCGGGAAATTAGCATACCAGTGTGTGGAGTCCGGAACCAGACGATCCCTAGTATAAAGCTCTTTAAAAAACGTGGCAGCCATGTCTCTCAGAGATGCCGAGTCCGTAACCCATCTTCCATCCTCATCTTGGAGGGCTTCAATGCGTTGCTTTTTCCGTTTAATCTGGGCAGAAGCGTGAAAAAAACTGGTATTTTTGTCCCCCCAAGCAAGCCATTTACATCGAGATTTTTGATACCAAATAAATTCCTCTTGGGCACACAGTTTGCTATATTCTTGCCAAAGCTGTTTTTCAAGCTTGAAGAGTCCATTAGAGGCATTATTATGTCTAGCTCTGTCTATTCCTTCTAATCGATGGAGGAGATGTCTTTTTTTCCTAGGGATGCTGCCAAGAACATTGGAGTTCCATTTGGAGGCTTCTTCTTCAAAAAGCAATTTACCCTGAGTCCAATTTCGATTGTCCCAAGATTGGCAGACCACCGCAGAGAAACTCTCTTCTGATGCCCAAATAGGATGATAAGAAAAGCGACGTTTGGTGCTCTGTCTCGGGGGGTTGGCACCACTTGAGACAAGCACAAGCCGATGATCAGACTTGTAGCGGAGTTGGTGGAAGACCTTTCCTTGAGGATGTCGGAGTTCCCAGTCAAGATTGCCAAACACCCAATCCAGTCTCTCTCTAATCCCTTGTTTTTCCCATGTAAACCTTTCTCCAGTGATAGGTATTTCCAGCAGATTCGAGGCATTGATACAGTTTGAAAATTGAGCCATGGCCCGAAAAGAAGGCGGAGAACCTCCAACCTTATCTGCAGGAGACAGGAAGGTATTAAAGTCCCCAATCACCATCCAAGCATCCTCAACAACCTGAGCAATCGCTTGCAAGGTATGCCATAAATTCTCTCTCCTGGTAACCACAGGTTCTCCATAGACAAATGTTACAATAAAAGAATCATTCGTCTGTTTATCCAACACTTTACAGTGAACCAATTGGGTAGTGGAAAATAAATAATCAACTCGAGTTTTACTGTCATCCCACAAAATCCAAATGCCTCCCGCAAAACCAGTGGCCTCCAATCTAATCCAATGACTAAATCCTAATTTACGAGTAACCTTTTCCGCCTTATGACCACTAACACGGGTTTCCATCAAAGCCAAAATATCAATGTTATTAACATGAACTAAATCACGGACAATGCGAGGGAAATTCCTACCCCCCGCACCTCTACAATTCCAGGAAGCAATTATCATAATATTAAAATTATAAATAAAGGGACAAAATTGCGACTTACTTGTCACCAAGAACCATATCGGCTCGTCTGTGATACTCGGCCATAGCATGTGGATGTCCATTCTCAAGCGTAGCCTCCATGAAATCATCCCCAATATCATCATCAAGCGAAGTGGACAACGAAGCCATGAGACCGTTGCTTGGGGCAACATGTAGACTGTGCTCACACTTTTCCTTAGTAAAGGCATCATTGTTGGTCAAATCCTTGTGACTAGGGCCTTCCAATAAAAGAATAGGTTGTGTGTGTGGGCCAATGTGTTGTTGAGGTGATAATATGGCTGAATTATCAACTTGGGCTAGGGTGCCACCCACCACTAAATGCTCTCTACGGCCCATTTGGGGTTTAGGATGTCCATCACGTTTTTTATCCCTTTCCTGGCCCATTGAGTTTTTTTCCTTGTAATTGGTTCCCTTCCCTCCTTGCACCGGCCCAACACGCATAGCTGGCCCACTCCCCCTTTTTTTTTTTTCTCTTCCAATCTCCTTAGGCAAATGCCCTTCTTTTTGTTGCCCAGAGATCATTCGGACTTCATCCCGAGAATGGCGTCGCTGGTCTGAACCCAAGGTAAGGTCCGCGCCCTGCTCCTCTGTTCCATGGCGTCCCATCACTCTCTCATCCTCCACCCCTAGGTCGGCTAGAACGTCGAACCTCGTGCTGCCGCTGCCACTCGCCGGAGGTCGCACCGAACGCATGGTCCCACTGGAAAAATTTTGAATCCCCTTGTCCGACGCACCCCCTGCCTGGGTTTTCCGACTCGGAGGACGGAGTCGACGCGGCCTACCCACGATCATCCATTCCCCAAATGGAGATTCGATGCTGGGCTTATTCAATGGAACCTCAGTTTGTCGAGGTATATCTCTATTAACCTGTGATGCTGCCGTGGATGATCCCGCGTGTGTTGACGCTGCTGGTTGAGTTGGTTGCTCGGAGCTACAATAAGCCCAGGGACACAGCTCCTTACGGTGACCGTAGCGGCCACAAGAAAAACAAATGGTCCCAAGCCCTTCATACTCAACTTGGTATATCGAGTGCGCGGCAATCACCCTTGGAACCAGCTTTTTTTGGAGATCAAGCTCCACGCAGATCCGCGCATACTTGCCGCGCTCGATTCTTGCCGATTCTGAAACAGAGGCCGAGGGGGTGAGTAGATCCACCTTCATTGTTTTGCCAATACAATTTCCCAACCTTGTAATAAAATCCTTGTTGTAGCACTGCATTGGCACATTGGGTATCCTTACCCAGGTAATGACTCTGCCGAGTGGGTTGTTATACGGGTCGAATTGAGGGGACCATTTTTGTACCAATATGGTGTGCTGTTGCACCACCCAAGGGCCCTCATATAGGACCTGCTGATATAATTTCCCCCACCCCTCTTTCTGTAGAAAACGCACAAGAAAGTAATTATTTGGCATATCCACAATGTCAAATTCAGAGGTATGCCAGAGACGGCTAAGGTGATTCCTTAGTGCATAAACATTGTATCTCTTGCCTAAAACCGTTAGAATCAAAGCCGCATTCCATGGCCGGCACCAATCGTTATATTCCTCAGCCGTAACTGGGACCACTGGGTGGGTTTGCATCAGTTCACGTACCTCCTCAGAGAGCTCAGGTAAATCCCATTCCCTGTTAACAATATCAGAAATAAGATCCTCCTCTTCCATATTTTCACTACCATTTGCTATACCATTAAACCCCACTAATGAAGCTTTGTAAGACATAGCATTTGGTTGAGGTATCTGACTTTGAATCTCAACATGCGCCTTGGAGATCTCAGCTGTTGGAGAATGATCCTCAGGCATAGATGTGTCCATAGTAATGCGGGTTGAATTGTTTCGTGGTTTCTTGACACTACCACTGACTAGGATATCAGAGGGCCGGTCCGGTGGAAGCTTCCGGTGGTCTTGGTCATCCATTCCGGTTGAAGTGAAGAAAGCGCAATATTCAAGAGAGAGCTTTTCAAACACTCAGAGCTATCACTCTCTTTTCTAATCCTTAAAATTTCGCTGTCTACTTGTAGCATCTATTTGTTCTTGTCTGTGTTTTGTTTTATCTTGTGTCTCTATTGGTGGGTTTTTTCTTTTTTGTCCTCAATTTCTAGAAGTGGATTGCAACATATACACACAAATCCTTTCTTATTTTTTTTCCACTTAAAGATATTTGAATTCAATTTCAAAGCCAAAAACAAAATGTCTATGTGAGCTGTATAATTATTCCGGTTATGATCATCGTTATTAAAAATTAGGAACTGGGCATGACCCCGTCAAAGTCAAAGTTTGTGTCCGCATGTTGACAAAACAATTATTGCTGTCATAATTCAACAATTTCTAGCACTATTTTATATTTATGGTTATTTAAGGCTACAATCTTCTTTTTTTGCCAACTATTCAAGGCTATAATCCGTATATCGAGACATTTGTAAATAATATAGGATATTGTATAAATATATAGAGTGCTCCTTATTCCTCTTTATAGTGCTAAAATAATTGTTTAGATTGATCGTAAAAAGTATAACCTTTTAAATAGGTTGTATTTATTTAAAAAATGTGATTTTTTATACCGGTTGTTATTACAGCCGATCTAAAACGTCATATTTTTTAGACCGTTTGTAGTAACAATAAGACATTTTTTTTAAATATTTCTCTTACAAATTAACTTTATCCAGCAAGTCATTTCAACGATATCTTAGATTTTACAGAAGCAATAACACATTATCACATTCAATCAAAAGCAATGATAACATCATTACTACACTCCACATTGAAACAACAACAATAAAAATCATTGAAAATCAACACATTGTCATGCACAATCAAAAACAACAATTTCATTTGTCAACACTTATCATTATTATTCCTACCCACTTTTTCAGCAACAATATCAATACATTATCATTAAGCATTTTAAAACATAATTTGAATGTACCAAGATAACAATAACCTACAATTTAACAATGACAACAGAAAAATCTCAACTTTAATTTGTGCACTTTTAATTCCAAGACTTTTAAAGAAAAGCAGAGGGAACACAAATTCCTTAGTATATACAAAAAATGCATCGGTTTTACAGAAAAACAAATGGAAGAAAAAGTACAGATGTTAATCTTTCAAATCCCATGCCTGTATTGACATCAAACCTGTATTGCCCATATCCCATAAATTGTCCTACACAGAGATATAAATAAAGTTATATATGAAAACCATAACACTTTATAATTGCACACAACATGTAATTACATTGAAATGGAGTTGCACACAGCAACACAGTAATCCAACACACAGCATGTAATTGCAATTACAACAACACTTTATAATTCATACAGCATAAGTAATACGTATGAGAACAACGTAACATTGGATTCAAAAACTCACTACTTTTGTAAAAAACTCATAGATGAAATCAGCACAACATTTGTGGATAAAATCAATATCTTCTTCAGGAAAGGGGCAAGCAAGATCAAACATCTGTAACGCTAAAGCCAGATAAAACATTAATTTGCTAACTAAAAAACAATAAAAGTAATACAAAATTTTTGAAATATGCATTTACCTCTTTAGTAAAACCAATCATGCTTAGGGTGATAATATTGTAAATGTGTCTCAAAATGTACAAACCACATAAGTTGGATCGCGGTGGTTGCCTGCAGCTCTGAAAAAGAAGATGACATCATTAAAACAAGTATAAAAGCATGGTTTATTAAACACATTCTTAAAACAAACCAATATGTACTAACCTTTTGAATGATCTATGTAGGGTCTTTTAACTCACGACATGCTTACCCAAGCAACGTGTAGGAATGTTTGCATAGCCTTACCATCAAAATCATAAAGGTTACTTATTTTACACAAATTCCATAAACTTTGCACACAAAATGTAATAATTAAGAAAATTTACAAGTTCATGACTTTCTTCAATTCATTCACTGGTTTGTAGTGGAGGGAGCACAAGAGGATGACCGTATAACTCTTTGTGCATAGAAGAACCAATTGCTAATGATCCCTGAAAAAAAAAGAATGAATATTAAGCAAATATAGAGCATTATATAAAGCATTCAAACGTTCTACACAAGGGTAATAAAACATCTCACTATCATTATCGACATTTCTTCTTGCAATGTCTAAAAAATACCTCACCCCGTTATCATGTTTAATACTCGTCCGTGTAGCTTTTATCTAACTATGATCCATATATTTTAACACCTTATTGTTTTTTTTTCTATTTTTTTCCCTGGAAAAGGCAGAAGTATAATGAGAGCATGTGATCATTACACCAAAGTACCTAGTTTAACTACTACGTAATAAATAAGTATATAGCAATCTTTAGATTATAATGCATTATATATATAGCAAAGATTAATTTGGTAGGCATTACTTCAATTATTTAATGGCAAATATTAATTAATTACTTGTCAATCACTCAAACAAAGGCTCTAAAGACCGGAAACTACACAACAAAGGTCAGTTTGGTATGATGAGGTGGATTGCACGCTGGAAGAAATACTTTGAATACTGTAAACTACACAGCAATAACCGAATGCAAATAAGCCTAGACAACAACAATAGAAAAGCTGAACTTTAGCAATAATAAAACCTATATTCACAGACAATTACGATTGATTGAAGAGAAATGATGATATTTGTCTCATGATAGTTAATGTTTCATGAAATAGTTGTATGACTGGTGCATCTAAATGTATGTTATTAGGAGCTCTCAATGAATAAGAACAATAACAATCAAACTCGTTATAAGATAATGGCCAAACATGTAATAGATACAAAGAAGATATGTGCGTCTCATTTAAATGTCAGAACCACAAAAAAAAAGAAGAAGAACAAACCACTTGTTTTCAATAGGAAAAAAGATTTTTTTTAAAAAAAAATACTAACTTTTATTAGAGAAAATTTTCAAAAGTTACGAGCACAAGTTTATCAAACATAGAATCAATTATCACTCAGAAATACTCCGTACAACCTACAATCATGAATGTAAGAGCTATGTAACTAATTTACTGAAATTAAGAAACAAAACGGATTGAAACTCATTATATGTATCTAACTGTATGTAGGGGTCCTTTCCAAAATTCTCTCTTTGAAGCTGTCCAAAGAAGACAAAGCCCAACCTGCCTTTTTCATTAGCTGCTGCAGAAAGAAAGCATAGGGTGTGGTCTCTCAATAGACTCAGACTCAATTATGTAGTCTTGCTTTAGATTGATCTTGTAAGCTAAAGAAGAAAAGAAATTTAAGCCAACTTATCTTCCTAGGGAACTTATCCGAGCCAAAAATAAATAAAATAAGTGGAATAAAGGGAGACCAGCTTGACATCGACATTTAAGGATTGAGTCTCTTTCTTTTTGTTTTCAAAGTAGAGCAACCAAATAATGAATCAAAGTAAATGAATAAGATCACTAAAAACTACTTTATTAGGTTTAAGTCTTGGAATATGGCCGTCACATATAAACACACAAAATTCAAGAGAATTCTACTCGATAATGAAGAATTAAAGAAAACAAAGGGGAGCCATCGGAAGGTTCAAACAAGCAATGACGATGAAACGTTTTTCCCATGCCACAATCAAATATTGGAACCACAACGCCCCCACATTTTTATTCTCCCAAATCATGCCGACAACCTTCTTCGTTGGCCATATCAAACAAATCACAAAAAGAAAAATAGATGAAGAAAAAAATACCTACAAGAGAATTAGGGCTTCAACAAGTAGCATATCCAAATTTCGTAGATCGATAATGCATAAAAATAAGAAGAAAGTGCGTTAAGCGTCGTCGCAAATCTCAACACTCGACAAAGAAAGAGAGGACTAGTGGAAAGATTTGAGACTAGAAATAAGGCGGGAGCTCCAGCCGCCAACACTTAAATAAGGGAGATTTTTAAGATCGGTTATTCAAATAACCGGTCTTAAAAATATTTCTTTTAGATCGGTTATTTCAATAACGATTTTAAAATCAATGATTTTTTTACTTTTTTCTCCCTCTAAACTTTTTAGACCGGTTCCTAATCAAAATCAGTCTAAAAAATAATAAACATATTATTTTCTTAATTGTCTTTGTTTTCAGAAAATATATTAGATCTATTATAGGTACAAACGGTCTAAACAATATATTGCATATATATTTTCTAATTATTTTATATTTTTAGACCGGTTTACTAAAAGCCGGTCTAAATAACAGTTTTTAGATCTTATATTACTTGAATTGGTTTTAGAAGTTGTTCATAATTATGAAAATGCCATCAGTAATTTCTTTTAGACTTTATCTGCTATAACCGGTTTAAATGTGTCGGTCTAAGATACCTTTTTTATAATAATAACTTAAAATTTTGTTATTTTAGTTAAACTTATTAGACGTGATTTATAAATATGATTAAATCAGTATTGACTAAAGATAAAAAGGCCTTATACAGGATATTTGATTTCCTCCACTGAATCGAATTCCTTTCTCTAATTTTTTCCTCTTATGTTTTTTGATCCACTCCAATTATTTCACCCCAAGTAATACAACTTCTATTGGAACTGTATTGCATTTTCTTGTATCTTTTTTTTTTTTTTCTGCGTTCAATCTCTCCCTACCAATAATCTGGAGGGCTTGGTTTAGTGGGAAGAAGATCTTGCGTTGTTGGTCCGGCCGGGTGATGATTATATTCAATCCGATCCCTTGGACTAGTGTTTCATGCTTGGGGGAAAATAGCGAATAAAAATTACTGTTTCTTTATTCTAGTAAACTATGTTAAAAGTGATTTATAAATAATATTAACAAAATACATATAATAAAAAAGAAGCCTAACTAGATAATAGTTCATTCCAACCTACAACATTGTAAAAAGACACCCAAAAGCCTTATAGCAAAAGAAAGTTACTGCATCCAATCCTAAATATAAAACTTAATTTATAGTATAAACTAATACATGATAGCAATGCTAAAAACTAGATCTTACATAAATAACGGGATGAATAATATGCTGGTTAACTCCTGCGTCTTACAGGAAACATGAAACACGACTTGAATGTTTTTTATGGTTCTGCCACCAGAATGCGGAGTTATTTTGAGTTAGGACCTTCGTAATGCTCTCTATGTTGTGTGATTTTCTTTGGATTTTCCCTTGAGGCTTCGGCCTTCTCTGGTATTCCAGGGGAAAAAAGGAACGCCCAATAAAAAAGACACTCCATATTTTGCAAATAACGCTGCTCCTTTAAACTCTATGAGAAAATTAGGTGCGAGTTTATGCAGTGTATGTATACCAGTATTTTATATTAATATCTCTATTTTAATATCGGTGATATATTGAGGGCTGAGAGAGATATTGTGAATTAATAGTGACAGTAAGAAAAGTTTGCTTGGGATGAAGTGGTTGCTAGAGTCAGGAATGATGGAGAATGGTTGGATCATTGTATGTGAAGAACGACGGGTCATGGCGCCGTGCCCTAATTGGAGACGTCAATTAAGATGAAATAGTCAGAAAAAAGGGGAGAGATGAAAAAAAGATAGCCTTTTCCTACTTATCGTTATTTAGTAATTTACATTAAATCGGGGTATGCAACCACAATTTTGCACGAATGTAATCGATTTGTTAAAAAATAATTAAAAACAAACAGAAATCTTTAGAAAATATAATAATTAAGGAAGCAGATCAGGGAACCGTGACGTGGAAAAAATAATGAAAATAGAGTTTTGTTTTTCAGAGGAAAAAATGAAAAATAGAGACGGGAAGGGTAGGTAATTAGGTAGTATTAGGTGAATCATGGGAACGTAGACTGGGTCAATCCACCCTCAGCCTCAACAACTTCTCGTTCACCCAACTTATATCCACCTTTGCCCATTATGTTTTCCGTAATTACACATCATTCATGGATCCCCGTCTCCAACTTCACAACTCTAATTTTGTTAGCATGGATCGAGGATATATTTGGAATAGCAGTGAGAAAAGTGGTTTTTGTTTTTTTAATTTGACTTGTAGAATTTTAAGATCGGAGAAAAATAAGATTAAGTGAAATGAGTAATATTTAGATTGGAGATTGGATAATTGTTTTTATGAAAATGAAAACGTGTTTGGTTTAGTTTTTGTATAAGTGGCTTTTGTAATATTTAAGAGAATTTTTTTTTAAATTATGAAAAATAAAAAAATTAACTCTGAAAATTGGATACGACTGAAAAAATATTTTAAAGGGTTAAAAACACCAAAAAAATATTTTAAATTAATTTTTGGAGCTGAAAAAATACATTAAGGATAAAATTGCAATCAGTCTGATAATATACTGGGTATAACTGAAAAAATATTTTAAGGGGTCAAAAGCACTAAAAATTATTTTATAATAATACATACTATTTAAAAAATATGTTAAGATATTAGATAAATTCAAAAAAATACTTTATAATATTAGACACCATTTTTTTAAAAAGAAAAAAGTTCAGCATAATTGATATGAGAGATATGAGAGTAAACGAGAGAAAAAATTGCATCTAAATCCTCTGCTTCGGTTACTTTAGAAGGGTTGTTTTGGTATTGCCGGCCAATAAAGACAAACCCTCGTCCCTTGCTTTCTCTGTTCACCATCCCTGAGCCAATTCCAATTTCACTGCAAGTGTTTCAATTGCACTCAAGCTTTTTTTCTTGCCATCCTCTCGATTCCTTTCTTCGCTTTTTTCCTTTATATTAAACATTCCTTCTCCCACAAACACCCAGATGTTACAGTGGTTTAACGCTGCTGGGTCGGATTGAAAAACACGCCCCCGATGTTCTAATTTCAGTCATAATGTTATATTTGTAATAAATACTTCTCCTAGGGTCTGTTTGGTTGGAGGGGAGGGATGGGAAATGACCCCCTCCTACCTCCTTTTGTTTGGTATGAAAATTAGGAGGCGAGGGGCCCAAAAAAAGGGGCTCCAAATCCCTCCCACTCCCTCAAATTGATTCTCTCCAATTTGGGGGGTTTTGGAGGGAGCCCAAAATTTGGGACTATTTTGCCCCCATAGTTTTTTCATATTCCCAATTATATCCTATGAGTCTTCAATAAAAATATAACTTCTTCTTCCTCAATAGCGGAAATATATATACTCAGATTTTCTTGGTGATAGGTGATTTATCTGCTGCAAAAAAATATTTTTTTTCTCTTGGGCTATTATGTTGTTTTAGAATATTTATTCTTGTTTAGTACATGCTTCTCTAGTGCAAGGTAGAGACATATGCTCATTTTTTTCATTGCCATTTTGCACCTAATTAAACATTGCCACTTAGGAACAGTTTTTTTAAGTTTTTCTACCATTTTTTTTCCAAGTCCTCTACATTTTTTTTAATAGAAGGAATTTTCCATTTAATTTGACATGATGATTGCTGAAATATTCATATAACGAGAAATTTAGTTGGGGGGAATTGAAAACTATTTCCATTTTATATCTTTATCTATTTTTTTATAAATTATATAATTTATCTTGAGGTGTAAATTAATCTAAATTATTTATATAAGGAAAAATATATAAACTAATGTCTAAGGATAAAATGGTAAATTAGATATTATCTCCTCTTCCCTCCCCCCTTAAACCAAACAAAGGATCATTAAAAAATATTTCCCTTCCTCCCCTTCCAACCAAACCAAACAAGACAGTCCTATATTCTCCCCTTCCATCCCCTTCCATTCCATCCCCCTTTAAATCAAACAGGCCCTTAAGCTGTTTGATTGGGGCTTGCTTCCGTGTAATTGAGGTGATCCTTCCTATCATTGGGAATCCTGGAAGACGCACCTAATAAGGACGCCGGAAAGCAAACTTCACGGCCAAATCCACCGTCGCTGCCGCAATACGTCCACCTCTATGCGTCCTCTATGCGTCTCTCTTCGAGCTTTGGACGAGAAGAGAAGACAAAATAAAAAGGCAGGAGAGAGAGAGGGAGGGGGAGAGAGAGAAAAGGAGCTGAGGGTTGGTGAAATAATAACAGGCAAATGGCTTTTGTCATAAGCTAAAAGCTCGTAGCAGAGGCTTCTTGCTAATTGTGTGATTGAGGGGATAAGTCCAATTGTTTGGTCGCTGAACCAAACATACAGATTTTGAAACCAGGTAGTCAAACATGCGATTGGGTCAACAATCATGCGATTAGGCCATGGAAACGTTGAACCAAACATGCACATATATTATTACCTCCGTTCTAAATATAAGATAAAATTGACTATTTTTTTAGAAGATTAAGGAAGCTAAATAAATTATTTAATCATATCATATACTGTATATCCTTAGATTATATATCAGTTTATAAATTAACTATAAAAGTTTGGAGAAAAAATAACAAATATAAATACTTTAAAGTAATTTAATTAGTTTCATTAATCTCTTCAAAAAAATCAATTTTATCTTATATTTAGGACCAGAGAGAATAGTATTCTTTACTGCCCTTTCTTAATATATAATAGCCAAAAGTATGAACACCAAGGAAAAAAAAACCGGACCGGACCAGCCGGTCGGACTGGAAAACCGGCCGACCAGTCCTCAGTCCGGTTCGGTCGAACGTTTGTGAGGGGGGAAGGAGCGACCCGATCAAAACCGGGTCGAACCGGTTAAAACCGCCTAAACCCGGTAAAACCAACGGGTTGGCCGGTTATTTTTTTTATTTTTTAAAGGCCCAAAACGACGTCGTTTTGGGCCATTGGAGCGGATCTTTTAACCCAACCCGACCTGACCAGCAAAATATCCCCAAATCAAATCGATGATCCGCACTTCCGCAAGCCGCAGCAGCATCGACTGTCGAGTGCGGCGAGGGAGCGACGACGACGAGGCATTCGAAAACGGAAACTATTGAGCGGTGAGGGACCTAAATTTTTTTTGCTTCTGGTTTTGGCGTTCGCGATGATCTGAAACTCTCCTTTGTTCTTGCTCCTCTCCGTGATTGATCGCCGGAAACGTGACTCGGTTGCTCGTCTTCTTCACCTCCACAGCGTCGACAACAGGCAAGCATTGAAAACACTTTCTTCTTCTTCGAATTTACTCTGGTCGATCAGTGATTTCTGGGTTGAAAACAGTAGGGCGTATGTTATGTTGTTGTGGTTCTGTTCTTAGTGTTATGTTTTAATGTTTTTAGTACCGATGAAGTTTAAATAATTAATGTAATGTTTTATTGTCAATTAAATTATAATATTTTAATATGGCCGGTTTGACTACCGGTTCTACCACCGGTCCGACCCCGGTTGACCCATTAACCCTTGAACCTGTACCACGACTGGTTTATTGACTGGTCCGGTTTTTCGTTCCTTGATGAACACACATATATGCATTGTTGTCAAACATGTGAAATGATTATCTGAGTTTGTCGTTTTTAAATTTATACCTTACAAAATTATGTTGAGTTATTCTTAAACTCATGATAGTTATAAATTCGATCAAATTCTCCAGTTACACAACGAATTTGCCGTTTTTTAAATTTCTAACTTACAAAATCGTGTTAACTCGTTCTTAAACTTATGCCAACCTTTTCGATTTAACCTTGTTAAGTGACTTTATATATGAATTTTATTGTTGAATATAATAAATTATAAATGTTGATGGGTTTACTTTTAATTATTTGGATTTAAAATATATTTAAATCAAATTATTTTCATTTTTTATACTTGAATTATTTAATTATACATTATTAATATTTATTTATTGATAAAAAGAAACTTTATGTGATTTTAAGTCATTGTTTAAACTCGTGAGTTTGACAACCTTATATATATGTATCACAGTTTTATTAGTATTCTGTCGTCTTAAAGTTTTTTTAATAAATGTGTATCCGGTGTGAAAAATTATCATTTATATTTTTATTTTCCAATTATTACGCAAGCGGTCACGCACTCCTTGCGAATGAAGGGAACTGAAACTTGGATACGTAATAATAATACTAGTATTACAAATTTGAATTGGCCCAGCTGCCTACAGCACCTTGCCTTTTGCTGATCACATAATATGATATAGTAGTATATATTACAAGTATTAACTAAAATAAAAAATAAATCTTAAAAAATGAAACTTGAATAACTTTTTGTTTAAACTTTTTTTTTTTCGCAGGTTGTTTAAACGAAATATAGACAACATTAAAATAAAAGTTTTCCTATAGTATTTTTTTACCAACATATTTTCAAAAGTTACAATATTAAGAAGAAACCGCTTAATGAGGGGGAATATTGATGTCTTCATCCATAAGATAGGATGTGATTTTACAGTGACCCATGCCATAATATTACTTAAATATTGAAATAGAGCGATCAAATGATTGTCAGACTGAATATTAAACTTATATTATGCCTCACAGGGTATTATGGAGGAGTTTATGATGGAAGTTGAAATAGAAGTGGAACCAAGTTATAAAACATGTTTAGTAGAATGGTGGAAATGAGATATAGTTTTTAATTAAAATATATATTTATAATATGAAAATACTAAAATGTCCTCCAAACTGAAAAAATCTTCCCACCTCCGATTGATGTTAACCACCAACTCCACCTTTATCTAACCACCACCATCGCCGGAAAAGCATTCGGCCAAATGTCTTTTAGCCAAAAAACAAAAAACAAAATAAGAAATAAAAAAAAAACAGAACCATATCGGGAATAGAAATCACAACAAAATCTTCTCTAAACAGAAATCAAAATCAGAATTGAGGTCAATGTTTAAAATCTAAATCTAAATCAAGATCTAAGAGGTTGGAGGGAGATCGAAATCTAAAAAGTGAGAGAACGACAAAGTTGCAACGGCAGATTTGCTATCATTACTAGAGGGAGAAGACGGTGGAGTCATGTTCGTTGGCGGTAGAATCGAGATCGGCGGTGGAGTCATGTTTAAAATCGTTTGTGTTCGTTGCTAGAGGGAGACAACTACAAACTCACGTTAGTTGTCAAAGGGAGATGACAGTCGAGTCATGTTCATTGACGACAGAATCGAAATCGTTAACAGTGGAGTCATGTTCGTTCATAGCTTGAATCTGTCATCATCGTTGTCAAAAAACGCCATCGTCATTGTCTTCGTCGTGGAGAAGGAGCAATCATAGTCACAGTCCATCGTTGTCCTTGCCGTTCGTCATCGTGTCCTCACCATCCTTCGTCGTCCTCATCATAAGCAGTAGTGGTTCAGCGGGAAATGTTGAGGGGGGCAAAATGGTTTGAGCCTCACTTCCTCAAGAAAGTGGAACTGAGTTCTTTGGGGGTTGGGATGGAAGTGACTTTCATGAAGAAGTGGGTTTCTATCCACCAAACACACACATGCACCAATTTCACTCTTTCTTTCACTTCCTTATTTCCAATTCCATGCTACCAAATGGGCCCTAGTTGTTACGGCAGAGAAAACAGAGAAAACGTATCAATTTCTACATGATTTAGTTAGATCATATTAGAGCTATGTTTGGAATAGTTTTTTTTTTTGGAAAATAAGTGTTTATCATATAAGTCAAGATAAAACTCCTCTCACATACTTACCTCGTATACCGTAAATCACAATTTATAAGTACTTATAAGTCAAGAATAGGCTATCCCAAATGAGCATTAAATCAATAAACATAAACTATTGCATGGAATCATGACAACACGCTGATAATAATAATAATAATTTTAATTTCTACATGTTTTTTAATTATAAATCGGTCGAGCACGCACGTTTGACTGCTTCTTGTTGAAGTACCATTTCATTTTAGAGGATCTCATTCCTATTGGATATTATTAAACATGCTGTGTCATTTCTTTCGCATAAAAAAAGATCATTCTCTAACCCATTTGAGGCAAAAGTACCAAAATTTCATATATCAATCGCTACAAAATAACAAAATATCGGTTTCATGACAATTAAAAATAGAAAATTTTCAGCATATGACATTAGTATTCATAAATAATGTTAGCGTATGCTTGGAATAACGATTGTAAAAATGATTTTTTTAATTTGATTTTTTATAATATTATTTTTGATAAAAATCAGATTGTATAATATGATTTATATCTGAATTGGTGGTTGTATAAATGACTTTTCTAAAATTAAAACTTATTTAGATTGACTAAGCATAAGTGACTTTTGTGATAGTGGTAAGAGAGAATGGGTGCAAAGATATTTAAAAATTACTTTAAAATATTAGGTGTTACTGGAAAAATATTTTAGGAAATTAATAAATCAGTATTTTAAATTTTGGGTGCTCTTTACTACTAAAAACAATACATTAAAAGTAAAATTGTAGTGAATCTCCTAAGACCAAGCACCACTGAAAAAATATTTTAAAGGGTCAAAAGTACAAAAAAATATTTTAAAGTAATTTTTGAAGCTGAAAAAGTACATTAAGTGTAAAATTATAATAAGTTTGATAACACACTGAATACAGCTGGAAAAATATTTTAAGGGGTTAAAAGCATCGAAAAATATTTTAAAGTAATTTTTGGAGCTGAAAAAGTACATTAAGGGTAAAATTGCAATCAGTTTGATAGCACATTGGGTACAACTGAAAAAATATTTTAGGGGTTAAAAGCACTAAAAAAAATATTGTTTTGATACTACATGCTATTTAAAAAACAGTGTGGAAAATTAACGTCAGAGTCAGTATATTTGGATTATATGTCAGTTTATCAGTTGGGCAAAATAGTTTGAAAAAAATGATAAATATAAATATTCTAAAATAATTTAATTAGCTTTCTTAATATTGCTAAAAAGCCAACTCTATTTATATCAAGGTACTAAAAACCGGACCGGGCATTGAACCGATCGAGGCATTGGGTTAAGGGTCAGTGATTCAGATCGGGGTCAACCCGGGGGTCAGACCGGGGTCAATTTAAAAAATATATATAATTTAAATGTTCATACATATCTTTCAAAAAACTATATGAGAGTTATTTTTCAACTAATAATCCAATATAACCTCCTGAACCTAATACCTACAAAAATATCATTAAATATATAAGGATTTTTTCCCAACCAATGCTAAAAGTATTCCACAATCCTTTTAAAGCTCCTTATAAATAAAAAATTGTTAGGAACTTTTTTTTTAAAAACAAAAGCTAAAATGACTTCATTTGGAGTGTAAAAAAGTAAAAAAAAAAAAGAAGGGGATCAAACCGTGACTAGTCTGGGTCAGGCCGGTTCACCCCGGTTCAGGCTAGTTCACACCGGGTTCACCGGTTCACCGGTTTTTCCCCTCACCCGGACCGGATCAGTGACCGGTTCACCGATTTCCAATCTGAACCGGCCGGTTCGGTCCGGTTTTGCATACATTGATTTATATTTAGGATCAGAAGGAGTATAAATTAGTGATATATATAAATATTTTTCCTATTTCTTTTTCTCTTTCAATCACAATTATAAGCTCCACATTCTTGCTTTTGCTAAAAGCTACTGCCTCATGTCTTATTTATAAGCAACTTTCTCTTTTATAGGACTATCCTTTCTATGAGCAACTTTCACGTTTGTTTCAAAATGTAAACTTCTTTTTTCTATTTTATCCTTATTAAATGCTTATTATCTCTCATATCTTATACTCATTATCTCTTATACTTTTTATCTATTCTCTCTCCTATAGTCTTTTCATAAATATGGGTATATATGAAAAAAATATGACATTTCTAACACACTTATTGCTTTTAACTACCCTTTCATTTTGCGCAATCAAAATAAAAATTGCTTATAAATAGAATCAAAGAAAGCACTTAAGATTGCAAAAGCTCTTCACACATAACACTTAACCAAACACTCAAAAAAAACAATTACCGTTGCCTATCAGATTTATGTCTTTAGTTCGCACGATTGATGGGTTCAATTGGGAATCCAAACACTCATTTAGAAACAATTCAGACCATGGAATGGGGCAAAAATTATTTATTCAATCTCACAATCCTTTTTTTTTTTTGGCTAGATATTCAATCTCACAGTCTAAGACTTATAAACAATAGAGTTTTACATAAATCTGAATAGAGTGATTTGTAGTTAAAAGACTGGCAAAAAAAAAAAAGAGAAAGATTTGTAGGTGAAAGGGGCAATTTTTAGATTAAAGAAAAATGGGGGCAAATGAAGAATATGAGAAAAATATGGAAGGAGTTGGGGGTGAGGAGAGAGGAAGGGGATGTACGTACGGGAGGGAGAGAAGAAAAAGAGAGGGCAAAAACAGGCAACGAAAGGCGTGACCCCTTAAATATATAATTAATAATGGGTTGCGTGGATTGTCAGGCCCGTCAACGGTCTTACCGACAGCTTTTTTTTTACTGCTTCCCCTCCTCCTTTTTTTTTTCAGCGACCTCTGTCACTCTGTGTGGTTCTATCTCTTTTATTTTTATTTTTCGTGATTCTGGTTTTTAATTTTACCATTATCGGTTGCTACTGACATCTCATCCGAGCGCCAAAAACTACCTGATTCGGGCACCCACGCTTCCCAATGTTCTCCCCGCCAAACGCCTTTTTGTTTGCCGGAAGCCGCCAAACGCCTTTTATTATTTACCAGGCTGTCATATTTTAGTGGGAAAATTTCAGGTAGCCCTTTCGTAAGAAATTAATTTCAATCAACCTCTGAATTTTCTGAAGTTTGCTACAGCCCATAATTAAAATGAAATTAATTTTTATAATAAAAAGATAATAATATGTTTTTTTATTTTTTTATAAGAGAATCTCTAAAACAAATAAGAATATTTATAAGATAAATAAAAAGATTCAAAAAAATATAAGGAATTAAAAACATTTTAACTATTTAGAAGACTAATATAGAAATTCACCCTCAAGTCTCACCTCACCCCTCTAAATATAAGAATTAGTAATTAATTTATAAAAATGAAAACAATAATTTAATTTAATTATTTAGGATTATGATGCAAATTTGTCCTAAAAATTTTTACCGATAAGTTACATCGTCTAGAAAGTTTTTTTGGGTGTTACCCCAAAAGTTTCAAAATATGCCAATAGTATGGGACATCATTACACATTTTATACACTTTCGGAGCAATATTAAACTCAAAAACTTCTAGTGTAATATTATTCTTGAGTGAAAATTCTTAGAGTAAATTTGCATTTCAACTCAATTAATTATGAAAAAATGTGTATTATTTTTATAAAAATATCGCCTTTGTCATTGGCATTGTAAAATATAAACCACCTTTGATGGAAACTTCCCTCATACATCCAACCAAGGATCATTTGAAAAAATAATTATAAATTTAAAAGATAAAATGAATCTGAAACTTATATTTAAGGGAAAATAACCCCTAAATATCTTATACTGTCCACATTCAAAATCGGTTTAGTGCTGATTTATTGTCATCAATTTATTAATCTAAATTATAATCTATATTATTGATGTTGAATACCATACGATTTCATTCTCATATATTTTTTTCTAAAATATGTACTCGTTTTTATGTTTTTGACGCCGAGATTTCTTTCATTAAAAAAAATTACGGGTGTGTGACTAGCTTAAGAATTACTATAACAATTTTTATTTCGGTGACGGGAAAATAAAATATGGGATGGAAAACGTTGAGATCGGGAAGCCTGAAAATGCTCAACAAAATAGAATTGGAAAATGACTAAAAAATACTATTAAAATTGATAAAAGATAAATAAGTATGCTAAATTTCAATAATTTCAAAAGACTGATTTGAAATACTGTAAAGTTGCAAAAATTGAAAAATCATCTAACTGGTTCTAGTTTTTTCTAAATAAAAAAATCCTCAACCCTTTATCGCCACCGGAGCTTCGATGCTAGTTATCGGTGGTGGTGCCGATCAATGAAATTCCGGTGAATAAATACACTGTTTACAATTTTGATGTCACTATTAACAACTCAAACACCAATACTAACAACTTTAACTTGAGAAATTTAAAAAAAATATATACCAAGCCACTGTTTACATTTTTAATATTATTATCATTAACAACTCAAAAATATATTGATAATTTTTATTTGAGAAATTTTAAAAAAACATATTAGGCCGCCAGAGGTAGCCATCAAGGTCACCTGAGCTATGGTGATGGCCGTGGTTAATTATTTAAAAAAAAGTAAGGGTAATTAAAAAAAGTAATTCATTTAAAATTAAGGGCAGTTAAAAATTTTTTTAACTACCCTTAATTATTTAAAAAAATTAAGGGTAATTAAATAATTATTTAAATTTTAAAACATTATAAAATTTCAAATCAATTCGTTTAAAATTATTAAAAATTAATATATTTATTCATCTTTTATCAATTTTAATAATATTTTTCTTTTTTTTATCCCAGTAGAATTCTGATGCAAATGGATTTGGGGAACGTAAGATAGGGCCTTCATCCTTCTTCCTTTTTTTCTATTTTCAACTCGCATAACTCACAAATATATTATTTTATAGTGTCTGTCACTTTATCTGAACAACAACGTTTTGACCGCAATTTTTTAATGGCAAGCTTCCTCCTATTCCTATATATTCATTTCAATGCTGGGTTTATTGTGATGGTACTAGAAAAGTAGAAATCAATCGCAGCTGCCTATTGTGTTATTTTACTCAAATGCCCTTCACACCATGTTTACCTTTTTATTTTGGGCTATTTTTAAATTTTTGCGGAGGGCAACTTATTATTTTACTGACAAGAATATTCCATTCAATAGGATATACTCTAGAGATTTATTTGTTCAACCACCCAGAGCGTGTTCATTATATATTCATGCAACAATAGGCATCCTTAATCCGACAAAAAAATAGGCATCCTTAATATTAATCCATGGTTATATACTATTTTATAAGCCTTTTTTTTTTTGCTGTAACTCTCCTATTATATTTTTGACAAAGAGATTAAACCCACAACATCAATTTTTTTTTAAAAAAACCACAAAATTTAAGAAATTTTAAGAGAGGCATTTGATGTTATTTGGCCAGAGTTATTTTACAAGTTTAATAAATATAACCTAGTAATACAAAATACTGCAATTTATTTTTATATATTTAATAATTTTTGGCATATACATTTTTAAAAATTAATACCTCAATTTACTTTATATTTGATGATCTTTTGGACTTTTAAAATTAATAAAAGGATATAATTTAAAAATAATAATTAAGTGTTTTAAAAGAGACACCGTTGGAAATGAAAGGAAAAGTCGGTCAAAGAAAAGAAAAGAAAAAAAGGAAAATAATAATTGCATATGCGAAAACAAAATCATCTCTTTTTCCCCATTAAAAACAAAGACTTCTTGCCAAAAGGATTTGAAAAACAAATCTCTGTTGTCAGTTTGACCCTTTACGGGGCTAATTTGGGCATAAAACAATAATCTCGGCTGAATATCTTTATTTATTACGAATGATCATAAATGGATCTTTTTTTGGTTCAAATTAAAATATTGGAATAAATAAATGCACAGTAGAGTCCAGACACTCAGTCTGATTTTCCTCCATTAATGGAGAGAGCGAATTCATAATTTCTCCCCTCCAAAGATAAAAAAGCTTACTGCTTCCTCTACTTCTGGCGCCATTTGCAGAGTCTTTCTGGTTCAAACTTGAACTATTCATCTTTTAGGCTTCCAATACTAGAAACCCGAACAACCTCTTTATACCTTCTTCCATTTTTATCAGCCTTGTTCAAACGCTTTTTGATGGAAGAAAAAGTGGTCAATGTTTTCGGGTCACCCGGAAACTCAGACGCCGGGCAGCCACTGCAACCCGTCGGAGTCTCCGTGCCTCAAGTAGCGAACATGAGGGTGAATATGAACTTGCAGAATAGTGGAGGCGCAACAGTCGGAGATGCAGCTACAATGACATCGCCTGCAAGTGCCGGAGGAGGAGGACCAGGGAGTTTTGATTTGTTCGGAAAAAAGAAGAGAGGGAGGCCGAGAAAATATGATTCAGATGGGAAGCCGAGGGTGACGACGTCGTTTCAGGGTGCACCATCCCAACAAGGCTTTTCTTTGTCCCCAACCTCACCTTCTGAATTCTCCTCCAAAAGGGGTCGAGGAAGACCACCGGGCTCCGGTAACTGGAAGCTCCTAGCATCTTTAGGTGAGTTTTATTTTAATCTTACACAAAACTTGCACTTTTTCTCTGGGGTTGGATTCCATAATTATATTTTGAGGACCAAGGGTTCGTTTTCAGATTTGTGCATATTTTTTTTTTTCTTAAGACAAAATTTGTGCCTGTTGCAACTTAAATCTTAACGGTTTCAGGACAAGATACCAGTTTTATGTTTTCCTCTTTCTCCAATTCTCTCTGATGATATGGGCAAAACATTTAACTGTAGGCTTATCATGGCTAAAACGAGTTAACCTTTGCTTCTCGTGGCCTAGAATCTAAGGCTTATATATACGTCTATTAAGGGCAAAGAAAATGGATGCTTTGCTAAATACATACCTTGCGTGTAACATGTGAATGCCTAGTTTGAAGTCACTGGATATAGCAAATTCTTTGAGCAGAGATCTTACATCCGCTTGTGATTTTTGAAGGTGAGTTGTTTGCAAACACAGCAGGTGGGGATTTCACACCTCATGTCGTCACTGTTCATACTGGAGAGGTACTGCAGAAAGTACTGTACAATTTTTAGCCTTTGTGGATTTCAAATAAAATTATGATACTGGTGATTTCACATTATTAATAAACAGATCCCAAGGCATAATCTTTTGATAAACGTGACAGAGATCTTACTTGTTGACCTCCATGCAGGATGTTGCCGGAAAAATCCTGTCATTTGCCCAGAAAGGTACTAGAGGAGTTTGCGTTCTTTCTGCCAATGGAGCTATATCTAATGTCACTCTACGGCAGCCTGGTTCTTCTGGTGGCTTATTAACATACGAGGCATGACGATTTCTGAGATTTACTTCCTCTTATTGATAACCATCCTTCGGCTATCAGAATGTTTTTCTTTTATTTAAAATTGCTTTCATCTCCGACATGTTTTTGGCATTCATGATGGCATACTATTATAAAGGCCTGATCTTTATTTACTGTTTATTTATTTTTTTAATCTGTAACCCCATCCCAGCAAGGCATAGTAGGCTTCATTAAGAGGACGACGTTACTGGGGGAACGTTTTGCCTTGTATAGTTTAATCATGGGCTTGTGTAATGATCTGTCCTTCCATGCATTTAGAATATGGATATTCGGAAGACGATGACAATAGATGCTTCTATTACAGATGATTTCTTTGTCTGTCTCTCCTTAGGTCGGGTTTGGGAAGCTGATGGGTTTCAGCTACCTTGGGGAAATAATTGTTTGCCAATATAAAAACCCTAGGCGGGACATGACATGTTAAATCATGGACATGGAGGCACAATGATGTGCTGCTGACCATCAATTATTAATAATTAATGCTCTATAATCCGAAACTGTATCAGAAATTTCTGCTGTTGACCATGTGGTCTGGCCCTGAAACACTTCATGTGCCATTTCTGCTCTTTTTAGTTTTTCTTCCTAGAGACAAAAACCACTGTAATTAATTTTCATTATTTTTCATTAATGAGACCTTTAATTTGAATATTCAGGGTCGGTTCGAGATTTTGTCTCTGTCAGGGTCATTCACAGTGTCTGATAATGGGGGCCTAAAAAGTCGAACTGGTGGATTGAGTGTCTCTCTGGCTGGCCCTGATGGTCGTGTGATAGGTGGTGGTGTTGCTGGTCTCTTGACTGCTGCCAGCCCAATCCAAGTATGATTCTTTTCTCTTACTGCTTTGCCTCAATTTCTTGTCCATCAAATGCTTTCAAGTTTGACCTTTTCTGTTAAACATTGTAGTAAGGTGACACTAATAATATGGTTAAGGACGTTTATAGCTAGGTTATGTATTGCTAAGATGTTTGAATCTGTGCTACCTTGTATGCCATTTTGAAGGATTATGATGGGAGTTTATGTGATTTTAGATTGTGATGGGAAGCTTTATGCCGTATAGTCCCAAGGCACAGAAAAGAAAGCTACAACGTGAGAACACAGTGGCATCTCCAGTTTCTGGTGCAGATGCTGTGATGGCGGCAAGACCTATCTCACAGGCGAATCCTGGTGGTGGTGACAACTGTTTCACACCCATGGCCCAGCAGCAGCAGCTTCCAGAACAAAGCTTCAGAGAATCAGACAGCATTACAGGCAGTGGTAAACAGAGTTTAGCTGCCACACCCAATACGTCTGATTGGAATGGTTTTGAAGAGTTGTCTGATCAGGGCCCAACCCCAGACATCAATATATCTTTGCCTGGGGAATAGACGCTTATATTATAGTTAAGTAAAAGGTACTGTTGTTATACTTGAGATGGATTTATGATTATAATTTGATATTGATTGTATGTAATTTAGTTTTTGATTGTGGTTTCAGGTGATTTGGAGGCTGACATGGTAACTAGAAAGAAACTAACAGTCAACTTTTGGCGTGACCGCCTGATGATTATATCTAGCAAATAGACATTTGATTTGTATATCAGATATTTGCAGGAATTAGTTAGAAAGGATTTGGAGTTTATTTTCTTTTTTTGTTAATGCTAGAGTTGCTGTTGAACACTCACGATTTGATTTCTACTTGTTGAAGTGGGGGTAGGTAGGTGGATGGTGATGAGAGATTGTAGGCTGTTCCAAGTTGTTAATGCAGTAATATCAGTGACTGCTACCTTTTACTTATGCAGAGTCATGTATACTCGTCGGTAGCTTTCTTCCTGTGTTGGATGCATTATATTGCTGATGCTATAAGGAACATCGCATAAAACGGTAATAAATGCTTGTCACATCAATTGAGCTTGAAAAGTCTTGTTTGAGTAATTAAGAGGCAAATTTGCTTGCGTTCCTTCTCTTGGCACACATTAGAAAATCCAAAGTTTGAATGTGTATCATCCTTGACCCTTGCAGTAATAGTAAAGGCTGCTTTCAATCTGTAAACAACTTTTTCTCTAATGGAGATAAGTCGCATATATTTGATTCTCCTCAAACCTTATTTAGTGGGAGTCTTATATAAATTTTAGAATTAGAATGCTGGTTACTATCATACTAAAATGGGTTATCATTTTTTTAGCTTAAAAAATGACTGTCTGGTTTATGGATAATATAAATTTTTTTGTTACTATCATATATAAAATTGAAGTATCAGGCGTGCTTCTTTTTAAATGTTGCATGATGCAAGAGTCATAGATGAAGAGCGAGCACTGTGTCGGTACTCTGTAGTGATATAAAGATATGCAAATCACAAGGAATCAATATAGAGATGAGAACTCTGGTAAAAAAAATATAGAGATGAGAACGGGTGCTGAATGCTGATTCAGAAAGCAGAGGAACACCGTGTGAGAGTACGAACAGACTAAAGACAAGACATGAAGAGGGACTGTACGACAAACGTGGTCCATGGCTTGGATCCTGTTCTCATCTTTCTTTTTTCCTGACCCTGAACCCATTTTTACTTTTAAATTAGAAATTGAATAAATAAGATTTGATATTTTATAAAATTAATGCTGTATTATATATATATAAAAAATTAAACGGACACAAAATTGATGTTCACTGTTCATAATTATGGACTGTTTAAAAAAATGAAAAATAATAGTTTTATAAAATATTAAATTTTGAATTGTTATTTTTTATCCAATAGAAAATAGGAAGAGGAAAAAAAAGATCACGGGATGAGAGGAGACAATGAAGTAAATGCATGCAAAGGAAACATAACTATTCAACCAATAAATTCTTAGTTGAGAAAGTAAGGGGGGGAACTATTAATCAAATTAAAGAAAAAATAGAGCCCGGGGGGTGAGTAATATTTTTATGAGCAAAAGTCCAAGGTGCATTATCAACCAATGGAAGGGATTTTGACTGCTTGCTCTGTCTTGAGTTTGGGTCAGTGCAGATGAAGAAGGAAATTAAAAAAAGAGAGAAAGAGAGAGAACAGAAGGTGCATTTAGAGGGTGTTTGGATGCGATTAATTTAATTGCTTTTGGAGCCAAACCATGGTTTGGAAAAAATGTATCCAAACACTCACAAATTCTTCAAAATCTATTTTTCATCCCAAACCATGGTTTGGCTCTCCCAAACCAAGGTTTGGGAACAAGCTATTTTTTCGAGCTTTATGACCGTTGTACACCAATTATTACCGCTGTCTGACCCTGGCTCTCTTTTCTCTTTCCCTTCTTTTTCGAGTCTCCTCCTTTCCGTTTTTCATTTGCGCGATTTCTTCCTCATCTGAACCTCAGGATCGGTTGCTCGAGTTCAGGATTGCCGATCGCCATTTTCTTGTTTCCCTCCAGCTTTGATTGCCGTCGAACTCATCCGTGGCCTTCTCTCCCAAATCCCGTCCAAGCTGAGATTTTCAGCTCAAACACCTCCAGATTCCGTCGACGGTTTGTCCGATCTCCCCATATTCGGCGTTTTGGTTCAGCTGGCGCCCTATTTGGAAACTGTGGCTGGCTGGTGGTGGACGGTGGAGGAGTTTGGAGTTGTAAACGGTCCCCATTTCTCGGCATCGGACAGCTACAAATCAGGACCGATCTGAGGAAAAGAGGGAACGGTGGTGGTCGGTGCTGTGCGTGTGTCAGTGCTCAACAACTCGTGGCTCCCTCTCCTCTTCGGCGTTGCAAAAGCTGTCTGGTGAGTCCTTCAATTCGCACAAGTTCATTTGTTTTTTTAATTGTTGCTTCAGATTTGTGTGTTCTTGCAAAAGCTGTCCAGCGCCCTATTTGCTTCATTCCTGTTAATCTCAATGTTTCTTTAATTTTTTTATCAATAAAAATCTTGAAACCAGTTGTTTTATTCTAGTTAGATAGATGAGTTTCATAAATTCTCCCTTAATTAAACGTAATTGTGCTTTTCTGAAACATGGATCCCACGCCTTTTTCGCATTTCAGACAGCAACTTGGAGATTATGAAAGCTCTCTTTCAACCTCTGTCTTTTTTAATAATGTCCGTTCTCAAAGATCCCACCATGACCTTTGGATCACTTCGTTGATAATGAATGCAGCAGTGAAAAAATACTGCTCCATTTGTATGGTGTCTTCTATACAAAATATAGGTATCTTTTGATTATTCTTTAATTGTCAAGAACAGGGTCCTGGTTTGATTGCAACAAAGAAGCAGTTGTATTTGTATGCATCTTGATTCTGAATTTAAGTGGCAGAGAATGGTTTCGTGCTTGCTTGATGTGCAATTTTCTTTTGTTAGGTTCATTTGTCACTAGCAATTGTCCTGATGGAATTAGTTTTGATCACCTAGCATGGTTTTTTGCAAAAAAATATTGGTTAATGACATTGATATTGGTTAATGATGGTGATATTTGTTAATGACGTTGCACAGAATCTCTGTCCGGTTAGTGTTTATTATATGGTAGTTGGTATATAAAACTGACTGAGCTGTTAAGATTTGTGATTGTGGATACATTGGTTTCATTATTGTTATTATGTATTGGAAAAATACACGAATATTGGTTTGTAAATCTGTCATTAGGCTTCGATGAGTCAATGACAGTAATAGATTTCAGTTTGGTTAGAATCCAATGCCTGTTTTTGTTCGCTTTAGAATTCTGTTTGATTAGAACGCTATGATTGGACTGTGAATTATCGTCAAATCTAGATTTCTGTTTGTTTAAGGTGAAACCATAATGAGTAAGGGTAAGGAAAAAGCATCCTGGGATGTGAAGAGCACAAAAGTTTTTATTGACCTATGCATAGACCAAGTTGCGAAGGGAACACGTAAAAGCACTAGCTTTAACAAATTTGGGTGGAAAGAGATCTCAGAATCCTTCACCGTAAAGACGGGCAGAATATATGATAAGGGGCAATTTAAAAACAAATATGATGCTCTTAGAAAGGATTGGCAGCTATGGGATAGGTTGTTACACGAGACGGGTGTAGGATAGGATAGTGAGAAGAACACTGTTGTTGCCGACGACGATTGGTGGGACAAGAAAATTTCGGTTAGTAATTCATTTCAGTGAGCGAACATATTTATTTCCTTGACATCGTGCTTGTACGAACTTGTGTAACAAATTTTCATGATGAATATAGGAAGTTTCAGGATATGATAAATTCAGGACAAAAGGACTTCAGTTTCAAGAAGAATTGACCCAATTGTTTGCAAGTGTCGCGGCCACGGGACCACACACTTGGGCTCCTACATCCATGTCTCTTCCTGTCCTTCCGTCTACTGAGGCAATCCCAGAAGATGCAATCCCAGAATTTCAGATGCAAGAGGGATCAGGAGACAGCGATGAGGTGTTAGGGACACCGACTGGGTTGAGCGGGGAGATGCATTCATTCAATGTCAATGAAAGCAGTGGAGGTAGTGCTCCCAACAATGACAAAGGGAAGGGAGTCAGTGGTGGGGAGAGAACAAGCAGCGGTGGCAGAGGAGGTAGCTCGTTGGGGGTCAGGAAGAGGGGTGCGGGGATGAAAAAGAAGGGGCCGGCCTCAGCTAAAATAGCCGATGCCCTATACAGGATTGCTGATGCTAATGACGTTGATGCTGAAGCTGCACGAGTAGAAAGGATTGCAGCACAGGCCCGGGCTGAGAGGATGGCTGAAGAGGCACGTGCAGAAAGAATGGCGGTAGAGGCCCGGGCTGAGAGGATGGCTGCAGAGGCACGTGCAGAAAGAATGGCAGCGGAGGCACGTGCTTACGAGATCTCAATTCCGGGCGTAATGAACCACCTTAGATACGTTCCTGAAGTTGTCAACAATGATGACTTTTATGCACGCTGTGTACACCTCCTTATGAGCAATCCATCTGCAAGGGAGGTGTATGCAACAATGAAGGATATGCCACACCAACTTCTCGTTTTCCTTAAGCATGAATGTTATGGAAGTGTGTGAAATGTATTGTTATATTTACCTTTTCAGTTGGAACTATGTTTAATGATGACATTGCTCAATTGTCTCTTAACTTTGTTAATTTATAAAATATTGGTTATGTCACTTGTCTGTTATCACTGTTGTTTTATAGTTGAATGTTATCTGTGTGCATATTATCACTATATAATTGTTGTCATTACCGTTTATAACATTTAATATATATGTCAACAGTTGGGTTAGATATGGACAACACATTGAAAATTATGGCAAACCATAGGGAACGGCGCAAACAAAGAGTACGAAAAGTGGCCGCATATGTTGGTGCATATGCTCAGCTATATTTATGTAAAGAACCGCGGCACACAAGTGACTTCACAGGTGCTAAATGGGTGCGTGAAGTCTTAAGCGGTAATTCGAACCGTTGTTACGACATGTTTAGAATGCAACTTCATGTCTTTCACGAGCTTTGCGGTGAACTGCAACGACTTGGCTTGACGGAGACTCGAAATGTGGGTGTTCATGAAATGGTTGCAATATTTTTGAACACAGTTGGGTTTGCGGCATCGAGTAGGCTGCAACAGGAAAGGTTTCAGCGCTCAGGAGAGACAATTCATAGGGCTCTGCATCTTGTCTTAGATGCATGTTGTCGTCTTGCAATGACTAACATAAAACCACAGGATCGTAACTTTGAGAACATTCACTCAAAGATACGACTCAGCAATAGATACTGGCCTTTCTTTAAAAATGCTATTGGAGCAATTGATGGCACCCACATTCCATGCAAGGTCAGAGCAAATGAAAGAACAAAATATATTGGTAGAAAAGGATATACATCGCAAAATGTAATGGCAGTTTGTGATTGGGACATGTGTTTTACCTTCGTGTTGGCTGGATGGGAAGGAACAGCCCATGATGCGCGTGTATTTGATCATGCTCTGACAACGCCGTCGATGAATTTTCCACATCCCCCCAAAGGTATGCTTATAACTCCAACACTTTAATTATTATTAATTATATATATATATATATATATATATAGTTATTGACTAACCTATTTATTTTGTAAAGATAAATATTATTTGGTGGATTCTGGCTATCCCACCCCGACTGGATACCTTGGTCCATACAGATCCGAGCGTTATCATCTCCCGGACTTTCAGAGGTCATCTACGTTTCAAAACCACAATGAGACCTTCAATTACTTACATTCCAGTCTTAGGTGCACAATAGAAAGAACGTTTGGCGTTTGGAAGAATAAGTTTGAAATATTACAGAATATGCGTAGCTATAGCTTCCCCACACAGGTTAAAATTGTGTGTGCTACAATGGCTATACACAACTTCATTAGAAGAACGTCTATTTCTGATCCTGACTTCCGAAGCCATGATCGAGAGGGTATTTTGTGTGATGTCGATGCAGATGACGATGTAGAACCTTCAACACAACATTCATCAATTGCATCTTCATCTGACATGGCTTCTCTTCGTGATTCTATAAGAGATCAAATCGTTTATTATATGCACGAAGCTTAGTCATGTATTCTATTACGTACGCTTTTATTGACAATCTGTTAAATGTTATTGTATTTACATTTCGACGTATTCTATTTTTGCCAATTAGTGAAATGTATGCGTATCTCTACTCTGAACTTGTACTTTGATATTTTGTAGTATATTATTTTATATCCTAACTACTTATAATTAATTTTACTATACATGTACACACACATATGTATATATATTTGACTAATTTTAAACCACATATGTTCACACACACATGTTATTACTATATTAAACCACATTATAGACTAATAATATAATTTATAAAATAATTTTATATATTTTTTGATATTGTATATTTGACTAATTTTATTATTATAATTTTTTTAAAATTTATTTCGAATTTTTTTGAATTTATTAAACATTTAATGTTTAATAATGCATATAATATAAATTCATCCCTTACATGTAATTATTCAAAAAACTAATGTCCTTTTTAGTAATTTGACAATGAAAAAAGCTATTCTGACTATAACATCCAAACACTCTAACTTTATCAAAATCACTTTTTTCTCATAATCTATTCTACTCATAATCTATTCTCTAAAAGCTATTCTTCACTTTTCCCCCAGAAGCTATTAAAAAAAGCTTTGCCAAACACACACTTACTATGATGGCCACAAATCCGTAGAGGGCCATAAGAGAGCGAAGAGTGATCTTATTGTTTGGTCAATTCAGCCTGTGAGCTGTGAATAAAAATGGCAAACATGATTGAAGCATGGAGGACCCTAAGGGCCTGTTTGGTTTAAAGGGAAGGGATGGAATGGAAGGGGCTCATTATCCATCCCCTACACAACCCTTCAATTTGGGGAGAATAAAAATGAGGGGATGGGAGGGATTGAGAGCCCCTCCTTTATAGCCCTTTTTTCCAATTTTTCAAACTAAATAAAGGGAGGGGCTCATTTTTCATCCCCTCCCCTCCAACCAAACAAACCTTAAACAACATTCCCTGACTTTGCATTCAGCATAAGAGCCAGGTATCGTAGAAAGAGGAAACATATCTTAAAAACGCCTCCCTTATTCCCTCACATATATGAAGGTCACACAAGAGGACTCAGACCTTATTCTGCATGATGAGGATGACACAAATAAACAAACAGCTGCTTGAATACCCCTTATTCAGAGGCATCACAAAGCAAGTATGGAAATTGATGTATGGAGCAATCCTAGTTGCCTTGTATAATACTTCCTCCCGCCTTAATATGGGACATGTTTGAGAAGCTGATTTTTTATCCTAAATATAAGATATAATTTTTATATGGGTTAATATAACTTTTGGTTTTGTCCAAAAAAAAAATATAACTTTTGATCCCTGAAGTTTGATCCAATTTTGGTTTTGATCCTTCAAGTTTGAAATCAGTGGTTTTGGTCCCTGAAGTTTCACCCAATTTTGGTTTTAGTCCCTCAAGTTTGAAATCGGTGGTTTTGGTCCCTGAAGTTTCACCCGATTTTGGTTTTGATCCCTCAAGTTTGAAAAGGACTTGGTTTTTTTTCCGGGTCAGGTTGGGTTTCAAAAACGGGTCGCCAAATCCTTTTCAAACTTGAGGGACCAAAACCAAAATCGGGTGAAACTTCATGGACCAAAACCACCAATTTCAAACTTGAGGGACTAAAACCAAAATTGGGTGAAACTTCAGGGACCTAAACCACTGATTGCAAACTTGAGGGACCAAAACCAAAATTGAATCAAACTTCAGGGACCAAAAGTTATATTAACCCTTTTTATATTTATCAATCTTTTCTTAATTTACTCTTATTACTGCTCCCTTAACAATAATAAAAAAGCAGAGGAAATGAGGGAATTAAGGAAAATGATTAGAGTGTTTTTGAAAATACATGTAATGAGTAAATAACTTCCTTAATCTTTTGTCCAAAAAAAAACTTCTTTACTCTGATCAAATTAGATAAATATGTTTTATGTTAATAACTGGAGGGAGTATTGGATATATGAATTTTAACCATGTTCTAGAGTCGAATGAGAGTTGTGAATCCAACAGGGAAGCTAATGCCATTACATTCGATAGATAATCATATGATTTAAGAAACATCAGAATGGAATAGAAATATAACAGAGCGAAATCATGATTGGAATGCATATTAAGGAATATGACTCAGTCCGCTCGATATAAGATGTAAGAATTTCAGGTATACCTGGAATCCAATCGACTCACTCAAGTACTTACACGAAACTAAAACACTGACGCAGACTCCGAATACGTTACACAACAAATACACCAAAAAGAGGAAAAGAAGAGATCATTCTTATTTGAGAATTTTTTAAGAGAGAATGTTATGTTGTGTGATATGTATGTACTGATAACTTTGTTAATCCCACATCATATATATAGCGTACGTACGGCCATATAAGAATAAATGCAACTCTTAACCGTACGGCTATATAGCAATAGACATAACCTTTAAACAATAAAGGAATATATCTCTTTATAATCCATATACCTCTCCATATATGCACAATAGCCCCTCTTGATTTGAGTTTGGTTCCTAATCCACCACCAAAGGTGGATTAATATATTCCAACACAAGACAACCTGCTTGGACCGAAGAAAAAAGAGACAACCCTGTGCCCAAATTCGAGTGGCCCAACTGATCCAAATACAACTTAAAATAGCCCAAAAGATTCCCAAAAGTTCAAGTACTCGAAGCTCTTGTAGAAGAATCCGTGAAGAGTTGAGATTCTAGAAACAGCTTGCTTGTATGACCCGGGCATTAAATAGAGTATGCACCGCACTACTTTATAGGGAAACAATTCCCATCGACAAGGGTGTTCAGTGTATGGAGCGCCACCCGGCCGATGGGATCCGCATCGCCAAGCCGCCTCCCAAGAGAGGCCGCGGCGGAAAGTATACCTGGGAAGGGCCTGCCGACATGGCACAGAACGAGCTGCAGGCGGCGCCGCCGGCCCTCAACGAGAACGACCCTAACTACGTGGACGAGGAGCGGGAGGAGAAGATAGTTAGAGGGGAGGAGAAGGACGTCGGTGATTTGGTGGTTGGGGAGGTTGAGGTGGCTAAGGCGGCGGCGGAGGAGGAAGGTGAAGGTGTTGGCCGACTGGATGTTGATCCCCGTTTGAAGCCTAGAGCTGGGAAAATGGGCCGGCCTGTTTAGGCCCGTTTCCTAAAAAGTACCATATTTTTGACGCCTGCGGCCCTATAGAGCTGGCCCTTCACGGGCTCGGGCTTAAACTCATTTTAATTCAAAATTTTTTTTTAAAAGTTTTACAATTTATTTATTATTTTGCTTTAAATTGGTATACATTATTTTTAAAACTCATAAATTTTTAGTTAAAATAATCATCTAATGTCCAAATTAGCCTTTTTTTTAAAGTTTAAATGAATAAAACATTGTAGAAAATAAAATAAATCAAACCAATTAATAAGCGTTTGCCTGTTATTAATACTCTATTAGGAACTTAGGTGTCTCTCATATTGATAATTTGATATAATGATATTATATTTATTAATTTATTTAAAAAAAAAATTAAACGGGCCTAAAAGGGCCGGCCCGCAGGGCTTCAAGGCTGGTCCTACAGGGGTTGCGGCCCTACAGGGCCGGCCCTTTTAGGCCTGTTTCCATTTTCAGCCTCTAAATCATAGGCCCGGCCTTTATCGGGTTCGGGCCTAAACGGGCTCGGCCTGAATTCCCGACTCTATTGAAGCCCAACTAACTAATTAACATGCGTTGTTTTCCCTGTACTGCTTTCTGCTGCTTGTGTGTTTTTGTATGGGTTGGGCCCCTAATTATCATCCATGCATATTGTTAAATAAAGTTTTCTGATTTTCTCTTCTTCTTGGGATAACATTCTCGAGTGCGGTCCTTCGTCGATCCCCAGGCGCTGAGGCTGTAATGCAACGATGTACTTTTTTTTTTTTTGGTTACAAATGAAAGGACTAAGTCCCAAGAATTAAAAAGACTATCCTAAGGGGATCCAACCCCACAAAAGTCCTTAAATTAACCGGACATACATCCGTTGGAAAAAAAAAGAAAAAAGAAAAAGAAAAACACAAAACAGGACACATCTCCAAAGGGTGGTGGTGGTGCCTTAAACTATCAACTCCTTTGTTTTGCTTTCTGGAATTTGGAAATATGAACCATCTGTAGAACCCAATTGAATTTCTTGTATCTCAAGTAACACTAAGCTACAAATCTTATCCGGAGAATCATCTTTGAGAAAATCAATCAAATTCTACAAATCTTACCCGGAGAATCATCATTAAGAAGATCAATTAAATTCTATTCTAGGATTACCTTGGGAAGTTGATTTTTTTTTCCAGTCATAATGGGCCAGAAAGAGGAAGCGTTATCTTGATCGCAGGCCTGATGGTTGCGGGGATTTCAGGAAGTTCTGTGCCTGCAAAGACAGTAAAAGTGAAAATAAGCCCAATAATTTGTCACGTTCGCATTCGTGGTCTAAGTCGACGTTTACCCCCCGATGTTCACAACTATTTTTAGACAAACGGAGTACGGAGAAAAAAAAATTATCACCATCCAATCAAGGATGGCTGCAGTCAAACCCCCCCACCCTTGTGACTCTTTATCTCTCAATCACATCTATAACCAAATAGTTCGGCCATGGGTATCATCAGAGTATACAACACTAATTGTCTCATCTCTTTTGTTAGTGTTCTTCATCATTCCACAGGTGGACGTCTTCATCCATCTCAATGTCCCTTGACATTGATTCTCCAGAAAGGACATGCGATATAATCCGTTGATCTAAAACAATAGGATCAGAGGCACATAAGCGATTCCTCTGGACAGATTTTTACCACCTTAAGTTCTGTTAGTCTGTTTATAATACTATTTTTCTTTAATGATTGAACAAAAAGTAATCGATCGCCAAAATACAAATATATACGCTTAAATTTTGTGCTTCTTTTCGTCTTCTACTCTCGAGCTTCCCCAATCCCTGTCATTTCTAGCTATGTGTGGACCCTTTATGAGGGTATGAGAAGAATGAGTAGCTAGCTGGTGTAGTAGAAGAAGCATCAGTGTCAAGGATAATTAAGTCGATGAATGTATGGTTTGTCTAAGTTCCTCGGATAACACAATGCTCAGTTTGAGGTGAGATTTCTATTACATGATAGCCATAGCCATAGGCGTCGTTGTTTGTCTTGTTCCCACTTCAATCGCCTAAAACTCGTCATGGAAGGACTTTGAACGGTTTGAGGTAAAACGACCTATCGTCTGCTGGTTTTGGTCTTCGCATCTCTTCTGACTGTTTAATTTGAGATGTTATGGGTTTTTCAAGACGGTTGTTGTGTCATTAAGTGCTTCTACCTAAAGCTCTATAATGGAAATTCTTAAACGTTACCACACTGCTTCAACGTAATTTATGAGAAACTTGTTGAAAAAGCATAAGGCGAATCTACCTAGCTAACTAGCTGGCACCTTTTGAACTTTAAAAACCATGCCCCGTTTCTATTTGCCTTAGTTTATACAACCATGTAATCAATATAAGTTTCAGTTAACTTTTTTTAAAAACAAATTAAGTAAGCTGAATAGTAAATTTATATGTATCATTTTTATATTAAATTAATTTTTCGGACTTATATGTAATCTAACAACATATGCTATGATAAGTTTCTTATGTTGCTTCTTTAGTCCTTTAAAAAAAAATCAACTAAATCTTTTATTATGGATTGAAGGCAATATATTTGAGCGACATATATTATCAGTAAACTTCAGAGAAACATAAAAAAAAATTGACCAATAGAAGGTTACTCCTACCTTGTCACATCTGAGAATGGATCACAGTAGGATGGAAAATAGTCGTTGTGCCTTGTCAAGAAGACGTTACATGATGAACTTTCGATAACAACAATTGCGCCCTAATAAACACGAGTAAAACTAAAACGTAAGCAATTCATTCACCAAAAAAACAAAATTTAAGCAAGTAAAGGGGTCTCTCTTTTGACAGAAAAATATGCCTGTGATAGAGAGATAAGGACATCTTACATCAAATACCTAGGTAAACCTCACCTCTCTCCCTATTATCCGTCTCACAGAAATTCTACATTCTCCTAATAAATGAGTAATTAACGATATTAAAGTTTTTTTAATCGATAAATATTTACAATATTCGGCAGCGGCAAAGGAAAAAGAATAATAGCACAAGATACTGGTATTATAGCAACATCATCGTTAATTGGTGATTGTGAGTTATATATTAAAATCAATGACATAATGAGTGTGGCTGTGGGGCGTGATCACATAAATTTGAATTGCATGCAGATGATAATTGTCAATTAATTAAGGAGTCTGTGTGTGATCATTGTGGATATACTTAGTTAAAGCATCTGTGTTTAATTGGATCATTACCTGGCAACTTCCGTGGCCACTGGCCAACAACGATCACAGTAATAATGATAAACACTGCGAAAAATTATAATGCTGAAATATAATGGGGTCCTTTCATAAAGAATCCAAAGAAATTAATGACAAACTACTCTATGTACCCCACCTTCGCTGCACCTAACAATATACGTGTCTATGTATGAGATTTCAAAGGCTTCCGCATTTTTATTTTTTCAAAGTAAATTAAAGTATTCTGGTTAAGTCAAGCAAGCAAATTAGGCTTATGATAAAGAAAAAAGTCTGTATATATATGTGTGTGTGTCAACCAAAAGATGTAAGTAAAATCAATACTGATTCGAACATGGCACTGCTTAATTATAAAAGTAGGACAAAATAGAAAAACGCATTTGAACTGACAATTTAATACACCTTTCGGTGCATAATTCTTCTGTAACTAGGGGCTTCTCCCCATGCGTTGCACGGGCCGTCATTATCCGGTTGGTAATTTGGCTTGTATAAGTTTGGCTGTTTTGTTGCATGCGAGCATTGTGAGGCCTTTCTTGGTATGGTAAAATGTGCCGCACCTTTTCTATATTTCCAGGTGTTTGGGTACTGAGGTAATGCAATTGCATGTTGTTAGTTGAACTTATAGGAGGCCCAAGTTCACGTATTTCTGATGGGGAAATTCGTTCTTTGGATGTTGTTGTGTTTGTGTTTTGTTGTTATGTAAATTTCTTTTTCTTTGTTGGTCCGTTTGTTTAAAAGGAGAGTGGAGGTCATCAAGATCTCACTGGAAGTAATGAGGGAGACAGTCTGTTATCCTTTATTGCATCATATCATTTCAATTTATTTGCAAAAGTCCGAAGTTGGAGATGGCCGTTTAATATGGCTGTAACATGACAAATCTACATATTTTGCATGCAATTTCTGTCACTTGTTGCTGCCAATGTTTTTGTATTTTAATGATCTATTGTTTTATGCTCTATGCTACTTGCAGTGGTTTTTTGGCCTTGATCATGCCGATGATTCATCTGTCGGCACCTTCTCAATGTTCTTCCCTAGCATATAATGGTACTAGCTCTCTTGGGGGAGGCACAAATCCAACGTGATCTTCGTGACATTAGCGTAGCTGTGAACACATACTGATCCTATTAGAAAGACAAGAGCCTGTGATTAGTGGGTGTGCTTCAGTGCACTTTGTGGTGCTGTGTTTGTATTTGTGTGTCCTATTACTTCTTTGTCTCTTGATGATGCAAAACTGAATGAGCATTAGCGGCACCCTCCTTTGCGGCACATTATATTTCTTGTATGTGTCGTCTGCAACCTCATCTTTAAGCATACACTTCACCTGATTTCCCCTAACGCTTGTTTTTCTTCTGTCATTTGTATGTTTCTGTTTGTATCTTAATACGTAAACGGTAAATGATATACTTGTGCCTCACTTATAATATGTCAATGTAATGCACATCCTTGACTTGTAGTTGCTTGTGGTCGTTGCATCGGTATATAGTTTGTACCGTCCTGGGATCCTGGCTAATCCAACAATATTTGCGAGTGCATTTGAATGGTTGCGTACGTATATTTGTTAGCTAAGAGTTATTTAAATTGGAAAGTATATGGGTAAGCTAAGAACAGTTGTGACCTCTTAAGTATGGCAATGCCGTTTTCTCTTTCACAATTCTGAATAGCAGCAAGCTTTTATATGCATTTGTGGGTATGCTATCTCCTTCATATAAGAGTATGTCTATTTCTTTTTCAAATACGATGGCATATGGATAGTCGCATACTTAGAGTGGCATAGTGTTTTCAACAACGATGAAGTTTTTGAAGTAGGAAGACCGCCCTTCTTTTATGATCATTTTGAACCTGTTGAACGCCGTATGGTCGACCAGTATTGCATGCATTTTGGTGAACTGTAGACATAGTTGATTGGTTGATTGGTTGTGAAAATTGTGTTTGGTGAATGTTATATAATATGTTATTGAAATATTATTTTGTTTCTTTTGAGTCACTATACCTCATTATCCATTAGGATGAAATGTATTGTGTTGGTTGCGTTTCTCTTCTTGTCCCCCACAAACCTGAGGATTCTGACGGCAATTTTGCTGTTTTGGCTGTCATTGTTGAGCATAGCCAATGTTGTTTGGGTTCCTTTGCTGACCATATTTTGGGTGTTGTGGTTGCTGTTTGCTGTGGGTTTTTAGGAATGCAGTGGAGAGATTGTTGTGGTCTATATTTGGAAAAAAATGGGGTTTTTATATGTAGGCTTTGAGATTTCTTTGTGTAATGGTTCATTATTGCAATTATTGATTATTATTTATGACCGATTTTATTTTGGTATTCCTTATTAATTATTGCAATTTTTTATAGTGTTTGTGGATTGGAAAATTATTAGCGGCAGGCTTGTGGTGTTTTCTTTTGTGCCAACGTATGGTTTGTTAATAGCCTAATAGTTGTTGTTATGTATTTGATTTTCAGTAGTAACTGTGGTTTCAAACGTTCTGTTAACGGCACCTACTGGTCTCAATTGGCTAGTTAATTACTATTCACGGTGTGTGATGAGCAAACTCTAAAGGTGTAAAAGCACTAACAATTCAAGAGTACTTGGAAAATAAGGAGAAGCATATAAAAACTAAGCATTTTGATAGGATATTGGAAGTTTTATTTGCAATAGTTACCTGACTGATACAATTCGATTTGCAACTTCATTTTCGATGTCATATATGTGGAGTTGAGAGTACACAGGGGTTTTTCCTTCAGGGGGCAATAAGCTTCCTAGGTAATGGTAGTTTTGGCCACACATTTTAAATGAGTATAGCCTCCGGCCATTATGATTGATTGAGTGGTCTATCTTCCCCCCATAGATGTGAATCCAAACATATCGTTATACGTCTTATGTTGGCTAAGAATTTTTTTGTTTGTGCGTCATCTTTATTGAAGAAGAGCCGTCTGAGTTCAGGTGGTGGTGCCTTAAAGAATGGCATGTGGATCTTTCCGTGACTACAACAGATTAAGAATAGTGGGGGTGAAATTTGTGCTCCTTTGTAGCATCTCATTGTACCATAACAGCGCACCATAATATTGGCACTCGTAGATAGGGTCTCCTTCATCTAGATATCTTGTGGTTGAAATTGTAGCAGTGTTCCTGGGTACGACCTGCGTTGTGGTGGCCTCGTCATTCGACGATTCTTCACTTTCACCTACATTTTAGGTCATAATTTCATTAATCTACCTCAATTGTTAATAGGTTTCTATAGCATTATGTGTTCACGTTCACTTACATCCTTTGGTATTTATTTGAATTGCTTTTGCATTGTGTGTTAGTGATGTTTCTGCTTGACCCTGGAGCTTAGTATTTTTGGATTGCGTTCGTTGTGGGCAGTGTGCTGCTTTGTCAGTTAATTCACATTTCTCGGTTGCTCCTGGCTTATTGTGCAGGACAGTTTGCGAGGCCATACTTTCTGGTTCTGTGTTGCCATTTAATCGGAATTATATATTATTTGCTCACAATTATTATAGAGTTTCTTGGTCTTTTGGCTTCCCATTTGTTTGTGCACCTATTAAGTCCATAGGTTTTATTTGGTTTGCCATTAATGTAGTGATGTTTTGGCTTTTTGTTTTCCGCTTGTTTTGAGTAATCGTTTCGTTTTTGGCTATTAATACTCTCTCCCTGAATGCGAATATAAATATTAGGATGTCTTCATTGGTCAAAAGATGAAGATATTAGTATGTCTTCATGAGTTTGAGGAAGTTAGTCCAAGGATATGGAGTCATTACAAATTCCGCTAACATCAATACTTGTAACTATTATTTAAATGCACATTCAAGCAGCTACCATTTTAATGACTGTAATTATTTGTATGTATATAGTGGTATGCAAATTACCTCTAACAATCATTATTTTGTGTAACTTCATTTGCTTGTACCATTAGCATTTATTTATTTTAGTTAATTTTGTAACCTATATATGAAAACGAAAGCAACAAATGGCACAACATGTTTAATAGTTCATAATTATTTTGTAATATTTTATAATAATATTAATATTAGTGTTGATGTTACTATTAAGTAATTGTAATTTGTATTGATATATTGTGTTACTTTGTTCGTAATGTCATCAATTTTTTTAGTTAATTTTGGTTTTTTATAATAATAGTTAATCATTTGTATGTATGTAGTGGTATGTTAATTACTTCCCACAATCGTTATTTTGTGTAACTTCCTTTGTCTGTAACATCAGTATTTGTTTATTTTAGTTAATTTTATAATCTATCTATAAAAACGAAAGCCCCCAATGGCACAACATCTTTTATTTTCCCATTTGTTTGTGTGCCCATTAAATCCATATGTTTTTTTTGTTTGTCATTAATGTGGTGACCTTTTGTTTTTTTGTTTTCAGCTTGTTTTGAGTAACCGTTTCTATTTTTGTTATTAATACTCTATCCCTAAATGCACATATAAATATTAGAATGTCTTTATTGGTTGAAAGATGAAGATATTAATATATCTTCATGAATTTGAGGAAGTTAGTCCAAGGATATGGAGTCATTACAAATTCCGCTGACATCAATACTTGTAACTATTGTATGGATGCACAACATGTATAATAGTTGATAATTATTTTTAAATTTTTTATAATAATAATAATATTAATATTAGTGTTAATGTTAATATTAAATGATTGCAATTTGTACTCATATATTTTGTGTAAATTTCTTTGTTCGTAATGTCATGAATTTTTTTTAGTTAATTTTGCAACCTATCTTTAAATGCGGGGACCTCCAAAATTCACTCTTCAATCATTAAAAACCAATGACACAACATGTATAATATTTAATAATTTTAATTTGTATTTCCTTTTTTTATAATAATAATGATGATAGGTAATTTCGTTTTTTATTCCTAGCAAGATTGTAAGTAATAATAATTGTCAATTTGTATATTGTGTTTGTAAATTTAACTTGCTCTTTAGTTCAAATTTTTTTTGCTAGAATCGTTTATCATCAATTAATATCATTATTAATATAAATTTGGTGTCTGCATACTCATGTGCTATTTTAGTTCCACTCCTTTAAATCCAATATTCTCTTCAAAAGAAATTGGATTTATTTAACGTTGTCAGCATTACAAAGCACTGGGAACAACAAATTGCTTAAGTGTAAGTTAACATAAAATAAAACAAAATCAACACTCTTGTATTTATTTCTCTTTTTTCATATTCTTCATGACTTCAACTATGCAAGATGTTGTAGCATGTATTGTACCAGGGCTGACATGTTTATGCTCAATAATTGACTCCTTTGTAATCTTCTATTTCTTGGGCACTTACTTATGGGAGCTCAGTTGTTGAGAAACTGTCATATTGGCTTCTTCATTTGTTCCCAAAATGTGTTGCACCTACGATTTGCAAAATGGGATGTTAGCGTCTACATTAGATGTAGGAATGTAATGTGTCAAAGTTCTTTATATTTACATGGTTACAAGAGCACCTTGGTGTTAGAATTAGAATAAGTAAATTGGGCTATAAGTTGCGGATCATCTGAGAATTGCGTAATTAGCATGCTACTTGATGGATGTTGTATGTTGTGCTCTTTGATCCTAAACTTGATTATTGCTTTCTTCCCTGTGTAACTACTCAATTCCTTTTGGAAAGAGTACGATGTTCCTTCCTGGTCAAAGTAGATGAGCAATAATTGTGGTATTATTATAATGTATTAAATAGTATAGTGTACTACATTTCCTATTTTACCTCGTCCAGCTTGTTGTTGAGCTGCTCAGCTGTGCATCCCAGAAGTTGAGTTGCATGCCTATTGAAGAACATTACAGAACATTTGCCAGTAGCATCAAAGATCCTGTAATGCAGTTTGAATCTGTGATAAATCTATCACGATCAGTGGTTTGTTTGATTTAGTGTGGGCGGGTGTGAAAATCAATAATTTTATAAGTTTTAGTGAAAATGACATGAACATACTTGGGTAGAGTTATCAACACTTCCTTCTTACAATTGTTGCATGTAAGCTGACCTTTTTCATAGGTTGGTTTGGAGTCACGCTGGTACCCATCATAGGTCCACCCATATGCTGTTTTGAGTTTCTGGATACATACTGTTGAGACAATCTCACACTCCTATTTCCATTGGTACACAGGCATGCAATGACAACTTATTTTTTCACTTAGTCATTATCAAAATGAATCAGGCTGCACAATGTAAAAAAATACCTTCTTAATGTTGCATAAATCTCCAAGGGGTATCCTAGTAGGAAATGTCAACATGTCCTCATTGCTAATGTTGGGTTTCACAATGCTGGTTATCTGGTAGAAACTTTGTTTTGCGCCCGGAGTCATGCTAAGGCTGCTCATGAATTACAAGTATAAGTGACCACACTATATTTTATAAATAATCATAAATTCATAAATTGCCTATTGACATCTACTATGGAAAACATTACTTACCTGTCAAGTAGCATCCTTCCCTCAGGGATTTCAGGATTGAATAAAACTGTTGTAGCTTCTAGAGCATTAGTAATGTGGCCATATGCTGTCAAGTGTTTAATAATGTCATGTAAAAGGGATCATGTGCTTAGTCTTTTAAGGGTTGTACAATTATTTACCTTTATTTTTGTTCAGCTTCGCAAACCTGATAACAACTACAATTGATGGCTCTATTTTAGCATGCTTGTTGTTAAATATTTGCGTCGCACAGTTCCCAACTAGTACTACATTGACTGTAACATCACCGCACAACAATCATATCAGTAAACCTAATTATTGAGTATTCTACACAATATAATAATAGTGGTACATTAAATGGAGAAAATATTACTCTTTATCTGCAAGGGTGAGATTAAGTCATTTGAAGGTCTTAGATCCTCTTTGTTGATCTTCTAATCCTCCAAAAGCTTGAAGGAACCTAATGACATCTTAAAAGAGGTTTGCCTTGATGTTTAAGCGCTTGACCACAACAAACGAACATGACAATGACTTTTTAGAAATATAGGTTTCTAAGAATATCTTACTACAAAGCACTAACCAATTAGTTCTTCATTATTTGTGGTGTAATCTGCAGTATTTTTAATAGGGACAAAGTTATAATTTTCTGTTGGAATTTGCAAATCTGGTCCTTGAAAAAATGTCATATTGTGAAACTGAATTCTCCATGAATGGGGAGTTATTTTATATTGGTCATTGTTGTCTAAAGGCTCAAAGTTTTGGAACTAAGAAACATCACCTTCTTTAAGTTCCTTCATGAAATGCTCTCTCAGTTGTTTTTGAGTGACAAAACCTTCAATTATGGCACCCTGCATTTATTTCATGTAAAAATGTAAGTGTCATTGTAGAAATTTGTGTATAATTAGCGAGATTTCATGAATGTCAAACATGTTCATCCACCAAAATTATGCCCACCTTCCAGGCATCATACAATGGACTATTTTTTCTCCCAACCATCTTCCTAAGAACGAGTGCAACAATAACCCAAGTGTCTTTACTATCATTGATTTGATAAATCAGGTCTCGCTGCATAGTTGACATTTTGGAAGGTTAAAATAGTTCTTTAATGTGTGGATGCCAAATGTGGTTGGCAATGTGTTTTTTCTGGGGGGGCCTTTTATCCACAATGCAATACTCTAATTCTTATCTAAAATGTCATTTATCATATATGGGATATGGAAGGACATGTGATGTTTACATGTTTTTTTAAATGAATTTGTTGAATAAATAGGATAATGTGGAATGGGTTTAATTTGGGTTTCATACTATATTCCTAAATATTTTTTATTTTTATGTGGTGGTTAGAGGTGTTTTAAAATGAATTAGTTGAATAAAAGAACATAATTTAGAATGGGTTCATTTTGGGTGTCATAATATATTCCTATATATTCATATATGTTTTAATCTCAATGGCTTTTAAAGGCTTGGGTGTTTTGTGGGAATACAATTAAAGACAACAAACTTGGGGGTTTTGCGGAAAGATAATTATGGGCGGTTTCCTGTATATTAATCTCAATCGCTTAATCATCTTTGAAAGTTTGATGTTACTTGCTGAAGTTTCAAACTTGGAAGAGTCAATCAATTAAGTCTAGAAGGTTTGTGAATTAATTAGCTTGGCCGGATGAAAACTATTCTTGATATATGTGTGTACTATATATACATATGTAAGTGAAATTATTAAAATAATGTGATTAGACGGTTAGGAGTAGACTCAATTTCTTTAATAACGAACTCCCTACAAATGATCAGCTGTAGGCCGCCTGATAGAAACCTAACATATTTCCACCCTTAATGATAGTTGAATTTAAAGCACTTATTAGCATCTTTGCATTCCCAAGACTTAACCAATAAAGATAAAGTAATTATTAGCGGCGGTGCATTTTCAATGAAGGATTATCTAATGTCGTTTTATTAGAGCCTAATTTTTGTAACTATTTTTTACTTCTATTAAATCACATAATAGTCTATTTGCATTCCCAAAGTGTATCAAAAAAAGATAAAGTAATTATTAGCAGTCGTATAATTAACTGCAATTTGAATGCAGTGTTATTTATAATGTTTTATATTTTTGTTAGAAGTTAATTTTATGACTTTTTATTTATTACTTATTATTATTTTTGTAATTAATGCATGCACTATTGTGTCTTTCTGAATGCCTCAACCGTTTGAATAAAGAGATTATAAATTTTGATTATTAATAAAGGCACGGGGAATACCTAGTCATTGATAAAGACTGTGGAATGTTAAGTGTTCCAATTAAAATTCAAAATGGTTTTTTCATTTTTTTTTTCCATTGAATGTATGCTCCTATTATGTCCGTCAGAATGCCCAACCTTAATGGCATGTTTGTACATTATGATTTTTTTGGGGAATGTTATTTTAAAAATGTTAGTTTCCTAATAATGGAATATGAAAGGGCACATTAAAGGGTGCGTAAAATATCGTCAAGCTTCTCAAACTAAAAACGGACTCTTAAAGACTGACTATAGTACTGCAGTATTCTAACAACGTACTAGATAAAAGCAGCAACAAAGAAACATCAGTCCACTCCACTGTGCGCCGTCAACAAAAACGGATGGAAGCCACGTTAGTACAAGCTTTCATGAGATATATTAGATTAGATAGATATTAGATACGAGTAACTCTTTTTTCCAACACACACAGAGCAATGGCACCTTCGTGAAGAACATATATAAGGGTCAATTCTGTGAAGAAGAAGAAGATAGACCTGTGGACAAGCTTAGGGTTGAAGTATAAGGAGTAGTGGGATAAGGTGGAATGTCCAGTCCTAAAGTGACATATATAGGCACACTATGAGCATATTGCAGAGAATATTTTGAAATCTCACCACCCATTACCCAAACCCTACTTGGTGTCTCTGTACGAGTAAATGATTCGAAGACAAAATAGGCGTATCATCAAATATCACCCATGTGTTACTTGCCTTGGTATCAATAGGTGCCCCACAAAACCAGCTTTTTGCTCCCAAGCCCATCTCACGAAATAACATAATTGAACTCCACCTTAACATTATGTTATAACAAGCAAACACAGCAGTATCTTTTCTTCTTCAATATACAGATCTGGAACTGTAATTGTAATTTTATCTGTAGTTGGAACTTTGATTATGGGATGTGGATCCATCCATTGGGAATCTATCTCTGCTTTTGAAAAGGAAAAAGTAACATATATACTTCTTTCAGTTGAAGTGTCGTTCGTGGAGTAACGATCCTTTTGTTCATTTGGCTTCTTCTTCAAACTTTTATGAGTGAATTTTATTAAAAGCTGAAATACGTATATGCACGTTTTCTGGGATCAACGCTTTCTTCGTCTGCAAGACAAACAAGCATATATAAAGCCACCTAAAAAAAAAACACTTCCCAACGGTAAATGATTCACTTTTGAAGTTGTGATCTTAATCAGTGGTCTGTCCTTAACACCATTGAGCGCACAATGCACAATTATGTTGACCGATATGCTTGAAATTATTAGGTGGGGATTAAGAAAGATTTGACTACTAGCTGTTTTATAATATTATCCCCACTAACGTGTTCCCTAAGCACAAAAAGATCCATTTTGTAATTACCTAGCTACAATTTAATTTTTGTCACCGAAATTTTATCAGTGCAAAAATCCAAGTGCTTCATGATATCATAAATTTTCGTTGCATTTGTCTGTACGACGGGGGCTAAAAATTACAAAGGAATGTAAGATGAGATTAATAAGCATAGGCAGTTTCCATGAATAATAATGATGGACAAAATGAAATTTAAGTTTACTTTTAATAATGATATCAACACGCCGATTAAGAATTCTATTTATATATAATTTGACTACATGCCCGACTATTAGGTGAAGATTTAGAAAGATCTGTGACTTGATGATTTTGATTATTTACGTATAATTTCCGGCCACTTCCCCCAGAATTGCTCTTGTTATGTAAACTACAGTCCACAGCCTTAAATTTTGGTCACTAATTAAATTTTCACCACAACCTTGGTTTATAGCAATTGGGAATTGGATCCTCTAAATTCTTTCGCCTGCTTCTCTTCGATCATTTTTTATTTTATCTAATAATGAAGGAAAATAATAAAGCTTCTGTTGATCATAAAGTACTCAGAGAAATCACTTGAATAAGCATCAAATAAATTCTTATAAACACAAAATAGGTCATTGCACTATAGCACGGTAACGTTAACAGGCCATTCCTCTATTTTTTATGGGGGGGATAATTCCACTTCTAACTTAAATTGAATGATGTTCATTTAGGAAAAAATATTAAGTTTGGAAATGACTGAATTATGTAATCTATTGACATCATAATTGAGTTAATTACTCCCTCCGATCCCAATTATAAGATAAAGTTGATTTTTTTAGAGAAATTAAGGAAGCTAATTAAATTACTTTAGAGTATTTATATTTATATTTTTTTCTTTAAACTAATTAGTTTGATTAATAAATTAATATATAATCAAAGGATACATAACATATGATATGATTAAGTAACTTATTTAGCCTCCTTAATTTCTCCAAAAAAATTAACTTTATCTTATAATTAAGACTGAAGGTAGTATTAATTATCAGAAGCAATTTTGTACTATAGCCAGCCACAACAATAATAACCATCGAGTTCATCGCAATTTGCTTAGTCACATTCTGAAATTATACTATTGACTATGTGTGTGTTTGGTAAATCTCCAAACCATGGTTTCAAACCATGGTTTACGAAACCCGAGACAAAACTCCTTTCACACACTTACCTCGTAAGTCGTAAAGGTTATTAAAAAAAGCTAATACAAACACATATATATGTGTTTGTTTGGAATAGCTTATTTTTAAGTAATAAGTGCTTATAAATCGTGATTCACGATATACGAGGTAAGTATGTGAGATGATTTTTATCTCGACTTACATAATAAAGACTTATTTTCTAAATTTAAGTGATATGAAACACACACTATGGCTTCAACCCTTTTTTTTTAAGGAAAAGAATTCTCAACGGAAGGCCACTGCAAATCATGGGACCCGAACCACCAATGAGGGGCCCATCCTCCCCCGGGGCTCCCAGGACCAAGGCGTGACGTGAATTTATAGTTGTCCCGTGTATAACATTTATGATTGATTAGTTTTAAGAATTCGGAAAAACAAAACCTTTTAAAAATAGTTTTTACGATTTATAAAGTAAGTATGTAAGATGAGTTTTATTTCGATTTATAAAAAAGAGCTTTTAAAACCGCGGTTTAGAGCTTCCCCAAACACACAATAAGGTTCAAATCTATCTCAAAGTTTTTTTTTATTCAATGTTATCTCAGAAATATGAAAAAATAACAATGTTACCTTTTGTTTTTAAAATTTTAACAGTTAACATTAATTTTTTAATAATTATTTTTAACAATCATTATTAATTTTTCAATTATATGGGACGACATTACCACGTTTTAAAACTTTATAGATGACATTGAACTAAAAAAAAACCTTTTGGTGCAACATTGCTCATTGGCAAAAACTTTTTAAAAAATTTTGCATCTTGATCCAAACATTTACACAAAAATATTTTTTATTAATTGTTTCCTCCAATATTAAATATACACATACACACATATGAACTATAAATTTATTTTGATCTTAAGCATAATAATATATTATACTTTATTCTCAATTTATACTGTTTTATAAACACTCTATAATAATTATATATGTTAAGTAGGGGTGTTCAAAGTATCCCGGTCCCGATTGTCCCGGCCCGATCCCGGATATTTTATCCCGGGAATTTCCCGTCCCGGTCGGGACCGGGATCATACCTTGTGATCCTTGGAATTCCTGGCCCCGGTTTTTTTTATTTTTATTTTTTCCTTAAAAAATAATTTTTTATTTTATTTTTATATTTTTTACCCTATAAATTAAGTTATCATTTAATAAAATGTATATAACATATTTAGTTAGAGTTAAATAATATATATCATGATACAAATCATAACTATATAATGTATAAAGATAATAACAACAATGATGAATGTGATAATAATATGTTATTCTTCAATTCTAGCTCAATTTGTGTGATTTTTATGATCTTATTAAGTATTAAATAATCACTTTAAACACTAGATTATAAAAAATTTAACTAATATAATTATATTATTAAAACCGGGAATTCCCTGTCCCGGTCCCGGCCACCCCCGGGACGGGAACCGAGAATGGGTGATTTTCAACACCCCTAATGTTAAGGGATTTTTTTTTTGTAACGAGATTTTTTTTTATCCATGGGTAGATAATGTTTAAACGGATAATTTAAGGAAAATAGCACAATTTTTTTTTGCGATTAATTAGCTGAACTTATTTTTTTTTATTTCAATAAATTAATTATCAAGTTATTATATTCATATTTGAATAGATAGAGTAGTTTATTTACCAAAATTATACTCTATAAAATTATCATACTCATACTAACAAGATACTCCCCTTCCTTAATGTAAGATATATTTGTGGAATTGATCTTAATCCTAAATGTAAGATAAAGTTTTCATATTTATCAATATTTTTTTAATTTACCCTTATTGATATTCTCTTAATAATAATCAAAGAGGAGAGAGAAGAAGGGAGTTAAAAAATATAGTTAGAATGTTTTAGAAAATACATGTGATATTAACTAATTTAATCAACACCCTTAATCTAATCAAATTAGGTAAATATATTTTATATGACAAATCATAGGAGGATCATTCGGTTGGACATAAAAAAATATTATTCTAGGTCAAGGTACGGAACTACTCCCTCCCGTTCTGAATAGAGGACAAGTTGATTTTTTTGAAGGTATTAATAAAGATAATTAAATTACTTTAAAATATTTATATTTATCATTTTTTTTCAAATTATTTTATTTAACATATAAATTAATAATAATCTAATGATACATAATATATGATATGATCAAGTAATTTATTAGTTTTTTTAATTTCTTTAAAAAAAAGTAAATTTTATGTTATATTTGGAACCAAACGAAGGAGTATTACGTTTACGAAGTCAAGTGAACCAGGAAATGGGACAATAACATAGGCACACGGGTAAATGGACTTCAGAAATTGGACATGGTCCGCTGGCGCGTTTTTCTTTGTTTTTTTTGGGATTCCGTTGCAGCCCTTATTCTCTTAAATTAGTTATATTGAGCAGAGGCCAAAAATACTAGTTATATTTATCATTGACCATAGTTAAAGGGCCAATATTGTTAAAACGTAATTTAGGAATGTGGAATGTAATTGAATAAAATACACAGTGAAACGGGGAAAATTTTTATGAATATAATTTCTAAAAAAAATAAAAAATGATTGTTTTTTTGTTACGTGCTATTTATAAGTGATTAATTCACATAATACAGTAATTTGGTTGATATGATGCAGGCAATTTAGCCAGTTGTAGTGTGTCTTACAGAATTAATGGAGAAAAGTTTTTCTTCGTCGAAAATGGAGCAGAGTTTCCCGGAAAGCTATAAAGAACAGTGACCGCATAGCGGCGTATTAAGGTGTGGGGCATCCTCAAGGGAGCAAAGAAACATTATAAAAAGGGCTCAAGAGAGAGAAGACACCACACAAAAAACATTCCTTTATTTCTTTCTTTGTTATTTTATTTTTGATCTTCTTATTTGCCTCTTTCAAGTTTGCTTTATTCTCTGCGCGCAGCTCTTGTGAGTGTGGTGTAATGCAGCTTCTGCTTCTGTTCTCGTTTGATAATAGAAGGCAGAAGCTGATAAGATTTTGACTTTCATTTCAGAAAGGCGAAAAAGGAAGCACGCAACCCCATTTGCTTTTTCCATCTATCACAAGTCCTGAGTTTTGAGATCCACCCCCACCGTTTTCCTCTTTGCTTCCTCGTGAGTCTTTGCTACTTAGTGGGGCTCGGAGCAAAGAGTACCTGACATTCCCAGATCTACTTCCTTTGTTTTGCTTGCCTCAGAAGCAAAACAACAATAAAAAACACACCAGCTTCTTCAGCGGAAGCCATTTCTTTTAAATCCTTCTCCAAAGTGAGGCCTGGCACTGGCAGCTCTGTATTTGCCATGGATCGGCTTGCATCCACCACTATTCTGCCAGATGCGTTTCAAGGGGCCAGAGATGACATTTCCCTGCAAATTGGGTTGATTTGGAGTCAAATCAAGGTCCCATTGATCGTGCCGCTTTTGAGAATAGCAGTGGTTCTGTGCCTGATCATGTCCTTGTTGATGTTCATCGAGAGGGTGTACATGGGCGTCGTCATTACCTTGGTGAAACTATTCGGGCGAAAACCAGAGAAGCGCTACAAATGGGAGGCCATGAAGGACGACATAGAGCTGGGCAACTCGGCTTATCCAACGGTGCTTGTTCAAATCCCAATGTACAACGAAAGAGAGGTACTGCCCTGCAACTCGAACTTTGGCCTCGTAATAAACAGAGCGCGTAATTTATCCAACCCCCTGTTCATATTGAGTTCGATATATACTTATTGTTATGCAAAATGCAGGTATATCATCTGTCCATTGGAGCGGCTTGTGGGCTTTCTTGGCCTTCAGACAGGATCATAATACAAGTTCTGGATGATTCCACTGACCCGACGATTAAGGTAGGAAAGGCACTTGTATATGATTGGTTGGGGCATATATATATATATATATATATTCAGTGATTCTGAGAAGTGAAGAAGTTAAATAATTGCAGAGCATGGTGGAGATGGAATGCCAGAGATGGGCTAGCAAGGGCATAAACATAAAGTACGAGATAAGGGACAACAGAAACGGGTACAAAGCAGGGGCTCTAAAAGAGGGCATGAAACGAAGGTACGTGAAGCAGTGTGACTACGTGGCCATTTTGGACGCCGATTTTCAACCAGAGCCTGATTTCCTCTGGCGCACCGTCCCGTTCCTCCTCCACAATCCTCAGCTCGCTCTTGTTCAGGCTCGCTGGAAGTTCGGTGAGTCTTCCTTTTCACTTATTCATCTATCTGTTTTGAGCTAGTAAGTTCTGAAATTGCAGATTTATTTTAGACAAGCGTCGGTCGCCCATTTTTCCGTTTAGTTGGGGAGACATGGGCCCCATCTTTGTGCTTCAGTAGCCCTTACAAATCACCCTGATTAATAATTATAATTAGCCCCAGGTTGTCTTGGATTTAAATTTTAAACCCCGCGTGGGAGAATAATCACCTCTTCCATTGATGGGGCCCACTTTTATACTCGCCTCCAAATACACATAAATCCCACCAGTCAGGACTAAATTTAATTTCTACCACGTAGACTTACAAAATTTTGATTATCAAGCATATAAATACTAATAATTTATATATGTAAAGCAGCCATTAAGAAATTTATCTTCATTTTAATGGTATCAACCTGTGGGCTTTGAGTCCAACACGTGAGATTTTTCTTACTAGATAATTTAGATAGAAGATATTTTGGCACTCTTAGGAAAGATCACATTAAGGAAATTTCCTTAGTTTAGCTTCACAAGCACGCTCTTTCTTTCTTTCCTTTGTTTTTTGTTTTTTGTTTTTTTTTTATTGAATTACAATTGATGTTTTTTTTCCAACTTCGTTCGGTATCGTTTTGTCTGGAATCCCGTGGAAAGTTATCCACATACCGTTTGATGACCAAGTCCGTGTATTTGGTTCTGGTCAATATCGATAGTTTATTTATGGTAGTAGCAGCGCCAGCCCTGATAGCTGATAGCTTCTATTGCCGAAAAGTCAGATAAACATGCAGGCCAAAAAAAAAAAGTCATATAAACATCGGGCCTTGCGGGAAAAAAAAAATCTGATTTGCAAGTCAAGACGTGGAAGTGGAGGCTAATACGCTGATCTTAGCATGGGAGTTGCTATCAATGGCAGTATCTTAGCATGGGAGTTGCTATCAATGGCAGTTTAAGATTAATAAATTAACGTACAAGGTTATAGGAGGTGGACAATTGAGACAGGAGCCCAAGTTCTGTCCTAGATAGTACTACTATCTGGTTTTTTTCATGTGCTTTGTGAGTAGTACCTTGCAAGGTTGCTAAAATGGGACAACTCGTGCTCTTAGTCCCCTAACCATAAATAGCTTTTGCCGCTATCTACTAGCTGAAAAGCAACCCCAGAACTTAATGCTGGTATTGTTCACAAATCAAGCCAAATAAATTAGTTTTCCATGCATTTTAATATATATGCATATATATATTTGATATCAATGATGTTTGGATAAAAAAGAATTGGGCCTCCAGAAATGAAGAGTCAACCATACGAAATAATGAGGCTGACATTCCTAAAAAATTTTAGGATAAGTGTGTAATTATGGTTAAAAAAACATTAGAATGTGTGATTTTCAATCAGATTTTTTTGGCTTCAGGAACCTTCATAAATAGTGACGTAGGAATGGATATGAATGAAACAGTGTTTCTATGTTTGCAGTGAATTCGGACGAGTGTTTGATGACAAGGATGCAGGAGATGTCGCTAGATTATCATTTCACGGTGGAACAAGAAGTAGGCTCTTCCACTTATGCCTTCTTCGGATTCAATGGTAACAATGAGGCAAATATTCCACATGCCTTCCAAGTCAATTTCGCTTTCTTCTTCTGCTAACGAAGCCAACGAATTTTACAAGAGCGAAGCACTACTTCAACACAATTCTGACGTGATAATATGAATTCACATCCCATTTTGTGCTCTTATAATGATGCAGGGACTGCTGGAGTATGGAGAATATCCGCTCTGAATGAGGCTGGTGGCTGGAAGGATAGGACCACTGTGGAAGATATGGACCTCGCTGTGAGAGCCAGTCTCAAAGGCTGGAAATTCCTCTACTTAGGCAATTTAAAGGTTTGCTTCCTATCATACCATGCAACTTGATATATACTGGGTTGCCACAATATTTAATTTTCAATGTTTGTGAAAATTCTTCTACCATTGCCTCAGGTTAAGAACGAACTACCAAGCACTTTCAAGGCGTATCGCTACCAACAACATCGCTGGTCTTGTGGTCCCGCCAATCTTTTCAGGAAAATGGCACGGGAGATTATGACCAGCAGGGTATGGTTATTGGTTGCCTCCTTGTAACGTCCAAAATGCAAACTGTTATAATACTGGCTATATTCTGTTCAACCACCGAATTCATTTATATACCGTCTATTACAGAAAGTGTCCTGGTGGAAGAAGATACATGTGATCTACAGCTTCTTTTTCGTTCGGAAAGTTGTTGCCCACATCAACGCATTCATATTCTACTGCATAGTATTGCCTGCAACTGTCTTGGTGCCTGAGGTCGTGGTCCCAAAGTGGGGAGCTGTATATATCCCTTCCATCATCACCCTTCTTAATGCAGTTGGAACTCCGAGGTCTTATTTTCTTTCATTCTCTGTCACTAGCTAACGGTTTTTCATAACATGTGAGGGGTATTTTATTGAATATGTTCTTTGTTTCCCACGTACATTTCAGGTCACTGCACTTACTAGTCTTTTGGATTCTGTTTGAGAATGTCATGTCTCTACATCGAACAAAGGCAACCATTATTGGTCTGCTAGAGGGAAGTCGAGTGAATGAGTGGATTGTCACTGAAAAACTTGGAGATGCTCTCAAAGCTAAAGCAGGCACTAAAGCATCTAAGAAGCCTCGCTTGCGGATTGGAGACAGGGTTCACCTGTTAGAGCTTGGGGTTGGATTTTACCTCTTCTTCTGCGGCTGCTATGATTTCCTGTTTGGGAAAAACCATTACTTCATATTCCTTTATACACAAGCAATTGCCTTCTTTATCATGGCCTTTGGATATGTTGGCACCTTTGTTCCCAACTCATAGAAAGAATGAACTTATTGACATGAAGTGATCTTCATTCAGCAGATTCAGTTACCTTGTCTTGGTCATCTAAGAAAGGATGGTGATCCTTCAAGGCTATGAATCATAAATAGTCGTGACTCCATATTGTTAATTAGTTTCTTTTTGTGAATATTGAATATCCAGCCGCGATAAGAAATTACAGGTGTTCTTCCCGTATGAAGTATACGAACTAAAAAAAGTTAAATGGCATTGATCCTCGAGAGGTGAAATAGCTTTGATTGAAAGATTCTGTGACTCTTTTAAATTTGATATTGGTACTTTACTTTTAATGTGCCCCTTCTTTGTCTCTTTTGAAAATAAACCAACAGTCTCGTATTGGACATTCAGCTGTGACTCGGACTCTGTTGATGTTAAATTGGCACAGGAAACTCAAGTCTTTCAATCGTGTATGTTCGTAGTTGAGACAGGAAGATCAATATTTAGGATAAAGCTATCACTTTGTCCCTTTTGTTTCAGTAAGCTTGGGAATCCCACCTCCAGAATCGAACAACAATTCTCACACAAGTCCATGCATGGCCAAAATTGAGCTAAGCTACCCCGCATCTCGAATTATCGGCCTAATGATTTGAACGTGTTCCTTTCTTTTTTTTAAATTGAAAAATGACTATATTTGATAAAATAATAAAAACTGTTCGATATATGATACAGACAGGAAGCGGGCCACAATCCTGATTATAGAGAAAGGATTATTTTGGCGCAAGTTTGAACTTTTTTGTGTTATATATATATAACAGACAACCGCAAGATTAAATTAGCAGGTTTGCCCGAGAGGTTAAGGGGGAAGACTTAAGATCTTCTGCATGTTAAGTGCGCGTGGGTTCGAACCCCACAGCCTGCATTTGGTACATACATATTTTTGGGATAATATGAATATTTATTATAGTTATAAACAATGAGAACAAAATTATTTTCTAAGGAAATTACTCAATAATTCCCCGTAATCTATATTCATTTTTTATTTGTTATAATTATAAACTACGAGAAAAACTTCTTTATTTGGTATATATAGGCAAAAAGTTTCTTTTTTAGGAAATGACTCAACAATTCCCTGTAATATATATTCATGTTTTAATCTGATTCCTATACTACGTACATTAATTCAACAAGAACCCATCCAAATTGCCAAATGAAATACTCTTAATCTCTATAATTTACTCAATTACGAATTCATCTTTTTTCTCTTTGTTTGATGGAAGATTACAAGTTAATCGCTAATGTTGCTACTTGGCATTTGGTAGCCCTTAATATGTGAGTATAGTTTTCTTTTCATTTTTTCTTTCTTTTTTTCCTTAAAAAAAGTTGGCATTATGACTATCTAGGCGGCACGGCTCATCCAAACATTCCGCCATCATAACCAACCTCGTACAGTCACACAAGCAACTTATAAGCCCCTGGTTGCGTTTTGACGAACCCTAATCTAAATATTTGATAAGTACAATAATTGGTTCTTACGAGAACAAAAGCAGATGGATCAAATTAAAATGGATTGCAGAGTAAAGTTCAATTTGTTAATTTTCTCGCACTCGCTTCATCCGTAAAATTTACCAGTGTTTTTATTTGTTTTTTTTTATGGGGTGGTGGCCGCAATTTTTTTGTTTAAGACAATACAGGGAAGGTCTACAATATGACGGTGGCACATCCAAAGAGGTGGCGGCGGGTTTGACTGGAATTTGCAGGCAAACCTAACGAACCTTTTTTGGACCATTTAAATTCAGCGGCATTGCTTGCATTTCCCTCGTGAATTAACATTAATGCCTACCACAATAGGTACAAAGCACTTCACCAGACGCTGCTAAATAAAAGTGTCCCATGTGTTTTCCCTGCAAAATAATGGAATATGCCTTTTCGCACAATCCATTCCATTCTCAAATAAAACGTCCACGAAATGGCACATACGTAAACATTATTGATGGAAGTCCCTATTAACGTGGAATAGGATAATTTTAAAAAAATAACTACTTGGGAGACAAAGTTAAATGAAAATAATTACAAAAGCACAGGGGGTGTATTTTGTGATGTTTGGGTTCACATTTATGCCATTGGCCTTTTAACTTAAAAGTGGCTTCTAAGAACAAGCCCATAATTGCCGTTTCTTTTTCGCGGTGACACCTGTGGTGGGTTGCAGAAGACCGTTAGTAGGGCATTAAATTTGCTGCTTGTCCTTGTAAAATTTGTTGAAGCTGTCATCTGTCTCCTTCTTGTTCACGCATCTCTAGTTCATAGCAGTCCGTTGTTGCACGTGGTGGTTTTCCGTCTCGATCTCATCGTGAACATCGTCACCGTCCGTGGGTGGTCCTTCTCCGAGCTCTGCCATCTTTGATTGTCTTCTGTCATGATCTGTGGGTCTTTGCGGTTTTTCCGTTATTGCATGCCGGCTTTTTCAATCCTTATCTGATCTTGAATATCGTCGGTGTCCGGCGGTGGGATGTGGTGGCTCTCCAATCTCTACCCTGTTCTCAGTTTTCTGATGTCGCGATATGTGGGCCTTGGAGTTTGTTGGGCAGATCCGTTCGTGGGTGTTGTAATCGGTGCTCCCTGGAGCTACTGTGGTGGCCAGAACAGTGTAAGGTCGCCGGATCTTAAGTCTTCGCCTCCTGAGGCTGTGTCCGTCATCTCTTGCTGCACCAACACCCAGCCACAGTCGCATAAGTTCTTTCTTGACCTCTTCTTGCTTTGTCCTGCATGGCAATCTGTTCTGTGGTGTGAACCATAGTTGAACAGAACGGTCTCTTGCTATAAATGAATAATGGTGATATGGTCTGAAAAAGCATAATGATCGTGTTTTTTTTTTGTTATGTGGTAAAAATATACATATAAACTGTTCTTTTAATTTGTTAACTCGAAAAGAAAAAAGGGAAAAGGAAACTCATATGCTTCAAACAACTTATTTCAGTACACAAATAATTCAAATATCATAACAGAGCATGACTCTCTTCGTCCCTCTCAGTCTCTCCACGTGAAGAAGCAAGTTCGTTTCTTAGCTGCCGCTGAAAAGATTGGGTTTGTGTCTTTCCTTTGCCCTATGGGTCATAAAAATTTGTGTGTTTGAAACTTGCTTGGCGATCTTGAGTGTGTGCTTCCACCTGATGCATTCTTCCTGTCACTCATTTTGTTTGTGTTTTATTTTTCACTTTATTGATTTGACTCTATTTTATTAGTAGAGGAAGAGAACAACAAAAAGTTGTTTTTCCTTATACTCAATAGCCATGAATGTTCAGATCCCATTTCATTGTGTATTTAGTACAAATATAGTACTTCTATTACTTTAAAATTGATGGTTCAAGCTCCCAGGTTATTTTGACTGGTTTGTTTAATTAGTACTAGGGGGTGCGCGTATTTTAATTGCCACTTAAACCATACACAGAGTAATAGCAGCTTGTAATTCAACTGCAATAAAATAATTATGTGTGTGTGTAAAAAAAAAATATATATTTGTGTTAGCTTGCCCATTCTTGACGTAGAAATATGAATAAGGACAAAAGTAGCACAACGTGGGATATAAGTTTTACAAGGGTTTTCATCCATAAATGCATTGATCAAATATACAAGAAATAACATCGAGGATCATCATTTCCGAAGGACGGGTGGAAGAACATTGTGTCTGGATTTAATGAAAAAGCAGGAAAATCATATAACAATAAACAACTTAAAAATATGTTAAACAGCTTGAGGAAAGAATGAAAGGCATGAGACAAATTATTCTAAAAAGCGATTGGTATAGCCTTTGACAATACAAGGAATATAGTGATTGTAGAAGATGAGTGGTGGGAGAGGAAAACAAAGGTACAGAATTGTTAGCCTTTAATAATAAGTTGTATTATTGTCATTATTATTTTAGCTAAGGTGTTGATTTTGGTAACTTATATGTATGCAGGAGAATTCGAAGGATGAAAAGTATAGGTACAAAGGCTTGATTTTTGCCAAAGGATTACATATATTATTCAAGAATGTTACTGTATCGCGAGACAAAATGTTTACACCATCTTCAACGCAACGGATGTCATTGGGAGATGGTGAAGAGGGTGTGTACCGAGTACCGACACACAATGGATCTAGAAGAAGGATCAGGTGATAGTGAGAAAGATCTTGTAAGTGCTACTACTGGGGGTAGTGTGAGAGTGACACTTGATTTGGAAGGCATAACATTGACAACAAACACTCCACCTAGTGATTCAGCAAGCATTGGGAAGAGAAAGAACAGTAAAGGGTCGGAGACATCAAAAAAGGAGAAAATTTAATCCTCGAAAGTAATAATAGATGCTATTTACATGATAGCTAGTGCATCTAAGAATAGAGCATATACCCTTAAAAAGATCTCCACTGATGATGCACCAGTGAGTGAGGTTGCAGCTAAATTACTGACCATTCTGGAAAATTGCTGACGACAATGACTTTTGCCACCAATAGTGTAACATGATGATGCACCAGATTGATCGCGACATGTTTGTTGGACTGAAAGGAAATAAATGTGTCCTACTACACTGGTTGCAGGGGACATGCTTACAACAGCTTATCACTTCATAAACCCTTGAATCACTCAATTCCATTTTATGTCATTTTTGAAAACTTGGCTATGTGTAATTATAACTATATGATTGACCTTATGTATGTTATGATGATACTTACTTATATTATACGACGCAACTATATTCTGTGCCACTTATGAATGTTAGTATGTTCTGCTATATGATGTGAATTTACTTACAAAATTTATAATTGTATTTGATTTTGTACAATCCTAGCAATCATACAGGTTACATCATCCGTGGTAAGTTCTGGTGATGATGATATTTTAGAGGGAACGGAGCAAGTAGGATTGTCTTGTGCAGATAAAAAGTCCTTGCAGATTTCCCTTTTAGATAAAGAGATGGCAGAGTATGAACAGATCGGTGTCTTGACGGATCAATATATCATGGCTTATGTTTGCAAAGAGTTACGTAGAACTAGTAAGTAAATAGGTGCAATGTGGGTGCAAGAGGTTTTGCAAGGCCATGATACAATTTGTCCTGAAAAATTTCGAGTGGAGAAAAATGTCTTCTTTCACTTATGCTCTAAATTGGTAGAACATGGGTTATGGAAGACTAAGTACGTGGGAGTTAAAGAAATGGTTACCATGTTCTTATATACAGTTGGACATACACAAGGAAATATAATCCTACAGGAACGATTTCAACATTCTGAAGAATCTATTAGTAGGATTTTTCATATGGTTTTAGATGCTTGTGTCAATCTATTCACAGAAAGTATCAAACCGCTCAATCCAAAATTCCATCATTGTCACCCAATAATCTGTAATGATCAGCGATATTACCCATATTTCAATTATGCAATAGGAGCAATTGATGGAACTCATATCAGGTGTGCGGTCGATCAGTCAGTCTGAGCAAGAGAAATATACCAGAAGAAAGGGATACCCAATGTAGAATATCATGGTCATATGTGATTGGGATCTGTGCTTCACTTTTGTGTTCACGAGGTTGGAGGGAATTGCACATGTGCTCTTGTGTTCCACACTGTTATCTCTACTCCATCTATGAATTCCCCCATCAACATATGCACTTCCATTGTTTTTTTTCACTTTTGCTATAATTTTACAGTGTCAAAAAAATGTTATTATTTATCAAGGAAATATTATTTAGGCGATGCTGGCTATCCAACATCAGTTGAATATCTTGGTTCATATAGACGTGAGTGTTATCACCTTCCAGACTTTATGTGACAACTAGGATTTGGAAATCACAACAAGGTCTTCAATTATTATTATTCAAGTTTGAGGTGCACTATAAAAAAGACGTTTGGAGTCTGGAAGAATAGGTTCTAAATCTTGCAAGATACGCTCTCATATAACTTTGAAATATAAGTCTACATAGTTGTGTAACAATGGTTATCACGGCAAAAAAAAAAACAATGGTTATATATAACCTTATCCAGAGAAATTTTCAAATTGATGTGGATTTTTTGAAAGCTGAACGAGGAAATATAGGTATAGGTGCTGAAGGTAATAATGATCTACTTGATGTAACATCTTCATCAAACATCCGTAGATTATCTTCAACACAAATGAATAATGTTTGTGACATAATTAGAGATCAACTTGTTAGGGATAGTTAATCCAATAATGATCCATTGGATGTATGCATTCTAATTTATATACAACTTTATCCATTTTTAATTAAGTACTTTAGTGTTTTTTACTTTTTTTCAATAATAATTTATCTTTTTTTTTATCAAATTTTAATTTTAATTTTTCACTTCAATTATCATAATATATATATATATAGTATTTAATAAGATTCATGTCTTTTTCAGTGATTTTCCATCTAAACTGGCTTTTCAAATAATAATCCAAATATGTTAGGCTTAAAAAAAAACACTTCCACCACCATCAATCCAAATACAAATCACATTTATAATATAACTTTTATCCTATCTTTAATTTATAAAATTTAGATTAAAAAAATCACTTCTATTATTGTTAGTCCAAACGAACCCTAAAATGTCCGTAGGGCTTAATGCAAAGGTATAGAGTATAGACTATAGAGGGTCTGCATGGAGCAAAGCGGGACCGGATGATCCGACGTGTGAACCGAATGCCTGGCTGCCCACAGCATTGAAAAAGTGACCAAACCGCTAAAAATACTAAAATAGTTCCAAGGAATATTACGATTGCGCCACCGAATAAAAGCTCCGTCACTTTTTATTTTTTTCCCCCTCTTCGGCCATCGAATTCTAGGCAGAGGGCCAAGAAGGATCCACAGTCACCTGGTCCTGCGGAGAGACGTCTCTCGGCAAAATGGCGAGTTTTAGGGTTTTGTGAACAGCGGATACTAACAGTACCTATGGAAATACCTGCTAGAAGATCCAACTACACTCTTCTGAACCAAATTCCTGATGAAGAGTTCGGTGGCGGTTCAGCCTTGTCCGCCACTACTGCTGCTCCCACTTCTTTGTTTGATTCTTCATCCGGAGACGGCAAGAACAATAAAGGCAAGCTTGACAGAGGATATGATTGGGACTTGGTTGCTGATCATAGGGTCCCTCAGCAGGGAAATCGGATCGGTAATTTATACTCATCGATCGGGTTGCAGAGGCAGTCTAGTGGTAGCAGTTTTGGTGAAAGCTCGTTGTCCGGAGAGTATTATGCTCCAACTCTGTCCACGGCAGCTGCAAATGAGATCGATACCTTTGGTTATATGCATGACGATGGGTTCACGGTTGGAGGTGGTGCTGGTGTTGGAGGCGAGCTACGGAACAAGTTAGTGGAGACAGCGGTAATGATGGGAGGGTCGTCGTCGGGCAAAAGCTGGGCGCAGCAGACGGAGGAAAGTTATCAATTGCAGCAGGCTTTGGCACTCAGGCTCTCTTCCGAGGCTACATGTGCCGATGATCCAAATTTTCTGGATCCATTACCAGATGAATCTACTTTAAGGTCGTCATCGTCAAATTCGGCAGAGGCAGTATCACATCGATTATGGGTAGGTTGATTTTGCCCCTTTCCGGCGTTATCGACCAAGTTATTTGCATTATAATTGGTAATTCAGACGTGGAGGAGATTGTGCTCGCAATTTTTCATAACATGCTGTATCATGAACCAAGCCTTGATAAATAACTAAAGGACATGCGAAAGCATGTGAATGGACAATGGCACACTATGGCTGTGGTTGTCAATATCATGACTAGGTTGAGGGTCCTTATCAATGATTGATTTATTGGCCAAATTAAATGCTATATAGCCATGTCATCTGAAGTTGCATTAGTTGACTATGATCATATTATTTCATGAAACGTAGCAATGAGTGATGGAAGGATCTTTAGTTCGACTTGAATTGGATAGACGTTGACTTGAATTTAGAATGTTGATAAGGTTGTCAGGCGTTTCCCTCCAACTCTATATGAGAAGCTAAATCAAGTTTCCTCTGTCATGCTGCTGACAGAACAAAAACATTTTCAAAGAAGTAGCTTTTCACTTTTGATTTGGACTGAGTATGTACTGAATTTGTTCAGTGTGGATGGAGTGTCCAGCTAATCTGTTCTTACCTCAAATTTATGACCTTAAGAGGAAAGTTATCATCAGGAGGTCATAGTTGAGCATATCTCATAGAGTAAGAGATTTGAAAGAATGTTATGATTATCATCTCTTGAGAGAGAAGCTCAAAATCTGGTCAGCGTGTTGTGTTTAAATACCCTTACCTGCCTCTTCCCCCCCCCCCCCCCCCAAAAAAAAAAAAATCCTGCTGACTTAACAGGTAAGGTTAGGTAGGAACGCGAAGCAGTGTCATCTCGTTAGCTTTGTTTTATTTATTAACATATATACATGTTGATATTGTGTCTCATTAATGATATGCACTAGGTCAACGGTTGCCTATCTTACTCTGACAAGATTCCAGACGGCTTCTACCTTGTCCATGGGATGGATCCCTATGTGTGGACTGTGTGTAATGATCTACTGGAAAATGGCCGAATTCCATCAATTGAATCTCTAAAGTCTGTAGATCCCTGCTATGATTCTTCACTTGAAGTGGTTTTGGTGGATCAACGTAGCGATCATAGCTTAAAGGAGCTGCAAAACAGAGTACGTAGCATTTCTAGTAGCTGCTTAACTACAGAAGAGGTTGTAGACCATATTGCTAAGTTGGTCTGCAACCGTATGGGGTGAGTCTCCTTGGTATTGATTGCTTTAACTATAAACTTGGTGTCTGTTAATGACACTCTTGTCTATGTTTTATTGCTTTAACAAGGGGTTCAGCTTCTGTTGGGGAGGATGACTTTATTTCCATCTGGAGGGCGTGCAGTAATGATCTAAAAGATTGCTTGGGATCCGTTGTTGTTCCATTAGGTAGTCTATCTGTTGGCCTCTGTAGGCATCGTGCTATACTGTTCAAAGTAAGGTTTTCAATCTTTGGTGGTTTGAGGTTGTACTTGTGTATATCTACTGCGGTTTTTGTTATTGTTTTGAGATGGCTTGTTTCATTTATGATGTCTTTAGGTGCTAGCTGATACCATTGATTTGCCCTGTCGAGTTGCTAAGGGCTGTAAATATTGTTTAAGAGATGATGCTTCCTCCTGTCTTGTCCAATTTGGGCTTGAAAGGTATATTTTTTTTCCCAATGATTATGTTTTTATTAACGTTTACAACTATTTGCAATTTGGGGAATTGGATTCCAAGGCCTGTGGCCGTGGAAGTGCAAAAATTTGGTTGGTGGTTGACATGCTGGAACATTCATGTATTGACGTTATGAATTGAGTCACGTTGTTGTAATATTGCTGTCACCTCACATCTGATGTATAATTTCAGGGAATATCTGGTTGATTTAATTGGGAAGCCAGGTTGTTTATGCGAGCCTGATTCCTTGCTCAACGGTCCATCCTCCATCTCATTTTCTTCACCCTTGAGCTTTCCAAGACTTAAACCAGCTGAACCTACCATTGATTTCAGGTCATTGGCCAAAGAGTATTTTTCGGATTGTGTCTCTCTTGAGCTTGTCTTTGACAATGATTCTGCAGGTGATATTCTTAGTCTACTTGTAGGATAGTCAGGCATTAGTTATAGCTTGCATGCGCTTGGATGAATTGGCTTGTTATTATGTCTTTCTGATTATTATTGTCTTTGAAAAATGGTGCTAGTATACAATGATATTAGAGGAGCTATTGCTGATTTTAATTCTGGATCCATTCCAGAACCGTTTGATGGGAAGGGCAGAGGCAGAAATAATTTTAGGTCAAATTCGAATGATAGCAAGAAAACTCCTCACCAGTCTCTGCATTCAGAAGTTTCTCATTTAAGAACTCGTGATCAGAGTTCTGAAACATTTGCATCATGCAATGACGATCCTCAGAATGTAGACCCTACAGCCATGGGCAAGGATCTACTGCCTACTGCTATAACGCTGACAAAGTCAAATGTTGACGCTACTGAGGGTAGGAGGTTTGCTGAAGGAAGTCAACTGGTTGCTAGCAAAACCAGTAGAGAGCTTGGCCTTGATGTGGAGGATTTTGACATACCTTGGAGTGACCTTGTTTTAAAAGAGAGAATTGGATCGGGTATACATTCTTAGTTATCAATTTCACATTTTTGAGCCTTGCATTAATACCTATATAATGAAATTTAGACATCCCATACTCATTTTCCTTTTGACATGTTTCGAGTAAATTGCTATTTTTATTCATTAAGTGAAAATGGACTGCTGCATTTTCAGGATCTTTTGGAACAGTACATCTAGCTGAGTGGAATGGCTCGGTATGCAACTCATCTATTTGCTTTATTTTCCAAACTTTAAAAGTTTCCTTATTGTGCTCTCAATATCTTTTTGCAGTTTTGTCTGGTTACTAAGGGTAGTTGTGTGGGAGGCAGAAATTACCCTGACCATGATTTATTTATGAAAACGTGATATGTCTTGTAATGACCAATGGTTGTACTCTAAATTAGTATCTTCTGCTTCTGTATAGATGCTATCAATCCACCACTGCTTACTTTTTTTTAACTGTCCATTATCAGAAGAAAGCAATTGAGTTCCCACTTGCAGCTTCCTGTAATAGGATGTGTAGGCATGTATAGGCTTTTTAATTTAATGGTGCATCGAAGGACCAGAAGTTTAAGTGAAATCTTATCGTTCTCCAAGAGAATAAAAGTTCTCCTTGAAAATAAATGAAGCCCTACTTCTGCTTCAAAATGGCTTATTTTTATTTTGACACTTTGTATTGAGAGCAAGGTTTCTGTCCTCTGGCCTTTTAATTTGTTTTCCTCTTTTAACTGAACTTTAATTGTATTCTGATTGTGAATCCATTCATTTGCTAGAGGTTGTGGTACCTCTTCAGGATTGTTTCATTGAAGTTTAAAGCAGAATTAGTACTTAATGTTTTCATTGGTTCCGTGCCTCGTCATTCTATCTCCTCTCTGTGTTTCCTTGCTTATGGTTTCTGTTTGTTTTTCTTACGAACTCATTATTTACTCAAGGATGTTGCTGTTAAAATTTTAATGGAACAAGATTTTCATGCTGAAAGATACAAGGAGTTCCTGAGAGAGGTAAACGGTTAGGCTCTTAATTTACTTTCTGCTGAGGAAACACCTTCGGTACTTCAGGTTTTACTTGCTGTTGATTTGAGCTGTATCTTCTTTTCCTTTTCTAGGTTGCAATAATGAAACGCTTGCGGCATCCAAATATTGTTTTATTTATGGGTGCAGTTACTCAGCCTCCAAACTTATCCATTGTCACGGAATATTTATCTAGGTTTTATGCAATATCCTTTTCCAGTCTTTTTTTGTTTGTCCATAAGGTAGAGACCCTAGACCCTAAGAGGTGTTGATTGAAATAAATGCAGGGGTAGCTTATACAGGCTGTTACACAAACCTGGTGCCAGAGAGATGTTGGATGAGAGGCGTAGACTGAGTATGGCTTATGATGTGGTATGCATATGAAAAACCAAAATTATAGTTCCTCTTTTTGCTTTTACTGTACCCATTAATCTTTTGTCGATATTTTTCATGCATAGGCAAAGGGAATGAATTATCTTCACAAGCGCAATCCTCCCATTGTTCATAGAGATCTGAAGTCTCCCAACCTTCTGGTAGACAAGAAATATACGGTGAAGGTAGGAATGGCGACTGCTCAATCATATCTATGATCTTTGAATTTCATGTAAAATGTTGGTCACCATCGACAGTATGAATATTCTTGAAATGCTTGCTGATACATGTTTTTACCTGCGCCATTTCTTGATTATTTGTTTTAAACTGGAAATTTAGAACTATGTGAACTAATGGAAGATTGAATGTTATTGAAGTAGAAGAATAACACAGTATACTTTCATAAATTCAAGTTTCAACCTTCTCTGCTAAAATTCTATGTTAATAAAAACTATATAAATGGTCAATGGTGTTTTAGTAACATGATCTTTTTTTCATTTAGTTTTTTATAGGGAAGGACCGAGTGTTTGTTATAGTGGAATGTGATGGTTCTTTTTCTTAAATAAAAATGCTAACTAACTCTTGTACCTGTACCTGCTTTAGGTTTGTGATTTTGGCCTTTCACGTCTCAAGGCAAATACATTTCTCTCATCCAAGTCTGCTGCTGGGACTGTAAGTTCTATTTACATATTTTTTTCCAGTGTCATTTCACATAAAATAGCTTTATATTTTTAATTATTGTTCATTCAAATTCTCTATTCCTTAGCCTGAGTGGATGGCCCCAGAAGTTCTACGAGATGAGCCATCCAATGAGAAGTCAGATGTTTACAGTTTTGGTGTAATCTTGTGGGAGCTGACAGCATTGCAACAACCGTGGAGTAATTTGAATCCTGCACAGGTTTTATGTATACAAGTGATACTTGGAATTAATGTATATGCCTTGCTTATCTATTCTGTCAATAGTTCTCTGGATTTAATGAAAAGCAATGGTATACATCCAGTGGTTGTAAATAACATTGGGTTAAGAAGCATGTTATTCGCGAAAGGTGGTAGGAAGATGATTGGTATAACAGTTCTTGGTTGAAACATGTATCAAACAGGCTAACCATGACAAACGTTTTGTTTAAGATATTGTTAGTATTGCTTTTGTTGCTCGTCCTTTTTCATGATGGTCTCATTCTTATTTTGACCTGTTTTGCATATGTATTTTTCTATTTTCATCTCTGGATAATTACTAGCATATTTATGGAGGGGCATCTGTACCAATTTAATCTTTCTTTGATCTGTGTTGTAGGTTGTGGCAGCTGTTGGTTTCAAGGGCAAAAGGCTTGAGATTCCACGTGATTTGAATCCCCAAGTAGCTGCAATAATCGAGGCTTGCTGGGCTAGGTGAGTTCAGAAACGTCAGCCGTTATGTCCATTCTGCTTCATTATTTCTGTCGCTAATTTATTGTTTGACATGGTTTTCTGCAGCGAGCCCTGGAAACGTCCTTCTTTTTCAAGTATAATGGATTCTTTAAGATCACTGATCAAACCTCCTGCACCTCAACCTGCACGTCCAGACATACCCTTGCTTACCTGATTGGGTGGAACTCTGAATTGTTCTTTATGCACATACCACAGGATTTTTATTTGATCTTTGTCAGACAGGAATATCTCGTCCTTAGAAGTCTCAGGTGCGTACTAAATTTCCAAAATGGCCTTTAAAAACACTGAACTTGGCATGGATATGGTTGTTGTGCGGTGGACTAGAGGAATGGTTATTAATTAGTGGAGACATGGTTTACCAGATTGTTGTGGCTCGTAAGTTTTATGCTTGTCTGAGCTTTGGGTGATATAAATAACGTTCATGTTTTTTCTTGTTTGCAGCTACAGAGTCATGTATATTTTGTTCTAATTCTGATTAATACTGATTTTCAAGATGAAGCAAGGATACTCCATCTTTTGTTTCCCTCACAAAGAATTGTTTAGGTAATCTTGTAATCTTTATGAAAGAAATGTAAAATTTATTCTTCCATAATTTTGTATGTAAAATTCCTTTGTAAACTAGATTTAGTTAATGGGAAGCAAGTGCAGCCGACATATACGGCATTTTTGGAGCAATTTTCTCGCATTTTGGTTTTGTGAAACTTGTATAAGCCTTTGGAGCTTCTCCGCCTTGTCTAGTGAAACTCACGTGTTTGTTTTAACATTTTAGAAATGTTTTTACAAATTTACAAAGTAAATATGTGGGAAGGGTTTTGTCACAACTTGTGAAAAAATACTTAAAAAACCACTTTTTATAAGTTTCCAAACAGCCACAAGGGCTCGTGGACAACTTCATTTTATTCAAGGCTTGTTTGGTGCAGCGTTTTCTTAAAAAATAAGTTCTTATTATGTAAGTCGAGATAAAATTTCTCTCATATATTTACCTCGTATATCGTAAATCATGATTTATGAGCATTTATTGCTTAAAAATAAGATATTTCAAACAAGCACTCAATTTGAGACTAATTTAATGCCTGCACGTTCTAATATTTATACCAGAATGAAGAAGCAACGCCTGCGGTTTTTAATTCTCGAATCTTATTAATCATTCCTATGATATTTGAATTGAAGTTAGCTGAATTTCCAAGTTTAGGGATTTTATGCCAGAGGTCCAAGAATCTGATCCAACTGAACGATTGGGTGCATGAAAATGGGAAGAAGATCGATAAGAGCGTAAAAAACATGGATAAGCTAATGTTATACTCCTTCCGATCCTATTTATAAGCAGTTTTTCCCTTAATTGCGTAAAACGTACTGATAGTTAAAAGTAATTAGTGTGTCCAAAATGTCTTTTTTTTTTCCATATATGCTCCTATTTATGAAAAGAGTATAAAAGAGAGAATTTATAAAAAGTATAAGAGATAGTAAAATATATATTTTCCCAATGTTATGTTAACTTCATTCACCTAGTCTCTTTCACTCTCTCTTATGAATATAATTCTTGGTGTGTGTGATAATTAATTATAGATTATGTATTTAATAAGGATAAAATAGGAAAAAGAAGCTTACATTTCAGACATAAAGTAAAAGTTGTTTATAAAAAGGATCATCCTCATGAGAGAAAAAATTATTTATAAATAGGATCGGAGGGAGTACAAATTTTGATTTGGTGTAGTTTTGGATAAATGAGGGCAGCGGAAGGAGGGAAGCCGTATGCTACAACTCTTGTGTTTTTGCCTCCAGATCTAATTTACATTTTGCCGGATTGAACGTTGAAAAAGGACAGTAACATAGTACCAACTAAAATTCAGTTAATGATGGGAGGATTACATGGAAGATGGTATTTCCCATGTAACATGTTTGTGTCCCCGTGATAATGGAGCCAATGCCACAACTAGTCAGCAACAGAGGGGACACTAAGGGTCCGTTTGGTACGATGGAAATGGGGGGCATGGAAACGGAATTGTAACTCAATTTCATGTATAAGTTTATTTGTTACCATGGAATTAGAAGATTTTCTAATTCCATATCCATCAAGATGGCTAGAAACGATTTCCATCCTCACCCCCAAAAATTTGTAATTCCATGTATGAGATTTCATCTTTGCCTCTCAACAAAATCAGAAACTCTCTAACCTCATCGGCGAAGACGATGAACTCCTATCACTCATCGGAGATGACAGCGACCTCTTAACTCCACCCATCTTCACCATTTGCTCACTCACTGGTGATTATGACACGGCAAGGACGACGTGGCCGTGCCACTCTAGAATAAAAAGGAGCCTTCGCAAAACTACTTCTACAGAAAATCGCAAGCTTCATCGCCACCTTCGAGGGTGTGAGTGTCGGCGTTGGCAAGGAAGACGACGATTACTGGTAAGGAAGAAAACCTTCGCAACACTTCTTCTTTCGCACTCATCGGCAGTTATTGGCAAGGAAGACAATGAGGGTATGAGCGTCGGCGAATCATCTCCACCTTCTCCATTGAACATGAAGCTTTAGATCTAGAAAAAAAAATCTGTGTACTTAGATCTGGGGAAAAAAATCTATCATGTGTTTAGGGTAGTCAAAAAACGGTTCAGTTTTTGTTTTTTAATTAGAATATTTTAGTATTTTCATATAAAAATTAGGTATCATTTCTATGACATACCAAACACACTTTTAAACCCCAATTCCATATCCATCTCCATCAAAATCAATTCCAGCATACTAAACGGTCCATAAGGGTGTGTTTGATTTGAGGGGAAGAGGGGAGGGGAGGGTGGGGAAATTATAATTTTGGACAAAAGAAATCCAAAATTTACTTTCTCATTCATTTTAAATTTTGGGTTTATACCCAAAATTTAAATACCTTCAACTTAAAAAGATAATTTACCCCCCATCCCCTCCCCTCAAACCAAATACACTCTAAGGGCCTGTTTGGTTCAAAGGGAGGGGATGAAAAGATAAGGGATGAAGGGGAGGGGATGGAATGAAAGGAGAAGGGATTACCTTATTTGGTTTAGATGGAAGAGAGGGGTTCCTTGTTTGGTTCAAGATGGGAGGAAAGGATAATAAATAATTAATTTACCATTCTGCCCTTATATATTTACTTATATTTTTTTCCTTTTATATTATATAAATTAATTTTTTGGCAAGATATTATATAAATATAATTGATTCATTTTGTCCTTTATAAGAAAATATAAATATAATTTACAAAAATAAACCCTTACCCCATCATATGTTAATATGTGTATAAAAAGTGTATAAAAAATTGATGTAATGGTATTTTTATTTTTAATTATATTTTAATATAATAATATTTTTCCCTTCATTATCTTTATTAGCTTTACTATATAACTATATAATATCATTAAAAATATATAGTGTTTTTTATATTCATGTTGAGAGACATCCTAATATTACATTCCAAGCACATTATCATTATACAATAGCCCAGATCCAATTTAATCCCATCCCTAGTTTTCTTTATTGACCTTCAATCACAACCCTCATTAAAACCAATGAATTCCCAAGCTTATCACTGCAAAATCCTTTCCTTTTGTTTTTTTTATAAAACCACAAACTCCCTTTCAACGCCTTTGTTCCTAGCACCAGACCATCATCCTGTACCGCTTGATTTCATCGCATATCCTTTGTTCAAGCGATACTCATAACAACATTGAAAATTGCGAGAAGGGAAGGAGACACACAACCAACGACAACAGAATAACACAGACGATGAACAGACGGCGACCATGGATCTCGAACGCAATCTGTGATTGGCGACATCAATGCAGAAAGAGGAAGGGAGTTGTCGACCAGATGTAGCGAGAAAACAAGCAGAGAGTATGGACCTCGAATGCAAGCTTTGATTTGCAACATCAATGCAAAAAGAGGAGGGGAGTTGTCGGCTCGATACAGTGAGGAGGGTCTGAAGTCTGGACTTTGCAAAACACGAACAGTGAACAATATTTTTTGACATGAGCATCGATGGAATATTACAAAATACATGAGGGCAAATTGGTATGAAAATTTGGCTCCCCTCCAAAAAACCCCGATTTGGAGGGGACCAAAATGAGGGGAATGGAGAGGAAGGAAATGGTGATTTTAGCTATCCTCCCCTCTAATTTCTTAAACCAAATGAGGGGAGGGGATCATTTTCCATCCCATTCCATCCCCTCCCCTCCAACCAAACACATCTTAAGGGTTTGTTTGAGTTAGTATTCAAGAAACATATTTACGCAGGTCAAAATAAAGTTCCTCTAAAAAATTTATTTCGTATACCGTAAATCACGTTGGAAAAACAACTTCTACTATTAATCCAAACATGCACTAAACCTAAAAAACGTGGGATACAGATTCAAAGCAAAACTATTCATTTGGCCGATTAAACACAGAATATTCAATAGCCTTTACCTTCTTATCATGAATATAGAAATTTTAATCCTGCCCTGCACTGCATCCTTCTTGACTCTCTTTCTATCCCACCCACTCTGTGAAATCCTTTTTTGTTTTCTAAAAAAGGCAAATGGCTATGGCAGAACCACGCCAAGGGAAAGAGTGAGGGCTAGGTATTGCCGTATTTTTTACAAGATCACGAGCAAAGAATGTCCTATGGCTAATATGGGCTATCCAAGAATATTGTCTCGATATGAAGAAATTTATTAAGCAACCATCAGTCAGAGCCTTTTTAATCAAAATCCCTGCTGTGCTACTGAAGAAGACGCTACTGGCGAGGAGACTTGAAGATGGAGGTACTGTGATGACAATGTGGTACATCTCGCTGTTAAGTGCTGTTCTTATGGCATGTTCAGTGATGTTCTTTACGACGACGACGACGAGGATGTGTTTCTCCCAAATGATTTTTTTGCTCTGATTTCTAATTTGGCGGTGGCTACTATTTTGCTTTTTTCTATTTCTTGTATTTTGGATTTCTTTTTTTGTTTTTGCTCAACTTGTATTTTGGATTTCTGATTTTTCTATTAATCTGCACTTTGATTTGAAAACTTTTCAAATTGAAGAATGATTTTAAGATTTGATTTGTGGAGGATTAATGGGGGATGTTGTTATGGTCATTGACTTTTTAATGGAAAAACTGTATGCACTAATTTATTGGTTCATTAAGGGAAGAGCGATGATGGAAAGAAGACCAATGAAATTTACCGTGGAGGACGATCAATAGAATGTATGGGTAAAAACTCCTCATTTTTAACAGTGTTATTTTATCAGAAATCCTCATTTTTTCGGTAGTTTAAGGTATATTTGGATTAGCTTTTGGAAAATAGCTTCTGGAGAAAAAATAAAGAATAACTTTTAGAGAATAGATTTTGAGTAGAATAGACTATGAAAAAAAAAAGATTTGGATAAAATGAGAATATTTATATATTGTGATCATCATAACTTTTTTTATGGTGTATGACTCACATAATAAAAAAGGATTAATAAGAGAGGGGGGTTATGGCCCACACTAGAGAGAAAAAAACGAATTTTCACAAAACCTGAAATGAGATTTCAAAACCTAGGTTTAAAATCAAAATCATAATTTGAAAAAATTTTAAATGTTCAACAACCAAACCATGATTTTAATTCACAACCTAGATTTTGAAAAAACATCCCAACGTTTAATCTTTATACCGAACTTAGGTAAACAAAATCTGTATACCGAGAACAAAATTTTTTCATTCTTTTGTCAAAAAAAAAAAAAAATCCAACGCACTACCGGCATCAAAGTTACAGAAAAATCAAAATAGAAAAGCCACACTGGCGGCCTTCGTGGGAAGGTGGTACTAAATTCAATCATTTCCGTACAACGCGGCGGTGTTAAAAACTCGAAGTTCGGGTCTGAAGCCAGCCTCGCTGAACACTGATGCCTGAATTCCTTCTCGTTACCTAAATAATCAAGAAGATCCTTCAATCATCTTGACCAACTCCTGCTCGGACTTTTGTTTGTATTTGTTTTTGAATTGGAATAAGGGTTTTATCTGCATTCTCATAGCCTAATTTTGAATTAGGGTCTTCTGTGGATATTTTTCTGTCAGTCCTTCGTCAATTTTGACGACAAAAGTCGTGTCTCTTGTAGTTATTGGGATGCTCCTTTATGTTGTAATTTATTTCCCGAAAAGGGTTTAGATTTCTAATAGGGGATGGACATGGACAATTCCCGTAGATCATTTGATAGGATGGGAAAACTTGGTATGAAAAAACCCCGATTGCACTACGAGCTCGAGTTCGACACAAATCAAAGTGTTCGACCATTTCCTCAGCGACAAGTGACTTCTGGGCTTAACACGTTGGCTTCGGCTAGGTTTAGAACAAACGACAGAGATCCGGGAAGCAGTGATTCGGTTCTCGGTCCTCAGCAAGTGCTGCACCAGGAGCTTGTAACTCAGTATAAGGCTGCGCTTGCTGAGCTGACTTTTAATTCAAAACCAATAATTACGAACTTGACTATAATTGCCGACGAGAATGTCTATGCAGCCAAGGCAATTGTTGCGACTGTTTGCTCTAATATTCTTGAGGTGAACCCAGTTTACGCTCTGCAACTGTCTCTGCCCATTTCTTTTGGTTTATGGCGCCAATTGCTGATTGAATTGAATTATAAAACCTAGAGTAGAAGTAAAAGAGCTCCTTATCTTTGATGTCCCAAATACTTCCATACGGGGTATTGTCAGTTATGCCATGTGTGGGGGCCATAAATTTTCTGGGAGGAATAGTTTGGAGTTTTGTACATTCCAAGAATTGATGGTTCTGAAGTACAAGTATTTTATGAAAGCTCATTGTATCAAAAAAAAGTATCTGATCCTTTTTTTCAAAAAAAGCAAATAATGTCTGCTGTGGAAGTTTGCATGGTATTGATGATATATGTGAAAAATTGCAGTTGCCATGGAGATTATGTAAATGTCTATTTTACCAATTAAAAGGCCATCGAGAGTCTTTCAATTTCACCCCAGGGGTTCTTCAAGGCTTTCGCCTGTAGATTGTTTGTGAAGGTTCTTAAGTTGTACTTTTTCCCCTTCAAGAAGAAACAAGAAAGTATTTCTTTTGTCATTTTTCAAAGATTCATGGAAATTCTTCTGCTTGCAAAACACAATTTGTTCTATTCCTGGAGTGTATGATACTTTAATGAGTCCGTGTGCATCTAACTGACAATGCCTTATGAATAGAAGTAATCTACCATTATTTGGTACTTATTGAGCTATGTTAATGGAAGGAGCCATAGTTGAGAACCTGGATGTTTGTTTCTCATTTGGGGGAAGTTAGATTCCTCCTCAGAATTGGCAATCCCATCACTGGTCTTCTTTTTTAATTTTTTGTTCAAGTCACAGATTATATAATATCCTATTATCTTCAACCAATTGCATCATTTTAGGTCCAACCTCTTACATTATAGTTTATGTTTTGTGTGAGCGTATCAAGTGTGAGGGTGGGGTTGGGGAAGGAGAATAGCTTGAATGGGTTCCTTGACATAGGTGCCATCACCACATATTGCCTTTTGTACCGGGTATTTCTGATTTCTCTTCGTTGTACCCATATGATCTATCTTTCTTCATATCTAGCTTGTACTAATGCTGTTTTCATGTCTCAGAGAAATGTTCAGGTGTTTGATTGCATAAATGGTCTTGAAGGCGAATCCATCTTTGTATACAGCATAGGATGAAAAGGGTCAATCTTGCTCATAAATATGAGAAAATATGAAAGAACACATTATCTATGATTAACAGATGAACTTAGACTAGTAATAGCTCACATGTATCTGTTTAGGAATAAGAAGTCTGCCACTTGAAATACAAACATCATCTTTAGCCTTTGATGAGTTTTTCAAGCTTATTATAATGTTAATTTCAATCTTATATATGACATGCTTATTTCTGTATTGTTATAGATTGGTCAGTTCTGTTACTTATCATACTTATGTCTTGGTTGGGCATTCTTATTTTTAATTCTTTCTTCTCTTGCAAAGAGGGCTCATTTTGCTTCTGTGTAAATGACTCCAGGTGCCTAGTGAGCAAAAACTGCCATCACTCTATCTGCTGGACAGCATAGTTAAGAATATTGGGCGGGAATATATTAAACACTTTGCTGCCAGACTACCTGAGGTCAGATATAATTTTCTCCCAACCTTTCATTTACCTATGCGCCTCTGTTTTAGATGTTCAAATCAATTTTTTTATTATGTTTTATGGAAAAAATCCTTCAGATTATTGGGTAATTAAAATTTTGTTAAACTATTTAAATCTGGCTTAGTTGTTGGAATATTGACAAGAACCCTTGTGTTAACATTAACAACGAATTGACTGCCTTGTAAGAAATGGTAATATATCTTCTGCTTGCATTTTTTCAAAATATATGTTTTCTGATTTTACATGCCTATTTTTTTAACTAGGTACCTGCTTGTTACTCCTTTACATTTTAGGTATTTTGCAAGGCTTACAGGCAGGTTGATTCATCTGTCCATTCAAGCATGAGGCATCTTTTTGGAACTTGGAAAAGGGTCTTTCCTCTTCAGACTCTTGAGATGATCGAGAAAGAACTGGGTTTTACTCCGGTAGCCAATGGCTTGTCTTCTCCATCTCCATCAACTATGCTCAAGAGTGATTCACAACCACAACGCCCACCTCATGGTATCCATGTGAATCCCAAGTATTTAGAAAGGCAACGTCTTCAGCAATCCAGTAGGGTAGGTGAATGTTTGGACTAGGAAGTTTTCCTTGAATGTTTAGAAGGTCAATGTTGGATGGTGGTCATCTTGTGTTTTTTTTGGCAATAGTTACCCATGCATTGCTCACGAGGAAAATGGAGGGGATTACATGGCATGAAATCCTAATTTTATTTCTGATTGGGACATGATGTGGTGTTCTTGGGTCAAAAATCCAATTTGTCATGCAACCTGGCCCTGCTAGAGTAAGCTTGGGGACCTTAACCCCCCCCCCCCCCCCCCCCGGGACAAAAAAAAAAGTTGTGGTCAGTTGTTAAAGAAGCAAACGCCCTGGATGTTGGTGTTCTGAAGTTTCTAATGTACATAAAACCTTGCATAGATGACAAATTGTAGTGATGCATGATAAGATATCAATCGCATGAACCTCTTGTTAAAAACTAAATCCTTGGTGCTTAATTCTTTTTCTAATTTGTTTCCTGTCATGAAGGCCATAGGTACAGCTAATGATATGACTGGAACTATTGCAAGCTCAACTGAGGACACAGATAGGCTGGATAGAGCTATGGTTACATCCCGACCTTGGGCAGATCCCAGACTGAAAATGCGCGTATGTGAAGTTATTACTCCCCCTCTTTTCCTGATATTTGTACATTTCAGTTATCATTTTATTGTAATAATGTATATTACAGAACATTAAGGCTGCTAATAGAGATGCTTTTGACGATTATCTTCCTGAAAAGAGCATCGGTATATCATATGAAGGCAACGGACAAGGTTCCACTCTTTCTAGTAAAGTGGGCTTGGGCATCGGACGAACTGGTGGTAGGGCCACTGATTTTGGACGTGACAAAATATGGTATAAATCAGGCAGTGATATTGGAGAGATTTCTGGGCAAAGAAATGGTTTAAGTCTCAAGCATTCTGTTTCAATTCTTGAAGCAACAAAGTCATTAAACTTGGATGCACATCAGCCACCAACACAAAGCTTAAGTGAAATACCTATAAGGAGTAGCGTGATATCAAGGAGCTGGAAAAATTCTGAGGAAGAGGAATTCATGTGGGACAATATGGACTCTGGGGTGACTGATAACGCTGCATCCAGTGTCTCTAGTAACTTGGGTAAAGATCATTGGACTGCTGATGATGAAGGCTTGGTAAGCCTAAGTTTTGTTGTTAATTCACTGCAGTAATGCTTAATTTTGGATTTTAAAAATTTATTCAAGAGGCACTCACTGTGAATTTAGTTAGTTAGATGCCCTGACATAGCTGATGTCTCTGCTAGCTTGTTTGCCCTTAAGAATGTAGGTGAAGAACTGGTAAGTATCAGACTATGAGATATTGCCGTTGGATATTAAATGAACAGCACATCCTCCTTCCTCAATGACTCGCATAAAAGTTTGTTTGATATTTATGCTTGATATTTTAGGACCTGGTAGATGCTTTTAGAAATCCAATATGGTGGTTTTTGTGCATATTCATGTGGATTGAAGAGTAATTCACTTGGCCACTGTTTCCGTTGAATGCTTGTTTATTGTTTTGGTTTTCATCATGTTTTGCTTAGAGCAGACACAATTTCTTCTGCATGTTGAGAAGTCTTTAAGTGGATTGTTTAATTGCTTGATCTAAAGTTTGCCCAAATTTTAGCCAGTCTCTTTTAAAGGCCTCACACTCATAAGGAATATCGTTGAAAATGTTTTTCTGTTTGTGTATGGTGTAAGCTATTATGACCTTTTATTAAACAACTGCCTGCGTTGGGCAGGATCCACCGCTATCATGGCAATTGCAGGGGCGACATTTACTTGATGAGCTGAATTGTAAGCCAGATCCCATGGAAGGCTTTGCATCTACTAGTGAGTTACCATCAATTTTGACATCTTCTGCTATCATGATGGGTAATCGGTCTTTCTTGTCAAATTCAACAGCAGGAATGATGGGGCAGCATAAATTTCTCACTGTTCAAGCTGACACCCCTTTGCGTGAACAGTCTCCTTCATTGCAAGAAAAAATGTGCCAGCCTCACCAAGAGCGAAATTTGACTGAGCAACACCACCAACAGACTCTTAAAACATCTCACTTTTCTGGAGATCTGCACGGCAAATATATTCAAGATTCTTCAGCCGCCCATTCTTCTAATATTCAGGCTGGCAAGTTGCAAAAATCACAACAAAGGGACTGGCATGGTGCATCGCCTTCATTGGCTTATTCTCAACCAAGGCATTGTACTGGAGTTTTGCCAAAACAGCAGCCCGGCTCTTCTCTTCCTGAAGTTTCTGTTAAGACTGAGAAGCTAGACCAGTCAAAAGTTTCTCTAGCCAGTGAAACTTCTGATGAGTCAACATCAAGGGGTTTGTTAGCTGCAGTTATGAAGAGTGGAATTCTTAATAGTTCGGCTATGAATAATCTACTTTCTACAAGTATCCTGGATACAAGGGTTCTGCCATTACAATCAGGGAATCAGCCTACGCAGCTAGGTGGGCCTCAGGTGGAGGCTGCATCTCCATCTTCAATTGGTACTTCATTAGACAACTCATCCCATCTGACAAAAATATCTCAACGAAAGGTTGGACAACTACCTAGGGCATCTGATCCGCCTCCAGCTTCCTCTACTGTGTGTAGTACCTCGTCTCAGACCTCAAATCCCATCAATGCCTCAAGTCCAATTTCAAACCTTTTAAGCTCATTAGTTGCAAAGGGTTTGATATCTGCAAAGTCAGAGTCATCAATTAAGGCACCAACTGATATGCTGAGTCGTTTGGAAGATCAAAGCCACAGTATTAGCACAAGTAGCTCTTCACCTGTTGCTTCTGCCTCTGGTTCTCCAGCTGTCCATGTATCATCAATTGGAGATGAGGTAGACCATGATGCAAACAGCTCTGTTTCCTTATCTAAGTCAACCACCATAGAAACAAGAAACCTTATTGGCTTTGAGTTTAAGCCTGATGTAATCCGACAATTCCATCCATCTGTGATCAGCGAACTATGGGATGATCTTCCGCATCATTGCAGCATTTGTGGCCTTGGGCTTAGACATCAAGAACAATTTAATGGACACTTGGTATGGCATGCCATGAGGGGAAAGGAACAAAATGGTCTAATTCAGGCATCAAGAAGATGGTATGTGGAGTCAAGTGAGTGGATTACTGGCAAGGTTGAATATTCAACTGAATCCGAGTCTACCAATTCTGTAGACGCATACTGTGAGAAAGCTGACAAGAGTGAACTGGATACAATGGTTCCGTCAGACGAAAATCAGTGCTTGTGTGTGTTCTGTGGTGAGCTATTTGAGGATGTTTACTGTCAAGAAAGGGATGAGTGGATGTTCAAGGGGGCTACTTACTTGACCAACACAGACAATGATGTTGAGACGGCCAGTAGAAATGTCATCACGGCTAGGGATCTCATTATCCATGCAAAATGTTTATCGGAGACCTGAATAATCAGTGTTCCACAGATGGTAAGGCTAACAGTCTGATTTAAAGGCTTTTCTTTTGTAGAGCAAAAGGGTTGAGCTCCCATGATCTGGTGTACTAGGGGACATAATGGATTTAACTATTTGTTGTTCGCTCCATGCTGTCCATTTAAGAAATGGGTTCAACATTACTGGCGAGGTTTTAATAATTGGTTTTGGTTCCCATCAGAAAATTGCAGACATTGGATCTGCGATCTGTCTCAATTATTATTGTTCCTGTTGTTGGTTCTTTTTTATCAGGCATCTTCCTTTTGGATCTTTTATACTTCCCCATCAATTGTTTTATTCAAACTGAATGCAATGAATTGTTGGGTTACTGATAGTGTTTTTTTTTTTTGGCAGGAGCAGGTTTAATACTTTCGGTGTAGGTCTGAAGTGGTTTTCTTGAAGCTTACGGGGTACCCAGGTTTACTTCGCAATCGCAATTACTGTATTCCCATAGCTTTTTTATAATTAGCATATTCCTCTCTAACTGGTCTTGTCGCCAAACAAGTTTTGTGCTTTTTTGTTTAATACTTTTTTGTTGTCAGGGAAACGAAATTCCATAGTGTTCAAAATATATAAATGGCAGATTGAGTTGACAGTTCTAGTTTGTTCCTCTGTCCCCACTTAAATGGTGAAGGGACTTGCACTTATTGCTTCATCTGGTGCCATTAAATGGTAAATCACTTTAGGCCATGTTTATCAGTTATCGCGTATGTTGTTTATAGCATTTCCGCTGCGACTAGTGGAGAGCAGCACAAATCTTTAGCATTTGCTAAAACCGAGTATCGGAAAAAGATGTGTACAGAAGCTTGTGAAGGAGGAAGATGAGGAGACGGCTTTATATTTTTAACCCTTCGATATCGGAGATGCGAATATATATACTTGGGCACGGTCTAGTTCAGCGATGGAAAAAGAATTGGGATATTTCCTCCTGTCTTTATTTATTAGGGGGCGCTACCTCCTATCTTTAATACAAGATCATAAGATTTTATATTAAAGACTGGTAGTAGTAAACTAGTAATAGATTTTGGTGTCTTTTAATACCGCCAATGTAATAATTATTCATCAGTTTTTACGTATCAAGGAATTTTATTTTTCAAGAGTAAAGCGTCGACTTTTACTTCCTGAGTCAAAAAAATAGAAATCTTATAACCACCTATACGCCTATCTATACTTGTCTTCCCCTCCAAGTCCATGGCTCTCAATTCTTAAACCAGTGAACAACGCTCTTTCGCGCCATTTAACTGAAGAAGATAATCATAGATTTCAAATTGCTGTCATTCCTCCCGCAAAAGCAACCAATCAGAAAGTAAAATTTGGAGCCTCAGATGGGATATTACCTTACACCCTTGTTATATGGATTAATTAAAAAGTTGGATTTGGTCATAAATATAAAATCTTTGTCCATTATTTCTCCTAGATTTATCATTCATTTTTTCAAGTATCCATATTGATTACATGTTAAGAGGGCTTTCATCCAAAGGTAATAATGATTAAAAAATGTAATTTAAGAAAGCCAACTCATATTTATTATAAGTAACTAATTTAACTAATTTTTTTAAATATATTCAAATTAATTTAGTTATGAGGATAGTATTTTATGAAAATAGCCAGGGCAAAGCCCTCAGTGGGAAGTTTGGAAGGAAATGATACAAGAAGGTGCTCGTGAGATATGCAGGAATGATAATGAGTATTTGGATCACATCCTTGGCAACTAGTGCTGGCATCTTTTAGTGCCACATCTCTCCCTCCCAATCTTGGTTGGCGAGCCTTTTGATGAATGGGTAACAGCAAGTATCCGTTCTTATGCAGCTCCCCAGCTGACAAACGAAGCCCCTTCTTCCCATGTCTCTAAATCCAATGGCTTTGCAGACTATCTAATATGTATTATATGCAATGGCCCCAATTTTGTTTTGTTCCAAAGTATTGTTAGGTACTAGACATAAGCATTTCTACCACTAAGGATTCGAACTTTAGTGAGTATTTGGGAAACCATAAAACCTTAGTTTCAGAAGTCATTTTTCATAAGTCGAGATAAAATTTTTCTCACATACTTACCTTGTAAATTGTAAAAGTTATTATCCAAAAACTAATCCAAATATATATTTAGTACGCTACATCGAGATGGACTATCCCTTCTGCTACACCCAACCGTAGTTCCCAAAGAAATAAATCTATAAAAATCATGAATATTTGAGAGTATAAAAATATAAAAATCTGTTTGGGCTTTTATATATTTGTGTGTGTGTGTAAGCGTGCTAGGTGACGTTCCATGATTTGCATTTTTTCCCCAAAGAAAAGGACAATCTGATGCACGCCCCTTTCTCTCTCTAAAGTCAAACCTCATTTTTCAGGCTTTGTTGTGGATTAATTTTTTAGGGTTGTTTGGACTTTGAAGTGAAGGGGAAGAAATTATACACCAGCGGCCTACAAAAGAGTTGCCTCTTGCATCATCTTATGCCCTACACGCCACCGTTCTGTCCTGTTAGGCACCACAGTTCATATGAGTCATGATCATGCCAACAACATTAACGCCTCATTTCAAAATTATTGTAAAGTTATGTGCAGATATTGAAGAGTGAGTTGTCTATAAATCATACCAATATCCAATATCATTTGATCAAAATGGTCTTTTATATTATTTCATATAAAAGCCACAAGTACTTTGGTTTTGCATACTGCAATAAAGAGCAAGACGGTATGAAAAAAATTCTAACGAAGCATGGTTTGAAGAAAAATGTGACAATTATTTTTCAGCAAAAGGAATCATGGAAACCAACGGACTCGTATTTATAAGGTATTTTATGGGGGAGACAATGTAAATAACATGAGTGGAGAATATGGAAACGGAAAAGAAATTTATATGAATGAGTAGAGAATAAGGAACAAGTGAGCGCAACACAAGGGTGTGAAATGAAATAATCACATTGCGGGTCTGAAAACACTAGAAGGGGCAACAAGTCAAGGATTGGGACTGCATGTTCTTTTTAATCTCCTATTCTCTTTATTCGCTGGAGGTTGTTGTCAATATAATTGGAGAATAATAAAAGCTAGCGGTGGATGGCCTATTATAAGATAAAGTTGAATTTTCTTAGAGAAATTAAGTAAGTCAAATAAATTATTTTAGAGTGTTTATATTTTTAGTATTCTTAGATTATATATTAGTTTATTAGTCAAATTAATTAGTTTGGAAAAAAAATAAAAATATAAATACTCTAAAATAATTTAATTGGTTTCCTTAATTTCTCTAAAAAAAATCAATTTTATCTTATAATTAAGATCGGAGGGAGTATATAAAGAGGGATGGCATAAACAAAATAAGAGATTGATGACATAAAGGAAGAAAAGAAGGAGGCAGGCATCTCCCTTGTCCAGCTTCATGCTCGTTCTGAGCAATAATTATTCCGAATGAAGAAGGGAATTTATTCTATAATACTACATATATATATATATATATATTAGAACAAAAGAAATTAAAATTGAGATGTTGGATTTTCGTTGAAAAGGGCTGGTCGGTTTGTGAAATATAGTTAAAGGACTGTATGTGGAGCAAATAGGAGTAAATTGATACTAACTCCTCAGAATTTGGTGACTTGGACTCCATTAACGACCACACAGACACCATGGAATGCACTTTGTTGTGGTACTTGCAAGAGGGGAGACAGAAGATGTGTTGTTCAAGGAAAGAGAGCCCAATGCTTTTCTTAATATTTCTAATAACAATCAACTCAATTTTATATTTAGGATCAAAATTAGATAGTACAACGAGGTTAGGACATGCCTTAAAATTGAAAGAACTTTCTAGAAGTATGTCCAAATCGTGCATGAATAAGATATTTTACCTGGGCAATGGAGTTCAGACCCAGGGTGTTTCATGGTCATGGACATTTTAATTTAACGTTGGAAAGGTAAGTTAAGGAAAAAAGGAGGGAAGGTTTCACGAGTAAAAAGGAAAAAAGGGAGAGAGGTAGGAGAAAAGTCGGGGTAGAGGAAACAGGGGGCGGGGGACTCGTAGGTGGCAAGCCTAACCTCTTCTCCTCCCTGCGGCGCCTCTGCTGGTTTTTGACTCCTCCCTTTGTTCCTTTTTTACCCTTCCTTCTTCTCAAAATACAGATCCCATCCCCCAAATTAAAATTAATTTTGTTTCATAAAATACTAATATAAAATTGTCTTCAATAAAAGTCATTTTTTTAAAAATTCAAATTAATTAATTGAAAATGTGTATAGTTAGTTAAAAATATTTTGAAAGAAGATTAATACTTTGAACAAAATATGTTACACCATAAAAATGTTTTTCTTCAAGTTTTAAAATATGCTGGGGTCTCTCTAATTAATTTAAAATGGAGACACATACCGGTACTTATACGAGACTAACACATTTAAACTCAACTATAATTTTGGGGGTAGAGGGTGTCAACTGTGCTTTTCCAGTTGTATTCTTTGTTGCCCCTTAAATTTAGGGTTTTTTCTAAATATTTTTTGTGGTTCTTTTGATTATTAGATTCTACATAAAATGAGTGATATTTTGATATATTATGGATAAAAATAGAGTTATTTTCAATTTTTTTATGATTTTTTAAATATTTATGCTGTCAAAATTGTGTAATTATTTTAAATTTAGAGTCTTAAATCTTTAAAAAATTTTAAAAAATTGAAAACAATTATATTTTTTTTCCATAAGATATCAAAGTGTCACTCATTTTATATAAAATTTAACAATTAAAAGAACCATGATAAAAAACATTTGACAAGAAACTCAAATTTAAGGGTTGTGTTCTAACCAAGGAAAAAAAAACCGGACCGGACCGGCCTGTCTGACCGAAAAACCGGTGAACCGGACACCAGTTCGGTCTGGTTTGCTTACTGGACCGGGAAAAAAATAAACCGGAGCAGACCGTTATGAACCGTTGCTAACCGGGATAAACCGTCGAGTGAAGTGGGTTAACCGGGTTGAATTTTACTGATAATTCAACAGATCCATCTCGCTGAAGAATGGAGGATTGTGGCAGGATTCGAAGAGAAAAACATAAAGAAAACTTGGGGCTAGGGGGGATTTGAGATTTGAGAAGAAAATAAGAAAGGAAAGCAACAAAACTAAAATTTAAGATCTGTGAAAATTCCTCTCCGTGAGTGATGCCAGCCGATAACAGAGTCGGAGACTGAGGCTTAACTGCTTAAGTGACGCCTTCGCACTCTTCTATTCTTCATCCTGTATAGATTCAAACTGAAAAAGAAAGCCTATTGCGTTTGGTGAGAAAGCATTGAATGTTTTGACTTTTGAACAAATAAAAAAAAGAAAGAAAGCATTGCGTGCAGTTGCAAGGAATAGGTAAATAGCATTTAGCTAGGGTTGTGTTAGAGTAAGGTAAGGGGCGTGGACCTTTAGAGTAAGGTAAGTGGGTTTGGGCCCTCACCTTCTAATAAAAAAAAAAATCTGACTGATTAAGGCTTAAGATTTTCAAAAAATAAATAAATGAGAAAATTTCTTTTAAATATTTAAAAAATTGCAAAAACTTAAATTGAATTAAAAAAATAAAGCATATTATATATATGCATATAATCATATGCATAGTAATGACTTATCAGTTATGAATAATGATTATTTTATTACTATCAATTAAATTATAATATTTTAATATGACTGATCCGACCCCAATTAACCCATTAACTTTTAAACCTGTATTACTACCGGTTCATTGACCGATCCGATTTTTTATTCCTTGGTTCTAACTAACACCCCAAATCCATAATTTTGTTTAGAACCAGCGCTGACTGATATGGACTCTCCTCCATCTGCGAAATCGAGAGGTCACCTAAATTATTGTGAATTAAAAATGGTAAGTTAAGCCGGGGGCAAAACTGTAATTCAATAGAGGAGGCTCACGGTGACCTACCTACCCCTCTTGAATAAATCCCCAGCTTTTCTCATTCGCCACCAGACCGTCTTCTTCTTCTCGTTTCCGTCGCTTCCCCGCTTCCGACGTTTCCTTTCGCCTTCACCATGTCTTCCTTCGTTAGCAAATACCAAGGTACGAGTATCATTTTTCTCCCATCCTTGCTTTCCGCTTCTGATTATGCTTCCCTCCTGGTTTTTCCCCCCGCACAGTTTGTCACTTCGCTCTGCATCAACCATCACCCTGTCCTTACTCAATCACTATGGTTTTTAAGCGCTTCTTCTACATTCATCCTCACGTCTGGCCATCCAGACGATAAAAGAAGTGATCCTTCTTACTCTGCGAGTGGTCTCGTTGCATTCGTGCTCTTGTCCGCGCTCTTATCATCGGCTGCGGACAATAAGTAATCTATTCTTTTAGATCTGGATCCCTGAACCAGATCTGCGCTTTACAACTTTTTTCGAATTGAAACGTAAAACCCTGCACTGTATTGTACGTTTTCGTTGGATAGAATTTTCAGATTTCATTACCCATGGAAGTTTATTGCCGTTCTAACTATTAATGCTCTCTAATACTTTTCTACCTTTGCCTCTGGCATTCAATCGCGATCTGCCTTTGTTTGGGTTCATATGTGTACAAGTGAAAGCAGAAGATCCAACTTATCGTAAGCAAGATCTCTCTGTTTTGCTCCTGGTGACATCTGTAGTTGCAGGAACTCATTATTCTTGCCTTCTATGTATATAACAACCTCTTTGATAGGGGTTGCTGAATGATTACCAGATCATGGATGAGTTGGCCCCTACTGCGTCGTGTTCCTTCCTTTAATGTTGTATTGAGCTTCTAGTGTTTCACAATGCCATACATCTACTGTTATACTGTTACTAGATTTCTCTGTTTGGTTTATTGAATTTGGCATCAATTGCAGACGAACTCATTGCCAATGCTGCTTATATTGGCACACCGGGAAAGGGTATTCTTGCTGCTGATGAATCAACTGGTACAATTGGCAAGCGTCTTGCCAGCATTAATGTTGAGAATGTGGAGACAAACAGGCGTTGCCTTCGTGAGCTCCTCTTCACTGCTCCTGGGGCACTACAGTACCTCAGTGGTGTGATCTTGTTTGAGGAAACTCTATACCAAAGTACAGCTTCAGGTACTGGTGCTTTTTTATTGTGATATCTGATTTATACAATGCAATGCTTCTTTTCATTTCATACAAGATCCACATACCTAGCTTTTACATTTATCATGTACTTAGTGAGAGCTATTTGGCTTGATATCTTGAGATTTTCTAACTGTTTTCCATACTTTTATGTTTATGATTCATCCATGATTTTCAGCTTATATTAAGTGTTAAATGTTAATTTGCGTAGGAAAACGGTTCGTGGATGTGTTGAAGGAAGGTGGAGTCCTCCCTGGTATTAAGGTTGACAAGGGTACAGTTGAGCTTGCTGGAACCAATGGGGAAACCACCACTCAAGGTTTGGATGGTCTTGCTCAGCGCTGCCAGAAGTATTATGAAGCTGGTGCACGATTTGCCAAATGGCGTGCTGTGCTGAAAATTGGTCCAAATGAACCATCCGAGCTGGCTATCCATGAGAATGCTTATGGTTTGGCTCGCTATGCAGTCTTATGCCAGGAGAACGGCCTGGTTCCCATTGTGGAGCCCGAGATCTTGGTGGATGGACCTCATGACATTAACAAGTGTGCTGCAGTGACTGAGCGAGTTCTTGCAGCTGTCTACAAGGCTCTAAATGATCACCATGTGCTGTTGGAGGGTACTCTATTGAAGCCCAACATGGTTACCCCCGGATCAGATTCTCCAAAGGTGGCCCCAGAGGTCATTGCCGAGTACACTGTTAGAGCTTTGCTGAGGACTGTTCCTGCCGCAGTTCCTGCCATTGTTTTTTTGTCTGGTGGTCAGAGTGAGGAGGAGGCAACCCTCAACCTAAATGCTATGAACAAGCTCAAGGGGAAGAAACCATGGTCTCTCTCTTTCTCCTTCGGAAGGGCACTTCAACAGAGCACTCTCAAAGCTTGGGCAGGTAAGGATGGGAACATTCCCAAGGCCCAGGCTGCACTCCTCACAAGATGCAAGGCAAACTCACAGGCAACTCTGGGAACTTACAAGGGTGATGCCCAGCTTGGAGAGGGTGCTGCAGAGTCTCTCCATGTTAAGGACTACAAGTACTAGGAGGTACAAGGCTTCTTGTTACTTTTGTTTTATTTAAAGCTTTTTACACCATTGGCGCCAAGGATTTAGTGTTCTTCCATAGTTTGAGTCAATTGTCTTGCTTACCGGCCTCGTTCTCATGAGGGTTATATGGTAAAACAAAAATAATAGTGTAAGCTACATTGAATTGGTTTTCGGCTTTTATAATTCCCCTAGATTGCAGTTTTTTAATTCTGTGTTTACCATGGAGAAGGATTCTGTCATTTTATAAGTTGAGTTTGAATCAGACACAGTATTTTGGCACCAGAATTTGTTGAGATTTGCTCGCGCACCCTTTCCTTGTCAATTACACGGGAATTATCTCTGTTGTTTGTGTTCGTTATGCTGGTTTAAACAGGGAATCTCTGATGTGTTCGGTGTTTTTGTTGTATGAGTAGACCGCTTAGGAGTTGCTTGCTTGGCTTTTATTGCACAATTTTTGCATGTAGTTTGTTCTAGTGATAACGCTCAATCAGATTTCTTCATAATTCATTCACGACAACGATACATATCTTCGTGCTTGCGGGGTTGTTTATTTATTCAATGGAATTAATATTAATGTGAAAAATGAAAGGGAATCTTGCACTGAATCCTTATGTTAAAGAATCCAATTCCATTTCTCCTCACGTGCACATTTGGTTTTTTAATCGTTTGCCTATCATTTGTTAGGATTCGCGCCGTGTCTCTCTAGAGCTAAGCCCGCCATCTTATATTAAACTTCGTATATGGACGTATATCCTCTCCCGTGTGCCTAATGTAAATATAAGGGGTAATGTATTACTACCTCTTATCTTAACTATAAGGCCTCAGTACGAGGCACTAAGGGATTGGAATTGGATCAGGGATTGAAAAAGAATATATCGTTTGGTTTGAGAGACTGTAGATAACTAAGAATTGAAAGTACCATAAAAGTAGGATTGCTGTAAAGCCACCTCCCCCTGATATTACGTTTTCAATCATGAGATTGCAAATTTTAGAGATAAAAATATCATGTTTATAATATTTTTTTGACAAAAATATCCTTTATCAATTTTGTTCTAAATTATAATTCATCACTTTATTTCATTCATTGCTCATCATTGATCTCACGGGTGTGGTTTTCATCGCACTATCAATTTTACCCTAAATTATAACTCTTCATTACTTCAATCATCGATCCCCATCACATCAGAGTTCAGCAAAATATTCCCCCCCCCCCGTCACAAACGAACAAAACACTCTTGTTCAATCATCAAGATAATAAATCTGCCAAAAACAAATAAATAAAGAAAGCACGGTTTCGTATTGTCCTGAGTGACAAGAGGATAATCTGAAGCACTCCAAGCTTCATCCAATGATATCTACCTCATACCAAGAACTATTTTTTTAATCCTAAAGCAGAGTAAGATGTAATTATTATGCCAATGAAATGTTAATTTAATCTTCTTTATCTTCTGGTTTATACCCTGTTTTTAGCCTCTAAGGCGGAGCTGCTAGCATGATCAACCTGGTATTCTCTTGGTACCCTCTGGTGCCCATCATCTCCATTACAAAAGATCAGAACAAGCATCAATATTGCAATAACAGCAATAAAGACATACAAGATTTTAAGGGCTGGAGATTTTTTTAGCACACGCAAGAGCAGTGGGCCACCGAGTCTTTTCTGTGTTGTTCGTCCTTCCCTGTATCCTTCTAAGAATTTACTGATTTGAGTAAATTGAAATGTTGCGATAATCTTACAGGCATTCCAAATCGTCAATTCTCATCGCATCAATCATGAATCAAAAAGCGATCCATTGATTAAGTTTGGGATTTAGGGTAGGGGTATTTGGTTTTTTTTATAATTAATAGTTGTTTATTAAATAAGATTAATGATATCATTCCCTTCAATTATTACCTCATAACAAACATATTTTTAAAACATCAATTCCAGTCCCAATCCATCAAAATTCAATATCTTGAGCCAAACAGGGCCTAAGAGTGAGGGGGGAGATTTTCTTTTATTCTAAACACAAGGCTTCAGTATATTTTGTCTTCCAAATTTGACTGCTTGTGGGCCAGTCTTGGGTCCATTGCCATGATGTGAAGCTCGGCCCATTACCACAAGGCTGCCACTTCACCTTTTACGTTATTTATCGTCACACTCAAAAACAAATTAAAACGAATACCTTTCCCAGTATCATAGCATTTTCCTTGTTATGTAAAACTAAAATCAAAAGATGCGAAACCATAATGTGTGCGCGAGCAATATTATAAAGATGCAACCCAGAGTGATCGCAGAGGATGGTTGAGAAAGTAGTGGCAGTCAAAGAAAGTTGGCAAAACTGCAAAAGCCTGATGCCTCAATTCCTAATCTGGATTCTGCAGCTTCACTGACCAACAAAGATCCCCCTAGCTCTGCTTTTTATTTAATTCCCTTCTTTTTTTCGCCAACACCTTTTTTGTTCTATATAGATTACTTGTGTTTGATAAAAATATCCGAAGTTTTACCGATCAGGAATAATTTTATATCTTAAATAAAAAAGTAATACAAATAATGTTGGTTAACTAATACTTCTTACATCAACTCACACTCAACGCAGTTAATGGTTGCAAGTAATAGTTCCAATAAAAAAATCACTTTTGTGCAGGAGTGTATCCCAAAAGAATTGTGAGCAGATTGCATAATAATAAGACCCTGACTCGAACAAATTAAAACACGCTATCCACTTGTTCCATTTTTACGGTTTATACTTGATTCAATTCAAGTTGAATTTATTCCTCTCGCACGGCAATTCATGCTTTAAAAACATATAAATCGGGAATAAGTAATAAAATAACAACGTGTTTCATACGAAGTGATCTAATTAACAATCCGACTTCTCTCTATTTTGGATTTTTGCTAGATTTTCTTTTCACTCCAAGATTGAATTGTTTGGACTAGTCTTTAACAATTCAAATATATTTATTTATTTTTAAGTTTTAAAAGTTTAATAAAAAATAATGATTCACAGAATATTAGATAGGATGCGACTAAATCTGAGGGCAGGGAATTAAATAAAAGTGAAGGAAAACTGGGAAAGTCAAGTAGTGAAGGTGAAGTGGTGATGTACTTGGGTGAATCTGAGTGTAAAAGTAAGGTTTCCTTTTTGCAGGAAGCTTCTTTACTCTTTCCCAACGTACGAACACAGATGTGAGTGTGGATGACATAAGTATCTGAGTCGACTCAGAGTATACATCGCAAGCCTTACGATTCAAGTTACCACTTCACTTCATTTCACAAAAAAAAAGTCTGTACCTGCCACTCCTATTCACTGTTCACTATTCACCCTCCTCTCTCTCAATCTCTCTTCCATATCCACAAAATATTTTGCGTTCGTTCATAGAATTATTTTCGTTCTAATTTCTCAACCACGTTGAAATGTCATCATGCATGCTCTCTGATCTAACATTTAAGGGAAGCTTCTTGGCCTTGCAATATACTAACATATAACTCCCTTCTGCATATTAAGTCCTTAACTATGATCAGTGGGCCACTTGATTAGGACGTACGCTAAATTTTATGTTCTTTTCACACACTAGATTTCCATTGCATCTCCTACGTACGTACCTTTCTTAAGTATATGTGTAACTATGAACCAAAACTCATTAACAGTTTGGTACTCTTGATAGAAGTTAACCTAATCATATAAGTACTAATGTGGATGTATGTGCATCAACAATATGTATTTGTGGACACGTCCATCTGTGACCCCGTACGGGCATAAAATATAAAGAAAAGATGAAAAGAAGACAATAAAAGAAACTGCTTCCTCACTTTTTCCTTGAGCAGAAATAAATTGCTTCTATAATACATGTCTTCAGATACGGACACACCAGACCTGCACTGTCCAAACCACAAAAATTTTACACAAGGAGGAGAGGACGAAAGACTGACCAATAAATATCGAAGTAATGCAAATGTAGCTAATTAATTATTGTGCGCGTATAGTAGTACAAGAAATAATCACTTCAATGTGTGGTCGTTTACTAATAATTTATGTAAGCTTTGCCCCTTGGTCTTCTCCCCACAACTTAAATAATGTGCCTCAAAATTAAAGCTAATCCCATTCTTTTTCTCATAAGCATAAATGCCTGTATATGGATCTAATATGAATTGATATCGAGTGACTAATATAATCCTCATCAATACTCTATTCACATCAATAAGACAAGTATCAATATATTAATAGCTATTCATAAGTTATAATCAGCACAAATCATTTTTTTAGAATCTGTGCAATACACATAGACATATATATCTAGTTCAAGGAAAAGAAAAGGAAAAAAAAAAGAAAAAATCTGTCAAATCTCCACATAGGCGTCAGCAGTGCTTGGCTCACGGGTTTTGGTTTCCTTTGTTGAACTTTAAGCCAAAATTTTCCCACATATTTTCTCCTTCACACATGAACAAGGGAAAACAACCATCAGCCCTAGCAGCATTATTGCCAACGTTAGAATTTGAAGGTGAAGAACCATCCTGCCGCTGTTGGTTGACATCACAATAAACACTACTTCCTTGATGATTATATAGGGGTGACTGATTATTATTATTATTATTGGTTTCCAAGTAAAAAGTAGCTGATGAATTTTGCTTGTTGCACTTCTTGTGATGATGATAGCTACTTCTGATACTTTCCCACTTGTCTTTGCACACGGAAGCAGCCTTATGGTATCCAAAACAAGCCATTTTGTTAGCAACTTCCTCCCACAGAACCTCCTCCGGACACCCACTTTGCCCAAACCTGGATTCCACATCAGCTCTCATCTGAACCATACTACTGATCTCACATTCTGTCCAACTCTCACCAACTCTGTCAGTGCTGTGTAGTATTTCACTTCCATCTTCATTCTGATTTTCACTGTAATTTTGAATATCAGCATTTGGTGGATCACCACCCGCCTTTATTATCTCTCTTCCTGTTAATTTCTGCAGTGCCTCCATTAAAGCTGCATCTCTGGCTTCAATCCATGCCCTCTCTTTAGCCCAAAACTTATGCTCCTTATCTAACCTTGCTGCCTCTTGTTTTCTCCATTCTTCCTCTTTCAAAGCCCTCTCCTTTTCCTTCTCTTCCAGTGTCTTCATTAATCTCTCCAACCATGCCTCTTGCTTCTCCATCACCTTCTTCATCTCTGAGTCTATCAGCTCTTTTATCTTTGCTTTCCAGCTTCTTCTTCCTCTTCTCTTTCTCCTCATCTTCTCCGTCGAATCATTTTCATCCGATGATGACGTGTCCAGCTCATCAGTGGAGTTATTATTAGTGAGGCTAACGCTATCACAGTGCCTATTAAAAATGTCTTGGTTTGTTTGGGAGGGTGTGTGAAAGTGAAGGCTACTGTTGTTGCTACCGAAATTGGTTTCTTGGGCTGAGGTTATTGGGTTGGTGTTTTCTCCATATAAGGCTTCAAGTTGGCGGAAGAATCTGTAATGCTTCCCATCTTGCCTTCCTGCCTTGCCTTCTTTTGTTTTCTTGTAATATTTATACAGGTTTTCGAATTTTTCCCTGCATTTTTTGCCGCTCCTTTGATATCCATATTCTTCGGCCATGATTCTGGACATTAAGATAGACAGGCAAAACCAAATGATATGGGCAAGGTATGGGACAAAACAGAAAAAATGCCAAATTAATAAGGACATATCTAATATGGTAGGAGATTGAAGTTAAACCCTAATAAATATAGCTTTGACTAGAATTGCCCAAAGAAGGCCATGTGAGGGTGATGTTAATTTTGGCGATTAACAATGTGGTGCCATGCACTGAAGTTTTGTATGTTCTTGCAACCCAGTTATGGCAAATACAACTAAGCATATGACAGATCCAGGACCGTTGCTACAGAGAAATGAGCTTTATGAGGGAATGGCCTCTGGCTGATGTCATTTCATAGGATCAAATTAGATGATAGCCAATAGGTGCAAAGGAATCAAAAAAGTCAAAATGATTTTCAATCTGAAAACAAACAAGAGTAACATAAAAGGGAAAACTTGCACTTAAAAGAGGTGAACAAAAATTTCTAGAGGAGACGCCAGTCAGTGGTAGAACCGGGAGGGTGTTGGTATACATATTAACTTGAATACTTGATAAGATACAATATGAATGAATGATCATAAAGTGAGTAAAAAAGAGAGAGATATCATTGGGAAAAGAAAACAGCTGCAAGACGAGTGTATAGTCATTTTCCAGCTGAAGGAAGAAAGACAAATTGTATACTCAGAAATCGATGGCTGACGACCAAATGGACACTAAGTGCAGTCATTTTACAAGTATTGAATTTGGTTGTTGAAGCTGAATCTTCGCGGCGTAGAAAATCTTAATATCATTTTAAAATTTTACAAGAGGTGTAGCAAGAGGGAGATATAATGGAGGAAGAAGAGGGGGGAAAGCGTACCTAGAAAGCTCATCCCATAAGGGGCCCTTTTGATTGGAGTGTCTGAACTTAGAGTCGAGACGAGATCTGATCTCAAGAAGGGTAAGAGTTTCCTGTCTGGGCCATCGTGCGGTGGAGGAGTCTCCCGGGAAACAACCGGAAGCGTCAGCCTCAAAGGCACTAAGGGAGGGAGTGGCGGCGGCGGCGGAGGGAGTGGCCACAGAAATGCTAGTATTAAGAGGAGAAGAATGGTGAAGGGCAGGAGGCATGATATCAGGCATCAGTTGATGACGACCGAAGGACAAGGCGTCGTAGTGGTGGGCGCCGGCGGGAGTGAAATTGGGGTGAGCCGGGAAGAAGTCGGCGGAGAGGGGCCTGGGTGCAGTCATGAGGTGGCGGAGATCCCCCATAGTTGCACAGTCAAGATATTGCTGATGATGTTGGTGATGATCCTCCATTTCCATGAGATTTGGAGGGTCAGGCTCAAGAGGAAGGTAAAGGAGAAGGGAGGAGGAGGAGGGAGGGAAAGCGGCAGAGCCGGATCGTGTCGTGGAGGAAAAAGCTCAGATATGAAGGGAAGGACGATGGTCCCATGGGAGGGTATGAGTCCAACTAGTGTGGGTGAGAGTGTGTGTGTGTGTGAGACCACCTCCCTCGCTTCCCTCTGTGTCTTTGTTGTACGTACACACACAGGCTGGGACTCCCCAGAAACTCCTGACTATCCTAACACTAGACACTATTTTAATATTTTTGTTAAATTAATGGCTTCTAATTAAACATGGACACGTCATGTGTAGATTAAAGTTAATTAGATGAGGAATGGAAGACAGCCCGGTTGGGCCTTTAATATGCTGACGCCTCCTGCGTGCTGCCTTGGATCCTTCCCTTTTGACTCGCCCCAATTATTCCATCCATCACCTCGCGTCTTGTCTTTCGCATTTTCCTCTAACTGGCTACGCACCTACGATTGGCGCTTCCTTCATTTGTTATAACAACATGCGTGCCATTAAATCATGAAAACACATTAGCCCTATGCTGCCTTCATTAAAAACAACGATATATATATATATATATGTACACCCACACATACACACGACTTAATTTTAAAATATTTGATTAATTTTTGCAGTCACTATTCCTAATCACATTTATATAAATTAAGACGATACTTCTCTCATATATTTATTTTGTACACCGTAAATTATAATTAAAAATCATTTTTAAATACTCCTATGGTCATTTCAAATTAGTTGTTAGCTGGGTTGCACTTGGTGATAACTTATATCTATAGTTAAGATTCAATTAATATTTATAGATAAATTACACTGGAAGGAAAACAATGAGTATGTCATCCCCAGGACGCAATTTGAAAGAACGCATTATATTTAACGAAGGAGAAGGACTATACTAACTAAATTAAGTAACGGAATATTGCAAGTCATATGAAAATGAAATGTCATGAGTCAAATAACCATAACGCATCTTCCGATCCCTAGCACGCACAAACTATGAGCCCGATTATTTTCTTGGACGAGTGGATATGTATCAACGCATATATATGCTGTGCGCATTAATTCCTTTTGAAAACAAAACAGTCACGACTCTGCATCAGATTTCATAGGAATTTTTGCTTTTGTTTTTTGCGGTTAAAGCAGAAAATTATATGGTGCGCAATGCATTAAAGGAGAAGAGGTGAATAGGTTAAAAGAAGCAAACAAAACAATGCTCTCTGCACCTTTTTTCTGTTGCTGTTCAGACAAGGTTCCCGAGCCCCCATATTTAATTTACGATGAACATCTCAGTCTTAGCTCTTCTCCCCACAGTGCCACAGTCTTCACATTATCTGTAAACTCACAAATAATTTATTCCCTCAGTTACTTACATGGTTAGACCAACTTACAACCACGTAACATTAATTTGTATGATTCATCCATTTCAAAATTGAAGGTATACATATATTTAAACATCACGCCACCACTAAATAACAAAACACACAGCTCAATATAAATCAACTATTACAAATTTTTGGTTAGGCTTATCTTTGACATTTAATTTGAAATAATAGTACAGTATATATAAAAAAGAACCATGGAAGAGGCCGGACACCTAACCTACACATTTTGATAAATCGTGCGTATATATAGGAAGTCAGTTAATGTAATGTATTTAATTTGTAAACAGTGTTATAGTAATTTGTAAGATATGAAGGAACATTGAAAGAATGTATACATGTTACATGGATCTTGGAAGTTTTACTATTTAAAACTTATATATGTACAGCGTGGCTCCCTAGCGATTTCACAATTTATGTTGATATTGGTTATTAAGGTCTCTTTCAGTATCACGTTCACCCAAATTAATTAAGAGCTGCTCCCTCTAATACTTAATATAAGACATATTTGGAGAGTTAATCTTATTTCTAAATATAAGCATGGTTTTTATATTTATCAATATTATCCTAATTTACCCAGCTCTCTCAACAATAATTAAGGAGGAGAGGGAATTGGGGAATTAAAAAAGATGACTAGGATATTTTAGAAAATATATCACATTAATAAATTTTCTTAATATAATCAACTTAGATAAATATGTCATATATTAAGGATAGTGGAAGTATTTGAGATGACCATAAGTGAGATGTAGACAAGGTTTGCCAAGTTTAACGTTAAATCCACTTGTGAATGCCAATTATCGTCTGAGACGAGCAAAATGGCAGTATATATGTTGCTCTCGCTAGTTATATGTTTGTTTGGATTAATAGTAGAAACTGCTTTTCCAACATAATTTACGGTATACGAGATAAATTTGTTTGAGGAGTTTTACTCCAACCTGCGTAAAGGTACTTTTTCACTGTTTTCTCAAACAAACTTATAACTATGTGGGTTGCTTAGAGATGAAACGCGAATAAGATACGTTTACAAATAGGAAGATATGGGGAGCAAACAACAGTTAAGAATCGACAGCCCCAGGCTGCGTCGTTTCCTATCTTTCCATACGGAGAGCAATTGCAAACAACCCAAGAGCTAATTAATGAAACTTAATTAGTTCAACATTACCTGTTTTTGTTTTAGTGGGAAGAGCAGGCGACACTTGTCCCTAAAATGACCATATCTGAATCCGATCATGCTTGAAAAATTATTTGGCTGTCATGTTTTGATGTTTTTGAGAGGTGCGCCATGGTGGACCCCACTGCCTCATTGTCTCCTTCCCTCACCTGCTATGCATGTGAGTATAGTCGAAAAACCGGGTCAACCTCCTTCAATTTGTGACCGGACTTGAAGTTGATATGATTTCAGGATTAATCCTTGGCAAACAAAAAAAAGGGATTTCAGGATTATTCAGGTTTAAACTTTAAACGGGCCAGATCTAACGGCCATAACAAATGAACAGGCTGACCGTTAAAACTTAAACCCGGTGTATTTTTTTTATCACGTGTGTTGCGGGCTAAGGGGCAATTTTATTCTGAAATTTATTATTAAAGAGTAATTTTATCCTGAAAATTTTTGGGACATTTACACTTAGGTCCCATGCAAGGAAAAAAATGAAAAAATGGTCCCTATAGATTGCAAAATGAAAAAATGGTCCCATGGAGTTGTCAATACAGGCTCCTGGAGTTGTTAATGACAACTCCAGGAGCCTGTATTGATAACTCCATGGGACCATTTTTTCATTTTGCAATCTATAGGGATCATTTCTTCATTTCTCCTCTTCCTTGGGACTTCACTGTCATTCTCCCAAAATTTTTTGGGGGATAATTTTGTATTGAAAGTATCAAAAAAGGAGCAATTCTTGCCTAAATGTTATCTCAGTTAATTTTAATCATTAGTTGGCCAAATATGTGTTAAGCTAGCAATCTACATATCATCCACGTCATTTTGTTAAAGTATAAATTTACACTTAAATTTAATGTGTCATCTACTTCATTTTTTTTAAAGTTAAATTTAAAAATTTTTGGGTAAATTTGTACTTTAAAAATTATGACGTATGGACTGTCAGCTTAATATATCTAGTCAAATAACAATCAAAATTAATTGGAATAACAGTCAAAGTAAACTTGCTTTATTTTTGATACTTTCAGCATAAAATTGGCGTTAACAACTTTTGAGATAAAATTACCCTTTGGTGATGACCCCTTAGCCCCGGTAAATTATCAATCCATTATAATTTAAAAAAGGAGATGAAAGAAGAAATATAAAAAAAAACATAATTACCTAAGCTAGTCCTCACTAATTCTTTAACTCCACCACCTTTCTCAATCTGATCCACCTTGCATCACTCTCGTATGTGCGTGTATGTGCGTGTTTGGTGTAACTTATTTTTGATATATAAGTATTTTTTATATAAATCAAGATAAAATTTTTCTCACATACTTTCTTTATTTATCGTAAATCATAATTTCAATAAAGGCTTTTGACATACTCTTCTTCGAAGGAAGAAAAACACTTAAAAACTCTTTTTTAGGTGTCACCTCTGTAAATGACTACGTGAGCCCTTAGGATGTCCCGCCTGGTACATTAAATGTGACCATGCTTCTGTCCACACATTACATTTTTCATTCATAGCAATTTTGTCCTCTTTATTTAACAATCACTATCTCCTATTCCTATATTAGATATAAGCTCCGGTTAATTTTTTTTTAGAGAAATTAAATAAATTTAATAAATTATTTAATTTTATCATATATTATATATTATTAGATTATATATTAATTTATAAATTAAAGAAATTAATTTAAAATAAATAATAAATATAAATACTTTAAAATAATTTAATTAATTTTTTTAACCATTTTTTAAAAAAATCAATGAGATTTTATATTTAAAATAAGAGGGAGTACTAAAATTCTGTTGTTGGCCCCGACGAAAGCGATAACATCGGACGAAGGAGGAGGCGTTGGCTGTTAACATCATGCATAAGGCAGACTGACAGGGGCCATGCACAAAAGCCAAAATCGTTTCTGAGTCTTTGCCCCCCCCCAGCTCGTACGTACGCCTGTCTCTAATGCAAATCCATATTCTGTGTTCTCTGCATGTATTTATATATTTTCATATGTTTTGAGAATTATTAAATGACTTTTTACCTTCTCAGACAAATAAAAGAAAGAAGAGGAGGGGGTTAAGAAAGGGAAACAATGATACGTAAGAGAGAATTATTGAGAATAGGGTAGAGAGGGAGGAGTGGGGAAGCTCTATGGCTGTATGAGGGACAGACGCAGAGAATAGACTGATAGCTTCCACTATAATAATTCAGGAGCAGCAGCAGCAGAACTTTCCATCCCATATTGCATTTGCATGCCCCTCGTTCTCTTTCTTTCTTTTTAAGAAAAGTACACACATGCCATTAGTTTAAACGAGTGTTTGGGAAAATCTTAAATCATGATTTTAAAAATCCTTTTCTGTAAATTGAGATAAAATCTCTATCACATAATTACTTCATAAATCGTAAAAATTATTCTTCAAAAACTAATTCAAATACATACTAAATCTAATATGTACATAACTTCCCATATTTTTAAAGGTTGGTTGCCGAAAAGGGGGGAAAAAATTACCCCCGTGACTTTAATTTTGGGTTTGACTATGGAGGACGAGGAGTTGGTGGAGATGGCAAAATAGATCAGTGAGGGAAGAATTGGCAAAAAAAAAAAGATCAGTGAGGGAAGAATGATCATTGTACAGCGATCCCATTATTGTATACAAACTTTGTTGATCATAACTTCTTACATGTTTATATATATTAATTAAAGGCACCGCTATAAAATATATAAAATATAGATATTGTTATCCTAAATGATGTCTATTTTTTAAACTAAAAATAGAGGCGATGACTTTTTTGCAAGTAAAGAGGGAGATTATGTATCTTTAGGGTGTGTTTGGTTCAACAGATATTAGGTTAAGTGAGATTTATTTAAGTTGGGTTAGAGGAAGTTATAATATTGTTTGGGCTAAATACGTGTTAGGTTAAGTTTGGTATCTTGTTTGGTTCAGGAGGTTAGGTTATGTGAGTTAATTATAAGTGGACAAAAATGCCCTTATACATATTTTCCTTCTTCTTTTACAATGTATTTATTACTCGAGGAGGCGGCGGCGGCAACGGCAGCTGGATCTACAGGACCCAAGACGACGTTGGAGGAGCAGTGCGGTGAAGGAGTCAACTGCAGAGCGCGCGAACAAGATGAGAGAAAATGAGATTTCAAACAGGAGAGGGAATGAAACAAAGTGACGAATTTTTACAGGGGAGGGCGGTGCTTAAATTTTAAAAAATTGCCATTGGCAATTTAGTCACAATTGAAGATAAATATTCTCTCACCTAGGAAAAACCCCAATTTTGGAGGGTTTACAACATAGGTTAGTTGACCGCTAGAAAACAGAAAATCATCCAACATCTAACCTAACCTCTTTCCAACCAAACACCACTTTTTTACCTCTAACTCCACCCCAACCTAACCTAATATAATAAAACATCCAACCAAACAAAGTCTTAGGCGTCCCAAACATAAATTGAGATGTCTAAAGTTTTTGAATTTTACCTCCATCACGCCAAAATATGAAACTTTAAGGGGCTTTAGACGTCCCCAGTTTGTCTAGGGAAGCCTAAAGTGGACTTTAGCTAGGCGTCCTTAGCCTAAAATCCCTCACTTTAGGCTTCCCCAGGCTCCCCAGTCTGTTTAGGGACGCCTAAAGTAGACTTTAGGCGTCCCTAGGTTAACTAGGGATGTCTAAAGTGGACTTTAGGCTTGATTGGGGAAGCTTAAAGGCCTACACCAACATCCCATCAGTCAGCTCCACACTGCTCTAACTTCATTCTCTCTCTTGTCCAATGTGCTTTTTCTTCTTTATCCGTGTTTCCCTCTCTCCTCTTTCTCTTTGTTTCCCTCTGCTCCAACAATATAATGCTCTTCTTGTTTGTCCGGTGGAGCTATAGGCTACCAAGGAAGGGACAAGTGTGTTGTCGTTTCTCTCTCCCTCTCACAACCATTTTCCAGCTAGTGCCATCGTGGGTCGTCTCCTTCTCCGTTGTCTACAGGTTTATCTCTTACTCTCACAACTTTGCTTTCTTTAACACAAAAATGCTTGGAATCACTAAAGTTTTGCTTTTGTTATAAAAATACTTGGAATCACCGTCTCCTTGTATACCTTGATAGCTACTTTCCTTGACACCATAGGCCACTAGCCCTGTTGTTTTTGTTGTCAAGAATTTAAAAGTAAAAAATGCCCTTTAGTTATTAAAAAAACAAAATTGAAGATACAACCATATTATTTGCACACTACATAGAGGTCCTGACATGGGAAATTTATAGGAGGCTTTTGTAATAATCCAATAGAGATAACCATAGTGAATTTATAATTGTTTTAATTTAATAGTAACTATAATTTATTGGAGACCTTTGATAAATAAGATTTAATGGAGTGTTATGAAACACCAACAAAATCGTTATTATGAATTCCACTGGACTTGCTTCTTAAATGTAGAATGATACATATAAAAGTGCTGGATGTTTCTTTACCATGTAAAGGACATTGTGGTTTATTATGAATTATTGATCAATCATGTTTCTGCAGTTTTAATTTATTGGAAAGTGAAGAATATAAATAGTCATTTTAAAAAAATAAAAATTTAGAAATCTCCATTTTAAAATAGAGACGTCTAAAGTGTTGGATTGACACTTTAGATGTCCCTAATTTACAATGGGAAAGTCTAAAGTCTAGATTTTAAACTTTTCCATTGTAAATCGGGAACGTCTAAAGCTCAGATTCTATGTATCATTTCTTTTTATGGATATTATTGTCATTTATCTTTTATGTTGTTTATACAGACGTCTCCTGTTTTCAGACATTGAAAGCGTTTTTTTTAACTAGTGAAGCCAGCAGGTACATATTTTCATATGCATTAACAGCATTCCCTCAAGAAAAAGCACCCCTGCTTTTTGTGGTTTGCAGAAAGAGTTTCAAAATTGACTGGTCACTAATAATAATGTGTAAAAAGAAAGTGAGTCGTTGAACCATTCGCAGGCTGGAAAAATACAACTTTTCTCAACTTCAATGAAAATGTGTGGTACACACATTCTACCCAAAAAAAAACAAACATTTAATATATTTGCTGGATCTGAAGAAGTTGAAGCCGTAGCGCGGGATTTGGGAGTTTAGGCAATTGTAAGAGTTGGTTTTTAGAGAACTTTGGGCATTCGTCGCTGCGCTGACTTGCTGTGTCGACCCGGTGCGACGCAATGTTACTCCCTCTGTTGCATATGACGGCGATGATGTGTTAAAATATGACCGGCCAGTTTAAATTTAATTTTCTTATAGCTTACAATTCATATTAACCAACGTGCATACCCTCGACGATATATTCATCCACTAAAATAGATTCAGAATAGACTCACACTTTTAAGTGCCCACCTTGTAGAGCTATCAAATTGTTTTCCAAGTAGGGTGAAAATGAATTGCCGCGCCTCAGCAAAAGTAGTAATTAATTGCTGAAAGCTGGGCCATTAGAGAACGAGATTAATTAATATTTGAAAATGGAAGTGTTTATAGTAAGATATATTTAGATATTTAGAGAGTTTATATTTATTTTAAATATAAGACATAATTTTTATATTTTTTAATTTATTCTTATTGAGCCTTCTTAATAATAATCAGTAAGAAGAGAGAATGACAAAATGATTAAGATTTTTTTAAAAATATATATCAAGTCAACTAATTTTATTATTCTAATTAAATTAGATAAAAAAAATTTATATTAAAAAACAAAAGAATATCACATGATCATTGGACAACATGACATGATGATGGGCAGGCCATGAAAATAACTCAGAGAGGCACAAGTTTCAGTTTGAAGGGGGCAGAAAAGGACGTGATGTGTACAAATGGCAGCCTTAATTTATTATGAGCCAGAGACATGTATAATATTACTCTTCATAAATGCTATAATGAGGGTAATTTAGAAAAAAAAATTGATTCGTATAGTATGTCTTTAATAAACCTTTGTTTAAAATATTATCCTCATTACAGTTTATTAAGAAGCGGTTTGAAGACTGATGTATTATATTTCTCTATTTTTAAATAGGAACAAAATTAGAAAAATGTTTTATTTTTTAATTAAGATTAATGTGTTAAACCATGTTGCTTAATAATAGGAATCACTTGTACCTTTCTGTCCTTCTTGTAAGAATCTAAAATTTGAACTGTTTGGATCCTTTTTATAGAAATATGATAAAAGTTGTATAAATATTTAATGGGTTTTTTTTTTATTGTTATTAATTAAAAGGTTGGTAATACTACTCCCTCCGGTCCTAATTATAAGATAAAGTTGACTTTTTTTAGAGAAATTAAGAAAGCCAATTAAATTACTTTAGAGTATTTATATTTTTATTTTTTTCTCCAAAATAATTAATTTGACTAATAAACTAATATATAATCTAATGATACTAAAAATATAAACACTTTAAAGTAATTTAATTCGCTTCTTTAATTTTTCTAAAAAAGTCAACTTTATCTTATAATTAAGACCGGAGGGAGTAATATTTATTTTATTTCTGTTTTTTACTTATCCCTTATAAATAAATATATATTTAAAAAATAAAAATTATTTTAGACATATTTATTATTTTTAATTAATTCTAACTGTTTTCTTAAATTGGATAATTTAATTATTGTGCTTTTTTAAATATGACCAGAATGAGCATTATGCAGAGGAAGGAGTGTGAAGAAAGTAGGAGGGGGATGCAAAAATACAAGGTGGGGTGTCAGGCATTGATTGGGGGAGCACCATTATTGGGTGGGGGCCGCCTCTTCATACAGACTACAAAGCGCACATAGTCCTTAGTTGGTGCACGGGGAAGCGAGGGGGCTGCTATTCAAAGTCGCAGCCTATATATAGACAGTTGTCACTTACACTATGTACGTGTGGATGCTCCTAGGCAAGGAGTTTGGCGGTCATCCAAGTGAAGTGGGGCCTTTGAATCATCATGCCTTATGAGACCTCATTGCATGAAGGGTTAGATTTTGCATACCTGCGGCTCTACTCATGGAAAAGCAACAAACACCTCAAGAAAATCACGCCCACATACACACACTGTCTCATTAATTATTTATATATGGACGAATCCTGAGATAAACAAAGGGTTAAACGGTATTTTTGGTTCTGAAGTTTTTAATTAAGGGGTAATTTTGATCCCAAAGCTTTTTATAGGTAATTTTATCCCAAAAGTTTCAAAAATTGAGCAATTTTGTCTTGATCGTTATCCTAGTTAATTTTAACCGTTAGTCGACTAAATATGCCAATTTGGCAATTTACATTTCATCAAAGTCATTTTTGTTAAAGTGAAAATTTGCGTTGGAAGTTCATATGTCATCTACTTCATTTTTTTCAAAGTTAGATTTAAAACATCAGAAATAAATTTACACCTCAAAAAATAATGTAGATGACATGTAAATTGTCAGCCCAACACATATAATTAATTAACAATTAAAATTAACTGAGATAATGATTAGGATAAAATTGTTCCATTTTAAAAACTTTTGAGATAAAATTATCCCTCAGTTAATACTCTTAGAATAAAAATATCCCTTAACCCATAAACATTTTTTTTTTTTTGCCTGAACCATAAACAAATTAAATAATGAGCCGAAGACATGGTTAAAGGGAAGTCAGGGAGGGGTATGATGAGCGGCAGGAAAACATGAGGGAGAGGAAGGCGGATGGATGAGTGGGGCACTTTGTGAGAGTATTATATTCATAATTAATGACATGCTCCCTTCATCTCCAAATGCGTCTTATTTTAATTTGTAGCCCCCCAATCAAATGTCTTCTATGTGATCGGCCCCCACCAGCACACCGAAGAAAGCTACTCATCATTACTACATGTTGACTTTGTTAAAAAAAAAAAAATAAGTAGAAGAAGTTAAATAAACTATTTAATTATCATATAATATGTTTTGTATCATTAGATTATATATCAGTTTATAAATTAAATAAATTAGTTTTAAAAAAAACGATAAATATAATTACTTTATGTAACTTAATTAGCTCCTTTGATCTCTTCCTAAAAGAGTCAACCGTCTCTTATATTAAAAATTGAAGAGAGTATTATTTTTTTAAAAAAATAAACCAGGGTTTTCTTTAATTATATATGTTATGTATCAGCATCATCCACTATTAAATTCATGACAAATAACAGGGGAAAAGGGGGCATGGGCCGAGTTAAGAATAATACGCCCAGTGGGCTTGTATGAGGGTGACTGCGATGGACACCAAACGCAGAAAAATGTGAAATAGGGAAGGAACATCAAGTGGCAGGCGTTCATCCTGAAGGATCCAGCAATCTTTCTCACAATAATTGGCCGAAACCAGGCAGCTCCCATTCTCACCTCTTTTTCTTTCCACTCCTCACACACTCGTCACTCACAACCAAAGCTCAAACGCTGTTTCATTCTCAGACCCCGAAATAGAAACACGCCATTGGTTTCATTCAAATAAATATTGTACACAGTACGTAAGATATATGCTTATATATATAAATCACATATATACACTCAGTCCCGTGCTAATTCATGTTTCAACCAAAGTGTTGTTCAAGTGTAAAAATTTGTGTCGGGTTTATATTTTTGTTTTGAAATATTGTGCAGGCTTCATATTTCAAAGATTTAAACTCGAACTCAAAAAGTCTGTGGACGTAAAACTTTCGCTTCCGATTCTGTTCCTCTTTGCGCGCGAGTACTGCAAATGTTAGTCTTAAATTGGCATTAACTAGCCCTACGTAAGTACACATTCGTTCTCATAACTAGTAAGTTTCAAACACATCGAGCCCTCATTATATAACCTGATTAGAACTTTTGTCTAATTCTGTACATATGCCGCGGGCGGGGGTGTAATTTCCCCCCTTTTTGTGTGTGTGGTAACAATTGGAATTAGAGTCCCCGCTTTCCACAAATAGAAACCACAAACTGACAACTCAATCTTTTGCCTTTTTTTTCTTTTCCTTCTTCACAATATTATATTGTTAATTATGAATATATATAATTGGATGCAAGTTGGTACCTTTAGCACCGCTTAATTGGTCAATCAAGTGATAATTCAATTGTTTAAGTGCATGCACTCAAATTACATGGTGCTCCGACGTGGACGTCTCTGCAAAATCACTTATCTCACCCAAGAGCAGCACACGAGGTAGTGATCCTCGTCTATGACATTAATTAGTTGAAATTAAATTAAAATAATCCCCCCCTCCAGTTACATAATGAGAGTATGAAGTATTTACCACTCACACCTTGTTCCATTTTTATCGTTTGGGTTAACTTTAACTGACAGATTATTGTATTTTTATATGCTAAAATGTTTTCCGTAATTAGTTTGTTATCATTGATCTTATTTCTCACCTATATGGTTGATTTATAACCTTTAGCCACTTCGGGTTAAATCAAGTCTAATCAATGGTACAACTCGAGTCGTATTCTTTTGAAGAGCCTTTTATTTATTCTTTAAGCTAAATTAAGTGATAAAAACATTGAGATGTGTTTGAAATTGATTTTCTTTCTTTTTAATAATGAAAAAGAACCTAAACTAATTTTTTTTGGGATTTTTGAGAAATTATTGAGATAAGTGATGAAATTTGATTTGAGCGAATTGATGACGAATGTTTCTTGAAAAATGGAATATAGATTATCCTTGCTCATAATGATTTGAGAGTTAAATTATTCATTAAGTCAAAAATCAAACCTCAATAATTCGCTAAGTCTAGTGATATTAATTAGTGATTACCCCTAAAACTCTAGCTAGATGATTAATTCTTAATATACTATTAAATACCATTTAGTGTGCAATTTAGGATTGGATTTGTGCAACCTGTTCCTCTAGGCAATGAATATTCAACTGAGATATTCAAACATGATTAAAGTAGTCATAATATTTATTCAAATTATAAAAGAATATCACAACCATGTTAAACTGAAAAGGAAATACATAAATATAAATTTTAAACCACATAATCCAATCCAAATCACAATTGTTCAATACAAACTAAGATCAACAACTTGCAATCTCAATCAATTAATCACATAACATAAAATCTTAACTTAGGAAATACATTACATACCTAAATCAAAATATTAAAACAAATAACTCCCCTTAATGTATTTTTGGAACTTAAACCAATCTTCCATCCTCAAGAAGCACGAAAGAATTTGCCCTCTTATGGAGTTTATCACAACCATAACTCAATTAGATCTTAAGAAACCTATGAGAGATGAACGTAGAGGGCCGAATTTGATAGAGAATGAGAAGATAGAGAGGTTGAAAGGTGGAAGACGAGTGATGGTGGGGTGGTAGGAAGTCTATGGCAAGGATGGTGGTGTGGTCTCCAATTTATGGCGGTGTAGATAGTGATTTCATAGCGTCCGATTCTTCTTCTTTCCATTCTATATTGAACCTTGTTTGCTGCTACCTCTCTTTTTTATTGTTCGTCAATATCCTCTAAAATATTCACCTCCTATGTAGGTTTATGTATGGAGGCGTGGACTTTAAGAAAATTCTCAAAATCAGCCTTAAAATCAGACTCAGGGGAGGAAAATGCTAAATTTCAGAAATTTAGACTAAATTGGCATTTTGGAAATCAGGGTACTAAAATGTCATTTTATGAAATTGGGGGCCTTTTCTATAATTTCTCTGACTTTCTCTATTCTAAAAGTGACACTAATATTACGGAAACCGTCCTTATTTCTGTCAAAACTTCCATCTAGCCACATTCAGAATTTCGTTTGCCATTTAGTCCTCATATACCTTTACTTTTTGGTTCTTCAACTTTTCCAAAATGACATACAATTTATCAAATCAATATTTTATAATATCTTTATTCAAAATTTAAATTCTAAAGAGTAATAACAAAACTATAACAAATCCATCCTTTTAAGTTTTATTTTCACACAATTATCTTTGATTCAATTTAATCATAATAAATGTTATTTAGCATAAAATTAATGATAAAATTCCTAAATAAGATATTAAATAGTATGATAAAATCGGGATATATTAATGATTATATCATAAAATTAATATAAGTACATATTGTAGTTAACCTGTATGATTGGAATGGCTTATTAGTTATGGCCAATCATTGCATTAAAAATTAATTAATGTGTGTAGCGATATTGGAACAATTTTTCTGTGCCAAAACAATCTTTAGAGTATGTAATAAGCTCTGGAGGACCTCGGCTGATCGGAGGCAAAACGAGAAAAGCGTGCCAGATAGAAAGCAGTTAATATATATATATATATATATATATGTATGTATTCATATAATTTAGGAGACGTGTGGATCCGTTAGTATGAAAACGAAGTCTCTGTACAATAGAATACTCCATTACTAATTAAAAAGATAATTCACGTAAAAAAAGAAAATGTATGCATGCATACTTACAATATTGCACACTCTTAAGAGCATAAACAATGGGCCAAAAAGGGTGTACGTATAGTAGATATTTGAATTGGTTTAATGAATAATCGTTTGAATTACAATCATCTAATTGTGACTATGTATTTGGGAGAGAAAGCGTGTATAATTAAATGTGTTGGATAAAATTCAGTACGAAACACGTCTTGCCCAGGTAAGAGAAGATGACGAGCTCAGATGTAATATATAGATCATACAGTAGTAGGTACTATATATGACACTGAAACATATAGAGGCGGAGCTGAGGCCGACATGCATGCTGACTAGTGACTTGCCAGAAACTTGATGGTAAATATATATACATGTTGTATATTAGCCTCAATTCGATCTGTCCTACGTGTTGACCAAGTGAAACCGCTCTAGCAGTGTACATGGAGAGGATCGATGTGGATGTTTCATCAGCTGCTCGCGCCTTCATCTTGCGATGTCGTGGGCTGCACCACACATATATCCCCTTTTCTTCCTTCCTAATCCGACGGAGGGAAAACGAAACACAGAGAGAGACCTTCAAGTTTACTGATGTCTTGTGTCTTCGCTCACAAGATGATCACACGTCAGAAACCAAGCACTATCGTCTCCTATTGTCCACTGTTAAGAAAAAATCTCTGTCCTCACACCTCACGACCCACCATTATCCACATCACATCAGTGTTTATAGAAAAAATTAAAGGAAGTGGCTGGAATAATAAATGGTAGTGAAGTATATTACAATATGGAGAAAGCGCAATATCTCTATATATATATATATATGAATATCACTGTTGATGTTTTTAACAAACACGGTCTCCAACCCAGACATCCAACACTTACCGAGCTGGCTTACAACCCAGATCTCGGCACACGGCAGTTCAGCAACAACTGGTCAGCACCTGCACTCTACCTCCCAACTGCTTCATCTTCCTCCCATAAATGGCTTCCTCCAACTGTCAACTGCCGCAACCAATCCATCCAGCTTCTATCACAACAACAACACAATGTTTGGAAGCAGCAGAAGCAAAGCTAATTCCTCCACTGGCCGTCACCCCGTTTACAAGGGAGTGAGGCGCAGGAGCAGCGGCAAATGGGTGTCTGAAATTCGTGAGCCTAAGAAGCCCAACCGGATTTGGTTAGGCACATTCCCTACCCCTGAAATGGCCGCCGTCGCCTACGACGTGGCCGCCCTCGCTCTTAAGGGTCAGCACGCCGACCTTAACTTCCCCGACTCCGCTTCTTCCTTGCCCGTCCCTGCAACTACCTCCCCCTCTGACATTCAGGTGGCTGCGGCCAGCGCCGCGGCCGCAGTCGGGGCTGCTAAGGATGCTTTGTCGGCTGGCGCTGGGGAGTCATCTTCTTCGGTGTCACTGAAAGACAACGAAGGGGTTGCGGCGGAGGAGTTCGTGGATGAGGATTTGATCTTTGATATGCCAAATGTGCTGCTCAATATGGCAGAAGGAATGATGCTCTCTCCTCCTCCACTGGACTGGGATGCTGTTGCCCCCCAAGATTACATGTCTCAGGATCCATACCTTTGGAACTTCCGTCCTTAATTAATCATCTCCTTTATATCCTTATATTATATAAATATATATATATAGTAATGCTTGAACAGAAAATTAAAAAAACAAAAACTAGTAATAAAGGTGGCCTGTAGTAATAAATTATGGGAGAGCTCTCACATCGAAACTTGCTTCGACGTGAAGAAATTAATGGAACGTAGTATGAGTGTGGTGTGGGTATCTTGTCTTCCCTTCACTTTGCTTCATTCCCCCTTCTGTGCGGAATGTTTGTTTCTGCAACTCAATCTTGTAAAATGCTTTTATATATATATATATATGGTCATGCAATGTGCGTTAATTAAACAAGCTTTTCGGTGTTTAATTCTTCTGAGGTTAGAGTTGCAGACCTTGTTTTCTTGAATCATATTAAAATCCCCTTGCTTGCCTTGAAATCATACTGCTTCACAAGTCTTGTATATCTATATCCTGGGTTTCCTTTACCTTCGACGACACACCACTTTAATTAGGTTTTGTCATATGGAATTGAAGGCCTGAGTCTCCTCACGCACCCATACAAGTTACAGCTTTAGTTTGAATCATGCATTCTTCCCTCGAGCATACAGATATATACATATATATATATATATAGCCTTCCAGCTTTGATTAATTTGTTAGAAACTAGCAAGTTTATAGTTGGTTTCAAGTTTCGATCCCGATGAATTATCTGATGTATAGAAGAATTTCTCTGATATGTGTTCAATATCATCCTCCTCAGCAGGTTCTTGGTTCTTAGCCATAAAAGAGTAGAGAAAATAAACATGTCTGGTTTGGTAAAGGGATTAAAGTGAGCAAGTGGGAAGACTATAGTCAACAGGAATGGATGATTATTCTGTTGAATTAGTGGGCTGCTGGTATCCTAACAGCGTTCCAACCAACTCTATATATATTCTCTCAACATTATGTGAGAATTAATGATTAAGAATGAAGCATCAAAAAGCTTCTGGGAGCTATATAGGGGCGATTTTAGAGCTCGAGCTAGTGGCCCTCCTTACCCTTTGTCGACGTGTCTTCTGAAGAAGTTGGGCTTGCCAGACGTGGCATTCAATCCCCATGGTGGAAAATATGTTCCGTTTTTTTTTTTGGCCTTCGATCGAAAACATATACCAATGGATGAGGACGACATTTTACCATCCTCTGATAGCGATGGCTTTGTGTCTTAAATACCACAGTATTTTTTTATGTTCATATACAACGTTTCACTATGTGTCTGCGCATGTGTTTTTCAACCAAGTGTCGAAGAAACTACGTTCTCAAAAAAGCAACTATTAGCAAAGCTTTTTCTAATTAATTACGTACAGATTGTTGTCCATTAAAGGAACTGTATCTGTACGACGATTCAAGGGTGAGGAGATTATCTCGATTTGTAGAAAAATCAGCGAATATAATTATCCTCTCCAAAAAAAATACTCCCTCCGGTCCTAATTATAAGATAAAGTTGACTTTTTTGGAGAAATTAAGGAAGCCAATTAAATTACTTTAGAGTGTTTATATTTTTAGTATCTTTAGCTTATATATTAGTTTATTAGTCAAATTAATTAGTTTGAAGAAAAAAATAAAAATATAAATACTCTAAAGTAATTTAATTGGCTTCCTTAATTTCTCCAAAAAAGTCAACTTTATCTTATAATTAGGACCAGAGGGAGTAAGTTTGATCCGTACGAGTTGAGCGGAGACAGAGGGTCTTGATTATGAATGATTTGCTTCGTAACCAATGTTTTACATTGGGCCCCTACTTCGATTTGGAGGAGTATATTAAAATCTGAAATAAAGATAAATTAAGAAAGAAGCATGTTTTTTTTAGTCCAAAGATAAAATATGTATTAAATTTTATATAGAGAGGGAGGGAGAGATTGAAATGCCTGACTTTTTTTTTTTAGGAAAATGTCAGTTAGGTCCCAAGCTAGAAAAAAAATACCACAAAAGTCTCTTTGAAAAATCAATGTCAGAAAAGTCCCTAAGGGCTTTTCTGACATGAATTCCTAATGACTATTTACCAAAATACCCCCTAAACAATTTAACCACTGTCATTGGTTACAACATGTTATGCTATGTTTATAACATCGTAAGTCATATTAACAACATAGTAAGTTACGTTTACAACATGTTACGTTATATTTAATGAGTTGTAAACGTAACTGAAGAGGTTGTAAACGGAACACAATCACGCATTTTATATACATATTGTTAACGTAACTTACTATGTTGTTAATATGACTTACGATGTTGTAAACATAGCATAACATATTGTAACTAATGATAGTGGTTAAATTGCTTAGGGGTATTTTGATAAATGGTCATTGGGAATTCATGTCAGAAAAGTCCCTAGAGACTTTTCTGACAGTTGACTTTTTAAAGGGACTTTTGTGATAATTTTTCCCTAACTTGGGACCTAGTTGACATTTTCCCTTTTTTTTTGAATCAAACAATGCAGGGAGTGATCTGTTTGTAATGGCATTTAAAAGATGGGATAGCTGGGGAGGAGAAAGTCAAGTAAGGGCGTGATTAGAGTAATAAGCAATGGCTTAAGCCACCAAACCAGAAGTGATTTTTGTGGGACTATTGTGTGCTCTTGCTATACACGTGTCACCATATAATATATATATGTATATATATATATCACTTCCACTCTCACAAAGGGGTTCGCTCTCCGCCGTTTTTTTTGGATGGTGCAACTATATATAGTATTACAACTGTCTCATGGATAATAACCACCGGATCACTTATCTGGCGGCTACCTGCTTGCCTAGTTTGATATGCGCTGGACTTGTACCTCAACTAATTTAACTGCTACCAGAGCTGTCAAATTACCACTGTTTTGCATCTATACTTGTCTATGATCACATCCTTTTCATTCCATACCTCCCCTTCAATATGATTTTCTAAACACACTATTTATTTGGCTGCTTTTGGGAACCGAGTGAATCACACTATCCAACGTACCAATATAATACAAAATCATCCCTGGAGTTCGGCTTTTTTGTCATATTATATGTATGCGAACAATCCACTAATCCAGCCCCTCAAATAGAGGTCTACTTAAGGAACTGAGGTGTCCCAACGAGAACAACTTCATCTGAGCCCAAAAATCAAACTCAATAATAACTGGTAAGGGGTCAAGGTACTAGGGCGAACCCTTCTTAGTTGATGGTCGCCATTTTTTTTAAAAATCATATTCTTATTTGAACGTTTAAACATATATGTGCGTGTTCGGATCTTGAAGAAAGAATGAAGAATTCCAACGGCGACCGTAATCTTTCAATTTCCGTTATTTTTTCTTATTTATTTTTCATTTTCTCTTATTGGTTAACTTTTTTGGGGAAAAAGTGTCATTAATATCTAATTGTTATTATTAAAAAAAATCCCTCCTATATATTTAATATATGACATATTTAGGGAGTTGATATGAATCATAAATATGAAAAATATTTTCATATATGTCATTCTTTTTCTAATTTATTTCTATCGATGTTGCCTCAACAATAATTAATATTTAATTTTATCGATGTTACCTTAGTAATAATTAATAAGGAGAGAAAATGATGAATTAAGAAAAATAACTAAAATATTTTAAAAAATATATGTAATAAGGTTGGTATTTCAATCAAATTAGTTCAGATCGGAGGAAGTAATATCTAATTGTTATTATGCATTGGAGAAGCTTTAGTGAAAAAGCTGACAAACATGCGTCGTGGTCAGAATGGCATTTTTAATTTTTCTTGGGACGAATTTTCATCCAGGAAGCCAATCGACACACAGCTAAATTATATTTTATGAACCTTTATGAATTTTATTATGCGATGATCGTCTCGATCAGACAAGATTAGTCCAAATGAAGGTTGAAAGAATTCAAAAAAAAGGAAAAAGAAAGAATATGTCCTATTCCTGGCGTACAACGTCCTAAACTAGAAAGACACAGCTAGCCCAAACTGGGTATATATGCTTTAGAGATCAGATGGCTTGCCCATGATATATGCAGCGATGGGGAGAAACTCACTTCTTGTCTTCCTCTTTGACAACTTCGTCTGCAACTACAGTCCGTACCTTGAAGCGCTCAAGCTTGTGTGATGAGCCATGATCAATACCTCGCGATTGAATGTCTTTACTATCTGGGAATCTGCCCATGTTGTCTAATTTGGCGAATATACCTTCCACTTCCGATTTCAGGCGATCCCTTGCTCTGCCTTCACCTGGAATTATGTGGTCATGATGCCTCACGCTGTTGTTGTAGTAACTGTGCTCCAATGCCTGCACCTGGAAGCTCGGATCGTAGCTGTTAGGTGGTCTGGCCGGTTGAGGAAGTTGGTTTTCCACCCGTCTCTCAGTGCTCGAACTCATTATTCTCAAAACAACGAGAGCGACCAAACGCAGGTTTTGATGAGTGGCTTCTTTGTTAACGTATGGGTGAGAGATGAATCAAATGATGAGTACAAGAAAGCGAAATATTAAATGGCTAAATCCTAGCTATCTACGCATCAGCCCCGGATGGCCTCCATATAGCAAGGGAACGAGCCCCGGGAACTCTTCGAAATGGTAAATTGGCATTGACAAGTCAAAGGTGGAAAAGGAGAGGCCAAGTCAAAGGGGTGCTTATCGCTTAGCCTTTAACGCCTTCTAATTACCCGACAAACGATCCTTCAGCGTTATATTGAACAAGCAAATGAGTTTGAGTGTTTGACAATTCCGCGAGGGCTGCTGGAGTCTCAGCAAAAATAATAACGGAGTAATATTTGACACGCCTCATTTAGATGCCCACCCATCGCGATTATCCAGTTTTCATATGCAGACTGGTTAATTGAATTGCTCCAAGTGGCTTTGAAAACGTTATAAGCAGAGAGACAATGGCTAAGAACTTTCTAGTATGTAAGAATTTTGCGCCTATTAGCATCACACGAAGGGGGTGATAGCCGGGTCGCCATCCAAACAGGTATTGGAGTTTGAAACATCAAAGCTGATGATTCGCGAAAGGTCTATGCCAGAAAGGAGTTGATAAGATCTTTCGTTTTCTTTTTCCCAGCACATTCCCCGTGCTAGTCTTAAGGTTGAAAGTCAACGATTTTGACTTTCTTCTTCACCTTTGAACGAGCACGTCCATGGAATTCGAAGAGTTCAACATCATTCGGCTGTGAGTATATTATTGGAATGAAAAACTGTGACTTGATGAGATAAAAAATGGAAATAGAAGCAAGTATGGGTCGAAATGAAAGGACCCACTGGGTGTTTGCCAGTGTGAGGCCCTTTTGGTTGACCGGAAGGAATTGGAAGCCCATGCCTTTGACTCCTTGCTCTGCCTGCATTTCTCTTTCTACCAGAAATCCCCTTACTGACAAATCTCCATATCCCTCTCATCAATAAGTCTCCACGTACTTCATATATAATCTACCTTCTTATCCCCTTTATTTCTTTCTAAAATATTAATCACTCATTATTATATCGTTATTTAACCATTGATTACTGATTAATAAAATAACAATAGATAAAGCCTGCTTATCATTATCATTATCATTATCATTATCTTCAGTTGATGGCAATCTCAAATCTCAAATATACTAACAACTTGTTGGTGTAATATGTACATTGTGAAAAACCTATATAACAAGTTAATTTGCACAGCTTGACTAGATATATTTGTTAGATGTATAAAAAGATATTAATAGAAACAGGATTCAGCACTCTTTTCATTATGCCTACATTAGTCTATAACTACATGTTGACTTTAGGTCTCTAATCCTTGTAAATCACAAGACGCATTGGTTGCATTTCTAACATTTAACTACATCTTTGTAGATTTGCTTAGTTTCTATTTCCTATCAATATATATTTTTTATTATATAAATTTCTGTGCTAGCTATAAAGTGCTTACTCTAGTGTTTCTGCATATGGATGAAATTTGTAGAATAGAGCCAGAAATTCTAAGAGAGAAGATTTTGTCAATATATTTTTTGTCCCTTCCCATTTCTATTGGCTTAATGTTTATCACATTTGTGTATAATTTTCTTTCTCATCTTGTTCATTCTCTGACATGGATTGAAATTTTGCAGAATAGTGGTCTTCCGTGGACACCACCAAGGAAACTTTGAGTTCGGATTTTGGCAATTTGACAGAATCTATCACTGGTTCGATAGGAGTATGTATCTTACATTTCTTTGATTTGATGATTTATGCTGACACACCCGAAAAATATTCTTAGGTCTTAGCTTTCAAATTAATTATCAACAAACATGTTCTTAACTTAAGACTACAATTATTTAAAATTTGATGGGGTTGGTCCTCCTGTCCTCCAATCATTTTAAATTGGATGGATTATTTCCAGTAGAAAATTGGGATTCTGGAAACAAGTTTGTGACTTTATCATATGTGCTTGCATATTTTTATAGCAGGGAAAATCAATGTAATCGTGCAAATGGTATGATTTCAAATCATAAGATGATAAAAATTATTTGTATCAGCATAACTTATCTAATTTTATTGATTTCAGTTTCTTCAAGCAAATTTTTCAATCATAAGGCTATACACTTAGTTGCTCATAACCAGTGGAAGTCTGAGGGTGGTTAATTGCTTTTACTCTTGCAATAGAACTAGGAACACATTCTACATGTTAGTTCTATACTTGTGTGGCTTATTTGTTTAACTGTATAATAATGTCTGAATCCCTTTTCAAGTGGTTTGCAAATAGATTTCTACATCCGGATATAGCTTCTATTTATGATTATATCTTTCTCTGGGATGAAGATTTAGGGGTAGAGCATTTTTCCCCTTCAAGGTCAGGCAGATTCTTTTGCATCTTATACTTGTTTTGCTAGAGTAGTCAAATAATTTGCAGTGGGCGCTCACCTCAGTTCCCTTCATAAAAGTATTGCAGCTCATGCTACCCTTTCTCTTCTGGTATGTTTTGGATGAGTACCGTGGCTTGCTGTACATTTAGTAGATATAAATACTTAAATCTTAGTGTTAGAATTTTAAATTCAATGCTCTGTGATGGTCAAATAGTTTAGTCAAGTCTTATTTTTATTAAGTGTCTTTTTTTTTGGGGAGCGGGATAACTCTTGCTTCAGTTGATAGTTTAGGAGACAAATGAAGGCATGATTAGATTATATTGCTGATTGTAATAATGAATCTGGTACTACCATCTATAAAATTGCTTGAAGTCTTTTTTTTTTTTTTAAATTGCTGATTGTAATAATGAATCTGGTACTACCATATATATTTAGTTGTGGTATATAACATCTATTGTCTTAGTGGCCCTAAAGGTTTATGAGTGTCCAAATAATAAGTGTCAGGGTTTGAAAATCAAGAACTGTGCATTTTTTATTTTGAGGAACAAGGATTTGCTTGATCTTTAAGTTTGATGCCTGTTTGATACTCCCTCCTGTTCTAATTATAAGATAAAGTTGATTTTTTTGGAGAAATTAAGGAAGTTAATTAAATTATTTTAGAGTATTTTTATTTTTATTTTTTTTCTTCAAACTAATTAGGTTAACTAATAAATTAATATATAATCTAAGGATACATAACATATGATATAATTAAGTAACTTATTTAGCTTCCTTGATCTCTCCAAAAAAAAGTCAACTTTATCTTATATTTAGAACCGGAGGCAGTAACACATTATGATATTGAGAACTTAAAATATGTTGTCTGCAAAATTTATTCCATTGGGCATTCAACACATCATTCCTGCAGGTATTCATGCCTTTTTTTGTTTTTATAGTTCAGATTGTAAAACTGCCACATTGGTTTATATTAAGGAATTAAAGAACTGCTTCGGTCAAGTTTAGTGTTATTTGAGGTTTTGGTCTTAAAATGTCAAATGATTGATCCTAGGCTTTTGCAGCATGTTATTCTTTTGGTGAAATGCTTTTGCAGCATTTTTATCTTGTTATGTTTTAAGTTATATGTATTTATTCAATTTCCAATGGTTTCAGGGCACAGGGACTCTTGTGGATGGAGTTGGCTCCACTTCGTGGTGTACAATATTTTATATTCAAGTTTTCAGTTTGTTGGATACACGTGAAAAAAAACTTCAAAATTGTTAATGACTATCAAGTTCTTGTCATGGGTATATCTCCTTTTCTCTCTTATAATGTATGTCACATAAGTTTAATTATTATTATTTTTTGATAAAGGTCTTTTAAGTTAAATTTATAGGAGAATTTTTTTGGATTGGAGGTGATTCCAATCCAAAAAAGCCCCTAATTTTTTTTTTAAAAAACCCCACTTCCAACATATGTTTTCTGAAAATAGTCTTTGCATATGACTTATAACGACTGTTTTCTAAAAACAGTCGTCGTATGTTGCAGACTTACAACTACTGTTTTGAAATAATTGTCTATTTCAAAACTTTCAACTACACTCATATATGCGTCCCCCTGAAAATAGTCATCTAAAGGGCATAAAAACGGTTGTTAAAAGTGCTTTTTATAGTAGTGACAATCCTTCTCTTCTTGCTTCCACATCTACCTCGAGCCAGTCTCTTCCTTCTTCCTCCTTCGTTGTAGCACATTCCAGCTCCTTGGTTTTGGTTTGGGCTTAGCAGGAAATTTGCTTTGGAATGTGGACGCGTGCGAGGCCAAACAAATATAGGCGTGAGAGTCAGGCCTGATGAGACAAGAAGAGATAAGTGATGCAGGGATGACCAAGATTTTTTGTTTTCCAATGGCTCAGATCTCTCCATTTATTGAAACGGAGTTGTTTGGGTGAAGAGAAATTCTCTTCTCCTCAAGTCGATGATCCTGGAATGCGGACGCAAAAGTCAGTGAATATAATTATCCTTTTCCAAAAAAAAAAAGTCTGATCCGTACGAATTGAGCTCATGCTAAAGTGTCTTGATTATGAATGATTTGCTTCATAACCAATGTTTTACATTGGGCCCCTACTTCGATTTGAAGGGGTATATTAAAATCTGAAATAAAGATAAATCAAGCAAGAAGCAATTTTTTTTTAGTTCAAAGACAAAATATGTACTATTAAATTTTAGGGAGAATGATAAAAAACTACCATTTGAACTTCAAAATCCCGCTGACAAGAAGAATAATGGGATTGACAAGAATAGTAATGGGATTGACAACACAAATCTTTATCAAATGACTAATTTGAGATTTTGAAATTTAAATAGTATTTTTCTATCACCCTCTTTAAAATTTATACCGAAAAGGAGGGAGAGATTGAAATGCCTGATTTTATTGAAAAGTCAGGCAGCTTGTAGTGGGGTTATTAGAGATAAGAAGGGGCAGCGGGTTATGGGATTTCAAAAACCCCTTGATTTAACATCAGTCACAGCTGCGGAGATATGCTATTAAAACAGGGTTGGAAGTTTGTCAAAGTCTTCAGTCAACGGAGGTGAAGGTGTTTTCCAATTCTCTGCAAGCAATCAATTGTGTGCTGAGGGATAGTGGAAATTATGGGTCACTCTGCCAACTGATCCAAGACACTAGAGATCTAATCTATAAGGATTGGAATATAGAGATCAATTATGCGAAAAGGAAAGTTTTAGGCTGTGTGGGTATATTAGTAAAGGAAGCTCATGCGTGTAGTAGACAGACTCTTCTCCTTTCAGAACTTGCACCAAGTTGCAGGGTGAGGTTTTTGGCGGATTCAGACTGCTGTTAATAGAATTGTCTGAATAGACCACTTGGGTATTTTGTTTTATCAAGCGAAGTTTTCCATATGTAATACCAAAAAAAAAACAAAGAAACGCCTGTTTTATTTTTTTTTTGGAATCAAACAATACAGGGAGTGATCTGTTTGTAATGGCATTTTAAAGATGGCATAGCAGGGGAGGAGAAAGTCAAGTAAGGGCACGATTAGAGTAATAAGCAATTGCTTAGTGTGTGTTTGGGATAGTGGTAAGAAAAATGACTTATTATGATTCTGACTTATTAAAAATGACTTAATAAAAAAGTCAGTTTTTATAATGTGATTTATATTTGAATGAACGCTTTATTTTTAGACAATAAGTGCTTATAAATCATGATTTACGATATACGAAGTAAATATGTGAGAGGAATTTTATCTCGACTTACATAATAAGTGACTTAATAGGAAAGCTGTAAAGTGAGAAGCTTATTTAATAAGTAGCTTATTCTAACAATGATACAATTAAAATAAGTTGAACCAAATACTGCAAAAAGATAACACGTTTTTATATGGGTTTATTACCCAAAAACGGAATTATTTCTATCTAATAAACTGAACTAAACACAGCCTTAAACACCAACAAAACCAGAATTGACTTTTGTGAGAGTGAGACTATGGTGTGCTCTTGCTATTCACGTGTCACCATATAATATACATATACATACATATATATATATCACTCCCACTCTTACAAAGTGGTTCGCTCTCCCCCGTTTTTTTGGATGGCGCAATTATATATTCCCTCTTGTCTTATTTATAATTAACTTTCTCTTTTATGGGCTGGTCTATTTTATAAGCGATTTTTACTTTTTATCTGAAAATGTAAGCTTCTTTTTCCTATTTTACCTTTATTAAATACTCATTCTCTTTCATATCTTATACTCATTATCTCTCGTACTTTTTATCTATTCTCTTTCCTATACTCTTTTCATAAATAAGGACATACATGAAAAAAATATGACATTTTTAACAGAATCATTATTTTTAACTATCAATTTATTTTATACCAAAAAAAAATTGTTTATAAATAATACTGGAGAGAGAGTATAATATTACAATTGTCTCGTATATAATAACCACCGTATCACTTATCTGGTGGCTAGCTGCTTGCTTAGTTTGATATGCACTGGAATTGTACCTCAACTAATTTGACAGATCTATTTAACTGCTACCAGAGCTGTCAAATTACCACTGTTTTGCTTCTATACTTGTCTGTGATCACATCCTTTTCAATCCATACTCGTCTATTCTTGTCTATTTAACTGCCCCTTCAATATGATTTTTTAAACACGCTATTTATTTGGCTGCTTTTGAGAACCAAGTGAATCCCACTATCCAACGTACCAATTCATTATCACCCCTGGAGTCCGGCCTGTTTTTGTCATATTATTGGTACTCAAACAGAGGTCTGCTTAAGGAACTGAGGTGTCCCAACGAGAACAACTTCATCCGAGTCCAAAGATCAAACTCAATAATAACTAGGAGGGGGTCAAGGTACTAGGGCCAACCCTTTTTAGTTGATGGTCACCATTTTTTAAAAATAATATTCTTATTTGAACGTTTAAACATGTGCGTGTTCGGATCCTGACGAAAGAATGAAGAATTCTAACGGCGACAGTAATCTTTCAATTTCCGTTATTTTTTCTCAGCAAAAACTTTATTTATTTTTCATTTTCTCTTATTGGTTAACTTTTTTCGGGAAAAAGCGTGTCATTAATATCTAATTGTTATTATTAAAAATTTATATAATTCATAATAACATCATTCTTTCAAACAAAATTAAAAAATGGAGTTCATCTGTGAACAAGGCGAATTTGATCAGGAAAAAGGGGGAGGGGAAATATTACAGGCTGAAACATATATAAAATCTGGGAAACGTTCTCTCCCCAATTAACTTGTATAAAAACCTACGGTTTGGTCGATGGAAAGGCCTGAGCGGCGGAGAAGTAGGTCTGAGCCACCGTGAGAACCAACAAGACAGATGCGGCCAGCGCAGATATAAAGGACCAGGGCTCCCTGGTTGTATAATAGATGAACTTATAGGTCGACCACTGAACCCGCCACCCAGTCCGGTACCGATTAACATCATTGAACAACTGAGACAAGTAACACACATCTATATCAAATGCCACTTCTTTTCCCGCGTTGTTGAAGAAATGGGCAACTTCCCCGTCCGTACCGAGATGGTTCTCAATTATGTTCCGATCGCAAAGATAAGCAACGTCCCTGTGTGTGTTTATGAGGCAGCCCATGAAGGTCAAATAGGTGGTGATGTCCTTGGAGCAACAGTTGTAACACTGCTCGAAGGCCACGCAGTTGAGCAAGAAAGAGCTCATGAAATCGTCGATGATGATGGTGGGCATTTCTATGACGCCGTGCCTGAATGTTACGTCCAAGAAGGTGTCTCTCTCCCCGGGATTGATTGTAATTCCGGAGCTGCAAAGTTTAGGGACGCAGTGGATTATGTGGGTCGGCGTCGGTATCCTCTTTTGTTCTCTATCTGGGTTTGGTATGTAGCTGGAGCGAACCAAATCCAGCAAATGTTTGCCTTTGAGATGAGGGAAGCGAGTGATGACTTGGTCTGGCCGTAGCGTTGAATTGTTGAAGAATTCCAAGGCGAGAGAGGACAGCGACGGGGCAGATTCTTCTGGAGGCAAATTTGAGAGCTCATACAAGCGTTCCAGGATGAAATAAGGGATCTGATTCTCGAGCTTGAGAAAATCCCTGTAGAGAAAGGGGAGTATCCAGGACATGGTGACGAGTGGGTCATAGGGTTCGAAGAGGACTGGTCTCCGAACTTTGCGGAACAATTCAAGGATGAAACAGCCATCAAGAACCATCATCTCGATGAATTCGTGAGAAGTAAGGGGGATGATTTCGGAGTAACACTCTCGGGCTTGGGATTCCAATGGGGCTATGGCTTTCAAGTAGTCCTCCAGGCCTAACCCATTGGGTTGGGTTCTGGAGAGCAAAGAACCCAGATAGCGCCACTTGTGCTCTTGAATCATGTTAAAGCGAGGCTGGGCAAGGTGATAAGGGCCTATGGAGGCGATGCAGGGTTGGTACGCTTTTCTGTTAAGGTCGACTAAGCTGGTTGTGACTCTGAAGATGCAGCAAGTCTTCTTACCCGCGGTTTTGCTGAGTAATTTTGGATCCTGAGATATCTTTTCCAGCATGGAAGCCACCCTCTCTTCATCCACCTTCCATATATCGACAATGTGGTGACCGCCATCTTCCACCATCGCTACCGGCGAAAACTGCTTGGCTCGCAATTGCTGCGATACGCTGATCTGACAACCCGGCCCCCACCACTACCAGATACCATTCACCTAATCATTTCACAATTATTTTTCTTATTTTCTAGACTGGATGGACCATTCTAAAATTATTGGGCGCAATTTCTTGTTTATATATACAGCTGTCCCGACCATGGTGGCTAATGAGTGTCGGCAGCGTCTTCCTTGGGGAATTGAATGTTAATGGGCTGGGCCTGAGGTGGCTTCTGTTTCCTTTATTTCTTATTCTCTAAAGAGAACTTTGGTTAGCTAGGATCACCTCCATTAATATAGGAGTATGTCAACCAACCGAAAGACACAGGTGGTGAGTCTAATTGGAAGGAAAATAAGATATTAAGATCCTCTAAATTGATTTAACTGATTCCACATCTCTCTCTCTTCATTTCAATCATATTTTAGTGGAGGGTGGGACTTACCCCTATCTCTTCTCTCCCCTAAATGCACCTTTATGTTATTTCTTCCTATCCTAAATATAAAAACTATATAATTAATTTATATAGATTAAAAAAATAATTTAGTTATTTGTGAAAATTGTATGTTGATTTTCTTAAAGTGTCCCGTCTAATCATTTGTATTGGAAATTATTCTTTTGAATGAAACCCCCCAAGATGTGAAATCAATATGGGGAGTTTAGGAAGAAAAATTATAAATTCAGGTTATAAAGTGGATTGAGATCTTACACTTAAGATCAGAGTAAAACCTTCGTCTCGCTCTTAATTACATTTAAGGCTGAAGAGAGTGATGAAAAAGATCTATAAGAATATTGTTAGGTGGGTGTTGTGGGGTTCCACTTGCCTCCCTCCATATATCAAGAATCCCAGGACTGCACAGAAATAAATAACTGCAAAAGAACATTAATTGGAACAAGATTCACCATTTTGTTGGACAACTATAGGCTAAAGTTTTCAAAACTTAGGAACGCATTAACCTTTCTTTTTTTTTCTTTTTAGATAATTTTCCAACAATATTCACCCTACCAGAAAAGTATAGATTTGAAGATTCAAAAATGTATAAACCATTTGAATATAGAAATTCATGATACTGTAGTTTTATTCTAGAACAAGATTCACCATACTAGAGAGTTATAGGCCAGAAGTTTCATGGAAACAGAACTTCATTTGCATCAAGGTTTATTAAAATGATATTTGACTGAGATAAGTACAACCTGCAAGGAAGAGTTCAGCAGATTCTTCTCCGGCTGCAGTTTTGCTTATGCTCATATAAATCCGCATAAATAACAACACATAAGTCCTGAGTTGACCCACCGAAAATTCACAATTTCCTTTATTGACTTTAAATGTAAATACAAACGCTTTTGGAATACTGATACAAATTTTATTGATCTCTTGCGTAAAATTTTTGAAACTAAAATTTGTTTATAGTATCACAAAACAAAATGATGATCATTCCCGAGTGATACCACCAAACTTCTATAATAACCTATGGAAAAAAAATATTATATTACCATATATCTATAAAAGTTTCATACAAGTAGCATTATTTTATTATTTTTTTTAATAGTACAAGGAAAACTACAAACACCTCAGAAGCTATCCTCCTAAGTCAACTTGCGATCTCGATCAATTTTGATCAGTAAGTAATAAGCTCGTAATAACTACTGGAGGTGATTCAGTGATATGGAGATCCAACGCCATCTTCCAAGCTTCCTTTGCCATGGCGTCTGCAACTGTGTTAATATCTCGATTACAATGTAACATTCCGACTTCCCAGTCACGAGCCATCAACGTGCGAATCTCTAGGACAAGTTGAAAATCCGGGGTGTTCTTGAGACACCGTTACTTGAATAAGTTCTATGACTTCACTACAATCACTCTCAATTAGAATTTATCTATATCCTCTATCTCATGCAATTTTAAGACCCCACAATACAAGTTGCATTATTTGTAGCTAATGAACAATCGCATCAATAGTCCAGCTTGCACTAGCTTTCTATAAAAACTAGATTGTGTTCGCCCCGTGTGCTGCACGGGATGCTTGTACTTTTAAACCAATTCAAATATTCATTCCATCTCATTTGTTAACATAAATCTTTTTCTTCATTCGATTACATGTTCTATAATATATGTTTGTGGAGTGAAAGTTAACTTAAAAGCATTCTTTGCAGCTATATATTGACTGACATTTGGAGAAACTTCAAAATTAGCAAACAAATAAGTGTGTCCTTCCTTGATGGAGTTTCTGAATTTTTCATGGAGTGCTTTGTTCAGCACAATCGCTTTTATCCTTGATCCTTGAAATTTAATAATCACACAAACACTTGGTAAGTTAAGAACGTAGGACAGACAATGAAACTAATAAAGTCAAAATGCAAGAAACACATAAGTGTGTATACACCTCTTCATCAATTAAAACCATGGAAATGCAAAGCACATCTGAAGGGGCCGTCTTAATGGTAAACATTCCATTTTCTTAAAACAACAACCATGCTCTAGAAATCAGTACCATGATGCAATTTCTTAATTGAAGAATGTCAGCCCATGATAGTGTCTGAAAAGCAAAAGGTTTACATGTTAAATTCAATTAAGATGCTGAGAGGTAAATGTACAAAATCTAATAAGAAAGAAGAAAAGAATGTAATATAATAACATACTTGTGTTGTGAGAATTCAGGTCAGCTTGAGAATGGAAGGTGAAGAATTAAGTTGAACTTGAATGATTATATATGTGAGTGTAATCAGCACAGGCAAAACAAAAAATAGGCAGGAGAAAGAAAAAATAGACGTATCATATGCAAAGAATGTTGGAAGAAGATAAATCAAAAGCAGGACTTTCTGCTTAGTTTGCAGATTAGATATGACTTTTCATATAGTGAAAGACATTGTTAATATAAACAAAGGTGAATTTAAAAATACCATCGATCCACAGTTGCCATCAACATGATAACTGTATATTAAGGAACATATACCAATATATGTAAGATTAAATGCAAGTTTCCAGAAAATTGAAATGTGGCAAAAGCAACCCCTGCTTTTATCCTGTTTCATCTAGGCAAAGATGGATTATGCAACATTTCAGCAACCTCTTTATCTTTAAAATTTGACCCTATAAAGTTTGCTATTAAGATGGTAATAACTTATGTATTACATCTGCATAAAGGTTTGACTCCTATGTGTATTATAACATCTTTCAACTGTAATTCAAAATTGTCAGGATAACACAGTATTGACTTTATTCAAAAACTTAGTCCACATGGGGAGTGAAGCTAACAGTTGGCAATACATCAATATACTTTATGCTTGTAATAAAAAGCAAGCAGCATGTCCCCATTCAAAAAATTTAAAAAAAGAAAAAAGAAAAAAAAGCAAGCAACCTGTTAAGGCTTTTATATTTACATGTTGCATCATCTCTCTTCTCAACAGGTGGGACTTTATTAAGGTGCAGACTGCCTTTTCCAAATTTGGTACTTATGTTTCTTGCTTCATCAGTGCTTCATTAGAGGACATAAAAAGGTGCATACTGCCTTTTCCAAATTATTAAGGTGCAAACGAAAAAGACCACGCAATATGTCCAATAACACCAAAATAGAATAAAGACTTTGTAACCTAGATACAAGAGAAAGGTAATCAAAATATTTAACCTTCGGGGACAAGTCTGGCCTGAGCAAAAAGTTCCTTTTGTATGTTACAATGGTCAAAAGTCAAATTAAAAATCAGTATGTGCAATCATCTCCTGCCTTGGACTGTCTACTTCTCACTACAACAAAAACTAAACCCCATGATTGAAGAGACAACCCCAACCCCAAGGTTATAGCTATACTTCAATAACCTTTTAAACATCCAAATACATTTAGCATATATTTGCACCAGTTTCTTGGCTAGGCCAAGGTTTTGGAGGAGTGGTTTCCATCAGTAATGATTTATATATGAGGATCATTTTAAAGGCCTTGCACAATTGTTTTTACAAACTATACTTGGAATTGAAAAGAATCTAAAAAAAATAAAAATTATGCAATACTAAAGATATTGCAATCATAGTATATAGCCATTAATATGAGACTAATATAAGAATAGCATATGATGACATTGAATATTTGATGCATAATATATATGAAGAATGCAGTACATTACATTGAAAATGAATACCACAAAAAGTTTTTCAGGGATTAAAAAGGGCATAACATTGTATGGAATCATAACCTGCAAGTGTAAAAAAAACACAAATGATTCTAATATAGCTTTCATGTAGCAGGAACAGGAAAGATTATAATCTAGCTTCCTCTTGAGATTCAAGCTTTCTAATGGGATTTACCATAAATATACTTGAAATATAATGATCAAGTAATGCTGTTGAAATATGATGCATTAATTCAGAATCTAAGAATGGAAAATCTGCAGCACATCATAAAAGGGTAAAAAATAAAAAATGAAAGAAAGAATCACAAAAAAAAACCAACTTGACAATAAAAGGACAACTGAAATAGTCATTAGTGAAAAGAGAGAAAAAGTAGAAAAGGCTGTCCAACCATTCTTACTTTTCTAAAGTGACATGTTCAAAGAGATTTTAGAGAAAAGGAACAAATAAACTCAGCCTCCAGTCTACAGCTCATTGCAAGATTTAGGATGAATCCACTTTCATAAAACTCAAGCAACATGTAATAATGAGGTAAAAAAGAATAAAGAAAACCATGTATTCAGCAAAAAGTTATACAACGCTAAACTTATACCAGTAAATCATTGAGAGGTAACTTCCTACGTAAGCTTATATATTTAAATTCCGGTTTTTCAATAACATAAGGAAAAAGCAAAATTTTTGACAGAGTATAAACAACGGAAAGAACAGAGCAAGATGGAGAACCTTTTCAAGAATCTAAAATGGAATGAAGAATGGAGTAAATTGAAGAGATTAATGTGTACGTCATGTAGAGAGTTATGATAAATACAGAAATAGCATACACATCCGGAAACAAACACCATAAAATTTATGGAAACTGTTGGTGCTTATCAAATTTAAAAAATATTACATATAGTTTGAGCTCAAGGTAGAAGATCAACTGAAGCAATGCAAAAGGAACAAATAGTCTGAGCTCCATAGAACAAACTTACTATCTAAGAGTACCAGAAGTGAACATCTCAGTCATGAAATTGATATTCCTATTAGCAAATATCGACCCAAGATGTAAACAGAAAGATCACAAATTGTTGATTTCTACGGACTCTAAGAAAAATTTAAATGAGCTCAAATTACGAGAAAACCAAAATCATCAACATAAAGACCCAAAGATCTTAAAATTTTTATGAAAAATGGATCAAAAACATGTGCCACAATAATTATAAGGGATATGAAAAGTCTAAATTCATACACTGTCTTTGAAGCTCCCTTGCCAAGAATTTCATTGTACTGAAACAAAGACCACAACAACATCAGACCGGGCGAGGGGAGGGAGGGGGGAGGGGTAGAGAGAGAAGAAAGCTATACTCTACCATATCTGCCAGTGGGATTAACTTCAATAAATTCGGAGCAAAGTAAATCAATGTCTTACCATGCCTCTTCTCTTCGAATTGCAAACACCATTAATGATCTCCATGATTCTCCCACAACGAAGGGTAGGTCAATGCTGGAGAGAGAGATGGGTTCAAAGAATTTGTGCAACCAATAAATCCCTATTTCAGTGAGAAATGAACCACACAACATTTAGAAACAAATGTAAAGTTAATCGTTGAAGAAATTGATGAAAAGTTGGTAGAGGACACCCGAGAGGTGCCAAGGGAGGGGATTAGAAATATGGAAAACCTTACGCTAAGAGAGATGAGACGTACCCTCACCCAGAAAATCACATCCCACCTTTTCCATCATCTCATCCTCATCCTCGCCGGAGATTCTTCACTGCCACCCTAGTCATCACTTGAGCACATCGTACGCACACTTTCAGGCTACCAATTTCTATCACCTCTCTTTGGGGCAGAAAGATTTTGAATTTTGAATATGGGGAAGGATGTGGGAGACGAAAGGCGATGACAACTTCTAGGGAGAGAAGAAAAAGGAGGAGGCGCATAATTGAGACCCAGCTCCGATTGTGACAAATGAGAGAGGAAAGGCTTTTGGGGAAGACAAAAGGAGAAGAGCCATCAGAGTCGCACATGGGCTGATGTACGGAGAAGGAAAAAAACAAAAGGGTAAAGGTGTAAAAATAGCCATGAACTTTGTTCAAGAGAGCAAAAATAACCATGAATTATTTTTGGTAGCAAAAGTAACCATGAACTATGTAAAATGGGGCAAAACCGTTAAATATGTTAACGGTCAACGCACGGTCAATAGTCATATTTAACGGTTTTGTCCCATTTTACATAGTTCATTGTTACTTTTATTATAAAAAATAGTTCATGATTATTTTTACACTTTTGAACAAAATTCATGACTATTTTTACACCTTTACTCAAAACAAAAAAGGATAATGCTATGTCAATATTTCAAATAAAAAATGGAGGAGTTGGTGGTTTTTTTTGGCTCAAGACAGATTTTTTTATTCATGTAAATTGTTATTCGGCTTGTGGATAGTATTATGTGTCTAAAGCCGATAGTAAGCCATTTAAGAGGTGGCTTGGGGAACCGTTTTTATATATATATATATATATATATATATTGATTGATATTGATTGATGATTTCATACAAGTTGCATTATTTATGGCTAATGAACAGTCGCGTGAATAGTCCAGGTTACCCTAGCTTTATGCCTCTCTATTATTTTTTAAAATCTATCCTCCATATTTCCTGAAAAAAAAAAGTCTATCCCCCATATTCATCGTAATTTGAATTTACATTTTATTATTTGTAACTATACTTTGTTTAAATCAATACATCCTTATGCTAACCTTTTTTACCAAGTCATTAATTATTCGGTGTAAATGTTGGCAATTCAAAGATGTTTATAATTTGCCAATACTACGGAGAACTCTGTGATATTCATTTTTTATTTTTAAACATCTTGTGTGAATTTTAAAAACTAGACAAAAAATGACATTTTTATTATTGGGTTATAAAATTGTATAGATTTTGAAGGAGGTAACAAAATCTTGATAAGTATATATATAATTTAAAATAAATTTAATCTTATAACTAGCATTTCTAAGAAAATTGAATTCATTATTTTAAAAAAATCATATAATAAAAATTTTAAATTTAAAATCTTTAGATTAAATTTAATCTTATTATAACGATGAGTACTCGATAGTCATCATTGTGATGACTGATGAGCATCAAATGAGAACCTATAATTCTCCGGGCGGGTCGTGAGGCGTCACTATTACAAAAAGGGGCTTTAACCTCCTAAATTTGGCACATTTAACGTCCCAAAACGGGGGGACGTATATACCCAGGAATTGAAAACCGGACCGGACCGGCCGGTTCAGCCCGTGAACCGGCGAACCGGTGGTCCAACCGGTCCGGTCCGGGGGTGAACCGTACGGACCGGTTCACCCAATTTTTATTTTTTTTTTGAAAAAATTCATTTTTTATTATTTTTACATAGAATTTCATATAAACAAGCCTAAAATATTTACTTCCTTACCAGTTTAGTCCCGGTTTAGCTCCGGTTTGACTACATATCTGACCCACTGACCCTTAACCCAGTGCCCTGACCGGTTCAGTGACCGGTCCGGTTTTCAGTACCTTGGTATATACCGGGGGCGTAGTAAGTTCAAACAAAAGACGTCCCAAATGATAGGGACGCCTAAAGTCTGACTTTAGGCGTCCCAAATTGTAATTTGGGACGCCTAAAGTCCCCCAGGGTGGGACTTTAGACCTCCTAAATGTCATTTGGGACGTCTAAAGTCCCACCCTGGGGGACTTTAGGCCTCCCAGTTTTTAATTTAGGACGTCTAAAAGTAAGGTTTTTTTTATACCATAATTTACATTCTGTATTACCCAACGAATTCAAACTGCAGAAACAGAATAGAAGATGGATTCATAAACCACACTGTCCGTTACAAACTGGTAAGGACATCCAGCACTACAATCTTTACTATATATACATACAATAACCTTTCATACAACCTACTACTATATATATCAACAAAAAACAACCAGAAAGTGTCAAAATGCTGTCATCACACAAGTACAAACTGATATAAAATAACAAGTTTACTGCTCTATATATTGAAGAAGATGTCCAGCCAAAAGATCTCTGATCAAATCAAGGTCTTCACGTAGGTAGGCATCTTCATTATCAAAAATCTGAAAATTAGAAAGTAATAAGCTTTGATGAAATGAATCTCAAGCAAATGAATTAATTAGCATTTCGATTAGAACACCAAAAATATTATCATTTGAGAATGAAGAAGCGATTACCTTTTCAAAATCGCTAGTAATTCCACTTTGAGTTATGTTATACATATAAAGTATAACATAATATCCGCATTCAGTGTTGCCAGGTTGCCGAGGGCACTTTTAATCAAAGGGATGCAATTGGTTGTTAAAATCAATAAAGGTATGTCTAAAAGGACCGTCAATGAAACAATTAGGTAGGATCGAATGTACTTACTATGGGATAAAACCACTTTGGCTTTTTAACAACTGTACCCTCGCGTGACCCACCTAGGATTCTATATGTTTGACAAGCACTATCATGAAAAGCAAAATGAACAGAAATTAGAACCATTCATTTATTTTTGTTGTCAATGAAATACAAACAGAATAACTTACGTGTCGAAGACGGATTTTGTATCTCTGTCTGGCTTGTTACTCAAGGGATCAAACCAATAGACTACGTTGCGGCAGGGACATATAACACACAAAGTCCAGTGGTTTCTTTAACAACATGTACACATTAAAATGAAGTTAGATGAGTAAGAAGACAATTATTTATTAAACTTCTTAAATTGACAAAATGTAAATACGAACCGTTGGACAATGGGTGCTAGATAACAACGAAGTTTGATTTGTGCCATTGCGTAGCCGACATAGTGAGTCCTATGCGCCACAGTACAAGTATCCCCTGTCGTATTCGCAGGACATAAGAATCCATACCAATTACTTCTTTCCATGTTTGTGCAGAGATCGTAGAAGGTGCTATAATAGAATTAAAATAAGGAATCAATTCTTGAATGTATGAAAACAAAAAACCACTAAATGAATTCTATGGGAAAATTGAAAAAAAAACTTACCGGACTGCAAATTTGACCCAGCCTGCATCTATCTCCTCCAACCTGATAAACTGCTTGAGATCTTTATTGTCAATCGTGTAGGGATACTCCACTTGCCCCACAATCCTTGGAGGCATCTTCAAGTCAATCTGTTTAATGCCCTTGTAGATCTGTTGCAGCCGTGCTAAGTAGGGCCATTTGCTCGCAGCTTCGTCATCCTTTTAGAACATCAAAAAAGAAATTGTTATTAGGATGCCAACAGATTTTCAGTAACAGTAAGGTAATTCCTACCATTGGAGGTGTTGCGTCTGAACCAATAAGATTGTGAGGCCAAAGGATGAAAGATCCTATCGCTTGACCTAACGTGCCAACCTCTGGATCAGGAACAGGGATGGCTGTACCTTCTTCCCCCTTTCTAACACTCGTCACATTCACCCTACGAAAATCCTCCGGAATTTGCTGATTATGGTGGGTAGTAGCACGTGTGTGAACGAGAGCATCAGCAACAACACGCAACAGTGGATCATCCAAATAGAGGGTGCAAGGGTCTCCCGACACTGGAATGGGAGAAGGGTTGCTAAGTGGTCCCGACATTGGAGTGGGAGAAGGGTCGCCAAGTGGTTGCTCCAGAGGGTTGTAACTTCCTCTGGTGCTATTGAAGGCCGGGGATTCCTGAGTTCTATGCTCGTCCCTTGCCCTTTGTGCTTCAAACATCTTTGCCATTTCAAGTTGAAGCTCTGGCAACAGCTCTTGTCGGAGCTTGTCGCGAAGGTTGGCCTCGATCTCTCGTTCGAGGTCCTTTTGAATCTTGGCCACAACGTCCTTACTAGGTCCAGCTTGTGACGAATAACGTGGGTCTCGTCCAAAATACCTCGCGGCACTAATTCCCCGTGTCTCTCCTCGAACACGACCAAGGTCATCTGCCTTCCCAATAGCCGTTGACAAGATGTCCATCCGTCTACTTGGATTGAATGAACCTTGGCTACTCTGCTCGTTCAGGTCATCCTGTAGCAGGCAGTTTATTGTAAATGTATCGAAACCACTCGCAACATGTAAAAAATTAGATACTTATGGTATAACTACTTACAATCCTCGCAGCAACCTCAGCAACAGTCGGATTTATGTACTTCTCAGCCTTAATCCTCCCTGCTTTCCATTTTTTGTGACGTGGAGGAGGTGCCGGTGGCTGGATAACAACGCTAGGATCAGATTCCGCTGCTTCCTTCATTTTCTGTAACTCTTCTGCCATCATTTGTCGCTCAAGCTTCCGATATCACCGCGAGACATGAAATGTTGATATTTATTTTCTGCTTGCCTCTGGGCATTTGCTACACTTAATTTCTATGAATGAAAAACAACAAAAAATGAATCAACGATATAAAGTATATGAAAATTACAAGTTCTATATCATGATGACAGAAATCTTACCAAAAACTCAGGATCTGCTCGTGATGCCGCAAACAACCTCCAGTCCTTTGGAGATAAATATGTATACTCCGCACATGGATCCTTACCCCTAAGGGCCCCTCGAATGTAATGTTTTGTTAGCTTGTTCTTGAAACCTTTCCATCGTATACGAACCTCATCCATCCAGTGCCTATACATCTCCGTGGTGTCTGGGACATCGTATGTTTGCTGCAAGGTAAAACATAAGATTATTATATTTGAAACAATAAGAACAAAGCTACAATGCATCAAAACTTACATACCAAAAGTTGCTGCCAAATCATGTCTTTCGTTTTTGGGGGAACCAATCTCCAATTATCGTAGGTAATGCGCACTTTGCTTCGAGCTAAAAGCCCTAAGTAGCTAATGAAGTGGTCTTCCTCAGGACCAACTGGATTCAGATTGTCATCGAAGTCTATATGCAGCCTCTCCTGTTGATGTTCATGACGTGCAACCAATGCTCCCATCTTTGTACAGCCTCTAACCCTCCTTCTTGCAGGGGGTTCAACTCTAGGCCTTTCGTCATTGCTAGAGCTTTCGTCATCTCTACGCCTCTCGTCATCACTAACGTTGTCCATATTCCTGTTAACACAAAAAGCATCATCAGAAACGTAAGTAAATTGCAATGTAAACGAAATATACTAAGCGGAAAGTAAAACAGAAAAAACACAGTTCTTGTTTATAAATTAAGGTCTTACTCTATATTGTTTCCCATAGTCCTTCACCATGGTCATTTCTTACAGTATATTCGTCATCATCTACCAATTCTACTTCATTTGTTCGAGGTATAGTTGTTGTGAAAGGTGGTGTGTCATCAAGGTTGAAGGTCGGATCACCATACTTCTGTTTTTTACTTTTAAGGACAATGGACATATTTTTGCTGGCAGGATCGGTGACATAAAACACTTGTTTCGCCTGGCTTGCTAAAATGAAGGGCTCGTCTCTATAGCCAACTCTTCGAAGATCGACTGAGACAAATCCAAATTGTTTATCTATTACTACGGCATTGTTGCTAACCCACTTACATTTAAATAAAGCAACTTTGAACTTGTTGTACGTCATCTCCCATATTTCTTCTATAACTCTATAATAGGCCATAGACGCTAATATGGGGTTTTTGTCTCTCGAACTGGAAAAGTGCATAGATTCAGCTTCTACCATAACCCCACTATTTTGCATGGTACTTTTGTCATCTTGCTCTTTGGTATAGAAAGAATAGCCATTTATATCATAACCGGTCCAAGTAATGACCTGAAACGAAGGCCCCCAAGCTAGCCACTCGATTGTCTCAGACACACCGATCTCGTGCAAAACCTTTTCCTCGAACCACTGCATGAATGTCTTGTTTTGCTCAATAGCAATTTGCATGTCATTCTTCCTTGGATTCTTGTTCTTCAAAGTGTTTCTGTGTTCATTTATGTAAGGTTGAACTTCTTCCATATTATTCAGGATATACAAGTGGGCTTGCAACACCTCTTCACGAGGAACATTCTTCACTTTCAGTCCTCGTGTTCCCTTCACGAGGAACATTTTTTAATAAGTATATGTATATAAAATTAATGTATAATAAAATAAATACAATAAGATTAAATTAAAGAATTTTTTTGAGGTTTGGAAGAATTAAAAACAAAACGAGTTTCATATAAACAAAACAATTTTAAGTTGAGTTCTTCCAAAAATAAAATTTTTTTATTGAAAATATTTAGATAAAAATCATTTAATGAATATTGGGGTTATCGTTTTCTTTTTAAGTTTTGGCTTAAATTATTCTTCATAATTCAAGAATTTGGAATTAACAAAACAATTGTGTGTAATTAATACAAGAATTTCTTTAATTTAAATAAATCATATTTTATTTTATTATATACACTAATTAATGGTGCAGGAACAAGACCAATGAAATGGGGTGGTGCCACTACGTGTGTATGGATAAATCTCCATTGCCTTATAACTGAACAACAGGGATCTATTATACTTTTAGAAAAGCCGTAGAAACGGCTTTGTATTAACAGGGTTAACATATTGAGCTTATTATGAGGTTTCAAATTAAACGGGGTTAAAGATAACAAATGGTTTCGCCAAATTCATGGTAGGATTTTAATGAGAGGTTTTAACGGTTTCATGAACAACTATGAATTGTATTGGTTTCATGTGGCATACACTAATCAATGATTGGAAGAAACTTTTATGAGCCACTTTCATTATGTTACACTTGAACAAATAAATAAATAAAAGTTCAAAAACTTTGTCTTAAAATTTAATACTCTACTTCTAATCGTTTTTATAAGTCACTTTTAACATGATCCACAATAGTCAAAGAAATCTTTAAATCTCATTAACTCTACCTTTAAATTTAAAACCTTTCTAACTACATCCCTATTTAATATAACATTTTATCTTATAAGAACAAAGTTTACTCAATAATTAACGAGAGGCAAATTGAAACAGGGGAGTAACTTTTAAACTTTACTCATATTTAACACAATGGAACGGGTGAGAACTAAGAAGACTTGTTTCTATTATACACAAGTAAATTTATATTTAAACAAGAAAATAAACCATTCCCGAATAAATGCAATTTAAACAATATAACCACACCAAACACATCAGGCTAATCTCAACTATCTCAATATAAGCAATATATAATAAGCACAATCTCAACCATTTAATTTATTTTTCAAAAACAAAATAAACCATTCTGTTACAAAAAAAAACGAAGAAAATAAACCAACCTGATCAGGGCGCCCACTAGCTAGTATATGTTTGAGAGGTAGAGAAGACGTTGGAGCTCCACGGTGGTGTGCACAACAATGGAAGGACGAAGGTGGAGGAGAGAGCACAAATCTACCCACTGTGGAGGAGGTGAGGTTGCAGCAGACACGGTTGCAGCCGTTGAAGAAACAAAGAGGAAGAAGAAGAAGGGAGGAGGGAGGAGTTCAACAAGCTAGGGCCGACGGTGGAGGAGGGAGCTTGAACAAGGGAGGAGGGAGGAGTTGAAGAAAAAAAATACACAGGAGGGCCGACGGTGTGGGTGGGGAGAGGAGGAAGAAGAGTAAAGTTGTTGAGAGGATGTGAGGAGAGGGTGTGATAGATAGATGAGAAGACCGCATGTCAGACAAGTGTCTGACATGCAGGGGACGCCCAAATGAATTTGGGACGCCTAAACCCAGCTCCAGGCGCTAAAAAAAATTTATAAAATTTATATTTCGCGCCAGAAAGCACTTTAGACGTCCCAAATTCAAATTTGGGACGCCTAAAGGTTCCCCTACATATATATAATTACGAAAATGCCACCGCCTCCCTTTTTAACCACCCAATTTTCAATTTGGGACGTCTTTGGGGGTGGTTATATCTCAATTCTGTAGTAGTATTGAATTCTTTTAGGTGAGTGAATCCAAATTAAATTGTAATGAAAGGTTCTGTGACCTCTCTACACTATCTATTGAGTTTTGAGAGACTTATTAAGGGTCATGACAATTTAGAAAGAAATTTAATTATATGACTAGAGTTGGTGTAACAGGAATTGGGAATTGGGGAATTAGCATGCCTTTGAAATTAGAATGGACAGGAAAACCACTAAACAAATTCTTATTGTATGCGATGACAGTGATGTGATTAAAAAATACAGCAAATATTAGAAAAACTTGTATGGTTGGTTGGTGGCTTGGAGCTGGGGCGCTTTTTTTACACCCTCCCTAGAAGATGGGGACAAAAATACCATTAGGCAATTCCAAACAATTTGTGGGAAGTTAATTCCGGTGTGCGGGAGGCAGAGGAGACGCTCCTTAGCAGAACAAAACGGAAAAGGCTTTGTCAGAGGGCACCGTTATCACAACAAGCACACTCCGTAATGTTGTTATGTTTGGAAAGAAAGTCAAAATCTTCAAACTCGTCCCACTGGCTACTAATCGACGTTTCCGTGCCCAAAGATTTATCTCCATTGCTCTTCGTCCCACTGAGAGTCGGCAGTGTCTTTCTTGGGGAATTGAATGTTAATGGGCTGGGAATTATTTTATTTGGTAACGGCAATTATTTTGTCGGAAGGGATTGACACTGCCTAGCAGTGGCCTTAAGGCCGAAAGAGAAAATCAGGGAAACCATAAAAGAAGGGGTAGCAACTAAAAGAGTGATAGATGTCGTTGATGAAATTATACATGTATCAAAAGCTGACACTTGATCTCTACTATTCTTAGTATTTTTGAACCAAAATCAGTCGGCCCAGAGAGAGAAGTGGAAGGGAGTTTCGGGAGGGAGCCAATTGAAGCCAGCCTGCAAGGCGGGTGGTGTGATGAGCAATCCTTCTGCCATGCTGTTAATCAGAGCCGGCATGTTAAACACCTCCTCTTCGTCCCAATAATTGCTCCCTAAACCCATCTCTCCCATTAATCTCATATCCCAACAAAAACCTGATCCATCCCAAGTCTCTGTCGCTTCACCTTCCATGCGTCGCAAGGAGCTAGCCGCGTGATGGGGTTGATTCATGGAAGCAAACCCTGCAGCTTCACCTCCCGCCTCTCTCTCAACTACATGCCCTCTCCCTTCTAACTTCTTTTTAGTTCCGCCGCCCCTTTTCTTCTTTGTTTCAGACCTCATCACTAGTCTTCTCTTGCCTTCACCACTCCTTTGCCTTGCTTCTCATCTCTTCCACTCTCACTCTCTAATATTATTGCTTTAGGATTGTTCGCCAGCCTTTACATCAACCACCAAGTACAGACGTGATGTTAGCGTGATAAGCGTGGCATGACTCTTCGATTAAATCGTTTCTTCAGCTAAAAAAATGTTCCACGAGGAAGAAACTCAATCTCCCTCTCACACACTACAACACCGCGTTGCTGCTCGATGTGAACTCTGCACTGAAAACCTGGTTTGCAGTTGTTGGCGCCTTTTTAAATTATTTATTAACGGATCCAAAATGTTGTTCTTATTATTATTTGCCATCAACCCAAAATGTTATGTTTGACTTACAAACAGAAAAGATTATCTCATAAAAACGAATTATAGTAATATTTATGATAGTTTTCGTCTTATTATTATTATTTGAAAATTCATTATTCTTTATTGATTTTTTAATACGAAAAAAATCCTCCCGTGTGTACTCATTCGTTTATCTTTCAATTATTTGTCATCTGCTTCCAACCTTGTCTTTGTTTGTTAGAAAAATAAATAAATAAAAGGTGGCGTGAACCATGTGTTAAAAGGCATTCAGGAAACATAATGGAATAAAACATAGCATCATCGTCGTCAGGTGGAGCCCGCAAGATTTTTGGACAAGTGGAGGCCCAAATATAGGTCAGCCAGACGTTGGATCCTAACCATACAAGTGACAGTAACAGCAATGACTCCAAACACTCTGGTATTTTGGTGGCCCAAGGACCTAATCCAAGTTGGGCTATGCGGCAATGATACTCTTTTGATGGATCCCAAGTATAACTCCCTTGATTTTTTTTTTTAAAAAATAGAATATCGTTAGGAGGAGGAGAAAAGAAAGAAGTAACAAAAGTTGAAGGATGGTTGGGCTTGGCACTCACTTGTACCAACCAAAAAAAAAAGTTGACGGATGGTGCGAACTGTGCAGCTCGCAAGTGGAAGAAAACAGGGGTTCTCGAGAAGGGGTAAAAAAAAAAAAAGGAGGGACACCGACAAAGTTGAAGAGTCACAATCGGCAGCACTGAATAGCGAATAAGCTAATCACAAGAGCATCCATAAAGCTGAAGGAATGATGAGGCAGAGGCATCAAAGCACAGCGCCTTGGAAAAGAATGCAAGCCATTAAAACTGATTAGTCCTTTTCATTTTGTTCCTTCCTTGAGAACCGAGAAGGTCCCCTCAACACCTCTACTATCCATAATATATTTTTCCCTTCCCAGCTTTGCTCCTTAGATTCGTTACAATACTTCTTTTTGTGGCATAGGAGTAGTAAAGAACAAATTATTCATTATGTAAATATCATAGTGTATGAATTCAATGAGAAAAGGTGCCACTCACACGTCACTAAATACATTAGTCATTCATGTACATATGCCTCTCGGGTATTTTTGCTAACTAGCCTATTCCATTGTCAGACTGTACTCTTGTAACCCACATTAACATGCTAGCTCCTGCGACACTTCTTCCACTAAAAATCCAAAGATAACATGCTCCAGTTCCCCTGCCAGTTGCCTCATATGTTCCCCATTAATCTTCCACCCTCCTTTCTCTCTACTCAACTCTTGTTCTACCATCATATCTATCGTGTTTGCCTCCACGCCTCCCCACAACTCCATCCTCTCATTTACCCTTCTCGTCACCCCCTCTCTTTCTTCCCCGTTCCCTTCTCCTTCCTCTCTCAATAGATCACAAATTAATCTCCTCAGGCCTCCTCTCTCTCCCAAGCCTGACTCCCTCAGCACTTCTAACACTAACTCATTCCACCCATTTTCTTTATCTGATGTTTCCTCATTGCCATCTTCCCACTCACACTCCTCAACCAATGTTTCATCCTCTTCTTGATCAAACAATCTTTTCTCCAGTTCCAGAGGATCCAACTCGGCTAGTTTCTCGAACCTGCGAAGCTTCTCTAGAAGCTGCTCCTTGGCTCCTGTCAAATTAACATAAGCTAATGAGCATCCATAATAATTATCAAGTTCATTCTAACACTATGATTGCTGTTCAAACATTAACAGCAGACAGTAATAAATGAGGATCGCCCATGGCACTCTTCATTTAAGTGACTCTGCACGGAGGACAGGCTCTTAAAGCAGCTCCTCAAGTAGTGAATAATTTCAAATGCCCAAATTGATCCTCAGGTGCCTGTACACTGTCAATTATTGGCAGTGTCAAAAGCAACGTATGACCAATAATTCATGGGATCCACCACTTTCAGGTGGTAAAACGAGTTCAGAGAAGCAGAATTTTCAACATAGAAGGAACGAACTCCAAAAGTAACGAGACTTCAAACACAACTCATATTGCTAAAATCCTAACCAGCATACTGAGAGGTCGCATCGTAATTCAGAGGGCTCTAGTTACCAAACTAAAACTGTGGGACATACTCAAATTTATGAAAGCAGTGCTCATGTCTGCAACTAACAGTCGAATAGGACACGTCCACATTGAATGGGAAATGCCCCTGGCCCTGGGGGAGCCAACGTGATCTTTAAATGGAACCCACACAGATATTGGGTTCAATATCGGTAATAGCCGTATTAACATTAGCCACTCTACTTTAGTAACATAGAAGCAAATTTGAAAGACGTGTACGACAATTTGTTCACGGAAAACGACCACTCGATCAACAAAATAATAGTACAAATCAAAGTTTAAAGTATTGACATACTCTGTACAATGGCACAGCTATTCTCCAAATCAAAACCATCCTCTTCCTCCTCTTCCTCGTCATTGTTTTCGTGTCCCTCGTCGTCGTCCTCGAATGGTGGGTCTAAAACAGAAACAGGACTGCATTGTTCTTTCTCTTCTGCTTCCTCTCCTGATTGGCATTGGTCAACCCTCTCTGCTCCATTATTCTCTTTGCCCTACGAAAATTCATCGCAGCCTTCATTAAAGACTGTCCAGATTTCGCTAATGCGCAGTTTTGTTTGGATTTAAAAACATTAATCCGAATCAGAAATTCTTTTGTACTAAATACAATGTTGACATCCAAAAACAGCATGCAAGAGAGGAAAGAAAAAAGTTCACTTCAAGAAGTTAATCCCTAGACGATCCACTGGATGACATGATGGGAAGATACAACAATGAATTAGCAGGAAACAAAAGCTGTCGAATTGACACATCTGACCCTCCACTGGCCGGATTATCGGCTTTTATACTTTTGGAGCGATTTGCGGGTATACTTGTCATTCTATCCGGCCAATTTTAAGACCCGGAGCTCCCAACTGCCGACACACGAACGCGCAAAAAAAAAAAAAACAAAACAAAACAAAAACAAAATCAAAAGACCTTGCAATAGAATGAACCCAGTTGACTCGCGAGTCAGTTCGGTCCATCTGGAGGACCGAGTTTTCATATACTCATCGTTCAATGTGACCGTCATGTTGATCTTGAACCAAAAGAAAATTAAAACCAGAGATATAAAGAAAACGACAAACCTGGGTTGTGCGGCGACTAGACGACGATACCGGGGAAGTTAATTCCGGCGTGCGGGAGGCAGAGGAGGGACTCCTTAGCAGAACAAAACGGCAAGGGCTTTGGCAGGGGGCACCGTTATCACAACAAGCACACTCCGTAATGCTGTTCTGTTTGGAAAGAAAGTCAAAATCTTCAAACTCGTCCCACTGGCTACTAATCGACGTTTCCATGCCCAAAGATTTATCTTCATTGCTCTCCGACCAAACCGCACTGCTCGGCCTACCATTGCAAGAACAGATGAACGCCACATCACAGGCACTCAACCCCGGGATATTACTATCCTCCTGAGAGTCCGTCTTCTCAGAGAATCCATTTGTCGAATCCCACGTCAATATTTCCTTCACAGGGGCCTCAGCTCCTCCACCATCTATTTCCCGTTTCCGATTCCGATTACGTTGCTTGATTCTCTTAAAGAATGACCCAAACAGCCCCAAGGCATTGCTTTTGTGTTGGGGTTTGGTTTTGGGAGAGGAGGAGGACTGTTCCTGTATCCGAAGAGCGGCTTCTAAAAGAAGAGCTGCCGTTCGAGCAGGGACGTGAAGAAAAATGGGATTGGTGGAGGCGGAGGGGCTTTTCCCCGGAGAAGGCAGCGGGAAGAGAGGTGATTTTCTGAGGTCAGGCGTGTGGGGGAATGAGAAAAAGCAAGCGTGTTTGCAGAAATTAACGGGGAAGTTTGAGTTTTGATGCGTTGGTCTCCGCTTCTTCACTTGCATACTACTCTTTGGGGAAGGCCTCTTCAGCTGGCTACGCCTATCAGAAATGTATTTTTTCAGAAGGAACGGTTCTTGATCCTCCTTTAGTAGCTCGTGCAAGTGTTTTTGAGCCATCATCACCTGTATGATTGCAAAAATTGTGTGCCAAAATGCCAAGTTATACTACAAAGATCACAGAACGAAATGTTGCAGCAATTATGAGGATGAATAAGCTCTAGTTTAAACTACGTGCGCAGGAGGACAGCCATCCCCTGGGAAGATCGACACTAGAGAGGGTGGGAGAGAGGGGGAATGGGGAGAGAGAGGGGAGAATGAGGAGACTTCGTGATTCAAATCGAGTTGAGTTAAAATACCGAGGCAAGAGGCTGAACTGGTGAACAGTGTAATCAGTTATTTTTAAAAGGATATAGTAATAATATAATACTGAAAGTGTAAATTAACTATACTCTCCTGATCTTATTTTATAATTTAAGTTTTGTAGGTTAGCGAAGGCAAAAGGAGAAAAGCTGTTTTGGGTGGGAGCGAGTGGAGGGAGGGGAGGGGGGCGCTTATGTTTATGAGGGGTCAACAGCATTAAACAAGCAACATTGCATTAATAATAATCGCGGACGCTGTTGTTACACTAACAGGTTCGGTTACAGCTGTTTGTTACTTTAATAGTGAAAACTTTGGCACATCCTCTCTTACTGAAAGGAACATTGCATTATGGTGGACAGACTAAACAAGCTAAACTAAGTCATGTCAGATAACGGTTAATATCTGCATCCTATAAGTGGAATGTTAGCTTGATGAACCAACCCATCCTTGCAGGTCTTCCTTTCTCTGTAAGTGTAGTTAATATGAGATTCCCTGTTAGTTATGATATGTCTAATAAGAGGGTGGTAAATATTTGTTGAGAGTGAGTGAAACTGTCATTGTTGATGTTAGCTCTGTTACTTTTTTTTTCCTTCAACAGAGTGAAAGTCCTTATTAAATACCCAAAATTCTTTTCATAGTGATTGGATTCCTTTATCCAATTTCTCACTCATCACGTATGATGTCTCTCCATGTTGCTACTTTAAGTTGATATCCATTAACCTCTCTGGCTTTCCATATATTTACAAAACTAGTTCTTGAAATTTTCATGTTTCTTGATTTAGAAGAGGTTGATCAATGAGCGTACATCTATAATAATGATGATAATGAAAACGAACAATTTATTTGAATGTTAAGAGGATGAAAAAGAGAGAGAGCTGTGGCATTGACTGGGTAACAACTGTTTTTGGAGGGAAGCAGAAAGGAAAAACCAGAGGAGGGGGAATTGTTAAAGTTAGATGAGTGATGGAGTGGGATTGGAGGGGATTGGTATCAGATCATAGATAAAGTTAGTCCATACATCACCAGTCATGTTAAAAATGGCTAAAAGAATAGTTAATGAGAAATAGTGAAATACGAGTTTTTTTTTCCCCCACATACCAAAAATGCAGCCCCTCCCTGGAGGAAACCCTCGCTTTACAGCTGGCCCATTCTTTCCCTTTCACCCCAAAAAAGCTTCACTTTCTGAGTTCCATCTGACATAAATAAGGCTCCTTTGCCCTTTTTCTCCTATTTTTATTTATTTATTTATGATGCTCAAATTCCAAACCAGAACTAAGAACAAAGCCTCCCGCAACTACAAAACAGACTCTCACTGTTACCATTCCTGACCCCAAAATGACATTTTATCGGTCAAAACTGAACCAGCTTAACCGCAACCGACAATACACCCCCCTCCATAGTCCAGTTCATGGTCGGCAGAACAAACAAGTCATTTTATTATTCCATAATACAAATAAAATGAAATTTTGTGGCACGAAACAAACTCTACCATCTCTTCAAACTTCAAAGTCAAACAGAGTTGCATTGTTTGGCTCCTTTTGAAATTGGGTTATTGGTTGTTCCGTAAGTACTTTCTATGTTGTAAAGTGTTTCATAGGATAGGAGCTAGGAACCTATGAAAAGGTCCAATTTTTTCAGTAAACTATTTATAAAATTTAATTTAACTATGATTAATAGTTCTTTTTTTTTTCAGACTTATTGTGTGTTTGGTATTGTTTATTGAGGATCAACAAAAACTTATTACTTAAGTCGAGAAAAAACTCCTCTCACATACTTACCTTGTATATCGTAAATCATGATTTATAAACACTTATTGTCTAAAAATAAACTATCCCAAACAAATACTTAATAACTAAATTACATTCACTTCTCCCTGCAAATCCATTTATATTATAATTTTTAAATGTTGATTATTTATAAAAAAATCTCTCAACGTTACCTGGTTAAGTTCGACTGTTATTAGGTTTGAGCTTGACTGTAATATTTCTCTCAATACAATATTTTTTCATGAACAAGGTGGTTTGACCCCTCAGTTATATATAAAGTCTAGTTGACCCAACCCTAGAATTCTGAATATTGTTGAACAGTGATGGTTGAATAAAGAGCTGGGAACCCAATTGGCGGGTCCGGATCCTGGGACCGCGCGCTATCTCTGGAGGGTTATGGGAATTTTAGACATCGCTGGGTAGTTTTCCATTTGCACTACAGACTTGGCCTTTAATTTAAATTTGAAAGAGAAAATGGCCTCCTCTCTCCGATATCATCCATATGAGATGGTGAATCCCCAGGACTACCCTTGATTCGTCCATATATTACTCTCTCCACGTGCACGTCCATGAGGATTGCATTGTAATGTGGGGGAGGGAGGCCTAGGGAGGAGGGAGGCTGACCCACTTGGCTCTACAGCAGCTTCAGCCTTCATGCCCCTCTGAATAAAGTCTGTGCCTTCCCTGCTTCATCTATCAACCCCAACCCTTGAATGTTCCCTCTCGTCTATCGCCTAAATCAAACATATCTGTCTCTGTGGTTTTGAGACTTTGACCTCAACACTCCCCTTTTGTAATTTGTCACTGTCCACCTGTTCTCTCCTCCTCCAGCACAGTACTTAGTGCCCTAACATGCTTCCTTCATGTACTTCATTTTTATATGCCAAATGGCCCCCCCTCTTCCCTCCCTTTCAAACTTCTGCACCTGGCGGCCCTCCTTGGTACCAAACCAACACTTAGCCACATTACTCTTGGTCCTTGATCTATTGGCTGATTCTGCTTTCCATCTTTTCAATACATTTCAAACATATCAGGACATGGTCAACTAATCATCTATGTGTGGGTCAATTAATTAGCACCAACGGGAACAAGTATCCCTAATTACCTATGTTGCCTAGCCACGCCACTTAAGTACTCCTGTTTCCCCGTTTCTACTTCTTTTCAGTTGGCCTCATCACCTGTAAATTGAATGTCGCTTTCGTTTCTTGTTTATTTCTTTTGATTTGGCAATGCGATTTGAATTTAAAATCTTTACCTATATGACTTTACTCCTGCCATCTTGGGCTATTTTGTCATTCATGTACGACATTTAATTAATTAACAATATCGTAATTAGTTAGCATCATGGTTTCCATAAGTATCTGCGCTCGCCATTCAACGTGGAGGTTTGGTGTCTGCGGGCTCTTTCTTTCTCGCTTCATACAACCACCAACGTGCAGAATATATATATTTATATACTTAATTAACTCCTTTATTCACACAATATATTCACTGACACAGGTAGGTTACAAAAGAAGATACAAAGAGCATAGATTAACCGAGAAATAACAAATCTCTTGCACGCCCCATTTCATACCCGTGGCTTTAAGTTCTAAAAAAGACACAATCAGCTCAGATACCCAAAATAAAAAAAACAAACGCAGTTCAGTTTCAAGTTTCTACTGCGTGCTGCTGCTCCACGAATCTACCCTTCATTTGTCTTTCTGTACGTATAGACCCTTTTATATTTTAACCAACACTCACTTCCATATGTCGGGGCATAACGTTAATTTAATAATCCATGCACGCAGCATGAATAATTACAACAAATCAACTCTTGATTAAATTAATTCTATGCTGAGTAACTCTCGGCGCTTCTCTTCGTCCTCGTAACTAATACTGCAAAAGTATATCCATAAACTACACAACGGAGAGGGGAGGTATCATAGAGAGAATCTTGGGACACCTGTCTTTGCTTTGTCGTCTAATTAAATAAAATGTAATCTTTTAATTAGTAGGGTAATGTAATCCTTCCACCGATAACACACGCTGAAGTGGGGCTAACACTTTACCAAACCAATCATTCTAAGCTTGGAAAGAAACTTACCTCGCAATTGTCCTCTTTTTTATTTTTCCTTTTGAGAAAAGAGGCGAGGAATCCCTTTATATTGCCTTCCTTCCCAACTTTAGTGCTGGAAAGTGGAAAAATAATTGCATCCAAGATTAAATTTCGAAGGGCGATGATGACTCATAGTTAGCAACACCGATTCCACTTCATCCATATCGCTAATTAATGAGGGTTTACAAAATATATATAATTAAGCACTCAAGTGGAAGGTCGTCCTATTTTGTGCAGGAATATATAAAATACAGTTTTCCCCATGCTGTCCATCGATCAGTGTGCGTGTTCGCGGCTGCAATTATAATCAGGAAGTCAATATACTGGTTTGGGATTACATTTAGGATTCTTAAAAATATTTATTTATATAAAATGAGATAAAACTTCTCTCACGTATTTACTTCATATATCATAAATCATGATTGAAAAATTATTTTTAAATACTTCAATCACTATTCTAAATAAATAGATTAGTATCAAATTCACTTTGGTGGTTTGCATCCTAAAATATGTTATCCCCTATCTGCCATTATTCACATCGTGACCTATTTTACGCTAAATATAATTATCCTTTATAGTTTCGGTGTTCCAGGATAAAAAGGTTGAAACTTGAAAGCATGAATTATTTAGATAGCTTTAACTACACAGCGCGCGCGCGCACAGTATATATATAAAATAATTAAAAGGGAAATCATTGAAAATCTGTATATAGGATTGTATTTCAGCATGAAGCTGCAGAGAGGAGAAATCCAGGGGAGATATCCATTGATTACCACCTGATCTGAAGAATCATGAATTAACTTGCCCAGTAGCCCCTACATATTCGGTGCTTTTTAAAGTGATCTGGAGCTTGCTACCAGTTCGAATCCTAGCTAGTACCTCATCTATGTGTTTGTGTGCACGTATATGTACGGGTATATTCAAATTGTTTAAGTTGAATATATTCGACTTTTACTAATCAAACAATTATACTGATTGTTAATTTAAACAATTTTTAGAAGAATAAAAGCCAAATGTATAAAGTAAGTTCACGTATATATATTATTTGTTCTAAAATATATAAAATTTAAAATTAATGAAATAGAAATATCTAGGCATTAAAACTAGTAAATATTGATTCTTTATTTATAAAATGGATATATTTATTTATGCACAACATTTTTATATACAGAATAGCGGGTCTACTCTCCTAATTTGGACGGTCGTGGCTGCGTGCGGGCTCCATAGCCGGTTGTGGTGAATAGGGCATGTTTGTTTTAACATTCAGATTATTTATAAGTTATTTTTTACATAGATCAAAACATAACTCATCTCACATACTTACTTTGTATACCGTAAATTACAATTGAAAAGCTGCTTTTAAGCATTTCAATCGCTCATCCAAACGAGCACTATCTCTCTCTAATTTTTATTATAAGACATCAACTATTAATTTTCAAAATCAATAAAAATAGTTAAAATTATTAAAATTATTTTAAAATTTAAGTGATTTTTAATATTATTCTTATTAACTACACTAAGCCCAAATATCATATTAATTATTACTCTCTTCCACCATCCTTATTAAATATAGGCAGAAATAGAAAGATAAATTAAATGCTAATTGAAAACTTATAAGTGCCGTATAAAAAGAACCAACAATACTTACTAGTTGATGCCTTATAATAAGGACTAAAGGAATGATATATTAAAGGGAGGATCTTTAAAAAAGAACTTATAAATTATAAAATAACAAATCATGTATTTCTCAAAAAATAAGTTGAAAATTGTTTATCAAATTTCAATATTTTCTAATCAACTCCTGATAAAAAATATGATTTATCATTTTACAATTTCTAAATTCATTTTGAAGGATTTTCCCTATATTAAAACTTACAAAAAGCAAAAAATAAAGAAGCATGCATACGGCGTCTTAAAAACAATGTAATGGAACCTGGACCGGACCGGTTGGTCCGGCCCGGGAACCGGTGAACCGGCCGGGAAACAGGTCCGGGTTCACTTTTTTTTAAAATTTTTTTTTTCTTTTAGAATTTCATACTATAAGTTCACAATTTTCAATTTCTCACCGGTTTGGTCCCGGTTTAGCTCCGGTTTGACCCACTGACCCTTAACCCAGTATCCCGACCGGTTTAATACCCGGTCCGGGTTTTAATACCTTGCTTAAAAATCGCTGGGGTTGACTTTTTAGCCATTAAATGCACATTGATTGTTATTAATATTAATATAAATTATATCAATAATTGATGTATCACTCTTATCCTTATTATAAGTTCTTTTTTACCAAAAAATTTGGTCCTATTTATAAGTCCACTTTCAGTACATAAATGAGCTTATGACAATTTTGCCCCTATTTATTGTACTCATAAAGAAATAATTTAAAGAAAGATAAAGAAGAAAAAGTTGAAAAGTACACATTCATAAATGAGGGTACAGTTGGAAATTTACCCTATAATCATTGAGTTAACTACTTTTTCTTGGTACGTGGGATTTAGGTAAAAGGGACTTATAATAGAGACCAGGGTGGTAGCTATTTAATGATTTGATGAGCAGTATGAGAGAAGCCCGAAAGTGGAACGAGAGAGATAAATTGGCAAGTGGGATGAAAGAAGACTCCTCTCACATATTTATCTCGTATACCGTGAATCATGATTTATAAGTACTTATTGCCTAAAAATAAGCTATTCTAAACAAGTACGTATCCTAACTTAAAATCTAGCGCTCAAATTTAAATTTACGGGTTATTTCAATTTATTATCTACATATTATTGTATAAGTTCAATTAGCAACCAAATTCAGGTCAGACAAAAATTTAACTAGCTAACCCAATTTCGGATTTCAAAGGGCGTGACATATATAAGTCCTTGCGAGAGGCAAGACGGGACTTGTCCTATTTTTTGCTTCTAAGGTACCCATGATTATAGGTTTCTAACAACGTTTCTTTGAATTACAGATATCCCAACCCAAACAAAACTAGACTTTTAACATCTTAAATTTAAATCTTAAAACTAAAATGTTTGGGTCTTTCCCGTTTCCACTTTATTATGTACTGTAGTATTTATTATTAAGCTCAGTTTTATTTGATTTGTGCGCTCTAGCTATGTCAGGTCTCCCTCACACTTGACAGCAATGGTGATAATTAGTTTACTGATAGCGTGCACTAATTAATGAGGGGCTGGGGATGCAAACAAAATCAGGCAAGTATGCTTAGCCTTAATACAAGCGTATACCTGCACGTTCCCCGGATGCATCAAGCGTGATATGGAGCAATTGATTCGGCATTCTTCCCATGCTATCTGATTTGACCAGGCATTTAATTAAATATCAATTCCTCTGTCTACCAAAAATATAAGGTAAAATTACAGGTTCCGCACGAGAGACAAAAATAAAAATAATGGTTTCATCGACAAGTCTAGAAGCATCATCTATAAGTTTAGGGGATTATTTTTTTATTTTTTCTTTTATGTGGAACCTAAAAACAATTCTCCTAAAATATAACTCCATCAATTATCACTTCACCAAATCTGAGCAAACCATACGTCATAATCGGCTCGCTGATGTGCTTACTCTTGCAAATTCTTTTTTTATTTTATTTGTTTTGGGCCTAAAGCTTATTCTTGCAGACTGGTGAACTGAAATTCCTGGAATTGATTGCGCCGGAGCCACCGTTCCATTTATTCACTTCTAAATGATTGCTCCATTCCATCACCAGGCCGATCAAATCCAATCTACGGAACAATGAAACGGGATGGACAAGACAGCATATACGAAGACTAGCACAAGTACTATTGAGTTATTAAATTATTCCTCTGCTCTCTTTCGATGTTTGTTGGTGAAGTGCATGCATATCATGTCAATATTTTTCTTGTTCTCAATGACACGCCCTCGATAGTCTTCTTAGAAAAGCTGTGTTTGGTTGGTGGCGGCATTTACCGAGAAATTATAAGTATATCCATAATCATCCCTAGCTAATTTATTTATTTGGAAGCAGTCGAAGTAATGCTCATGCCACGTTGATGCATATATTAAACAGGAAGGCGTATTTTGGTTAGATTCATGGAATTTGTTCAGGATATATAATTGCCCTTTCCCTTGGCTGTTTCGAAACAGCCAATTTGTATTGCCACTCAACTTTTCCATTACTTTTCATTGGTTTGATTATCTTCCTAGTCCATCATCCTCTCTTGTTTCTTCATCAGCTCTCCATCGTATGAGACAATCATCCATGATGGCACCGCTGCGCTCTCAGCTAGAAAACATGGTCACAGCAACATCACATCGATCACCTACACAGACCTAACGTACCTGAGATAGATGGATTATATATATATCGACGCTCGAGGTTTCTGCACTTCTCGTTCAGTAAGAGGACAAGGGAATTTTAATGACAGCTAGTAACTTGAAGATAGGTATATTATGCCACCCCAATGACAAAATCTCTTTTGACGCGACGTAAAGCAAGCCAGACTTGCAACTTGAAATAACATGAACAATGTACTGTGTTATTCATTAGTATCAGTATTTACAAGAAGTGATAATGGGGAAAATGAATATAGAATGAATTGTGAGGCAGGGGAAGAAGGGTTGGTAAAACGACGAAGAAGAGGTGAGTGTATAAACTATAAACTATAATAAAGACACCGTCGCTCGGAGGTGGTGAGATAATTTCCCACGTGTGCATTAATGGTTGGACCACATTTGGTCTGACACATGTCCCCCCTGACGTGGCAAGACTGCATAGGATTCTCCTTCGCTGCTGTAGATAGGGGTGTTGTCGTATTCTTGCGTGGGTCAACATGCCATTCAACACGATACTCTGGAGACTAGGAATGAGTCCAAGAGACGCATACGGCATGAGTATTTTTATATGGGAATAGGTCCCTCCCACAGCGGACATCCAAATCTGTCGTGCTTTTGTGAGAGAATTCTCCTACGCTGTTGAGTAGGCAAGCAAACCCCAACATCATGCGGCTCGACCTGGATTTTGAGGACAAAATCAAACCCACGATACGGGAATGGGTGTGTGACACTGTCATTTTGTGTAGATCCTATTGGACGAGGCTGCTCGTTTGTTTTTCACCCATATCGCTTCCAAATCCAACCTTACCTCCCAAACTGAATCCACATTAATATTAGTAAGAGTGAAGTAATGTTCCCCCACATGGCTGATGGGAGGGATTGGCTTCTGCTTTGATTGTTTCTGGCTTTCTGCGCCGAATATGGAATGAATATGATACGTAATATAGAAAAGGGTGATTGGTCGAATCCCATGAGTAGCAGAGGCCTGATGGCAAACTGGCAATGAAGCTGTTGGGTTAGGTCGGAGGAAAGTGAGGCCCATACGTGAATGGGTCTTATGGGAAGGCCCACCGCCAACTCATGAATATATACACATACCAAGTTCCCAATATTCCATTGCTTTTCCTCAATACTCACGCCTCAGCACGAACCTGCTGCTGACATGATATATATTTTCTTAAACTACAAATTAAAAAAACATTTTTATTTAAATACAGCCTCACAAAGGCATTTACTTACGGTTTAGATCTAAATTCAATATGCATGTATCCTGGACCCCTTTTCTTTCATTTATCGTAAAGGTTAAATATATACGATTTATAAGATAACTAGAGTGAATATTACATATTTACAAGAAATTTCCAAAACAACTCATGCTAGAGACAAAACTAGACATACTTGGGAGGGGGCTGAAAATCCAACATAGGCGTTGAAAAAGTCAAATAAACTGTTTTAAGGGGCAGATGAGAAAGGATTAGAGGGCAAAAATCATAGGTCGGACTCATGCATTATATATTCATACTATAAAAATAACACAACTGCTTTTCCTTTGATAAGTTCAAAATGTGATTGGAGAGATGGGGAAGGGGTTTATAGACATTGTGAAATCAGATGAGTATGGCAACAACATTCGCAGATCTTGGCATATAATAAACCGGTGAATAATATGTAACGATGTAATATTGATGAACATTTTGGTACAAATGATGATTCATTAGAGTCTTCGAGACAATCACTTCTAGCCTTCTACACAGAATCCGATACAGAGTTGCTCTAAGACAATTATAAGAAAAGGGTGAGAAGAGAAAGCTCCTCTTTTTTTCACCAGATGTGCATAACCTGGTGTGATAAAAATTACACTGAAGTAATACAACTTGTATATAAATATTACGTGTACACTCCACGAGGCATCATCAGAAAGCTCCTCTATTTTTCGCCAGATGTTAATATTAATACTATTGATGTTACAGTGAAAAGTTTTTTTGACCTCGAGAGGCAATAATGCATATAAATATTGCCTAGTAACGCTGTCACGGAAAGCTGCGTTGAATAGAAAAATACTGAAACAGTCATAATCTAAAATATAAAGAGGGAAAATGAAGGCAGGTAATGCGGGGTTAAAACCGTCGTCCCTGGCCATTGGATTTCCGGGTTTATTCAGTTTCATAAGGCGCCAGAGCGAATTTACTAGAAGGGGCGTGGAGCTGACGATGCGTTTATTCTAGATTAATGTTAATTAATAAAAAGCATCCTTCATTAGCAGCACGGTCAATGAACGAGGCGCCATTGACCTAGCTGTCACCGTTATTTCCTTAATAAGTCGTATCAATTCTGTTCCCCCTTTCTTTTTGTGCAAGGAGCTGTTCACGATCTCTGCCACGTAGGGGGATTCTCATATTACTTTGCCCATTCTGCCATCATCACAAACCGAAAGCTATACCAACATCTCTAATGTGAACGCCCATTTATGCCCCAACCATTTTCCATTTAACCACTATCCAGTATTCACGATATAAAGGACTAACACAAGAACAACACAAAATCCCTTGCATATATAGAGCCACGAAGGATAATTTGCAGCCTTAAAAAGAAACACACAATTCCGAGGCTTTAATTCTTAGAGAATATATAAATGTTCCATTCAGAAGTAAACATACAAGGTCATGAGACAAGCTTCTGCAATTTAGTTATATACTGCTCTAGCTGTGTGCCTGAGCCCTACCAACAAAACATCACCAAGGTCCTCTTCACTCGGCAACATCATTTTAAATTACATCAATAAATTACATAAAGCCAAAACAGGTACAGCACTACCAACTGGTTTCAAGTTTTTTTCGGAGGGTAAAAAAAAACAGAGAGCGAGAGAGACACGAAATGCTAGTACACTAGTTACAAACCCGTCTGTAGAGTATTCCCCTTCCTAAATTAGGTTAATATCCCAACCAATGCTGGTGAAACAAACATTAACACCACATAATACACAAGCACAAGACACGCATTCATATAAATATACTAAGTCATCTTCAATATGCACGCAAAGCCTAATCAGGTCAGCAGATGCCCAGATCATTGCATGGTTTCTATGCCCTTGCTCAGCTCCTCCAGCCTCTTCATCCTCAATCTCTCACTTTCACTCACCAGCTGTTCATGACCATTGGCAAGAAAACACCTCACGTATTAGAATAAGTAAACAAATGAATCAGAGAAATCAAATCACTGGGCTGCCACTAAATGAAATATGAGACTAACCTCCATCAACCTGGTGATTAGCTGTACTTTTTCCCTGTTCTTTTCATTGAAAGCTTCCAGAGCTTCTTTGTATTCTCTCTCCTGTGACACATTGCAGCCAGTTTCAACAACTTCGCAACTAAAAGTACTGCATTCTACACTAAAAAACGGCATATCAATGTTCAATTTGCTTTACTTTTTTCTGGCAGGTATGGCCTAAGGGCTTTAACTCTTTGTTTACTGAATCAATCTTCTTCCGAACCACTGCTACTTCCTTCCTCATCGGGTCTGCCAGGCTTTCCAGCTCCTGATATTCCTCAAATAGAAGAAACAACGGAATACATAATTACAATTGCATTTGGTTTGTTATGTGACAGCTTTGAGCCTAAAATAAGGACGTGTTTAACTTCCGCAACTTCCGCGAGAAACAAACTAGAAGGCTCTCAAGCACCAGAAGAAACTTAAGCTTAGGGGGCTGAAATTTTCAGGAAAGTTCAAAATTCAGACATTCCCTGCATCAGATATTATGTGTGTGCTTGGGTAAGCCCCATGGTTTTAAAAGTACTTTTCTGTACATTAGACAAAACTTTTCTTATATATTTATCTCGTAAATCGTAAAAACTATTCCGAAAATAATCCAAACACACACACAGAAGTGGGCAAAAACTCTTCTGGGCTGCAAATTCACCGTCTTGCGTGCAAAACCACACAGATCGGGCATATCCGAATGCTTCAATTATTCTTCAAATCTCTGTCTTTCTCCTCGTTAAAAATAAAAACACAATTTTACAAACCCCCTAAAATTAATCCTTTATCATGAAAGGTAACGCAATTTTCTTTTTTGTTTGTTTAGAATCCCAGATACTTTCTTGCTTTCCCTAACCCACATATTTCAGAGCGAAACAGACGGAGAGAGAAGTAGTTGGGATCACATATTTTTAAGGAGCAGTCTAAATCCTACTATTAATTCTCGAGAAGCAGCGAATCCCATAATCGTCGTTTGGCAGCGAATTGCAGGTGACATTTTCTCTGAAATCTAAGTCGAATTTCGAATAGCAGGCATTAATAAGGAGCATACCTCACGAATCAAGGCCAGACGCTTGGTTTCTTCCTCGACACGACCCAATTGAGCCTGAAGCCTCTCTCGCACCTCCATCTTCTTCCTCTCAATCTCTTCCTCTTTGGCCTTGAAAGTGGAAAGAGCAGACCTGGACATCTCTTCGTCTTCCTTGGACATCTGGCTGCTAAAGCTGAGGCTTCCTGAATTCTGCACCACCAGCTGGTTCTGTTGAGTACTCTGCTCGCTCATCTTGTCCACGTCGTCGGTCCAACAAAAACAAATCCTGTTTGAGCCCAGCCCTTTAACGAAACCCTCCTTCCCCTTATTCTCCTTCCTCGATTCCACTGTGTCTCTTTCTCTGCTTCGCCTCTGAAATAATGAAGCTCCGTCGTCGGGGCTGATGCAAATATGAGCTGAGTCACTGGGTTTGGGTTGTCCCTTTTGTACAAAGCCTTCGATTGAAGCGTCAAGCCAGCCAACCTTAGCCTCTCCGCCTTACCTTTTATGGACCAGACGAGCTGTGAATATTGTAAAATAAAGCTTTAATTGTTTAGATAATAATAATGAGAAAATAAAATAACTAGCGAACGTAGAAGACAAGAAATAAAGATCAAGGGGGTTCCCAGGCTGTATCGGGGGTAACGGCGGTGGGTTAGAAATTGTAGTAGCGCTAGGTATCAAATCAGATACAGTAGTACATTAAAAATTAAGAAAAAGCAATATCGTTCGTATGTGGGTGACCCGTTCCAACTTACTCTGCTTTCTCTTAATTCGACTTATCCTTTTTTTTAAGCAACAAAATCTGAAAAAGAAGACAGATATTACAAAAGCATGAGCTGATACGGTCCAACCACTAGCCAACAACTGACAAGAGCGAGCCGCAGTCGTCTTCATTTTATTAATTGTTTGTTTGAATTGATCTTTGAGAATAATTTTTATAATTTATGTGATAAGTATATAAAAAAATTTTATCTCAGATTATATAAATCTAGGTTTAAAATTTAGGTTTAACAAATTACCAAACACTCACTAAATCAAGTGATTTTGTGTTTGCTTAAAATCGTATTTGAAATCTTTAAAAATATTTATTTATATAAGTTAAAATAAAACTATTCTCATTTATTTATCTTATATATTATAAATCACGATTTAAAAATTATTTTTAAAAACTACACTCATTATTTTAAATAAGTATAAGCACCACTGTTTTTTTTTTTTTGGGACAAAATATGCACCACATTTTTCAAACTTATCATCCTCCCGGTTTCTGCATTCAATGCTACACTGTTTCAAACCACGTCCCATTTAAATTGCTCCCTCGATCAAATCGCAGATGCTTGGTTTTTTTTTTTTCTCGTAAAAAAACATTCCCCTCCTTTGCTTGATTTACAATCGCCTGGATTTTTAGCCTGATTTTCTGATATGAGAATCGTCTATCATAAAAGGAAGAAAAACAATTTTCCTTTTTTACTGAGTCACTGGCTTTTAGTTTTTTCAAAAAAATTTAAATATGAAGTAGCCGTTATAAAATGTTTAATATGTTTGTCCCTTTGGCTTTTAATGCGATTATTTATGTCACTTTATAGCCTCCGGAATCGGATCACATAATATTGAAGGAAACAAAAGGTACATCGCATTCTCACCCCAAAAAAAACCTACGTCGCGTTAATTGTTGTAAATTTGCTAGTGCAGCGTAAAGTGGCTGTAAACTACTGTTCATGAATATTGTTATTCAAAATATACAGAGAGTAGTACCATTCGTACATTGTAAATAAGAGGATTCAATTCATTTCGAGTTTCGTATAACTGTATGACACCTATGGTCATCTTATTTCTAGAAACATAATAGGTTTATCCTGGCAAAAAAATTATTTATTTATGTGATTTAAAGATTAAGACCTTTTTCTTTTTGCGTTTTTTTTCATCAATATAAGTTCTGACTTACAGTATTTTTTTCTCCTCCCTCTTAAAACCAGCCTTAAAAAGATTGCAAAAATTCGAACTCTAGATATCTACTCATGCCTAGTTTGATCACCCAAACTTGCCTAAGGCAGTTTAGGCTTTTTAATTTTCAATGTTCAGTGACACTTGATATTAACCATTCTAAAATGTAATATTTTGAAGTGTTGGCGGCAGACTAATTGCATGACATCTCCCTCTCGCGTCTCACCTACTTTGACGCGATATTAAGATCTTTTTGAAAATTAAATAGAGTGTTGGGGTCAGTTAGTCATCCCACCTTCAGCATTTGAATAATTATCCCCAGGCCTTGTGTTTTTTGCTGTTGGTCTTAACGAGGAGGCTGAGTATGATAGAAGCTTATTAGTGGTCAAATTTTGCCTCCCTATTTTTTTCTCCCTCCATATCAATGTCTTAGTGCCCAATTTCGAATTTTCTATGGTTTCCGAATCTAATGGCTGAGTCCATTATGTGATTTAGATATAATTATATAAGTGGTGAAATGGATGGAAGCGCTTTACACACTGTAAGGGATGAGTGGGACCATGTCGCGAGTGGGGTTTCATATATAAATACATCTGTTAATTTATATTGCGAGGAGAACACTGTCAATGAATCAAAGTTCTGAAACTTAGAACGATTACAGGATTGATTGGGGTATTGGATCTGGGTCAGTGGGTCAGACCAAAATTAAATTGGAGCTAATCCGAAACCAAACTAGTGAGAAATTGAATATTTTAGATTTATTAATATAAAATTCTAAAAAAATATTTTAAAAAATCGATTCAAAAAAGTAAATAAAAAAAAAATACTGAACCTATCCAGTTCACGAACGGGACAGGTTCTATGCCCTTTTCGCCGGATCCCTAGCCAAACCAGCTAGTCTGGGTTTCAAAACATGACAATAAACCACCAAATTCTTATAGGAAAAAAGGGATGTTGTGATGCAAATAATATTCGCTTTTCTTAGTATTTTAACGACGACAGCCTGATTTTAAGAGGCATGGCCAAGGGTCAGTGGCATCTATATGTGGAAGTCCAACTCATCGGGGCAAATAGCAAAGGCCGAGACATCTCAATGATCCTAAAAACTTGTTTGGATTACATTTCAAAAACACTTTCAGCAATTATTACTGATTCTTAATTCTTACATAAGCTGTCTCAACTTTTTGTGCCACATATGGCTATCCAGACATGCACTAATGCAACGTTTAGTACGTAGAAAGCAGTTTCTTAAAAAAGAAATGAGAAATGAACATATTCCAATTTTCTTAAGTGCATTTGCCACAAACATTACATAGTCGCGAATGAAAATGAAAGGCCGCTAGGTAGGAGGCCAGGTGGGTTCAAAGTCATGGAAACTCTGGGCCCTTCCTATCCTCGGACGGCCCAATCACCTCAAAAATGGCAGCTCTGGTGCGATCTCCATTCTCCAGTCTGGTAATTATTTCGAAGGTCCACTTCCGATTTCGTCCCAATAGATATAAAAATATACGTGCCTCCGCGCGGGTCATGTCACGAGAACAGACTAAACACATGTTAATAAGGGTTGGGTCGGTAAGAAAGGGTTAGTCTCTTATAACACGACGAACAAAAATTTGAATCTCCTGAGAAAATTGTCTATATTTAGTGCCCGATAATATCTCAAAAAAGATTACCTCCAGCAGGAGGATACTCATTCTGGGGTGGGGGGTGGTTAACTATTCATTGGAGGCAATGTTTTAAAAACCGGACCGGACATCGAGCCGGAAAGGTTAGCGGGTCAAGGTGCAACCGGTTGGAATGGTTGAGCCGTTTAGCCGGGCCGGTGACGTAATAATTAAATTTAAAAATATTATATATATACACATATATTATAATAATTAGTCTTTAGTCTAAGAGGTCATAAAAGCACAAAATTGTTTAATATTTGGTGTTGCACTCAGTTTTTTTTAACTTGCATAATAATTTCCCTCATCGAGGTCACTTGGATGATTAAATATTTTTAAGAGAGGCCCTTGCCTGCTTCACCACTTTCAAAAAATGTACACAAAACACTTATATTTGAATTCTCTTTGTCAAGTAATCCACTTTTTGTCTTTTTTAAGTTTTTTCAGGTTTTTTTTTTAAATTTTTTCCCCCAAATATGTACACAAAACACTTATTTTTGGACTGTGTTTTTCAGGGTTTTTTTTTTCAATTCCCCCCCCCAAAAACCTGTTTTTTTTTTGTAAATTAAGTTATTGGGTTGGGCCGGCCGGTTTTTAAAAACCCGTTCCCGGCCAAAAATGGCTTCCGGCCCAACAACGGCTAAAATCCGGTCCAAAGCGGTTCTCCCATGAAAACGGTCCAACGTGCTAATCCGGCCCGCCCTCTTGACCGGTCGGACCATCCTGTCGAGTTCTTAAAAGCTTGATTGGAGGAGCTAGGGATGAGTAAAAATCCGGTGGTCCGGTTCAATCTGATCTAACCCGAGCTGGTTCGGTCTGGTCTGGTCCAGTCCAAATAAGCAATATAATGAAATCGGATCAGATTGGACCAGACTGACTGATCGGGTTGGACCGGGTTCCAGACCATGAGACCAAACCACCTAGACTGGTCCAGGTCAATTTCTTAAAAAATATTTTTATAATTTAGATGTTATTATTTTTTTATTTAATATTGTTAGAGTTTTTTTAAGGATTTATAATCAAGTTTTATTTCTTATGATGATTTTTATATGATTATAGGTATTTTTATTATCTTAATTATATTTATCATATTTAAATCTTTTTTCTCAACATATTTTTTTTATTGTTGTTGGCTATTCTTATAGATTTATGATGTTTTAATTTTTGGTGACATATTTTATATTATTATAAGTATTTTTGTGGTCATAATTATATTTAATAGGTTTAAATTTTACCTTTCAAAGACAAAAAAATAAAAATAAAAATAAAAAAATATTAAATTTCGGTCATGGACTATCTGGACTGATCCAGGTAGTTCACCGAATCCGGTCTGGTCTAACTCGACCTCAGGTTAGTGCTGGACAAAACTAGATCACGGATTACTTTGTGTAACCCAAAATTTTCTCAAAATCAAACCTTAGGTTGATGAAATACTTGATCTAATCCAGTACATACTCATCCCTAGGATGAGCTGTTAGGTATGTATGTGTTTTATGAATTAAAAAATGTCTGTTAATAAAGCTCTGGCGCTTCATGGATTTATTACCGTTTGAAGCATATAAAAAATAGAGTCGATCCTGTGTGCTTGTAGCCACATGGAACCAGTACTCCAGTAGCATATATGAACAGTGAAGGTATTGGGCAGCGGATGGGGATATTTTGAAGAAGATAAAATAGTTTTGTCCTTTTATGAAAAAACAAGAAGATAAGATAGATGGGAGAGGGGGGGAGGGTACGCATAAAATGAGTGGAGGGGGTTTGCACCGTACAGCCAGTGCTTCTTCCCCGCAAGATAGAAACAGCAGAGTGTCATGTGGAAGGCGTGGGTGGGTTCTTCAATAAACATGGGACCCACCCACCTCTCTTTCTCTGTTGGACAGTGTGTGCGTTTGGAATGGCTTATTTTTGTCCAAAACGTGCTTATAATTCGTGATTCACGGTATACGAGGTAAGTATATGAGAGGAGTTTTTTCTCGGCTTGCGTAATAAGTGCGTTTTTCCTGTACAAAACGCTGAAACAAACACAGCCAGAAACTCCCTTCACCCGCACTTGAAAACTGAACCTCCCCGGTCGGCGTAACCATCAAATTTTACCCCCAAAGCTGTCCGTCCCTGTAATGGATATTTTTAGCTTTTGATTCCCACCGTAATGCTGTCCTGTAATAATTTTTGACCATTTCTAAATGAGCAATTACTGCCATCATATATGATGTTTTGATGAGTGTAAAATAAGTTGTTGGATCTTTATTAAATTTAAACACTGATAGTTCAAAAATATCACACCAGTTGAAAGTTAAGACTTAAGATGGCAATGGCTCATGCAGACAAACTTTCCTGATAAAATTACTCTAGTCCTCGTATTTGTTCAGGAAATGCAACATGATGCTAGTCGTATTTAAGAAACTTTGGAGAAAACATTGCGCTGGCCAAAAGATAGGGATGATGCTGATTATGAACTCTATTACTACTATATGTTTGACCATTAATTTTGTTGACGGGATTCACTGTTGGCGCGTCATCTTCGTTGATATTACTGGTAAGATTTATTATTGTCATTACTACTGGTTGGAACAAACTACTATTAATGAGCTCACGTCTCATTTGTCGGCATGGCCCGAGACGAAGGGGTGCAATTAATAGGAGCGTATTACAGGGTAAGACCAAAACCACCCACCAACAAGAGTGAATGCTGATCAATTATGTTGTCCTCATTGTTACTAATAATGAATAAAACATGTCTATCGATAAAACAAACAATTAATGGAGCTGGTTAAGGTGCAAGGAGAGGGGAATGAAAGGTGGGGGAAGAGAAGGGAGAGAGAAGAAGGCCCTCTCCATCAGTCAACAGCGGGGTGCTATGATATGACAACGACACGTCATTGACACTAATAATGAATCGTTATCAAAATCCCAAACACGCAGCAGCAAGAAACGAGAACAGAATCACATTACCTCATCTTTTTTTTTTTTTACACGGCGATTTATAAACTGATGCATGATTAGATAATCCGTAACATATGTCATAATTAATCAATTTATCTAAGTACATGTTTGGGAACACTTATTTTTTGAATATAAGTGCTTATTACCCAAGTCGAGATAAAACTCCTCTCACATACTTACCTCGTATACCGTGAATCACAATTTATAAATACTTATTACATAAAAATAAACTATTCCAAATGAACACCAACTTCAATAACTTATAAAAAAAAACAGCCAACCAGTCGGAACGAAGGGGAGTACTAATAATAAGGGAATAATGGAGAGACGAGGACGAAAAAAGAGGGCACGTATTTTGGCGAAGGGTCTTTGCTTTCACTCGTACGTTACGTTACGAGTTAAGACCACGGTACGGTAGTCACGCTAGCTTTCCTGCTTTCTCACCTCCTCTCTCCCTGTTTTTTCCGGCAATGAACAACGCCCCAACTTATAAACACACATATATTTATATTCATTTTAGTGATTTGATTGCTTATAAATAATTTTTTAATAATGATTTACGATATACGAGTAAGTATATGAGAGGAATTATGTCTCGATTTATGTAAAAAACAACTTATAAACAATCATAACACCCAAATAAACATACCCATTAAATCCTGATGTTTTCGCAACTTAGCATGTGTTCACATTTACTTATTTTAACTAATTTTACACCCTACGATATACATACTTGAGACAAGATTTGTTCCTTAAAACAAAAGATTTTTTTTCAAAAACAACAACAACTCTAATTATATACACAGAATTACCTTCATCAGTTGGTGGGAGCTACCCGCCATTTGTGCACAGTCAAATCGTTGTGAATGCCCTGTTTCGGTTCCTTTATCCCCAAAATAAAACTTTAAAACGCGATAGTACGGTGACCCCACGAAAGAGGAAAAAAGATCCTACTAGCACACATAAAATTGCACGGTAATAATAACAAGCCTATCAATTTTCATATAGCTTGTACATGTAAAGTGATCCAAAAAATGGGAAAGTAAAGCGTTGCTCTGTATTAGATTGAGTGAGAATAATACCCTACAATTTTACTACAGCTTTTTTCTTAAAAAAACTCATAAACCATATATGGACGAAGTCTGGAGTAAAGTAGTTCCAGCTAAAAATTATATGGGCGCAAAAAGATAGCAAATTAACAATATTACGGCTTGTCAATATGAAATGGCCGTCGTAATATTTCTACACTCAAACTAAAATTTTTAGTGTCACAGATTTCAAAGCATGTTTAAAATCTGGTTGTGTGTAATAAATATTTCCACGGTAGCTTTAAAATATTTACAGATTGCCCCCTTTTTATTGCCGAGATATAATTCTCTTTCTTTCCCATCTATTGGATTCCATGCAACGTTAATCATTAATACCTACCACTTTCGATTTTATTTATAAATTATTTTTAACTAAATCTTATATATCAATAAGAGGTAATTAACTTAATGATTATAGGGTAAATTTTTAATTATGCTCTCATTTATAAATGAGTACTTTTCAACTCTTTTTTTTCTATCTATCTTTAAATTATTTATTTATTAATATAATGAATAGGGATAAAATTATCATATTCTTATTTATTATACTAAAATTAGATTTATAAATAGAATTAAATATTTTTATCAACAAAAATTTATTAATAAAATCAAAGTGTTGCTGCATAAGATTCTGCCGTGGCTTTGACCCGTGACCTCGATTAGGTAACTCGGCCAAATCTTTTCGTATAACCCAACCATGTACTATGTTTCAGATCTTTTAGTGCTAAAACAATCCGACGCGGCTTTGCCATTTGCATATTCCATTAAAAAAAAAACATGGTCCAAATATAAAGAAACTATTTGAAGACCCAGTACAATATACAAAAATTGGCTTGAAAAACATGAAAATAACTGGAAGATGTAGGGAGTGTTTGGAATAGGGGTGGGAAAAGTGATTTTTTTTAATCTGACTCATAAAATCTTAAGATTGAGAAAAAAGTAAGATTGGGTAAAATGATTAATGTTTGGATTGACAATTGGATAAATACTTTTATGAAAATAAAAAGGTGTTTGATTTGACTTTTGCATAAGTGGCTTTTGTGATATTTAAAAAAAAATATAAAAATTTTGAAAAGTGAAAAAATTAAATTTGAAAATTTTAACAATGGTAGAATACATAATAAAATTATAATAAAAATGTGAATGAATTAGAAATTATACAAACTTAAAGTTTTTAATAGAGTAAAATATAACAGAACTGATCGGATCAAAGATCTTGTACAATTTGATCATTGATGGTATCACAAACATGATTCATCTAGGTTGAATATATCTGAGCATCATTTGTCGATGATGGCTTTTGATCTTGACTATTATCTACACCAACTATATTCTCATTTCCAGCTTCCTTAAAATCCACATCAGTTTGGGAATTTCTTCTAATGAAATTATATATAGCTATTATTGCATGGACAATGCTGACTTGCATGTCGATGATCTGTACTGGCATATTTTTTGTAATATTTCGAATCTATTTTTCCACATTCTAAAAGTCATTTCTATTGTGCACATCAAACTTAAACAATAAAAATGAAAGGCCTCATTACGATTCCGAAACCCCGCTCAATTCCTGAATTTTGGGAGATGGTAACATTCGCATATGTATGGACTAAGATACCCAACTGATATTGGATAGCCAACATCGACCAAATAAATATTTGGCTAACAAGTGTTAAAATCGTTGTAAATGTGAGATTATTTGAAAAGCGAGGTGAAGACAAAGAAATGTAATTGAAGTATATGAAGATATACTTTGGAGTGGGTTGGGGAAATTCATGACTAGATTTGAGATAGCAGAGTAAAAAACACAAGCATCATGTGCTGAACATTCCCACTCTACTAACGTGAAGTATATGAAAATATACCTTGGAGTTGATGGGGAAAATTCATGACTAGATTTGAGATAGTAGAGTGAAAAACATGAGTATCATATACTGAACCTTCCCATTCCACTAACATAAACGTGAAGCACATATTTCAATCACAAACAGTCATAATATTATGTGTGGGATATCCTTTTCTTCCGATAAATTTATCTTGACCCGGTCAAGTTATGATACACCTGATATGAGTACCATTAATAGCTCCAATGACATCCTCAAAATATAAGAAATATCAGTTATCATTTACTATTCCTAGATGGAAAGGAAGTAATCAGGAGAAGAGAGAGAAAATGTGGGGGGTTGGTGAAAAAATTTAAAAGGTAACGAATATAAAATAATGATAAATTGGATTTATTCATAAGCTATAAGCTCCAACTTTTAGCTTATCTCAGTGCGTGTTTGTTTAAGCTTTTTGCACAGTAAAAACGGACTTATTACGCAAGCCGAGAAAAAACTCCTCTCACATACTTACCTCGTATACCGTGAATCACGAATTATAAGCACGTTTTGGACAAAAATAAACTTTTCCAAACACACACTCAATCACATAATTTACCTCGTTTGGATCACAAGCCAATCATCCATCCAAACATTCCATTTGAACCAAAAGCGTTGGACGGGCAATTGAACTTGTGAATCGCATGATTGAGTTAGTGAAACGTCCATCCAAACATACTTAAAATTACTGTAATTTTTAGTCAAGTGAATCACCAACTTTATTCAGGTCAAAAAAAAAAAAAAATCATCAACTTTACAGCATCTGTTGAGGGTCCAACTCTGGATAACGTTATGGTTTGTGGAAGGGAAAGGTTTATAAAATTTGTTGAAGTCAAACACACCACTCCACTATGATAGTATTTATAGGTCATTTTTAACTAAATCTCACATATCAAGAAGAGGTAATTAACTCAATGATTATGAAATAAATTTTCAATTATGCCCTCATTTATAAATGAGTATTTTTCAATTTTTTCTTCTCTATCAATCCTAAATTATTTTTTTATTAGTGCAATAAATAGGGGTAAAATTATCACAATCTCATTTACTACACTGAAACTGAACTCATAGATAGGACCAATTTTTTTAGTAAAAAATGACTTACTATAAATAGAACAAAAGTGGTACTCCCTCCAATTCTATCTATAAGAAACTTTCCCTTTAATTGTACAAAAAGAACTGGTAGTTAAAAATAATAAGTGTATCAAAAATACTATGTTCTTTTTATATATACATGTATTTATGAAAAGAGTATAGGAGAGAGAATAAATAAAAAATATGAGAAATTATGAGTATAAGATATGAAAAATAATGATTATTTAATAAGGATAAAATAGAAAAAAAAAATATATATTTTCAAACAAAAAATAAAAATTATTTATCAAAAAATTAGTCACATGAAAAAAAAAATTATTCATAAATAAGATCAGAGGAGTGCAGGAGTATAAAATAGTCAATTTTGAAACAAATGTGGTAATAATACAAACAAACCTCGAAAAGCCAGGTTCAGGGTTTGGTTTTGTGGAGTTCAAGGAAGAGAGGAAACTAGCGGATGACGATAATCCTCTGAGCGGCAAAGCAGTGTCGGACCACTAACTTTGCCTGTCAGTGAGAGGCCGTCTCTCTCTGTGCCTTTGCATGCTTTCAGTTTGTACCACCAACAAACTGAGAAGTCGAACACTCTGCAAATCTAAAGCAAAAACAAGACATGGTATATCATATAGAGTTTGTTTAAGTTTGCAATATAATTTGTTTTTTTATATGATTTATAGCATATGAGGTATGTATGTGAGAGAAATTTTATTTTGATTTATGCTAAACATATTTCTTCAATACCAAGTCAAAAAAGCCTATAAACGTGTTAGCCCCTAATTTAATTTTAATTCTATCAGTATTTTTGGTTAGGAAAAATTAATCATCTATGGCCTATCGGTAATATTTGATCAGATTTATTTGGCCAAAAAAAAAAAATATTTGCTCAGATTCTTTTAATAGTTTTGCGACCACTAATCCCCCATGCCTTGCAATTGCAGCAACTCTTTCTTAGAATGGTGCTGTTTCCAAAGCGTAGCTATCTATATTTTTTAATGATATTTATTCTGTAGCGCCTTTCTTCTGCAGACTTGGTGGTAAATTTAGGATTGAAAGTAGTAGTATTTTGTTTCCTCCTTTTATAAATTTAAGAGCTGGTTGAAGGATCTATTTTGTTTTTAAATATAATATGTCAGCTCATTATTTTAAGATCAACATGTATTTAATATTTTAAAGTATTTTTTAGATATATTTAATATCTTAAAATATTTTTTTATGTGTGTTTAACACTCTAAAATATTTTCAGATGCGTCTTATATCATAAAATATTTTTTAGTGCATCCAGCACCAAGATAAAGAAATACTTTAACGTGTTGGATGCACTTAAAAAAATATTCAAAAATGTAAAATACACCCCCAAAATATTTTAGGACGTTGAATATACGTGAAAAAATATTTTGGAATGTTGGGAGTAAATTAACCAATTATTTTTTCTTCAAAATTTATAAATTTTTTCATAATCTATTCTTATTAATTGCTTATAATGAGAGGATTGTTCGCTATACAATGATTAAGAGAGAATTTGAGTGAAAGCAACATATTTATTGGAACTAATTGAGTTAATATTTATAAATTAGTTATTCTGTTTCTATTATTTTTTAGTTCTTTTTAATTTTTTTTTTTCACTCCCATGTCCCAACTATCTTGTCTCTCTGTCTTTTCTCAAGCTTCCCCCTCTGCCTTTCAAAACAATATTTGCAGACTTGCCTGTCAGAACCCTCCACCCACCCGTCCTTACCCTCTATAGCCTATCCCATTCTCTTCCTGTCTCCAACATCTGCCAAAGTCACCAGCGCCCAAAAAAAAAAAAAAACAGAGAGAGATCAAACGAACATAATTCTAGGCTTTTAGCACACTTGCTCCACTCAAAACCAAAGTGGGTTGTGATATCATTAACCCCACTCTCAACCAAACTTACAAGAAAAATCCGTCCTTAACAGCTTCTCTCTGTTTGTCTGCTCTGTCCATGGACTTGTATCTGAAACAATGGAGAAACCAGGATGAGTCAGTGGCAGAGGAACAACATTCTGCAAAGATGCCAAAACTTGTTCTCGAATCTCATCAAAAGCCACAATCATCTGCCTCTGCTCTCCCTCTGTTTGTACCCCAACCCAACACTAAAGTCAGCACCTTGTCAGCATTCTCTGATTCAACCTCAGCTTCTACCAGAGTTCCCCGTAAGATTTATACTCCTTCCTTGCTAGTAACTGTAGCTGTGAGTCTGAGGCTTTGATTGGCTTCGTTGGCTAACTAGTTGCTTCCTTTACAAGTTTTTGCTTCAAGCCCACACCTTTCTTGTTTTGGATTTAACGGTTCTTTGGTTATTTCATTTTCTCCATTCCCCCTTGTGGGTGTCAGGGATGGGGAGTTATTTCAGCTTCTCTCAGTGGCAGGAGCTTGAGTTGCAGGCTTTGATTTTCAGGTACATATTAGCCGGCGCTGCTGTGCCTCCTGAGCTTCTTCACCCAATCAAGAAAAGCCTTCTTCCATCTGCTTCCTATTTCCTCCAACACTACCCACCCTATGACCCTACTTGTAAGTTTCTGACTTTACTCTCGTTACCCTCTATTCTTTTTTGCCCCATATAAGCTTCTCCTTTTTATGTTAAACACAAACGCGACTTTTTGTTCTGAAAAAGAAATATCTTTTCTTTACTCTTCTTTTTACGAGATGCTCGGATCATGCCTGTAAAGTGAAATGAGATAAAGATGATCAGATTTTACGTTTTGCACTCTTAAGATTCCGTTTTGAATCAATCCACACTGATTGGTTTTGAATGTCAAAGCTAGATAATGAGGGTGTTTGTTGCTGTAGCATCGCAATCAGGGTATTGGGGAAGGGTAGCCATGGATCCAGAGCCTGGCCGGTGCCGGAGGACTGATGGCAAAAAGTGGCGGTGCTCGAGGGACGTGGTTGCTGGCCAGAAGTACTGCGAGCGCCACATGCATCGCGGTCGAAACCGTTCAAGAAAGCCTGTGGAACTACCCACACTAAACGCTGCCGGTGGCGGTGGCGGTGGCTCTGGCAGCGGCGGAGGCTCTGTTGGTGCTCCAATACCGATGACTGCGCCGTCTTTGGCAACGGCTTCACTGAGTTCCCATTTCGATTTCCATCTTGATCAAAGGTAACATTGCTATGTTAGCTCTAAAAATGACGTGTAATTGGTGAAGCTAGTATCCAAACGACTTGGATTTTACAATCTATGTGTAATCGATTTATGAAATTGTGCAATCAGAGAATGAGCTTTACCTGGGAAAAGGGTTCTCAGCTCTAATTTGGTGGGGCATCTTTGTTATGTCTTGTAAGATATGTTATTTCACTTGTCAACCTTATTTTGAATATCCCTTCCTCGGTATTATTCTCAAGGCAAGTATAAATTGGATTGATTCCCAATCGAATAATTCAAATAGCTGCAAGAATAGAAATTGAAAAATGCAAAGTTGTTGTCTTTATCCCTCAGATGCACAACGGTAGGGCCCTAATAGAGGGCCTGGCTGGCCATCATGTCTCGTACGAGGGAAAAGATAATTTAGTTTCCGATGCTGAAGAAACAAACCCCCCAGACTCCCCAATAATTAATAAACAACATAGCAAAAGTGGCGTGTTTGTCTTGTGTTGTCCTGCAATTATTAGTCACATTTCCTCTGCTTCATGAAACTCCATCTCCCTGGTTGATGTTTTGCTGGGTCCTCTGTAGTTTCTTTGGCACCAATATGAAAACAAGAGCCAGTTTGGAATCCAAGATGATGGGGTTAGTGGGGATGGCGAATCTGATGGTCGTATCCTGCGATGTCATTTTAATGATTGGCCAACATCAGTTGAAAAATCTGACATTGCCGAAAGCAATGTTAGTAGCTCCTTCGACTCGATGACATGTCTGTATTCTTCGTCGGATGTGTCTTTGAAATTATCCACTGGGTATGGAAAAAACCTGTGTCCAAGAAATGGAGATGTGGAAAAGAGAGCAGCGGCAGATAAACTGGGCAGGAGGATGGAGTTTGGCTAATGAAGTGGCTTTTGTGGGAGGACCCCTTGCCGAGGCTCTGAGATCATCCGCTTCAACGCCTTTGCCAACTAGTCTTTATCGGCACCTTGCCTGAGATTAAGTTCGCTTTTGTTCTGGATTCATGGATTCCCCTTGGAGTATTTTATGGACATGTCTGTATCATTCGAATGAACATGGTCTCAGTTTTGAAGAGCCGAATGTGATTCTTCTGCTATGCGTTAAATCCGGCGATCCCAACTTAGATATCAAGACGTGATAATGTTGTTTATAAACGTTTAACACCGATTTTTTTGTTTCAACACCATCAATTTTTTATCCCGCAGGTTTGGGGTTCTGGGGTGAAATGCAAGAAAAGTCATGCCACCATCTCTGTTAGCGGCCACCACAGTGGGACTCGTCTGATCATATGAAAAATTCTGTTTTTTATTTTTTTTATAAACATGAGAAATTGTTTGATTATACATAAACATTTTACATCTTTTTTGAATTTAATTTTTAATATTTTTTTAATTTTAAACGATGACATCATGGTTATTAAAAAAATTAACGTCAATATAAGAATTAATAAATCAGGTTAGAAAAATAGAGTTCAGAATAAAATAATAAAGTTTGAGCCATTCAAATCATAAACCCCAAAATCAAAAGGGAAAAAGACATATAAATATAATCTCAATTACTAAAACTCTAAAAATTTTGTTAACACTTGTAAATGACAAAGAGGTGACTAGGGAAAAATGTGTTTTGAATGTTTAAGCATTTTTATCAAAATAACCCCCTTCTCTCTCATCTTCTCACCCACCTCTATCACCTTCTCCTCTCTCATTTTTACCAAAACCGTGCCACAGAGAAGGTTGAGGTGGGTGGAGTGATTCTTCCTCAAAGTAAAGGTGCTAGTTCCGTCTTCAAATCCCACACCCACCACCGGTGAGAAGGTATGGCCGTGATTCGCACTCAGTATGCTTTAAGGTATGGTCTAAGGTGTGGTGAAAATAGGGATATGAGGAAAATAACATAGAGAAGGCGATGGTGGAGAGAGAAATTGATGGTGGTGGTGGTGAAATTGGCTGTAGCGGTGGGGGTGAAGTCCAAGACTGTCTCCCTCTCCGATTTCCTTCTCTGTCTTCTCCATTCGAAAATTTTAGCATTCCCACTGCTCTCATCCACACCTGCTCCAACATATGGAAGCTCAGCCTCCTCTATAGAGACACCGTCTCCGGTGACACCCATGACCATCGCTCCTGATTCAACTCCCGCATCCAGCAAGATTCCGCTAGGGTCGCTTCCCTTGTTCGACGCCTCTCTCCCTCTTTCCACTATGATGCTTTCGACTCCGATGTTGTTTCCGGTATGAATCAGAGCAGTGGTGAGTACTTCGTTATCATTGGAGTTGAGAGTCCTCCCAAGGGTCACCTCCCTTGTTCGATGCCTCTCTCCTTCTTTCCACTTTGTCTTCTTTAATTGTTTTGAAATTGAATTGCTTCTTACATGAATGACTAAAAAAGTAATGATTTCGATAAAATCTATAATGGTTTTAACAAAATAAAAAAGCACTGACAATATGCGTAAAAAGATTAACAAAGAGTTTTAGGTCGTGACAAATAAAGTAGTGTGATTGACGAAATGAATTGTGGTGTTAACGAAATCCGTAATGGTTTTGACAAAATTAATCAGTACTAACAAAATGTGTAAAATGATTCACAAAGAGTTTTTGGTTAGGACCAATTGAGTAATGTGATTAACTAAAAGAGTAATGATTTTGACAAAATCAATAAGTTTGGGATTGACGAAATGAATAGTGGTCTTGACAAAATTTATAATGATTTTAACAAAATCACTACGTACTGACAAAATGTATAAAATGATTGACAAAGTTTTGGATATTGACCAATTGAGTAATAAGATTTACTAAAAAAATAATGATACTGACAAAATCCATAATAGTTTTGACAAATCAATAAATACTGATAAAATATATAAAAGGATTGATAGAATTTTGGATTGTAACTAATTGAGTAATAGGGGCGTTTTAGTCTTTTCTCCCAAACATGAAAAATCAAGATTCTCACCTCATCTCCTCTCTATCCTTTGTGTGCATTAAGAGACTTTTTGGGATTTTAAAAGTTGACATGGTATTTACGTGTCTTTTTCTCAAATCAAAACCGGACCCACAAACAACTCGGGACTGACCAATTGGGCTAAGCACTTGTCCCTTGTCTCCCTGGAATTATCACGTGGGAACAAAGTCTGATTCATTTATTAGCAGTTAATTAGTAACTGTTTTGAGATGGATCGCAGTGAAGTTTGAGGTCATAAAATGGAAGTCAAGCATGCCATTATTTATCGCCTGTACAGTTGTACCTATGCATCCTATGTATCGTTTGCACCTCAATAGCACATTGTGAATTGCTGGTCTTGAACGACAAACTATTTAATTAAATCTCTAGAAACCATGTACATTACCCCGCAAATGTAAGTGGCAATCCCTCAGACGACATGTAGAAGATGCTCTTACAAAAGCTTTGTAAGTGGTCCCTCGAATGCTATGCCACTACACCGGTCAAACCCCAATACAAAAGCATGAAGTGCTATACATGATTACTAACGAGCTCTTATTTCGCATAATTTATTTTTTATTTTTGGTTGATATTGTTTCGCTTCATATCTGCTGCATCATATTTTCCGTCGTGGTCAGATCACCATATAGTTTGTTGGCTGGCTAGATGATCCAGAGTTGTTACTGCATCTATTAGGCCATTATGGCCTTGTCACCGGTATGTCCAGGAAAGCAGCAGGTTACACCTTGCTTCACATTGATTCTGATTTTGGTTTAGGTGGTTCTTCAGCTTCAACATCTACAAGGGCATTTACCGCTGCTTCTGATTCCGGTTTAGGTGGTTGTTCAGCTTCATCATCCACAAGGGCATATACCGCTGCTGTTCTAGAAGGTGCATACACTAGAAAGGAACGAGGTCGGTCATCGTACCACCCTTCCTGCACAATCATCCAACAAATTTCAAAGACGTGCTTTTTTCCGCTATGGAAGAGTCAACTGTAAAATCACATGCTCAAGAATGCAGCCCACAGATGCACAGTAAGCAACACAACCAAGCAAGACACAATATCACCCTTGCGAGCGCCCCCACACAGATAAGTTTAGAGGAAGTTGCATACAGAAGAGAAGAACTCAGCAGTATGATCGAGTCTGTTGAAGCCCCCAAACAATGAATCATCTGAATCCAAGACAATCTGGAAACAGAAAACGCATAATCAATCATAAAAAAGTTAATAACTTGGCGTTCAGATAAAGCAAAACTTATCCGGAAGGGATGCTACCAGTACTATGGCTATGAGATTGATATATACATTCAAATTTTGCAGGACTGATGAATGATTTAAATTCCCACTAACAGAAAATTCAAATCCACTTTGTGTTATATGTTTCGTGAGGTACATGAGAATTTCAGTTTCTCAGGATGGATATTATGAAGTATTCAAATTTATTAGTACATGACCATAAATAACAAAATGATGTTAAATTTTCTTTTCTTTTTTCATATTTCAAGCTTAAATATGCTTTAATATATAAGAAAAGATAAGATTCAAAACGATTATATATATATATATATATAAAAGTTGGTGCGCCACTTATTGAAGAAAAATTGTAGAAAACTATTTTAAGTGATTTAGACTTGTGTAAAAAAATATTGTGGAGAACTAAGCAAGTAATCAAGACCTTAGAAGAAGATGTGGAAGGTCAAGAACACTTGAAAAAAAAAAATCATTCAATAGATCATGATAACATATATGAGCAATCAGAGATTGATAAAGCCTAATGATATCAAGTGATTCACATAACTAACCTCATTTTGTAAAATAAGATTTGTTGCTTTCAGGTAAAAAAAAAGAAGAAGAAAGAATAGGACTTGTCACCATTGCTGTATTACAATGTTCAAGCTTAAATTACTAATAAACTAAACTTAGAATAATTAGAACAACCATGTACTAGACAACTATATTTAGTTTGGTTTGTATTCATTTATTTGGTTTTTTTATAATTTCTTTTCAAATTTATAAATTTCTTACTACTTTAGTTTAATTGAACAAACACCTAATTAATTTTTATTAATTAATGATGTTGAAATTAAACATATATTCTTCCCTTCAATAACATTTTTCAGGGTTCTGTCCTTGCTTGTAATAGATTTTGTCAAGATTTATTCTAGACGATCCAGTTTCTAAGTTATTCTTTTCCATTTATTTTGATCTTGCATTTACTTTCTTTTCAATAAAAATAAGAGATAAAAGTTAACAATTAAAAAAGAGAAAAATATAAAAGTTTAAATTGTTAGAATTAAATATAAACCATCTAAATCTGCAATAGGAGATAGCAAGAGAACCAGGTCACATTGTGATCATACTATAATAACCTACTAAGAGGAGCGAAGCCTCTCATTTCATGCTGGTAGCGTATTTTGGAGGTTAGAATGACTGCTAGTGCCATTTGAGTCCTGCCAGGATAATACTACATCCGCACCTATTTATAAGAAATAAGCGATATTTAAAATTTAACTATGATTTGTTTTTTTATAAATAGGTCCAGAGGTATGAATCAATGAATCATGATTTAGTATGGGTTACTATGAAACTTCTGTTCTATCCAAAAAAATTGAAATGGAACAGCAAACCAAAGATTGTAATGATATAGATATCATACCTTGTATTTCCCCGGCTTTAAGCAGCCAACTCTATAATCTGAATAGCTGTTGGTCCAATGAAAATTGAAGACAAAAATGAGGGTTCCCCTTTCAAAGACTATCACCCTATCCCCTTCATTTTTACGTGATATATATCGATGCTCAGAAACCATGAACTGCAACGACAGTAAAGCAATGTTGTTATTTCCATATAGCAAGCATCTATTGGGAAATAAAAGTAAGCCTATAATACAATGTATCAAATAAGAGAAACAATATTATCCAAGCAGGCAAAGAAGTCCCACAGATGAAATAAAAAATATAATTTGATTTTACAAGTTAGATAGTCTCCAGTCATGAGCAATAACGATTAAATTTCAACATCAAGAGACTTGACAAGGAAAATTCAACTTAAGAGAGCTGCGACAAAGGACTTACATTATATCTTTCTTCTAGATGCTGCATGGCCTGATCAAATTCTTGCATCCCACGATATCGTAGATAGTCTGCATCCCCCTGGGTAACAAACCAAAAGGTTGTTTTTTCCCATCTAAGAAATACTAAAGTAATATTTTCATCTCTGCAGAAGAATATAAAACAAGTGTAGGCGCTTTGATCTAAATGTCAAAGTGAATGTAGAGGGTAATTGAAGCATACGTCTTGTGAGTTTTGCCCAAGAAAATTATTCACCCTATCAGGTGTCAATGCATTGAAATGATTTGTATTTCCCCCCTTGATTCTACATATGAACATCTTTCCCCCCTTTTCATTCCATGCGTATATGTCTTCAACAATTCTAGTTAAATGAAAAGGAATGTCCAATAAACACACGCACCCAAATAGAAGTAGACTATATGCTAGTATTTGTATACACTAATTTCTTCTTCAGTGGCTGATCCAGAAATCAACTATTTTCTTTCTTGCACACCAACTTCAGCAATGACATGCGATTTACAAGATATAAGCTTATATCATGTGGTTGTGAAAGGGCACCATTTTAACTCTCTCATTTGGATATGTAAACAATACTAGGACAGTTAACACTATCAAACAAGCTCCACAAGATCAGAATTTTGCCATTTTACTGAAAATCATAAATAAAAAAGGATGGAATATAAACAATAATTGCAAATTGTCATACAAATAAGCCAGAACTTACTAGGTCAAAAAGACGCCTGCATTTATCATAACTGTAATTGTTCCCATCCCTTGGAAAATCAATCCACTCTGAACAGAACAAAGAAGGGAACAACTAAATACTTTCTTCATCATCATCAAATCCTACGACTTCTTATAAGCAATTCACAATAGGTCATAGTTGATCCTCTCCAAAAAGAATGACAAAAAGCAAGTCACCAGCACTTACCCGGATGGCCAAATTCATTTCCCATAAAATTTAAGTATCCTTCACCACCAAGACCCATGGTAATAAGCCTAATCATCTTGTGTAATGCTATTCCACGATCTATACGAGGAGTAGACGGTCTGTCTAAAGCCATGAAGTCGTACATATCCTGAAGAAGCCACCGGAAGTAAAAAAGTGAGTGTTCAATGACATATGCTGTAGCACAAATGCTAATGTCCTCAAGTATACTGCGAGCAAAAGGATTAGCTGGATCATTGAAAATCCCAGCGGACTGTTATCTAATATACTCCTTCAGTCCTTAATGTAAGACCATTATGATATTGTGATTTTAATATAAATGCTAGTTAGGTTAGTTACTATAGTAGCTGTGGTAGGCGGTAGTTAGTATTAGAATTATAGCCGTTAGTTGGTTATCATTTCAGATGCCTACATATATATGCATCTGAAATGATAACTAACTGACGGCTATAATTCTAATACTAACTACCACCTACCTCTAATGTCTCTAATGGCTACTTTAGTAACATTTATATTAAAATTACAATATCATAACAAAGACATACTTTGTAGTACAAATTGAACTACAAAGTAGGTTTTACATTTAAGGCTCAAGGGAGTATTAAGCAATAAGAACATTTTTTACATTCAGGTCACAGACAACTAAAACCCACACAATGTGCCAAACAAAGCTTAAGCTCTGGCTGAGCTGACCAACAGAAAAATAAGAAGCAAACAAAAGCATAGAAAAAACAGCCAGCTAAACTGCAAAGGCCACATTAAGATCTGATCTGAAAAAAAAAATCAGAAGAGCTGACTGTAAATACACATGGAAAGTTAGTTTCCACAAGATATTAACAGTCAACTACTTCCATATTTTTGTATTTGCTGCAAATAGTAGGGACTTAAATGCAGAAGGCAACTTCACATAGATACAACTACATAGCTATATTCCAGAAAAAGCTACAGACCTTGTCCATCAACCAAAATGCAACTGTCTTGTCACCAACCAAGGCTTGGTCATGACTTTCGGCATACACCACACATTTTTCCAGCCACCTTCTGTTTGTGAGTGTGTGAACCATATCGCCCATTGTCCAGTATTCATCAGGCTTCCTACATGGAGAAGGATGGCTGTGATGCAATACTACTAATGAACAGGTAAGAATGAATGACAATGGCCGATAAGTGGATCTGAAAGGTTGGATGATAAGAAAATAAACTACAGGCTAATGATTCGTAAATTCTTGTTTGAGTATAAAGTTCACAGCTAGGGCGGCTTTAAAAAAATTATACTGTGACTTAGACTCGAGAAAAATGACAGCACAATTACTTGAGAAGCTCAATCCACTTGTCTGCAACAGCCATGTGCAGGCGATAATCAAAGCCAACTCCACCATTTTGTGTAGGAAGGCAAAATGTTGGCATTCCACTGACCTGTAAACAGAAGGAAATTGTAAAGTCAGCTGACATTTTCATCAAGGCATCAAATCAACTAGAATATAATCTCATATTATCTTTCACTTGCTCTTAAATAATGGAGATAACTAATTGTAAAACATAAAAGTCAATTATCAAACGATCAGATTGAAAAGTGAAGATAAAAGACTAAATTTATTCGCTTGTCTATACACATGATCGCAGTGATTGATAAGGTCAACAGATAACAATTAGTAAACTCCTGTCACAATTCTCGAGTCATTAATAAATGTCCATGAAATATTTGGACTAAGACAACCAAATACCAAAACAACCTAATCCAAGGCCCCCTGAGCTGTTAGCATCTAACACTTTGATCGTGTAATGATAAAATATTGAGTACTAGCATGTTGAATCCCATAACTAATCATATCTCCACATCAATAAGGGAAAAACTGTCTTCTTGTTCTTAGCATAATTTTCTATTAAATTTGATCACAATAACTTCAGATAAGATAGCATACATCTTCCCCAATAGTAACAGCCTCTGGGTAGAGCCCATGAATGACATCATTAGCTAGCATCAGGTAAACCACAGCATCCACATCAGTTGCATATCCAAAATACTCACTGTAGTTTCCAGTAAAACCTACCTGTAAGAAATAGAAGGAATTTCATTACAAAATTGAAAAAAGAAAATAAATGCAAGAGCCAAAGGAAAAACTTTTGCATTTAAAATAAGACACCCTTTTACTCCAGTAGAACATCTTTCATCAGTTTCCTAGCATGGTTTTCTTCCTTAACCTCTCTCTTACTTTATTCAAAATTTTAACCTATCAAGTCACAAATGTTTCATGATCAATCAAAATATTTAAACCAGTTAGTTGAAAATGTCAAGACTAAAGGAAGTGTCTCAGATCCAATGTCCCCTTGAGGGAAAAGACGGTGTCAGAGCAAGCAAGTGAAAGCCTGTACTATACGTGGAATTTCTGATTTTTTCGCAGTTAATTGTAAACAACCTAGCTCATAGTGATACTATTGTAAATTTGTCAATGCTCTAGGACGATAAACAGTAGTGCCCATTATTAGCAAATTACATAGAAGTAACCATTCACTAATTCATTACATTTCTCTGCTCTTTCTCGGTCCATTCCTCACTGTATCTGGTGTTAGGCTGCTCTCTTGTCAAGTAATATAAGGTTCATGGTGTATTGCTTGATATGGACAAACTGTGTAGTGAGAGCTGGAAAGCAGGTGTGAGGTAGGCCTGGAAAATGGCATGGTAAGGGCACCGAGGGTAAGGGAAGAAGAGTCTTGCAATGAATCCTAGCTGAGAAAAAACCATGAGGAGAAACCCAAAGAAAACTAGCCTATCCCAAAAAAGTTGATGAGATAGAGGATCAGTGCTTAGGAAATGTTGGTCTAAAGCTCTAGCATTATGATTTGATTAAATGCACCACAATCTGCCACCAAGGCTCATATCCTCAAAACAATTTATGTGTAAAAAGGATCCGGAAAAAAAAAACTATTATTCAAGATCAATTTACATAAAACTCAAAAGCTTGTTCCAGATATCATATTTTGAATACTCTTGCAGATGCAACAAAAGAATGAAATATTAATCCAAAAAGAAACACACCCCATTTGATTTAACCAATAGGGTCTACAAGAAGGTAAATGCAACAGCATGGGTGATTCCCAACAACCCCCGGGGGAACACAGGGGGCGGGGGGGTCCCTTATTTGTCCTCATTTGGTGACCTGATAAGCCTCAATGACTTACCGCCTATGAATGGAAGTTGTAATGAAATAACAAGAAGCATAAATAGAGATGACGAACCCCCAAGCCATGATGAGTATACATCATTGACGTGACACCATCAAATCGAAACCCATCAAACTTGTACTCTTCCAGCCACCATCTTGCATTTGAGAGCAGATACCTCAGTACCTAAATAATGAGAAACAGTCACTACTCATTAGAGATGGAAGAGGAAAAATAGCAAATATTTTCAAAGTTATATCACCAAATTTGTAACGATGATGCTTACTTCCCAGCTTCCATAGTTAAAAAGGCGAGAATCCCACATCCAGTGATGACCCCGTGATCCAGAATGGAAGTAATGACCGTCGGTTCCATCAAACATGTTCAGCCCATCTAATGTATTATTTGATGCATGGCTACATTCAACATATTAGAGAAAAAATCAGGTCTAAGAAGGAGTTTAAAGATGTAGTATCATTACACCTTGCAGTTGCAGTTAATAGACTTCATGCAATGATCATTTGAAGACAAAGGAGTGGACGAAAAATAAGAAGAAAATAACAGTTCCCAGATATATTGCCAAGGAACAAAAAAGACGATGAAAAATGATTACCTATGTACAATATCCATCAGAACAAGGATACCAAGTTCGTGGGCCCTATCTATAAGAGACTTAAGTTCTTCTGGAGTTCCAAATCGGCTGCTAGGTGCAAAGAAATTTGTAACATGGTACCTACAAGATGCAGAATGATGTTTTTAAAAGTTGGTCACTGACATTGGGATAAAAACACCTATGCACTGAGAAACACGAGAGACTGAAGAGAACTGCTTGTCGGTGTATAACTGGAAGCAGTGGTAATAAAAAAAAATTCCACAGAATACATTTAACTTGGAATTCAGAAAGAGTTACCCAAAGCTAGCATAATAAGAATGCTCCTGGATAGCCATAATCTGGACAGCATTATAGCCAAGCCTTTTAATACGAGGCAAAACATCATCTCTAAAATTGACATATGTGTTGATTTTAGCCCCCTGCACCACAATGTTGATGACAAAAGAATATAAGATATATACCTATAAATATACACTTTAGCCAAATTTTAGAGGTTTGTTCTCCAACACTATAAATTTTCTACCCTTAATAAGCCTGACGGTGATTAAATGAAAAAAAAATGGATCAAATCTCTCCATGAAGGAGAAAATCTTATCAACCAATAAGTTTTTAATAAATGCCTTTGAACATAGTAACTGAAGCCCTCTACTTGGAATTTACTGAACAATGATAATTTCACTTTAGGATGATGAGAAAGAATCATTAAAGAGTAAGTGGAGAATCACGACCAAGAATTCCATCATAGCAACAGAAGAATTGCAACATATTTTTCCTTCACGTTCTAGCATTCATGTTAGCCACTACACTTCAGCATGTATTAAATCATTGACTTTTGCCAAAAGAAACAAAGGTTGTGAAAGGAACCATCAATTAGTACTTATCACGGTTGAGAAAAGGAAAAGATGCCCACCGGACTACTCATTCCAACATGTGACTCGTATATTCTGAGTGATTTTGGCCTTTTTGGCTGTGGATGTTTAAAAACATATTTGTCCTGCAAAGAAGAGAACAAGAAAACCATTTTAACTGAGATGCATGACAGGAAAATAGAACATGAGAAGAACAACTCACATTTGATTTAGATTATCATATGCAGAACTTGGTGATTTTAAGTATCACTTTCGATATTTAATTTTAACAAACACCAAACTAAAAAACTGAAAATTAATTATTTCACAGAAAACTATCATTTTGATCTACTATTTTTTAAATATGCGAATACTATGAACAAATCCAAGCATTAGCCCAAGCCCGAGAATATACAGAAAATTAACATACTATTCTGTAGTGTGCTGCCAAGCCTCGTTAAATGTTGCAATGTTATCATAATTGAATTCATTACATTTGCCATTTGTCATTTTCTATATATAACCAACATTGAATAGAGAACCGTACCTCTTCTGGAGGATCATAGTATATGCCATTGTATGGAATTTCACCCGGAGCCTGTACAGAGAACTTGATCCACGCAGGAATTGAGTCCTTGATGCCAGAGGGAGTATCCATGTGGATCTAAATGGTTATTGACAGAATAACCAGAGTTTTAGTTCCAGAAAAGAGATATTTAGATAACTTTTGTGCACGAGAGAAAAAAGTTGGGGAGTCCTTAAAAGAAACCACAGCACAAAAATTCACAAAACAAGACTTGAGAGGAAACTGACCTTCACTCGAGAACCATGAGGAATTGGTGGCGAACCATCCACATTGTTGGGCATAAATATCTCCCAGACACCAAATTCGTTCTGTTTAGACAAAACAAGAACAGTAAAAGACCAATAATAGTGCATAACACCAGTTGCACTGAATTTGACTGAGTATTCTGAGTAAAGTAGCTGATATTTGTTTAGATCACTTCTTCTGTTATATGGTGATCATTCATTTTGAAAAAAGCAATCTGTCCAACAAATAATTAACAGATCAAACTTGATTTTACACCAGAAGACTGAGAAGCAACAGAACAGGAGGCGGATGCATATAAGCTATATTCAAGATCAAACAGATAGGAGAAGTGAAGGATGAAGTAAAAACCACCACATAATTACAATATAAAAGCTAGTATTTCTACAACAAAAAGCATCTTCAATGTCGAGTACTTTAAGGTCAACCAAAGATACCATACCCGAGTCATTACATCAGCATTTGGATTCCAATTGTTGAAGTCTCCAATTAATGCCGCTGACTGAAAAAGCAACCATTAATAGCCACGATGGTCCACGAGGAATTAAAACCCGATTAATAAAGCAAAGAGATAGAACACTGTCTTGTGGCTTACAGAATCATGCATTCAGCGCTTGAACTCAATTTCTCTAATCTATGTTTCTATACATGACGTGATGACAGGAAAAGAGAGGGGAAGGATAGCGAGGAAAGAATCCTTGTGAACTTATTTTCTACCTTGGGTTATTTTTATATATGAACAATTGATCATCAATTGACATTAACCATTAGTACAATAAACTCTCACTCCTGGCAGTAAATAGTCTGAATCAATTTCTATGAAAAAAGAAAAGGCGAGGAGTTGTTACAATAGATTCTTATAGCATGACTGAAAACCTTCAATAGCGTTCTAACTTCTAACTTTGAACTGAATAGATGAAAACCAAACAGAGCAAAACCTCAACACAGTTGACTATGCAGTCCTATCGAAAATTTTGGTAAATGGTAAAAGAATAAAACTTGCAAACAAATTGAAATTTAAAGAAAAAGTACAATCAATGTCAATATCAAGAACTAAGATAAAGTATACCATAGCTCCCGGTGCCCATTCTCTGTAAGTAATGCCAGTGGCGCTGCAGAAACAGTTTAGAGTTATTAGAAACATAGAAAGGTCCAAACCTCAGAAACGATAACTTCCTCATGCAGGGGAGGTTAAAGAGAATTCTTACAATTCTCTTAAATTTTCATGTACATCAGATTTGAAACAAATGGATTACGTGATTTTGGAATGAGGGTTTAATTTTTGGGAATTTGAAAATTTTTGTGCAGGATGCTCAGGTCTCAAGTTTACTATTTCTAGTTATCTTATATACCATTTGGATTGAATGTACAGTAGTCACAAGGTTCTTTCGTCCTAGTTGGATTAGGTTTATTTGAATAATCTATATATAAGAGACTTGTATCTCAAGGTTTTCTGTCTCATCTGGACGGTTTCATTTTGAATTTGTTAAATGGTTCCTTCAGACTCTGTTCTATATCAACTACATTGGATTAACTTCACTTGATTAAGTTAGTTTCTGACACTTTCACAGCCTTAGATTAAAGGCTAAGGACTTCGATAAGTAGCAATTAAAGTAAGGTTGCACATGAGATTACAAAGCTAACAAAGTAGAATTATAGGGTGCTTTAACAACATTTCAAAAGCACAACAGTTATGTATATCAAACACAGTGACACAGAAAAGTACAACCATGTTTGGGCATATAGAACCAGTAGATGAAAACTAAAATTCCAAACATAGATCAGCAGTTCCGCAGTAATAAAAAAGATGCCATATAACGCCCATAATTACATTTGTCAGGCTCAAATAGTGGTCCTCAACAGAGATGATAAATTTATCTCTTTTTCATGCACATTGTCATGGTCATAAGGATGACAAATATCAATAACGGTTTTTCATAAACCTAAATCACATTCCATTCCCTTCTGACAAAATTAATAAACAAAGAAAAGAGTATTGCTGGTTCCATTTATTAGCCACCTAAAGCTGTCAGAAGTCTTCTCACAGGGAATGTTCGTCAGATTCCAGAAAGTTGGAGCCAGAAGTAAAATTTATTTGAGCTATAATTATAGCATTTAAAATCTAAATAAAAGCTACTCCTTTGCATTAATTAATTATATTAATTACGGACCAGGAATTTGCATGTGATGCATATAAAATATTTAATCATATTAAGAACGTGATATTCATTAACTCCAGGAACAGAAAAGATAGATCTATACATGAGCATCAACGTGTAAAAGTAGGGGTAAAATAAAACCTGCGTGTGAAACCAAATTTTTCATAGCCACGAGAAAATGCTTCCAAACCGCCTTCATTCTTATCAATTTCCTCACGCTTTCTTTTATACTGTCCATAACTGTAATTAGGAAAAAGTGTATTTAAACAAAATCCGGTTATGTTTCACAGTTTAGTAAACATCAAAAGCCCAGAAGAATAGCACATAAGCGTTTGAGCAGCTAAAAAATAAAATACTGGGCAATATATTAATCAACTAAAGACCACATAAGCAGAGTACCGTATGTTTTTGTTTTATAAAAGAATGGCAGGGTCTTCATCATGTCCAATTATTTTTAGAAATAATTGAGTAAACAAATTAATCAAGACATATATGCCACCAGCAAGAAAAAGGGATTCTTCTATAAAAGAAATGCTGCATTTATTTTTCCTTTTTAGTTACACTAGAAGAATTTGAACCCTAGTCACTATCTTGCCTTTATTTAATGATATCCTTGCAAGTTTCCCACAATCAATTGGTTTTTTCATTGCTAATTCTAATGATTTTAAGGTGTGGCCCAAACTTTCCCCCATGGTGGAGTGGAATATTCTTTAGATGAATAAGTCAATGAAATCTCTTCCCTCAGTAGCTTAGTAGTGGCTCAACTATACAACTAAGTAGAAAATAAAAGGACATAAAAACACATACGCACACAACTTAGAAGTGTTGTTCCCAGTGTAAAATCAATTACAACAACGAATCTAGATAATTTCAAAAAAATATGAAAAATACATAAATTGACTGCACAAAAGGGAGATATCCACTGTTTTATTCAAAAAGACGAAAACCAACTTAATTTCAAACATCGATAATGCCTTCCAGCCACCAGACACCAGCTGTACATATGAGCTGCAGGTTGTCCATTTCTAGACCCACTATAAGAACCGTTGGCAATTATTTGAGCTTCCCAAGTTCTCCAAGACTAAGTCAATTATGAAGTACATGGAATTATTTCACTCATAAAAACTATAAGATGCTTAAGGTAATAAGTCAACTCACCGGAAGTCAAGATGCCCACGATAACCAAGCAAAGAAGGATCAATTTCATATATCCTCTGCCCGGTGCCTAGTGGGGGAATGATCTTAGGTTTAACTTCATCTTGTTCTATTTTTGCTTCCTCTTCTGTAGAAATTGATGTCTTTACTGGAGCATTGGCATCTACATCTTCAAGTGATGAAACAGAACCTACTCCATCCTTGACCTCTCTAGAACCACCAGCTGCTTCATCATCCTTAAACTCGTTCATGGTTAGATCCTCTAAGTTTTCAGGAGCCTAAAATATACAAGTCATGCACTCTGAGATTACTAAGAATGAATATAAAAAGGGCATAAACAAAAATACAACTACATTAACACTTGCAAGATTTCTACCTATGAAAATATTAAAGAAACAAAGAAAAGCGGTAATGCTTACACTCAGCAGCCAAGAATTTTTCAATGCCTGTAACTTATGGTTCATAAGAAAATATATAGCCTCAAGCATCCATAGGCAATAGGTTCCATTCATGCACCAAATATTTATACTACTATGCACTATCTGTCGATAGTCTCATCTTCATCTTAACATTCTCAAAATTGTTAAGCATACAAAGAATTTCAAGAATCAGGTTTGAAAAATGCTATAACTACACTAATAGAGTTTTGTAATGCTAATAAAAATGTATTCATCAGCCAGCTTGAGATTGATAGCATCTCTAACATTTCAAAATAATTGGCGCCCTAAGAAGACATTGAAAAAAAAAATTTCCTTTTATATCCAGATATTTTCAAAGACCTTTTTCAACTAATAGATTACCCTCAAGCACATCCTAACCGCCTGGAAATCATGAAACAGAAGTCAAGGATCTTATGGCTCAAGCAGCAGTCTACTTCTGACATTTCTAGATTCCACATGGAAAATGCAATCTTTTCTTTAATCTTCTTTTCTCTCTACTTCCAAGTCATTTCCTTAAATTTTAAAATCAAGTTACAATTGACTGTGACTTTATTCAACTAAAAGGTTCTGGTTTCTTATGGTTACAGCAACAGGTCACTTGTAACATTTTTTAAGATTAAGACGTCAAAACCATAATCCACATGAGAAAAGAGTGCAAACCACATGACTAGCATGTAAAGTACAATAACAATAAAACTTATCCCACTAGATGAGGTCATCTATATAGATCACACTACACTAATGTCCTCTATCAACAACCTACTCTTCAGTATACTATTCACCAAAAGATCACGTTCAATAACTTCATCAAGTGTTTTCAACCTTATATATAAATTATTTATGTAAAAAATAAATTACAAAGAGTTCTACATGGCAACTGACAAAAATACCTGCAGATCTTGTGAGGTTATTTCAGGAGTTTCAAGTTGATCAGTCAGAGTTGAATCATCATCTTGACCTCCAGGTACAAGAACTTTATCAGATGCAGCAATGGCAGAAGATGAGGAGTCAGAATCATGGGAAAACTTTCCAACCAGGGTGTTCCCTACAAGAAATCATCAATGCATCACTGAGGTTTTCTCAACCTTATATTGAGGAATTAGTTTTGCATATAACTAAATTTTATGTTCATTCTAAGGAGAAATACATATCACTCTTCACGTTTTCTATTTCCAGGAAGTTATCATGTTCATGTATTTTCAATTCAAAATGATCAACCATTAAAAATTCACAGCCAGGTCATACACCAACTAATTAAGTAATTAAAAAAAGGACCATACTTATGTCAAGTTCCTTATATTCATTACATCAAGTTCATTAATCACATAAGATCATGTGTCCTATTTTTTTCCTGTGATTTATGGTTAAATGATAATAATTAAAAAACATGACACATGATCACTAGTGATTGGAGAACTTGACAAAATGGATATGGAACTTGATCCAAGTATTTCCTTAAAGAAATTGTCTAGTCAAGCAACGAAAGGAAATAGGCTTGAAAACAATCCTTACAATAGTTTAGCTTCACTTTTATATTCTACCCAAACAATGGAAAGCAGGGAAAAAATTCAGCAAAATATATAGAACAAAACTTTGAGAACAATATCATCAAAAGTACGTCAATACAATTATTGAAAATAGTTTCCCAGAAGCTATGACGCAAAGTCAAATGAACTTTTCGAGCTGATTTTCCATTACCCAACATTCCGATTTAGTCAAGAACTGAAACCATCCTTATCAATATTTGCTTCAATGGGGGGAAAATGAAAAATAAGGGGCAACTGCATGTAACTGCTCTAAACTACAGCCTAACTGCAATTTCGATACATGAACATCAAAAAATGACACTTAACTCCCTCTACCCTATTGTAAAATTGAAAAAGTCATATAAACTAAATCTAACATCTAGAAGCCGCATGATTGTCGTGAGATACTTTATGTAGGGAGAATTCTAAAAATCATACTGATAGAAAGTATCATCGGTAACGATTTTGGACATTAGCTTTAACAGACATGGTAACATTTTCCTTTTTTGAATTTGAAAAGAATTAATCGTTATATTTTAATAGTGTACTAAAACCTTGAGTAGATTATATAAAATGCATGATAAAATTTATACCTCAAGACAAACTGTAAGCAGACAGTTCAGCATCTATACAGACACAAAACGTCATGGCCAAATGTTCCGCGAAATAGTACCGGTTAGATACGGTTCGCATAGATGGGCTTCCTATCTTAGAAAAACTTGCCTGAAGAAGCGGGGCTTTTAACAACGCAAACAGCAACGGGAATTGAAATTATCTAGAGACTGAAAATATCTGAAAACCTAGTTTGTCCTAAGGACCCAAGTCCAGAGCTCTATGGAATTCTAAGGACCTAGATAAAAGTATATATGATGAACCATTGGAAAACTAGAAGCAACATAAAATGCCTACACTGATCCTGAAAAGAATGTATTATGGTCCATTTCTGTTGCTGACAAATTGCTACATTTCATGCATTCAATGAACCAGTGTCGGTTTTTGAAATATTAACCGAGGCAATTTTAAAGCAAACAACAACAGCGACTATAACTCTAACAATGAATTGAAATAGTAGAAGCAATTGAGTGAAGACGAGATTGGCGTACTACGAGAAATGAAGTTCATGTTCTTGAGGAAGGAGAGAGTAACAGTCCTGCGATCAGCATGTAAGCTCGATGGCGAGTACTTGTACACTGAAGGAACAACCGGAAATCTTAGTCCCGGTAAAGTATAAACCATCTTTTGTAATTTTATCGGTGGCTGAGTTTTGAGAAGGAAGAGTGAAAGAGGTGCGATGCAGATCCCGGTTCGAACTGCGATATGTATAGAGCGGAGTTCAGGTGCTGTGAGAACCGTGATAAGTCTCGAGCTTGTGTATTGGGGAGAGCATTATTAGATTATAAAAAATCAGAGGGGAATGGATTGGAGGGCTGAAAAGGTGGCGCCATCCGCCAATTTAACCGCAAATGGAGCAGGGTACGTGTGATGAAGATTGAGCTTTCAGGACCCACCCCCTGCACCCAGTGGGCTCAAGGATATGGGATAAACGGCTCTGGTAATGCTCCTTCATTTATCGCTTGTTGTTTCCCTGCTGTTGCCAGGAGGTGCATAAACTTTTCTTGATTTGACGGATTTAACGCCAAACAAAGCCTCGGCAAAGTTTTCTTTACGTCTAAAGGTTCTTTCCTTTTTTTCAGTTGCAACTCGTGAATATATACCTCCCTTATCTTCGTTTCCTTTTGTGAATTCGTTTTAGAGGGTGTTTGGATTAGGTTTTTTAGAATAGTTTTTATGATTTATAAGATAAGTATATGGAAAGAGTTTTATGTCGACTTACGGAAAATAGCTTCTGAAACCATGATTTAGTTGTTTCTCAAACACTCACTTAGCGTTTTTTTGGAATAGCTTATTTTGGACTTATAAGTATTTATAATTCATGATTTTGATATAGAAGATAAGTATGTGAGAGAAATTTTATCTCGACTTACATAATAAATATTTATTTCCCAAAAATAAGTTGTTACAAAGACTCACTTATTTATTTATATAGAATCCTTTCAATTTTCAGAAGCAAAATATCAAAACATCCTAGTCAGAGATTCGATCTTCATTATTCATTGTCAATGCTGATCCCCTAGAGTTATTTAGGTGATTCGAGACCAATGCCGATTAGATTGATGAATTTTGGTTTTCCTTTTTTTTGACAGAACCATGATTCTTGTCCAAAAAAGTCCCGAGATTCAATTTTTTTAATTATTTTGCCTTGTATTACAGCAAGAAATATTGTTAATTTTTCATACTCAGAGAACACCGGATACGTTTATGAGATCAGGAAAGAATCAGGATTTATGATAGATGTTAAAAGTGCAATAATACCGCAAAACCACCAAATAAAACGTGCATCCATGTCCATATATTATTTCTATACTTTTGTTTTTATGTTATGTAACATTATTGTGTTATATTTTGAGTAAAAAATTTTGACATTAAATACATGAAAACTGTTTATATAAAAAGACATAGTCACTCAATAGTCAATACGCTTTTAAAAATCCGTTGAATCAAAAGCTACGCTCTGATATCTTCTGGAGTTAAGCTTTCTGGAAGCATCTGAAGATGCATGGAATATGCCATTACCAATTATAGTCGGCTATCAACATCAACCATCAGTTTCCGTTTTCTATTTAAGAAAATCATATCACTGTTCTTACTTCAGGTGTGTCTCTTAAAGGAAATTTTGGTCAACCATATATCACTTAAAGCCTAAGAGGAAGCTTAGAAGTTAGATGGCGCTCCTGCTATATGGCTTTTGTGTGAAATAAGTGCTTTTGTGGAAGGTAAAAATGCGGGGGTCACTACTTGGGATAATAAATTACAGTTACAAATCGTCGTGTTACTGAAACAGCTTCACCTTGAAGCAACCCAAATCTACCACGATGCGTTAATACCTCTCTGCTGCTGCAGAAGATAATGAAATGCTCCGCCATCCAACTTCAGTTTCCAGCCACTGATGCGGACCTCCGAACCTCTAAAATTATGTTGTGCAGAGAAAAAATGATTTTTAAATGAATTAAACACAAGTGCAACTAAAGAATAAAATTATACTCATCATGTTGTTAAAGTATGACTTAATTAAAAAGTTGATATCGGTATTAAATATAAATATATAATTGTCTTAAATATAATACCTATTTTATATATTTATCAATTTTTCTTAAATTAACCTTGTTGACATTGCTTCTACAATTACAACAACCAAGTAGGAGAGAGAAGGCGAATAAAGAAGATGATTAGGGTTTTTTATTAAAAAAAAAAAATCATATTAACTAATTTAATTAATTTTCTTAATCTAATCAAATTAGTTAATTAAGTCTTATGTTAACATCTTACCTTAAGATTACACAGTATAAACCTAACTTATATTAAACTTAAAAGTGTGTTCTTTTACCCCTAAAACCGTGGTTTCAGAAGCACTTTTCCGCAAATCGAGACAAAACTCCTCTTACATACTTACCTCATAAACTGTAAAAGCTAATCAGAACACACACTTATATTGACATGAAAAGAAATCAAAATACCTTTTTCTAACTTTCAAAATAAAGAAGATTGACTATATAATTATAGTCAAAGATTATTTCAGCGCACTATTTCTCTTTATTAAATGTGTGTTTGGATTAGCTTTTGAAAATAACTTTTACGATTTACGGAATAAATATGTGAGAAAAATTTTATCTCAATTTACGAAAAATGGCTTTCAAAACCGTAGTTTGAGAGTTACCCAAACATTCAACCCACGTGGCCCTGAGGTTCATCACCCAAGCATAGTAATCATGAGGTACATATCATTGCAGCACATTTATGATCTCTTCATTGAATTTTGAGTGCATATAAGAAAGTGGGATGCTTCTCACCAATGACGAGGGCTGTCTCTCTCCCATCCATTCAGGGAGGCCCATCAATATCTAGTTGAATTGACATATATCAAAATCCTACCAGGTCTCTTGATACAACTAGTAAAGCACCCCGCACACTACACACAGTCCATAGCTTACACGCCACAGGGCTAAGAATTAAAAAGGGTACAATATGATGACAGACATAATCAGTGTCATTCCATTCAATCGCTTCTAATTGATGATAGCTTAATTGGGGACCGCACTGTCTTCTGACGATGGGCTGGACTTTGCCAAAACATCTGTATCACGAATTATCTTCATTGAAGGAAGAACAATTGCAGCCAGCGGTTTATCTTCATATCCACCACTTTCATCAATGATCAGCCTCAAGCCATTTACATGGAGTTTTCCGTGATGACCACTAACCACGACAGTTGGACTTGCCATTAGTTCCTACCAGAAAATATTAGCTAATCAAAATAAATTTAAGGCAACCAAAACACCACTTTCACAGAATCAAAAACAAAAAAGAATGACTTCAAAACTGCACTTAGAAACGGACAACATTCTATTTATGTAGTACCAAGAAAGAATATTTCGATTGTATCAAAAAAAAAAAAAAGGATATTTCGACCAAAAAAGCAAGCTATCACCTCTGGTGTATTCCACACATTGCCTCTCCCGCTCAGAGGCACTACTTTAGGCACCCGAGTATCCTGAGATTTCAGAAGTTTTAATTGCTCGTTCACATCTTTCCCTTCTTCCAGACCAGCATGAACAGCAATCAACTTGCAGCCTTTGATTCCATCATCGGTCTCCACAAAAACTTCATCCTGCAAGTAAAAAGGACATCATCATCCACAAAGTTTCAGTAGTTATCTTAATCTACACGAATTTGAAATCTCAATAAGGAACACACTGTTCTATGGAGCAGGTGAATAACTTGCAACCTAAGTCAAATTACGAGGAAATTGTCTTGTGACAAGATCAAAAGGCAGAGAAAGGAGTCCCACCTCTTCATGGACCCAGACTAAATCAGCAAGAAACTTCTTATGCTCATCAGGAACTGCTTTAATCAAATCTGTACGCAATGATGAAAAGGATAAAAAAAAAACTTCGCAATGTTAATGTCACCGAAATGTTCAGACACAAGTCAATTGAAAACAATCCACCACCCTTACTGATAACGCAATATTGAAGAAGTATCTAAAGACAATCATAAGCAAGCAAGGAATTGAAACCCATCAAACTAGGCAAAACGAGAAGCATACCAGCAGAACCATGACGAACCCCATAAGATTCAAAAGTGGGTGCAGCATCATAGGTAGAACCCATAAAATCAATGGCATTGGATGAATCGGGCTCGACCTTCACTGAACCAGCCCATATCCTCCCCTGAAGATGCATATTTTCATAACCATCACCCTTATACCATCCTTCTCTATCCTCACTGGCCTCAAACTCTTTCCAGGCGTCGGAGAACTTGGAGCCATCGGGCGGCGGAGGCAGAAGACCTAGAAAGGCAGCGAAGGCGAACTCATGGTTCCCGGAGAGAAACACGTGCTTCTGATTTGGGTATGCAGAGGGCAAATGAATCAAGAAATCAATAACTTGACGGGTATCGGGACCGCGGTCGCAGTAATCCCCCAAGAAGATAACGATGGCAGATTGAAATAATGAAGGATCGATTTCCTTTTCGATGTTATGCCACAAGTCCAGGAGCTTGGTGATATGACCATGGGTGTCACCTATGCAGCACACTACCCTGGCCATGGCTTTCAGTCGATGCGATCAATTACTTGGCCTTCGGCTTCTGATTTCAATCCCGTCCTTGCGGCTTTTAATATTTAATCGTAAATACCCAAAACGTTTTCATATACAGTACTTTATTCTAGTTATGCTTGTATGGTAAGCTTCAACTTCGATTTTTTTATAAAAGAAATGCCTGTTGAGAAATGCATAATGCTCTGCCTACCTTTTCGAATCTTTAGAAGCCTATATTTCTTCAAATTCTGACTTATCATCAATAGTAAACATGTATTTATTGAAGTCTATTAGCCGTCTAACTTTATCGTAAACATACGAGTCACAAGTAATATAAAAATATCGTTTTCACAAGGACTATAACAAAAATAAATTAACTATCTCAGTTAAATTATCAATCAAGCTGAATAAGAATATTTTGATATTTAATTTATTTAAGAAAAGATTTATTTGAGAATTCTAAAATCAAGATTTTTCTTCAAGATCAGATAAACCTCCCCTATCTATTTAATGAATTAGTTAATTTACCCTTAATAAGCAGTCAAACGAATATATGTATTTGTCTAAAGATTTAAAGACATTTGATAATGCTCTCTCGAGTCAAAACCAAATATTTATCCTAATAAATTAATCAATCTCTTGTATTAATTTATAAGGACTGACTTTAAACATCAATCTTAATCTAACAATGTTAGGTTAGTAAATATATGTCTATAATACCAACAAACCATCTGTTTAATATCTAAACTTTAAGTCTAACATGATTTTACCCAAGTTCTATATTTAAATTATCTTTTTCAAGATTAATTTAAATGAACAAGATAACTAAATGATGATAAAGCATTTAGAGATATTAAGAGTAAGATAAAATCAATACAAAAAACTTCATTTGATGCAAAAGGGGGTAAATAATTAATTCAATCCATAACTAGGTTTAAAAAATCCTAGAGCGAAAAAATTAACTACGTATGTTCATTATAATCAAATTACAAAAATAACAATAAAATATTTCAGAAGGTTCAAGATAAAGAAAAGAGAGATACTCCAGCCTCGCCCTTCTGACCCTCTTCGCGTATCAACGTCCCAGCGTTCTTGCACACATCGCTGTCGTTCGATATTGCTTCTCTTTTCGTCTCTCTTTCTCGTCTCAGCTCCTCGTCTCCGCCTCCAAGTCTTCAAGTGTTACTCTCTGGATCTCCCCTCTCGCATATATCTATATTACCTCCGGTCCTAAATATAGGATAAAATTTATAGTCTAAATTACACTATAAACTTTATCCTATATTTAGGACAGGAGGGAGTATAACATATGTTGTCTTTTTTTTTTTTTTGCCATGAATATAATATATGTTGTCACTCTGCATCGCTGCTCGCGATTTCCTTTTTCTGGGTATCTTCTATCATAATTCATATGGGGTTCATGATGCCATCCCAATTTCTTAAAAAGATACAGGGAGAGTTTGGTTTCACGTTTTGAGCAGAAATAAACCCTTTTTTTAGTAATAGACCCAAATAAAAATGGGTTACGTTTTTACAATGTTTGGTTTCACTTTTTTTAATTACATCACAGGTGGAATAAGCTACTTATTAAATAAGTTTATTGCTGTAGCTTTTTTATTAAATCACTTGTTACATAAGTTGAGATAAAACTCCTCTCACGTACTTACCTCGTATACCGTAAATCACGATTTATAAGCACTTATTGTCCAAAAAAATAAATCATATTTTTCCAAACATAAATCACATTACAAAAATTGATTTTTCTATTAAATCATTTTTAATAAGTCAGAATTATAATAAATTATTTTTCCTGCGGCTATCCAAACATACACATGATACGATCTGCATCTTGGTGTCTTCTTTTCTTCACGCGGGACCCGTGCTTTTTTTTTTTCCTTTCTTTCCTTTCTTCAATTTGCTGCAGCACCTCTTGTTTTATATATATATATATATATATATATATATATTTTTGTCATTTGATTCTCCTTTTTTTCTCTTTCTCCATATAATATCTCCTACACAATAAAATAGGATTGGATATGAGTAGATTTTCTGTTAAAATTTTTTATTATCCTATCATTAATGAAAAGATAGAAAAGTATATAAACTATAATTAAATAGGCATAAAGTATTAATAAATCCAATGAATATATCCAAAATATATACCTATTTAATTATAAAATATATACTTATCAAAGTCATGCAAAAAATGTGAACTACCCATCATTTTATTTCCCAGATGTTTTATTCCATTTTGCTCAATATGCCATGTACACAGTGCATGCTTCACTTCAGGAATAACTTCACGTAGTGCTCTTGCCATTGCCTAATCTTGGTCAGTAAAAACTGTTACAGGTCTCTTTTGCTTGTTTGCTTTCAAGAAAGTTTCCAGCAACCACTTAAATGATTATGTAGTTTCATCGTATAACAAAGCTGCACCAAAAATTACAATGCTTGTGTAATGATTGAGTCCTGAAAATACGGCAAGAGGCCTATGATTATTATTTGTACAGTATGTGATGTCAAACAAAATTACATCTCCGAAATAAATAATCATAATCTATAAGCATTCAACCATCGGTCCAGAAAATATTTGTAATTTAATTTTCCATATCAAATTAATATAACTACTAAAATGAAGGGTTCTAGGTAATTTGTTCCTCAACATAATTCAATAACCACCCAACTTCCCCATCCTTCATACTTCTTCTTCATTTAACCTTCAAATAATTTTGCATATCAACTCAAGTGAAACCAAAATTAACTTGTCCACCTGCTTGCTTACTCATAAGGTCCAAAGTTTCTTTTTGTTGAAGTCCAGCATCCCTAGCCAAATCAATCTCACCTGCTTGCATATCTTGTATTTTCCGTTGAGACCTCATCATATGCATAGCTTCTTGAAGATATAATGAGTGGTTATGCTTTTCTATAAAACTGGTGATCTTAAATTTACCTTCCACCAAACTAACTGTCATCCCAACTTTACATTCAGTCCTCGTCTCAAGATAATGGTTGGTGGTCGATGTGCACCTTTTATCTGGCATTCGTTTGCCCTCTTCTGAACATGCATATCTATAGGCAATAATTGTCTTTTTTATCTTTTTTGCTTTTTGTCAACCCATTTTTTCTTGCACTGAAGGTCTGAAGCCTACTTTACAAGTATATTCATTTCAAAACCTCCATGCTTCATCTAGATTATCAAATTCTGCTCCTAATCTAGGAGTCAAGTCAACTTTCATATATTGAAACATGCAAAACAAATCTATATGCACCACATTGAGTTCTTGTATAAAATAGAAATTACAAGAATTAAAATAAAAATTACAAAAAAAAAAAAATCAAGGCTGAACTTAAAGTTTAAAGTAACAACACCTTAGTTAAATGTTTGAAGGGTATGTGAGACGGAACCCAAGATGTAACCTTGCACCAAGATTAAATTATTAATCTTTCTACACCCTCCGCACGCAGCTCCTGGTGAGATCGTTTCCAACGGGAAAAAAATTATTAATCTTTCTCTTATATAAAGATAATATATAAATCTCTTCTAATATTAAGCAAGAACAAGATAGTATCTTCTATGAATTTCATAACAAAAAAACCTCCACTTTTTTTTTTGGATACTTGACTTTAAATGAAGAAAAGTTTTCATATTAAAAAGGGTTAAGGTGCAAATTTACCAATGAAGTTTTGTCCGAGGAGCGTCTGACAAAAATATCTTTTAGAAGGGGTAAAAATATCAATGAACAATTAAAAAGAGGCATCCGCCACAAAAACCGTTAAATCCGTACTAACGCCGTTATGGGTTTTCTTCTCTTATAATTTAATGCCATTAGTACGGATTAACGGTTTTTGTGATGGATGCCCCTTTTTAATTGTTCATTGGTATTTTTGCCCCTTCTAAAAGATATTTGTGTCAGACGCTCCTTGGATAGAACTTCATTAGTAAATTTACACCTTAACTCTATTAAAAACCCCTAAAATAAAGATTTTTGTGACATCAGTCATGAAAAAATCCACAAGAGATCTTTTATGAAAAAAAATGAGTTATTTTTCTCATACCTTGCCTTAGACGATATTTCCCGCCAAGATAAGCACAAAATTGCAGAAGGTGGTCCTCATTTTGAAGGTCTGGTTGGCTTTTAGAAAACGGCTATGATAAAAAGAAATCAATTGTCAGATTGTGTTCTAAAAGTAAATAAATGGACGGCCATGATTAAAAGAAATCAACGGTGCAGATGCTCTTCTGAGGGATGAGGAGAGAAAGGGCCGCTGAGGAGATCTGCTTTCGGGTCCAGAGGACTTGGCTCGGAAGTGCTTTCACATCCAGCCTCAATAGTGAAAAGTGATTTTATTTTAAGCCAGTGGTTAGAAGACTGTTTTCTAAATTATGACCTAACTGATTGGCAAAAGGCTCTCTTCGCAACCACTCTCTGGCAAATCTGGAAAAGTAGAAATGCATCTCTCTATGATAAATCTGGAGTTCATCTTGTTTTCACTTGCTCACAAGCAAAAAAAGATAATTTAATAATATTGGGAGGCAAATGGTTGGACTGAGGGAAATAAATCTTCTTCGCTAAGCCAAAGGGAATGATTTGAAAATTAACACTGATTGTGCTTTACGAGAAGAACAACTTGCAGCTCTATCAGCACTTATAGAAGTTGGGCTTTGTTCTTTGCTTTTCAGTATGCAAAAGAGAATGAGATGTGTAATGTCATTTTTGAATCAAGTAACCAACCTCTTGTTACGTTTTTCAATAAGCAGGTGTCATCTCCAGAGTGACGATGTGAAATATTAATGGAACAGATTTACCCAAGTGATTGGGTCTTTCGACCTCCTACTCACTTGATGAAAGATTGTGCCCATTTAGGCTTGGATCCTGGTCGAACCTTAATAGTTTTTGGTTATCATGTACTCCGTAGTTTTCTTTTCATGTTATGTTTGTTTTCAAGAACCATGTGTGTTCGTAGTTTGATTAATATAATATCTTTTTATTGGCAAAAGAAAAAAAAAACTTGGATTTTTTTATCATTCCATTCTGCTTTGCTCCAACAATTACAGCATTCAAGTTCAAAGTAAACGGCTAATTGACAGAAAAATAAAATAGTGATACGCCTCAGCATCATATTGTTTGCTTTTTCCTAAAGGAAAATGGAAGCAAGAATATATTCTTGGGAAAATCGCTAATAAATACTGAATAAGCAAATTAATTGCTCTTTGCCACCAACACACATGGGGTACTCAACTTGCATTAAAATTGAACTTAAAAAGACAAAAAAGCCCTCAGTTCAGCGTCTGAATCTTAGGCGGGAGAAAGGAGCAATTACAGATCTGAATCCCTTATTCTTCTTCCATTTCCGGCCTGCAAAAGTTCAGCGTCGTCTCCCCTTACTCGGCCGTCTCCTTGGCTTGTGTCTGTCGGCAGTGTCATCTCCGGCTACTCCTCTAGCGGCCATCGTCTCATTGGCTCGTGTTCTTCGGATCTGTCGTCTCCAAGTGCTCCTCCAGCGGTCGACGTCTCCTTGGCTCGTGTCCTTTGGTAGTGTTGTCTCGGGCTACTCCTCCAGCGGCTGGCGCCTAGTCCTCAAGCGACCATCGCTTGCTCCTCCAACCTAAATGCCTCCTTCATTCACCTGATCTTTTTCATACGTGCCTAATGGTTATCAACGCTATGTGCAAAGGATGAAGATCCATTATGTGCCAATGATCTATCGTTTTAAGCAATTACTCTTCCTTCATGTGCCAATGATCTTCCGTTTTGTACAATTAATCTTTCATGATGTACAATTGATCTTCCATGATGTGCATTTGATCTTCAGTTTTGTGCAATTACTCTTCCATGATGTGCAATTGATCTCCCATTTTGTGCAATGGATCTTTTCCATGGTGTAAAGGATGATCCATTGTGCCAATGATATTCCATTGTATGCAATTACTCTTCATTGATTTGTAATTAATCTTCAGTTTTGTGCAACGGATCTTTTCCGTACGTGCCCAATGGTCATCCACGCTATGTGTAAAGGATGAAGATCCATTATGTGCCAATGATCTGTCGTTTTGTGCAATTACTCTTCCTTCATGTGCCAATGATCTTCCATTTTGTGCAATTAATCTTTCATGATGTTCAATTGATCTTCCATGATGGGCATTTGATCTTCTGTTTTGTGCAATTACTCTTCTATTATGTGTAATTGATCTCTCATTTTGTGCAATGGATCTTTTTCATGGTGTAAAGGATGATCCATTGTGCCAATGATATTCCATTATATGCAATTATTCTTCCATAATGTGCAATTGATCTCCCATTTTGTGGAATGGATTTTTTTCATAGTGTGGATGACCATTGGGTACGTATGGAAAAGATCCGTTGCACAGAATGGAAGATCAATTGCACATCATGAAAGAGCAATTGCACAAAACGGAAGATCAGGTGCACAACATAGAAGATCAATTGCACATAATGGATTAGTAATTGCACAAAACAGATCATTGGCACATAATGGATCTTCATCCTTTGCACATAGCGTTGATGACCATTGGGCACGTATGAAAAAGATCAGGTGAATGAAGGAGGCATTTAGGTTGGAGGAGCAAGCGACGGTCGTTTGAGGACTAGGCGCCGACGCCGGCGCCGGCCGCTGGAGGAGTAGCCCGAGACAACACTGCCGAAGGACATGAGCCAAGGAGACGTCGGCCGCTGGAGGAGCACTTGGAGACGACAGATCCGAAGAACACGAGCCAATGAGACGACGGCAGCTGGAGGAGTAGCCGGAGATGACACTGCCGACAGACACAAGCCAAGGAGACGGTCGAGTGAGGGGAGACGATGCTGAACTTTTGCAGGCCGGAAATGGAAGAAGAAGAAGGGATTCAGATATGCAATTGCTCCTTTCTCCCGCCTAAGATTCAGACGCTGAACTGAGGGCTTTTTTGTCTTTTTAAGTTCAATTTTAATGCAAGTTCAGTACCCCATGTGTGTTGGTGGCAAAGAGCAATTAATTTGCTTATTCAGTATTTATTAGCGATTTTCCCTATATTCTTTACATATTGCACATCCGCAAAAATATCCTAAAACCAATATGGTTATTGCAGCCAATCATCTTCGATACATGAAGATTAACACATGACACTTTATTCCCTCTACACTATCAACAAATTGAAAAATGTATACATATAAGCTAAATCTAACATCTAGAAGCCACGAAATTGTCACGAGATACTTTATATTCTGAAGAAATGATATAGAACCAGATTTTAAGAACAATATTATCAAAAGTAGGTCAAAGGTTATTTCGGCTCACTATTTCTTCTTGGGCATCTGGCCCCGAGTTTCATTAACCACGCATAATAATCATGAAGTACATACAACAGCAGCACATTCATCATCTATCCATTGGAACAATCTTTTTCCTCTTTATTCAGATGCTGCCGCATTTGATTCATTCAGTAATTTGGGATTAAAACTGGACGCTGCCGATTTAGACATGAAGAATGCACAGGGAAAACTAACTTTTCAATAAAATCCCATTGGAAAAATCCAAATAGGCTGATTTGCAGTCTTTCTCGCCAATTTGTATCGTATTGAACTTTGCATGCATATTAAAAATTGGTATGCTTCTCACCAATGACGTGGGTTGCCCCTTCCCCATGGCTTCAGAGTGTTAGGATCGGTAGGCATAGCAGAAGAATTTTAAAAATTTCACCGATCCTAATCGAAGATCTATGAACGGCGTTTAAATCAAGTTGGAAGGATTCATATCTTTTTTATGATTCAGAGTTTTCATGATCTCTAGGAGACAACACGTCAGGTTCGCTCCCTCTACCGGTATCCACACGAATACTCTCCAACCGAGACTGCGTGCTAGCGCCTCTAATGTCTCATAGGGTTTCACTTGCGGCTCTCAATTCTCATGTGCGTATGAATATATTAGCTCTATCAAGTTTATAATCTATGAGGGCTATTTTCAAATTTCAAAATTAATCATTATTAATTTCAAAATTAATTAACAATTAATTATCTTAATGAGATAATTAAATAAATTCAATTTAAATTAAATCTGTCCAACAGTTTTAATTTAACCTATTTATTCAATCCAAATAAAGAGCCATTAGATTTAATTTATCTTCATAAATTAAATCTTAGATACTATATCTCTATCATTTTAGTTATTAAATTTAATATATCTTAATAAATTAAATTTAAAACTGACATAATATAATAATATAATATAATATATATATATATAAGATATATATTTTGAAAATATATATATCTATATAATATTAGTAATGAATTTTATATTATATATATATATATATATAAAATTCATCCACCCTAAATTAAACATTATCTCGTGTTGGGCCATTCTTGTGTGCGACCTTGTAGGTCCATATGAAGTTGACAGTGGGCCAATAACTATACTAACCCAAAAATCGTAAGCGGCCTCTAGCAAGACATTACGACTACCCAATTCATATGAGAATCGTTATCACGATGCAACCTGTCATACAACCATGTCACGTCCCTTTTGTCACACAATATATCGATCAAGGATAAGACATGGATAATGTCATCCTCTTGTTACTAACCATTACTTTCTTGATTCCTGGGTAGCCTAATAACAGAGACAGAAACTCCTTTCATCATAGTATGGCCATACATTTCTCAGACTGACTCATTGAGGGGCTCAGTAATATCTCTCTACTAATGTGAGGGACAAATTCCATCTTGATCATTTATATTCTTCTACATGAAAAATCACTAAGCCCGATCGTAGCCTTTATCATCACCCGGTCAAAAGTGACTTTTGACTAGTTCAAAGCTTAGCAACTTTCATATAGGAATCCATGATGACCTCAAGTCTAAGGGCATTGTGACATGGTTATACATGAGAAAAGCTTATGACTTGATCCATGTAACTTTCTCATAATGGGTCAGTCCAACACCTTGTACTTTTACAAGTGCCTGAGACTTTGATTTGTATCTCCATATCTTATCAAAGTCATACTGATCTTGTTTCATCTCTGCTCACGCATAGATGACCGACCAGGGACATTTTAGGACAATCTTTATGAATTATCCAAGGATACAAATATCACAGTTAACATGCAAATAATATGATAACAGAATGGAGAAATTTCATTAAAATAATAATGTTCAAAGTATAGTGATTGGCCCTTAGGGCACAATTTCCAACAGAGAGGCTCATCAATATCTAGTTGAATGTGAATATATCAAAATCCTACCACGCTCGTGACATAACTAGGGCAGCAACCCGCCCCACTACTCAGAATCCATAGCTTGCATGTCACAGGGCTGAGAATTAAAAAGGGTACAGTAAGATGACAAAACTAATCAGTGTCATTCCATTCAATCATACTAAAAGCTTCTCTAATAGATGATAGATTAGTTGTTGACCGCACTGTCTTCTGACGATGGGTTGGATGGTGAAAGAACGAAACTACTTTGCCAAAACATCTGTATCACGAATTATCTTCTTTGATGGAAGAACAATTGCAGCTACCGGTCTGTCTTCATATCCACCACCTTCATCAATGATCAGCCTCGAGCCATTTACATGGAGTTTTGCATGATGGCCACTAACCACGACAGTTGGACCTGCACTTAGTTCCTACGGGAAAACAGAAGCTAATTAGAATGAATTTGAGGTAACCACAACACCAAGTTCACAAAATTAAAAAAAAGGATGACTTCTAACAAAATTAAACCTAGAAACAGACAACATTCTATTTATGTAGTATGAAGAAAAAATATTTTGGCAATAGAAGCAACAAGCTATCACCTCTGGTATGTTCCACACGCTGTCTCTCCCACTGAGAGGCACTACTTTAGGCACCCGAGTATCCCGAGATTTCAAAAGTTTTAATTGCTCGTTCACATCTTTCCCTTTTTCCAGACCAGCATGAACAGCAATCAACTTGCAGCTTTTGACTCCATCATCCGTCTCCACACTAACTTCACCCTAGTAAAAAGGACATCATGATCCACAGAGTTTCAGTAGTTAACTTAATCTAAATCAATTAGCAATCTCAAAAAGGAACACACTGTTTTAAGGAGCAGGCGAATAACTTGCAACCTAAGTAAAAGGGTGAGGAAATTGTCTTGTGACGACAACGAAAGACAAAGAAAGAAGTCCCACCTCTTCGTGGACCCAGACTAAATCAGCAAGAAACTTCTTATGCTCATCAGGAACTGCTTTAATCAAATCTGTGCGCAACAACAACCCTTCAGTCTAAGGAATAGAAAAAAAAATATAAAATTTCATGAAAAGGACCAGTTACAATTGAATAACTTTCAGCACCAACAAGCCCGAGCAGAGCTGAATAAGAGTAACTAGTCTTCCGCATTACACGAGTCGCACAGTACGTGCACAATCTGGCTTGTCTCTCTCTCCCCTCTCACATACACTGTGTGTGTGGATATATTGATTGATTGAGTGTCTGTTTGGATTCGCGGTGGAGAAGGATGGATTTTTGAAAAAGTCATATAGAAAAAAAGTCAAATTGTAGATGTAATTTGTGTTTGAATTGGCGGTGGTAGAAGTGACCTTTCTTTATCTCCAGCTAAGTAAAAGCAGCTTTGCTCTCCATATCCATATGATAAAAGCACCATTTTCTGCAGAAGCCCAGCCATCACAAATGCTCTCCCAAACGAGCTTTTAGGGCTAAATAGGCTTTTTTAGCCTCAAAACGAATTCACAAACAGACCCTGGATTGTGTCGTCAAAAGCGCCACGAACCTATACCAAGTTATGCTAACACAGTTGACGTAATAAAAAAACTTCGTACTGCCAACGTCGCCGAAATGTTTATAGTCACAAATCAGTTCAACACAATCAAACATGAAACATTCTTTTTGATTACTCAAGATTGAAGTGGTATCTAAAGACATTCATAAACTAACAAGAAAATCAAAGGAGCGAAAATTAGGCAAAACGAGAAGCATACCAGCAGAACCATGAGGAACCCCATAAGACTCAAAAGTGGGTGCAGCATCATAGATGGAACCCATATAATCAATGCCCTTGGCTGTATTGTGCTTGACCTTGATTGAACCAGCCCATCGCCTCCCCTGAAGATGCATATTTTCATAACCATCACCCTTATACCATCCTTCTCTATCTTCACTGGCCTCGAACTGATTCCAGGCATCGGAGAACTTCGAGCCATCAGGCGGCGGAGGCAGAAGACCTAGAAAGGCAGCGAAGGCGAAATCATGGTTCCCGCAGAGAAAAACGTGTTTCTGATTTGGGTATCTAGAGGGCAATTGAATCAGGAAATCAATAACTTGACGAGCATTAGGACCGCGGTCGCAGTAATCCCCCAAGAAGATAATGATGGCAGATTGAAACAGCGAAGGGTCGATTTCCTTTTCGAGGTTAGACCACAAGTTTTGGAGCTTAGTGATGAAACCATGGGTGTCACCAATGCAGCACACCACCCTGGCCATGGCTCTCAGTCGATGCAATCAAATACTCGCCCTTCGGTCTCCGATTTCTTTTTTCTGTTTTCTGACCAATTTCGGCTTCCCATTTCAATCCCATCCTTCCGGTTGTTGACATTATTCGGCATCCTTACTTCTCAATATTTACACGTATATGCCCAAAACCTTTTCGTCACTACAAAGATATGGTTTGAGAAGTAATTTTAGTTTTCATGGCAAAAAAAAAAGAGAAGTAATTTTAGTTTTAAATAAGGAGAATTACATTCAGGTCCCAAGGAAGAGGAGAAATGAAGAAATGGTCCCTATAGATTGTAAAATGAAAAAATGGTCCCATGGAGTTGTCAATACAGGCTCCTGGAGTTGTTAATGAGTTGTCAATACAGGTTCATGGAGTTGTTAATGGAAACATTTTTTCATTTTGCAATCTATAGGGACCATTTCTTCATTTTTTTTCTTCTATGGGACCTAAGTGTAATTCTCCCTTTTAAATATAAGATACTCCCTTTGATCCTAATTATAAGATAAAGTTGACTTTTTTAGAGAAATTAAGGAAGCTAATTAAATCACTTTAGAGTATTTATATTTTTAGTATCTTTAGATTATATATCAGTTTATTAGTCAAATTAATTAGTTTGAAGAAAAAAATAAAAATATAAATATTCTAAAGTGATTTAATTGCCTTCTTTAATTTCTCTAAAAAATTCAACTTTGTCTTATAATTAGGACCGGAGGGAGTTTATTTTTTATATTTGTCAATCTTTTTTTAATTTATCCTATTGATACCCTTCAATAATAATCAAGAAAAAGGGATAATGTGAGAATTAAGGAAGAAGATGACTAGAGTGTTTTAAAAAATATCATTCTGGTCCTATTTATAAGTCATTTTTTACCAAAAAAATATGGTCCTGTTTATAAGTCTAGGGTAGTAAATACATTTTATACTTTTTTACCTCTATTAATTGTAATAAACAAAAATAATTTATTCATGTTGACTTTTAGAACCAATAATAGATAAGGGGGAACTTGAAAATTTAGTCCATAGTTAATGAGTTAACTAACTCTTTTTGGTAAATGAGAATAAGTTAAAAATGACTTATAAATAGAACCAAAGTGGTATATATCATATTAACTAACCTAACTTTCGTTGTTAATTTAGTCAAATTAATTAAATATGTCTTATACTAAATATTAGAGGGAGTATTATAGATGCCAGTTTAAACATGACCATCATAAATCATAAATACTTGCATTACATGCACGGAGATGCTCACATTTAAGGGCCTGTTTGGGTTGGCGTTGGAGAAACACGTTTACATAAGTTTAGGCAAAACTCATCTCATGTACTTCGTATTCAATAAATCACGTTAGAAAAGTAATTTCTACCGCCAATTCAAAAAGCATTAAGAGATTTGGAGGTTAAAAAGTGATTGACATGCTAAGAGTGATTTTTCCAATTACAAAAAGTTAAGTTTATTTAGGTTCAAAATAATGTTTGACATAATTTTAAGAACAACTAAGGTTTTTTTAATAACCATTTTAAAGTTGAAGTAACCCTTTTGAATTCTTGACTTTGATTTTTTATTTTTTTTTAGATTTAAATCTTTTGAAAGTAACCTTTTTTATAAAAATTTATTAAAATATAAATCATATCACACTAATTAACTTTTATCTCATCTTTAGTTTAATTCAAATAAGCCCTTCGTTAAAATTAAACATGCAAGGGACCATAACGTGAATAGAGCGGAAGACATTGGCAATGTGGCCTATGCATGCCTGTATGAACTCAAGAGTCAAAACGTTGAAAATGCCTCACTATTGAACTAAACACGCCTTTTAGTGCATTGAAACAAAATATTAACTTATATTTAACCTTGGGAGTACAATCAAAGAGTATAACCCAATATTTTAAAAGTCAGACCGGATGTGGAGTCGGAAAGGTCAGCGGGTCATGGTTCAAACGATTGGAACAGTCGAACCGTTTGGTCGAACTAGTAACGTAATAATTAAATTTAAAATATATATATATATATATATATATTACAATTAGTCTTTAATTTAATTTCATAGAAAGTTAATAAAGTCACAAAATACCATTTTAGGAAACACATTAAGTCAATCATCAACCTAACAAAATGCACTAACAATAATGATTTCATAAGTTGTCCAATGTTGGTGGCTTGATTGATCAAAGCATGGGTTTCTTAGGCATTTGAACTATACCACTCTAATATTATTTATAAGTCCTTTTTTATTAAAAAATTTGGTCCTATTTATAAATCTAGTTTCAGTGTAATAAATGAGATTGTGACAACTTGATCTCTATTTATTGTACAAATGAAGAAATAATTTAAAGATAGATAAAGAAAAAAAAGTCAAAAAGTACCTATTTATAAATGAGGGCATAGTATAAATTTACTCCATAATCATTGAGTTAACTTACTCTCCTTAGTATATAAGATTTAGTGAAAAGAAACTTACAAATAGAACAAGAGTGGTAAATGTCATCATCCTTTTCTGGAAATGACCCAAAATCAAGACATTGAACTCCAATCTCAATGCTTCCAATTTCATTCTTAGCTTGAGGATGAACCTTATTACCTTATTCTTCAAAAACATCTTTATAAAATAGTGTGCAACAAACGAAATTATTAAAATTAGCAACATATAATATAAATAAAATAAAGTAACATATCTAAAATTTATATGCCATTTTTAAATTTTTTTTAAATGAAAAAAAAAATTGTTGCAATTTTTTTTTTTTCATTTTTATTGGGCCAAACGGTTTTTGAAAAACTAGTCCGGTTTCCAGCTCAAAAACGGATAAAGGACGACTCAAAGCAACCCCTTCAGGAAAACGGTCCAATGCATACGTCCGGCCCATCTCAGTGATCGGACAGCGGTCCGACCATCCGGTCCGATCCTCTAAACAATGGTATAACCTGCCTTCCAACTGGCTTTAAGTTAAGTCTATCATATGCTGAAAAGATGCAGTTAACTATTTGTAACATTTTATCCTCAATTTAGCCGTTATAGAGCATGAGGATTGCAAACAACACACAGCTAAGGACACAAATCAGTTCTAGGAAATCCATCCTAGTTTTAGACATCAGAAAGAAGCCAATCAGTCACCACTTGCACAGCCCCTACAGCCACAATGAACACACTCGACAACCTTCTCCTCCCTGAGGTTACTGGGTACTCGACAAACACAAGTAGTTCCAAAGTTGTGATCCCGTGGTTGCATGCACCTCAAGCAACATAGACGTTCATATCCAGGCTGCAATATAAACAACAATCAAAATAATTTAAGATCTCAAATAGAATTCCCAAATGAGATAAAAAGATTATTTACCAACATGAATTCAACATTATCAATGAATTTAGAGATTACACATTGATGGATTATTTTATTATTTATCTGCATGCTTTCATTAATCAACGCCAGAAATATGATAAAGCTAAACTTCTTTTCAGTCAAATAATTTCAGTAGGAAAATTCTAACCTCCATAATGTCTACACTGTTATCATTAAGTTTCAAATGAGCACCTAGCTTGCAGTCGCTGAACGAATACTATGGAGTCTCGTACAAATCCAATGCAAACTTATTTGCAATAAATTTGTAGATAAGGTATGGCAATTATAAGGATTAAACTAAAAGAACACATATCATGAGAGGTACCTTCTTCCATTTTGCAATTAGATTGTGGTCGGCATATCCTTGCTCAATGCAGAATTCATACAAGTCCTGAGAAATTTCCTTCCTGCGGTGTAGGTCAAATATGTAGCGGCTCTTCTGATGAGCAATCTTGAATATAGGCCACAGTGCCTCACATTTTCTTTTCCCGTCGTTCGGATCATTATCAGCTAGCAAAATTAAAGGGTATCATACCGCTAGGTTCATAACATCCAGCAAGGAAGCTTATTGAAACTTGTCAAGGCATGTATAAATTACAAGAGACTCACCTTCTCTCATCTTTGCTTGAAGTTCATTGAGTGTAGGCTCAACCAATTCCCACCCCTCAGGATATTTAACTCGGTTTGTCTTTACTTTAGGCATTTTATTTTATTATCTGTCAAATGAAACCATGAAATCAGATGATCGATTGCCATTTTTTCTGCCAGGTATCAGCCAGGTAAATATCAGCTAATAAGTAAGTAATATAAATATTAGAAAAGGATCAACTCTATACTTCACATACAGATTGTCATAGGGAAAAAGAAATAAATAGTTTACTAAATAAAAAAAATATTTTATTTCCTTCTGTCCCCCGATGCAACGAATATGAGATACATTCCAAAACTTGGTTTTAAGACATTAATCATGGAAACATAGTCGCCCAGAAAGAATCAAGATGATTAACTTAATTATGCGACTGCATATACCAGAGTTATTAACTAAAGACAGCAGTCTCAGCCACAGACGTCAAATTCAATGAGGAAAAAAGGAAAGAAATGCAAGCTTATGAAAGAATGAAGATAAATTCTTCGATTAAAACGGCTTAATGAGCAGCCAGAAGTTATAAACAATCTGACATTTTACTTTGAAGAAATAAATCTTAAATAGCCATAGAAATTACAAAGGAACAAGTAATTTGAGAATCTGAGAAGACAAGAAGCTTAAAAAGAGCGAACAGAAAATTAAAGAAAGACATAAACTGGAGATTACTCGTCGTATGGAACGAGGCGCGAACAGAAAGAAGCCTGAAACGCGGTCACCTTGCGGCGATTACTCGTCGTATCAGAGGGCACAGAGGAGTGAAGCCTCGTAACATCCGAGACGGAGAGGGAGGACCCGCCTGCGACAATTCAAAGCGCAGCGTTCTATTCCCTGCTGTTTTTGGGCCTTTGGATATGAGCAATGGGCTCGAGTCCTCAATGTTGGTTAAAAAAGCCCTTGTTTTTGTGTATTGCTATTTGCTAAACATGGAATCTGACAAATGAAGCATAAATTGTTCACCTATGGACTATGGTATCCTGTCCCCGTATAATGATAAATCATATTTGACGACATGATATCCAATTGCTAAGTTTGTGTACTCAAAGGCCATTTTGTTTTAATCCAATTCACCTTATCAACTTATGTATCAACTTCTGTCAGACTGTCATTTTTAATTTGGATTTTTTATACCTGAGTTTGTTCAGTTAATTCACCATTGCGTATTTGCATATAAATGATTATGAATTATTAAATATTTTTTAAATAAATTATTGCAAATTTTGGGATATTAGATTTGTGCATAAATGTAAAGTAGTTTTTCTCGTGCAATCGCGTGGACGGGATCTTCAGTTGTGTTTTGCTCAGAGCTAAATTTAATGAGCGCCACCTGCAATTCGGTATCTTGGTTTTTATTTTCCAATAATGCATTGCGTGTTTGTAGCGTTATGTTTTACGATCCCATTTAAAAAGAAATCGCGACTTCTTGTGTTTGGTGAACAAAATAAGAGAGGATGATAATCATTTCTATATCTTTAGCAGTTTTTTATTTATTAGATATGATAAAGTCAAGGCAAGCAACCTTGGAACTTCTGATTTTGGACTAATTTATAAAGTCCAAGCAAATGAATCCACGCTTACCCTTTTCCACCCACCACATTACTAGTTCTTGTTCAAATCAATTAAAGATATGTGGTCAAACAAAGACTAAAGATGCTTCTTTTCTTGTATTAAAACTCAGCCTCATCCTTTTCTTTTAATAATTTTTTTTTTCTGTAAACGTGATTCAAAGACGAAAAGAACCGAAACAAGGAACAAAAAGAGAAAGTGAAGAAAGGAAAGTGAGCCCCGCAAGCAAGCATCTAACCAATATTATAATTATACAAAAAGTAGACCGCAATCTACACACACCAGTAGGCTAACACGGTTACCAGGAAATAATGATGGAGAATACCTTCTCCGCTGTTCAGATCATGATAGTTCATATTTATTTTTTATTAATTCTAGTTATAATTTTTTTAAAATAAATTTTTATTCTCCATCTTTAAAATTATAAAAATCATCTTCCCGATTAATTTGCTCTTTTATTTACTTTCCAGATAAAGTTAGCATCACCACCAATAGATAGCTCTTACTAAGAATCTGGGTTTGAACGCTACGAGATAATGAGAGAGAAGTGCGACTCCCTGTCTCAATGGAACCCACTCTTTATTTCTTGACATGCATCAGGAAGAGAATCCAAACTATTTACGACAGTATTACAAGTCATTATGACTCCGAACTCATTACTGTCTGGGCTCCACTTCAAGAATTACGGTACGTAGATGGGGACACCGGATGCTCTGCGCCAAAATTTCGATAAATGTGAATCATGCCAGCGTACCAAACAACACTGTCATTCTGATTTATTTCCCCTCGAGGCCGTATCCGTCTCTGTTCTGCTTTGAACAAAACAAACAGAAAAGACAAGGCATTCAGCAACGTACTCGAACATATCTCTCATTTACCGTATTTGCCAGGCCAGCTAATGTAGGCACTTGCGAGTTGCGACCGATAGCCAGTGTCGGCATCACGAGCTTCTCATTTATTCTCTTCCCATCTTTTAAAGGCCTTGATGGGTAGAGTGTTTTAAATAATACAAACTTGCCTGACCGAACGGGACGAATTTTTGGATCTTGGGAATTGTCGTTCCTTTAGATGCGAACATCAAGTTGAATGTAGCCCTACAACATGAACTTCCTTCGCCTTAAAAAGGCATAATATGCCGTGATATAATCAAAACTAATATACAACACAGGCTTACATATCAGTGACATCTCGATACATGGAGCCAAGAATCAAGAATGCCACAATAACCGAAGAGAAGTCTCTTCAAAACAACTCAAATTCCACATGTTCTCCGGTTGATTTACACTCAAAATACTTGCCTTGTGAGGTCATGTCAAAATCACAAAATTCCGGAAGCTCTGGTGGGACAGCACATCGAATTAATGCCCAATTAAGGCCCTCGAAAAAGGGATGCTGTTTAATCTCAGCAGCTCCTTTCTCTGAACCCAAACGGTTTTCTGGTTCTTTAAGCAGCAACCCTCTTATGAGATCCCTGGCTTGGAAACTAACAAATGGACTGTCAGGAAATCTGAGACTTTGCAACACCACATTAGCTAATGTTTCTTCGTTATTAGAACCTTTAAAGGGCGTTCTACCATATAAAAGTTCATAAAGAAAAACGCCAAAGGTCCACCAATCAACTGCAGCGCCATGTCCCTCCCCTTTGATGATCTCAGGTGCCAAGTATTCATGGGTGCCCACAAAAGAATTTGATCTTGCATCAGTAGGCTCAGCCACAAGTTGAGGCAATGATCTGATCTGCGCAGCAAGATCAGCTTTCAATTTCCTTGTTTTCGCAGCAGCAGGCAAGAATCTAGGGCTGAAGCATGAAACTTGACAGGATGGCTCAATGCAAAATGGCTCAATGCAACTAGATCGCGCACAAGGACCAGAAATCCTTGCTGGATCTGCATCAAAAGATGATTTCAGAAGCGTTGGGCTGACATCACACCTCAGTGACAGGTCAAAATCTGTAAGCATTATGTGTCCATCTTCCCGAACAAGAATGTTTTCAGGTTTCAAATCCCGGTAAACAATTCCAAGCATGTGCAAGTACTCTAATGCAAGAAGGACCTCAGCAACATAAAACCTGCACACATAAAAGATGGATTATCACTATAGAACAGTTCAAGTGATAATAAATTTTAGAATAATAGATTTCCACTTATTGATTTCATATAGAGAAGCGGGATTCGGGTGCATCTATAATAACACAATGGCTGATCAATAAGGCTAATGGCAGATCTGAGCAGGTAAACCTATTATTACCAGATTTTAATCTATATTAAATTCAATATTTCAATGATTAAACAACCCTTTTCTTTGTCCATAGTAGCAGTATTCATGATCAAGGGAATCGGCCATACTGGAATTAAACATTGCAACATTTAAAATTGAGGATGGAATAGCAATGAGAAGCTGATGGTTTGTTAAAGAAGACCAGGCTGGGCTATACAAGCCTGCAGGACCAACATGGCCCTGATTTTTTTTTTTGGCTTGGCAAATTGGTTAGGTGCAGCCCCGCTTGAAGCATTGCCAAAGGAAAGATGCAAAAGCAGAAAAACAAAAGAATGTTGCCTAACAATACACTAAGGAAACAGCTACACATGATATCTTATGAAGTCCCGTCAAGCAGCAATTAAGGAGTTGCTGGGAGGATTCCATCATCTAACTTTTTCTCCCCGATCAAATTTACTTAAGGAATAAAAGTGTCTATTTCAAAAAATGACCGGATGATAAACCAAGCAATCATTAAGTCCTAGTAGATTCAAACAAATTATAGACAACAATAAATGACTTCAGAATTCATAAACAAAACGCTGACTTATGCGCATCAGTCTTTAGCATCATACCTAGCTGCTGGCTCAGTAAAACTTCTACCAGGCTGCTTCTGCCGTAGAACATGAAGATCCCCGCCTGGACAATATTCCATGACCAGACATGACAAATTATCTGATGTGAATTGAGCGTAGAGTGTGGGTAGAAAAGGATGATCAAGAATCCTTAAAATGTCCCTTTCCGTTTGAGCCCTAGAAATCTTCTTCCTTCTTGCCAAAAATTCATTGTCCATGACCTTGATAGCAAATAAGCAATTTGTGCCAATTAGTTCAGCAAGATACACAGTTCCAATGTCTCCACAACCAAGTTTCTGCAAAAGATTAAACTGCCTCAAGCCCAAAACTCCATGCTGCATATGAGCTTGACGAATGGCTGCCCACCTCACATCCTTTGACATGTGAGGCCTGTTGCCACAACTAGCCCCACTCACATTGCTTTCGTCACTGGTACTTGTACCACTACTGCATTCTTGACTACTCTTTGAACTTTGTGAAAATTCAAGTTGCTCTTTCAATCTGGCATTCTTTTTCACTTTCGTTACAGCTTTGCTTCTGTTACAGTTAGTTGATGAGGGAGCAGATTTGTTGGCACTGTAATGTACATTAATTGAACTTACTGCATCTCCAGGATTGGCACAGTCTGGCGCTAAACTATCTTGGCTCTTTTCTTTACTTGTACTCTCTAAAGTGCACCGACATCTCTCACAAACCAGTGGAGTTGTTCTGGGAACTAATTTACCATTCATTTCATTTGATGTAAGTGCATTTATAGAAGAACCAGAATCCTGCTTCGTCTTCTTCTTGTTCAAATTCTTGTTCCGTATGACTGATTTGACTGTACGAGGGCCATTGTTGGTTCCGCTTACTCTATTCCCACTTACTGAAGTAGATGTCGATGAGGAAGAAACAGCTTGCAACCTCACTTTTCGCCCAACCTTTGATGCAGATGCCTTATTTCCTATTTTCTTGGGCACAGAATCACATTCAGGCAACTCTACCTTGCTTCCATCAGTATTAGAAAGAGATGAAGATTTTGCGGCTGTTTGTTTTCCTGTTTGATCAGAACCTAATTGCTGAGATTGAAACCCACTTGTACTTGATGAACTTACCAAATCAATTTCTATTGATGAAGTTGCTGCATCGCTTTCGTTAGTTGCACTTACAACTCTTGAAGACGAATGAACACTGGCACCGGATGAAGTAACATTGGCAGCTTCATGAGACTGGCACGTTTTGTCCAATGAGATTGTTTTGCTCTCTTCTGATGATACTGATATTTCAATTCCACTCCCTTTATTCTCAACAAAGGATGGCCCGTGTTGAGTGCCTTCACCTACAACTGAATTGTACAAGGCCTTGATCTTCCCAACCTCGGATACCCTGGGAGAATTTGTTGACTTCGATAATCGCCTCATAGCAGCCATTTCTGATGCCTTAGATATACATAGGTCTCTCAATGCCTGCTTCAGAGTTGCAGGCTCAGAAGTACCAACTCGAGGAGACCGAGAAGCACCCACTGTTATTGGCTTTTTTAAGGTATTTTTCATCTTAGGGCTTGTACCATCTTGTAAAAGGCCTGAATCCCTCAATGAAGTCTTGAGGGTAACTGATTCAAAAAGCTTATTAATATGATTCTCCAGATTGTCCTTGCATCCCAATTGTAGCACTGGAAGCTTCTGATTTTTCTCGCCCATGCTAAATTCAGAATTTGTCTGATAAATCCTTGCAGATTTACCTGAATTTAGCTCCTCCTCTGCTTCAACTATTTCACAAGTGCCAGAGAATGAGCCCATTACAGGGTGAATCAAATAACTTGATTAAGGTGTGGTAAAGCTGATCAGTTAGGTAGACCTTCAACGTTCAATTCTATACTGATTGACTTTACATGCAGTGATTCAGACACCATAAACTTACGGTGGATGAAAGGAAAATCATCAAACTTACAAAACCCAAGCCATTCTTTGGTCAAATCAAATTCAAAGACTGAGCACTGCGCGTTCTCTTCATGCCAGTGGGACACTCAAACCCTGATACAGCGGCCAAAATTTCAATTTGTCAGAAAACCAAAAGAAAACATGATCTGGAAAATAAGGGGGAGGAAGAGATGCAAAGGAAATGATAAGTGCACACCGTCATGAATGCAAGAAAAATTGAAATAAGCTGTTAAGCCATCAGACATGTATACCTCACCCGCAGAAAAAAGTCGCTAAAAAGAATACAAGTATCAAATTGCAAATGAAAGAATCAAATACTGTAACAACTTTATCGATCACATTTCTATCGACCCAATTCTCCGAAGTTAAATTGAAAATTATGAAAATAATTAATTTCATGGAAATACGTGAACTCAAGTGTCAAGACATTAGATAAAGAAGAAGAACTGAAGCAATTATTAGAACTAGATAAAAGGAAATTCTAGTTTGAGCTGCGCATAAAATCTGATTTACAAAGTTCTTATCAACATATTTACAAGGCATAATGATTTTTCCTCGATGTCTCTGCAAGTAGAATAAAGCCAGACACAGTAAAGACTGATCGAGAGGATGAAAACGAAGTCCTTTAAAGTGGAAAGTATTTGCTCATTTTTCTCTCAAACCGTCCTCAATTGGTCGAAACAATAGATCAGATGAAAATGTGAAGGAAAACGAAGTTGAAATTTCCTTATTCTTAGCAAGAGATCATCCAACTAAGGAGAGGGAGGGGAAAGCATACGACTTGAGGATTGATTTGCCTCCCACAAACGCGTGCACGCCAGAAATTAAGCCCGGGAAAGGGGGAGGAAAGAAAAATATACCCACTGCACATGCGGGAATATTATCAGAAATACAGTATCAAACGCCGAGCCGGACCTTGTTTGGACAAACAACAACCACGGTTTCGTATATTCGAATTCAAAACAAAAGATAACGAAAGTTATAAATTCACACAAGAAAAAGTATAAGTATCAGTTGACAGGTTCAGAAAACGCGTCATCCAAATGAACAACATTTACTAAAGAATCAGAGTACGTGCACAAACGGCAAGAGGAAGCATAAAATAAGGCACATACAATGCGATCGGAAACAAAGAGCAGTACCTGAAAAGGCTAAGATGTAGGGGCACATTGACACAAGCTCAAGAGAACAAACCCGCAGAAGAGCGAAAGAAAACCGAGCGGAGAAACGGAGAAACCCTAGGCTGAGCTAGGAAGAGATGGGGAGGAAGCTCAGATAGACAGAGAGGGAGAGAGAAGGAGATGCGCAATGTATGTTACGGTTTCTGCTTTCGGGACTGGGCACTGATTATTTTGTAGGAACCAGGGCCCCACCGTATATGCTTGCGTTTCACAGTCTCAAATGGATGAATTCAAAAGTGCTACTGTAATATAATATTAATATTAATTAAAACATAGGAATACATAAATATGCAGGAGCAATTGAGCATTCAGGTGGGTGGGGGTGTTGATCAATTTCACGTTCCGGTTTTTATGTCCTTATCCCGAGTAAATTGGGACGGAACCGAACAGCCTTAGTCCCAGGAAATTATATATCTTAATGAATTCAAATTTTAATTGCAAATAATTCGTCTTATTATGATGTATGCCCATACCTTTTCATTCCTTGGCTGGGGACTGGGGTAGGACTTGACAACTACCGCGTACCGACGCTGTTTCCATTTAAATTATGTTATGTGTCCCATTTGAAATGAGGGCGATCTGAGATTTGCGTTCATATAAAAAAGTCGCAATAAACAACTACGGAAATACCTCACATGGCATCCGATGTTCTGGGGTTTTGGTAAGACAGCTTCTTTCTTTTTAATCGTGTCTATGCATTAAATTATACTGAGAGGGAGAGATGGAGACAAAAATCGATCGTGGGTTAACAAAACACAGGAACAACTTCCCCACTTTAACAACAATAAAAAAGCTACGGTAAACTGATAAAGTGACGAGGGTAGAAATAGCAGCGTGACTGACGGTTGAAATGTTTAGCCTTTGAATCTCGTAAGCTTGAAACTTCAGCTTTAGATTTCAGGCGCTAAGCTCTCATTAGATGAATGATTGGAGCGTGCCACGTGGCTGAAGGGGATTGAGGTGATTGCGAGCCTAAATTCTTGTTGGGAGCCATTATTGGGATGGATCACAACAGTGAAAACCAAAGGGAGGAGACAACTTGGATATCTAACAACCAATCGCCATTCCTTTCCCTCACCGTCGATTTTGCCCGTACCATTCCATGAAACGGATACATCTTTTTATTATAGTGCTCGTTTGGAAGAGCTTATTTTTGGGTAATAAGTGCTTATAATTCGTGATTCACGGTATACGAGGTAAGTATGTGAGAGGAGTTTTTTCTCGGCTTGCGTAAATTGAGCTTATTTTCTCAAGATAAGCTCTCCCAAATATGCCTATAGTACGAGACCCTGAGTGAGTATTATGAATTTATGATGATTCAACCCACAATCCTTAAAAACAACAGGCGAGAATAAAAGTTCTTTTATTGAAATCGCCAGCAGTTCTGGAATTAATGGATTTAGATAGAACTGTCCCTAATTAGGGGGCATCATTGTAATTTCTGGTGTAGGATTAATAAAATCACAAAAGAAAGAGGCAGGTCGAGTGACCAAGAGGCAGTTGACAAAAGATGGCTAGGCCTTGGGCTGGGGGTTAGACTTGAACAAAAAGTCAAGTTGAGTGGAATTAGCGACTAATCTTAATTCACACCTAATGACGTGCCAAGCTGACCTAACCTACCCGGAAAACATGTCTTAAAAAGATCCGTCCTCCCATAACTGGGTCCCGTATTTCGTTCTAGATTTGTTTTCATGGATTCATGCGAGATAGTAGGACGGGACGGGACGGGACAGGATAAATAAATGCATAAAATCATATATATATAGGAAAAAAAGGTGGAAAAGCAATAAAGGGAAGGGAAAATTCAAAATTGAGAAATAGTTGTGGTGCACAGAGCGGACAAGAGAAGAGTCCCTGTGCTTCCTCGTGTCTCACTCTGAACGATAGCGAAAGTTTTCAAAAAGGACTCAGGTTATGTGAAAATGTCAGGTTTAATTTATAACAGCGACCCACCCTTCTCCCCTTTCACTTTCATCTCCCACTCTTATATTTATTACCCTCTCCTGTATAACATAAACAGCTCATCACCCCTCTCCCCACCACCTGTTCCTCTCCACCAGCATCGATCAAATTCATACGCCACCTGTGGCTGCCCCTTCAATTTAATACTATTTCTATCATCCCACGTAATCGGCTTCTCTGCACTTTTTCCTTATTATGAATTATTGTGTTGTTTAAGAAAATAATTGCGGTTGCTTTTCTTTTCGTGTTCCTCAAAACGGAGACCACAAGCACATGGTCGTCTTGCCATACGCGTAGAGGAAAAGAGAGGCTACCATATGTTCGTGAATTATTGAATTCATGAATAATAAGTTGGGTCCGGATTAATCATCTTGGAATAGTACATGGGTTAGCAGTATAATGAGAGAGAGAGAAGTGACGTGTCACCAGACACGTGCAGCAGAGATTCATTTCATTTTTGTTTGCTAGCATGGGAGGTGGGGTGTCCGTTTTCTTCTTCAATTCCCAACCCACAAATGGACTTTCATGATCTGCCCCCAAGAACTTGGCTGAACTAATGGACCTATAGGGTCCTCCATTAAATGTCATCTTTTTTGTGAAGAAAAAAACCCGAGTCACCGTTTTTGTGAGAGAACGAGTTTCATGCGCGGCATAGATTTGTGCAGGTGGAATGAGAAGTTGGGGGGGAGCTAACATATTTAATTTTCACATGTTTGGAAAAGAAGGGGTAGCAACGTTTAGTCATGAGGACGTGATGTGGGGGACTGGACCACCGTGGCGGGAAAGAGATGGTTGGTTGGGGACTTGTCCTGACGCTGAGAGCCGAATCTAATAAAACTAAAAGAAACAAACACCCACAACTAGCTTCCCTCAGTATCATCAGAACGCAACCGCGCCCAAACGGTTTCCCTCACAAATTTTTTTTTTGAATGACAAACTGGATAACATTAATCCATTAATGGACTAATACAAGAAACAGGTTACGCAGAACCCCAAACCTAGCCCGATTCAACCCTGAGCAACATCCACCTCCCTGATTGAGGGTGGCGGTTGATCAAGGAGAACAAAATTTCCTGAAATAGTATGAGCTAGATTAGCTAGCCTATCCGCTACTACATTATGATCACGCGAGACATGAATAATATCAATCTGCCAAGACTTTGCAAACCAAAGCCTGTCATCCTCAATAACATCAAAAAATGGATGAATTTCCTCAACACCCCTGTAGATGAAGTTAATCGCCTCAATACAATCGGTAAGAACCAACACCTTCCGTATGTTCATGTTCCAGCAAAGTTGAAGGCCCTGTATGATTGCAACGAGTTCTGCCATCACCTGTGGAACCTGGGTAAGCTTGCTCATAAACCCACATCGCCATCCCCCATCTTCTTCTCTGACCACTCCTGTGCCTGCACTCCTGCCGGAAGATAACACTGAGCCATCCGTCTCCAAAGTGTGATAACCTTGATGCCCCCTAGTAACACCTTCACAACGCACAACATTATGTCTATAGAAATGACAATGGTTGGCTAAATCCATGTCCCAACTGGCTCGAAAAAGACTAGAATGAGCATTTAACGAGGTTATCTCCTGTTCCTCCCCAAAAAGCTTCGTACACCTAGTTGTCCAAATATCCCAACATACATATCCAAACAATGTTGGCCATTTAACCTTTCTAGTAAACTCTCTACCCGCCTCATGCCTAAGGTTCCAGAGAATCCAGTTAGTCCCTTGTAAATTGGAAAATTGACCCCACCGGGTTGGACTGACAATGGAAATCCATCTCTCCCGAGCATTGACACAATCTCTCAGCAAATGCATCAGGTCCTCCTCGCCACTGCAACCAAAAGGGCAATCAGCGTGCTCAATCAAACCCCTCTTTGCATTCACATGACAGCATTGCTTTACCTAAATAGCTCGAAATTCACAAAAAAATTTGCAAACATCCTGGGGGGGTAAAAAATGCTAAGCTCAGACACCATAGCTATTTACACAATGCCGTAACGGAATCAACGGTCGTCACTTGTTAAATCAAAGTTACTCTCGTTTTCGATCGCAGCCCAGACTTAATATGGGCTTTCTTGCCGCGTTTGCTCATGCTGTGCTAGTTGAAGATACAGCAAAACTGAACTCTAGGAGGAAAAGTAAGAATTGAAGCGCGCACACGACTCATAATCATATTTTTGGCATTTATTTTTTTGGGCCAACAGGAACTTGATTTGTTATCCAACCACAGAATTGCGACTATGACTATTAATTGTTCTTGAATTTGATTTTGGACTCCTCTATTATGATACTAAAGTCCATCATTTCAAGTTTTTTAAATATATAATTTTTTTAGAGAGATTAAGGAACTAAATAAATTACTTAATCATATTATATATTATGTATATTTAGATTATATATCAATATATAAGTTAGGTGAAATAGTTTAGAGAAAAAATGATAAATATAAAAATTTTAAAGTAATTTAATTAGCTTCCTTAACATAACAAAAAAAATCAACTTTATTTTCTATTTAGGATTGGATGGAGTATTATCTAAATTATACTAACAACTTATATTTTTTTTGTAAGAAAATTGGCTAAAATCGTTCTTCCGTGAATGAAATACGGTGAAAACTATGTCACTTTTCTTGACAATACAATTTTTCGCAAGCTATTAAAATTAAATTATGTAGATTGGCACAAAAACCTTACTCCTTCTAACCAACTGGAATTTTAAGTTTTGAACCCAAAATGCAGTACGTCGGTTAACACCAAGGTTATGAAAACCGGACCGGACCGGCCGGTCCGGCCCGGAAACCGGCGAACCGGCCGGTTGGCCGGTCCGGTTCCCGGTCCGGTTTTCAATTTTTTAAAAAAAAAAAATTTTTTTTTTTTTTTATTTTTCCTTTAGAATTTCATACTATAAGTCTAAAATTTTCAATTTCTCACCGGTTTGGTCCCGGTTTAGCTCCGGTTTGGCCCCGGTCTGACCCACTGACCCTTAACCCAGTACCCCGACCGGTTCAATACCCGGTCCGGATTTTAATACCTTGGTTAACACACAAACGACTGTCTTTTAATTTTACAGTTTCCACACCATCAGTCCACATAAATTTGAATCCCGCTCCTCTCCCTAACTATTCCCGTTCCTTGGGCCTCCCTTACTCAAAACACTGCTGTTTTGAGTTCAAAAAAGGGGGGTTGGGTCCTTTTTAAGAAAAATAATATATATAACATCTTAAAGTATTTTTTTCAGTACCATCCAGCATCATGAAATAATGTTTTCTGGATTCAACATGGTAAAATATTTTTCTAATTGCAATAAATGATCTAAACTTAAGATACAGAGTGGTAAGAAAAATATATTTCAAAGGATTAGATGTAAAAAAAAATTATTTAGAATACTGGGTATTATGAAAAAAATTATTTAAGGTACTGCTGAAAAATTATTTAAGATGCTAAGTGAGTTAAAAATTAATTTATGATACTGGATGTTATTAAAAAATACTTTAGAATGCAATTTGTTAGACAGTAGTTACTATTGAAAAATTATTTAAGGTACTGAGTGAGTTAAAAATTAATTTATGATATTGGATATTACTGAAACAATCCTTTAGAATGCAATTTGCTAGACAGTAGTTACTACTAAAAAAATATTTAAGGGTGATCAATGTATCTAGAATTATTTGAAAATATTGGATAATACTAGAAAAATGCTTCAGATGCTATATATTTTCTTTTTTTTTAAAGGACCCAGGCAGTGCTTTGAGTAAGGGAACTGCCTTGAGTAAGGGAGGCGCAAGGGATAGGAATAGTCAGGGAGAGAAGCGGGATTCCATAAATTTGCTTTGTTAGCATTACTATTCCCTATAGGGAAACTAATTGTGCTATTAGAGAAAAAATAAAAGATTTGGTAACGAGCAAAAAAACACAGCTACTGAATTAAAAACTTAATGAAACTCTACCGGTCGACAATGGTTTTGCCATTTTTTAATTTCAATTCAATACGTTGGTTATGGGGTAAAATAGGTGCCTAAACTTTCCATGCAATGCAAAGATTTCCCCTTCACATTGAATTTACAGCAACAAGGTATTTCAATCAATCAAAACTACAAGAAACAGCCATCCTTCACTGATTCATGACTAAGTAAATTGTGATTTCACATAAGAAAGGCTCTTGCACACCAATTCTTTCACCACAAAAGATAAATAGCCCCAATGGCCATATCAAAATTTTAGCAATTAGAATCTCTAGATAGTGTATATTCTAAAGAAAAGTTGAACAGTCGACCAATTAGTCAAAGAGACTGAAGCCCATGTCCTGCATCACAAATTGACGATCAAAGAATCAGATCACAATGTACAAAAGCGAACTAGAAGAATTGCAAAAGTGTCCAACAAAATACTCACATCATCCGATTCTTCTTTCTCCTCCACCTTTTCTTCTTTCTTTGGCTCGGCTGCCGCCGGAGCCGCAGCGCCACCAGCTCCACCAGGTGCGGCAGCCATTGCAACTGGAGCACCACCGCCAGTAGGCACAGAGGCCAACTTTTCCCTACCGCTAGCGATCAGCTCTGTCAAGTCTTTACCCTTGACTTCAGACAAAAGAAGTTCAATCCTTTCATCGTCAACCTCTGCTCCGACTGCATGTTCACAAATTATAAAAAATGAGAACCCTCATTGTCAATCAATCTTCTGTCTTCAAGTTACTAAATACTACAACCTACATTACAAATGCAATTTTCGATTTTATAATCCAAAAGCATCAAGTATGTATGAGATATTATTATGAAATTCCCATTTATATAAATCCTATTGAGAAGATAAACGGTACCAGATCCAAGTATGCCCTTGAGATCATTAGAGGACGGACAGGCGTTCCCGCCCAAAACAGCGAGCAAATAAGCCGCGATCACCTTCATTTTCTGCAAAATCACGAATACAAGATCACAATTAGAGCAACATTACATCAGACATACCCTTTATAAAGAGGAGGACGGAGAGGGAGAGAGCCTAACCGGCGCGGTGGAGATCGGATCCGGGGAGGACAACGAAAGTTCAAACGGCGACTTCAAAAGCTGACCAGTAGAACTAGAAGTAACTTAAATGGTTCATAAATGCTAGGGTTTCTTTTTACTGCCCGAATCTGCTTTGCTTTGACCAATAAATGAAGCCCAGATCTAATTTGGGCCTAATTCTGGATTATTTCATTGCCGTAAGCCCAATAAAAGAGTTAACCCGCACCACACTTGTACAGGAAAATTCCTCACTTTGTTTTTTTTTTTTATAACAACCTGGAAAACATAACCTAATGAAACAATTACAAAGCAACACTACCCCAGGGGATACAAATCCAAAACTCAAAGATCCATCTTGATCAACCGCCTCCGTAAAAGAAGCAGGCTGTTGCTCAAGGATAACAACTTTTTGTCATAGTATGAGTTAATTTGGCTAAGTAATCAGCTAAAGTATTCTCTTCCCTAGGAACAAAAGTAAGGAGAACCCGCCATTCCTTTGCCATCCAAAGGCATGCGTCATCTATTACATCCCTAAAAGGATGATCTCTATCAGAACCCCTCATGATTAGACTAATGACTTCCAGACAGTCAGTGGAAATACTACTATTCTTTAAGTTCATGTTCCAGCATATCTGGAGACCCTGAATAATTACAAGGATTTCAGCTACCACAAGGGGCACCTGAACAAGTCTGCTAAGGTACCTCTTTATCCAATTGCCCTTTTCATCCTTGATAGCTCCTGCGCATCCTGTCGCACCCGATTCTAGCACCGAGGCATCTGTCTCCAATGAAACATAACCAGATCTACCCCTTAAGCCGCTCTGACTTTCAACCATACCACTTTTGTAGAAGTGACATGAGTTTTTTAAATACATATCCCAACTGGCTTTAAAGAAGCTTGAATGACCATTCTGATGATCCCTTCGATGATCGCCCCCAAACACCTTAATACTCTGCTTGGAGGCTGGAGGTTGTTTGTATGTGTATGATACGTGTGCGTAATATATCGTTAAACAAGGTGTTTTCTTTTAGCTGATATTGATACTTAAAAACTAAAAATCCTGATTTGTAAAAAAGAAAAAGAAAAATTTTCTTTATATACTTACATAAGGAGGATTTGAAACAAAATTATAGTTAACCTACCGACGTTTTGAAAATATTTACCCGCAATTTAACACTAAAATCAGATCACAGATAGTTTAAAAATGATTTATTTGTCGCAATAATGTAGAAAAAAACACCTAAAAAATACGAGTTTCACAAAAACTTGCTGATTCAGAAGTGATAGAGCCCAACAGCTAGGCGGTTATGAATCACTGGTGGTGACAGACTTCCTGTCAAATTTGATTGGGCAGTGACTATATTTATCAACTGGAACCATATATATTACAGAGCCAATCGCTCTGCAATGGACTAAAGATTAAAAATTTCAGGCTGATGAAATGTGTCACAAACAATTTTTTTTTTCATAGTATAAGTTTTTAAAAGATATAATTATATCTATTTTAAAACTATTATGCATTGTTTTAAAAAACGGACGGAACATCGAATTTATGAGGTTAATAGGTCATGGGTCGCATGATCAGACCAATCGGACCGGCGATCAGGCCGATAACATAATAATTAAATAAAAATAATATTTTATGTATATATAATTATATAAATATAAAAAATAAATATAAAATTTAAACATTACTTAAAAATAAATACATACAAAAACTTATATATATCATCTTTCCCAAATCATAAGTTCTAATAAATTGAAATCATTAAAAATAATATAATAATATGTTAATAATACTAATAGCTGGTTTCCATTTCAACCACTCTGGTTCAACCACGGTTTTTTATCTAACAACTGATTTGAAACGGTCTAAAATAGTTTAAATGATGAAACGGTTTAATAATGCCGAACGAGTTGAAAGCCCTCCAAACAGTCCAATTTTTACAACATTGCTACCATGGTTGTTTCAAACTTACAAGTCTTTTATGTATTTGTTTCGAGAATTAAATTGTCGATTATTCTAGAAACCGTAGCCGAAAAAACGAGAAAAGCGAAGTTTTGGGGTTCAGATTCTGTTGTAAAATGGCCCTGAAATGGGGCGGAACTTTGGGCACTGTTATATAGTTCACGTTTTGTGAAAAGTGTTTCTTTCAGGCTGGGGCACAGATAAAACGAAGAACATGATTCATGATTGATTAGCCGCTCAATTACCGTTTCAAGGATAAACCGTTGAGGGGGGCGGGGGGCCGACTTTTGTAATGCGGGAATTCGCCTACGTGGTTAAATTTCGAAACGTGGCAAGCACAGATACATGGGCCTTTTCTCATAAAGATGTCGAGTCGTGAGCTGGCATGACACGTGGCATTCATATACAATCTTTGGCCTCCTTCTGCGAACCAGTAACAACCCCCCGGCCTCGCTTCCCTTCCTTGATCCTTCCTCTCTCTCTCTCTCTCTCGCCTCCCAGTTCCCTCCCTTTCTTATCTTTCCTTTCCACCGCACTGTAATACTTTCTCTCTCTTTGAACGGTTTCTCTCTGTTTGTGCCAATGGAATCAGAGAAGCGCTTTGCAAGCAGCTCTGCTTCTTCATCCGCGCGGGCGGAGAGGTCGGTTGGTGAGCCGGATCGGCTGGTGAAGACTGAGATTGAAGCGGCGGAGACTCTCGCTGACTTGGCCCGCTTGGCGATGCGTGAGGCTGCCTCTGACTCCGGAGACAAACAGTGCAAGAAAGGCAAACAAGGCAAGAGGCGTCTCGCCCGCGAGTCACCGACCGATGACTCGGGGTTGAACAGGCTCGACTCGGTTTCCAAATGTCCGGATCTCTCTCGGGTCAGTTTTGTTGGACCCGTGCCAGTTCTTTTCGCGTTTGATCCTTTTCTTTTAATTTACTTTAAATAAATCAGTCGCTTGTAGTAAAAAAAAAAAAAATTGTGGTCCCAATCTTAGTGATTTAAGTAAACATTGATATAATATGTTTTTAAGTTTTGAATATTGGTATACAATTACATACAAGTAATAGTATATACTAGTCATTAACTTGGAAAAGGAACCAGTCAAATCACTATTTACATTTTTTTGACTGTAGATGATTTGGTCTTCTGAAAATTGATCAAATCATAAGAACAGCGCAATGATTCTTCCGCTGTTCTGAATGAATCTAGAGACAGACAATTATGCGCTAATTTTTTCGGCACATTATGGGGATATGTGCCCCGCCAAAGAGGAATTCTAAACTCAACATTCAACCTCGTCCTACAAATTTAGTCTTTAGCCTGGATGTTTGGAGACATTGCAGTATATAAATTATTTCTAGTTGCATTTTCCGACTTGGGGAAAAGTTCGGTGTATTCCTCTTCCTAGTACATGACTCATGATTAAATGTCACTCACTTTTGCTTCACTGCAACCAGCTTTACTATCACCGTATAAACACACCTCTTTTATTAGCTGGCGAATTTGATTTCAATAAAAGGAAAAATAACTTCATAGACTCAGTAAAATTGTAAAGTAACGCCGTTGCCTCTACGTTATATAGTTTTAGTATATCCTAAGTCAACTGACATGAGTGAGAAATCTTTAATGAAAGTAACTAAAGTTACCAAAAAATTGCGAGTTGAAGCTTCTTCTTTTTCCCTTTTGGAAAATTTCAGGACCTGCAATCTGTATAGTAGTGTTGTTAATGAAACATCAATGGCTGATTAGACCTAGTCAAGAAATTCATTCGTCTTCTCACGTTTGATTTCCTCATTTCAGTTTTTATTAATTATCAGCGATGTCCTGATTTTAAAGATAAAATTTCAACATCGGGAAACATGATAGGCCTTAAGTCGTACAAATACAAGAAATACGAAGCATCACCTAGTTGTGTACTATTTCATGCAAAAATATTTAGAAATGTCTTCCCTGAATTTATGGCAGGACCAAGCTGTAGAAAGTCATCGGCCACATCAACAACCATCTGCAAGTGACACAAAAAAGATTCAACAGGATGTCTGCTTAAGACAAGTGAAGATGGAGCAGGATGCTGATTTACCCAAGACAAGCACCGTGTGCACAAGTTACTCTTTGGTTGGCTGCAGTAAATCAAGGCGTAATTTAACCGAGGTACAAGAAGCTTTGAATGTATTTGATGACAATATTGACCATAACTGATAATGATAATAGAACTCTGATGGGCAATCTGTTCAGGAAGAAAAGGAAGCGCGGAGAATACGCCGGGTATTGGCAAACAGAGAGTCAGCCAGGCAGACAATTCGCCGTAGGCAGGTACTAGAAAGGGGGGAAATTACTGAAATGCTCACAATGATCTGGAAAACAGAAAATATCATGCTTTGTATAATTTAAATTTTCCATATTTGATATTATAATAACTGTTGTGCCCCTAACTGCTCAATTGGTTTGTTTGTCCAGCAACCTACATCTGTCTGAGCTCCCTTTTCTTTTCCTGTTTGCTTGTAGCAACTGATTGAATTCTAACACACATATGATTCTGAATTTTTATGAGAAGAATAAAACCTCGTGTAATTTCAAACTGTTTTAATTGTTCAGGCAAATTGTTTTTTCCGCCCAAAGTATTTAGCAGGCATTTTTATGAATATTTTTCCAGGCACTTTGTGAGGAGTTAACCCGAAAGGCTGCCAATTTAGCGCTGGAGAATGAAAACCTGAAAAGGGTATAGGACTTTCATTTATCTGTCATCTTATTAAACAGCCAATTATGTCTTCCTGTCAATCTGCCATCTTGATCTTTCTCATGATTGGATGAGGCGGCTATCTTTGATATTTTTGTTTTTATTAGATCTGAATGTAGTTTCCACTTTGATATTTATTTAACCACCAAGCCTTTCACGTTTGGCATCATTTCTGGCAAAAAGGAGAAGGAGTTGGCTTTGAAAGAGTATCAATCTTTGGAGAACAAAAATAAGCATTTGAAGGCACAAGTAAGAAATTTTTACTTAGCTACTTACCTGTATACTCAATCAATAGCTCTTTTGTTCATAGAATGAAAAAGATAAAAATTAGATAACGATATTTTCTTTCACGTGCAGATGGCCAAGTCTGCAAGTACCATAGCGGAGAAAACTCCAGTTGAGCATGATTTGCCTGTATCCGAGACAATGTCCTTATCCACAAGTAATGGTCCATTGTTCCTTTGTAGCCATTTACCAGTAACACAGTTATTTTGGCCTTCTGTCATCCAATCTTCCAATCCTGTTCACTTTCAACATACGCCTCATAGTTCCACTCCCATACCATCAAATATTTCTTTACCGTTTTTTTCTGAGACTGACCTATGCAACAAACAAGCTAACCTTGTACAGGACAATGAAATACAAAATCCATTATACATGTTTCCATGTCCTTGGTTATTCCCAGCTCCGGAGTCTGGACATGGACAAGCGCCACCCTCTCTTGGCCTTAAAGATAGACAAGATGGGTATCCTGTAAGTAGACCATGTAGTATTAGTTCATCTCCAAATACAATGGCAAATAAGGACAATGAGGCGACTTTACCTTTCGAAATCAAAACAGAAGCTTCCGGCTTGACAGAAGCCAGACTTATTGATGACCCAAACCACACCACTCCTAAGTTTTCCATCGATGGAGATGAGCAGCGAAGAGGATGTCAGATTATGGAAAGATATCATGGACATTCACTTGGTTCTGTTCGTCACCCTTCTGCTGTCAAGGAAGAACATGGCCTTCAGTTACATCCTGCTCCCGATACTGAGGTATCTTCAACAGCTTCTCATACTGCAAATTCTTTGCTGGAAAAGAAACCAGAACGAGTCATATACTCAGGTAAAAATCTAGGTGATGCAATTGCTGCAGCTGAGGCAAGGAAGCGGAGGAAGGAGCTTACAAAGCTAAAAAGCATCCACAGTCGCCAGTGTCGGTTGCAATGTTGACTTAAGTCAACATAATTAAAAGATTTAAGGGGAATATCCGTTACCAGCGCTTTTGCAGTCTTTTTTCACTTGATAAAAATAAGTCATTGGAAATTGAGCAGGACGCCTGACCACGAACGGCGGAGGCCAATGAAGGAAGAGAGGCAAAGTTCAAAACGCTCTCTGACAGCTTTGAAGGTTTGAGATTATCTCCTTCCATTTTGTTTTCCTTTTTCTTTATTGTAGGTGGGTTGCCAGAAAATTTCGGTGGCGGTTTTTTTTTTTTTTTAACTTTAGGTAGTTATTTTGATGATGATTTGAGAATAATTCAGGGTTTTCAACAAGCAAACCAAAACATGCAGGAGGATGGACAGGATACGATTTTTTTATCCCGTCATTGATATTTCTTTCAGCGGCAGACACATTCTTAGGCACGTTGAGCTCGAAATACACTAATACAGTTAGCCAAGTCTACTAATGTATATGCAAATTATTTGTTCTACAAGATAGTACATGTGAATATTCTATAATACTTCGAACTATGAAGCATAGATATCTACGTGGTTGTGGCTGTTTGATTCTATTTTGGCACCATGCTGATTATTTGATGTGCTCTAAAGGATATTAGTTCCCCCGGTTTCTTTTTTTTTGGGGCTAGGTAGGTACATGTATCCTTTTATTGGAGGGAATTTTGTTCGAAGTACTATTGGATACTAAATATGGATATCTCTTTCAGTGGGGGTATTAGTTCCCTTGTTACAACCTTTTTTTAAAAAAATGACTTTAAATTGCGAGAGCCTTACTCAGCAAGAATTATGAACTGCTTTGGTCTTATTTATAAAGCATTTAAAGCATGTTTCACACAGATTAAAAAAAAAAAAGCTTAAATTTCATTAACTTTACCATAAAATGTAACAACATTCCAATTTTATCTCTATTTAATATAAAATATATTTCATGAGAACAAAATCAATATAATAATAAATGAAGGGTAAAATTAGAGGTATTTAAAACCAGGACGAGACTAGGACCTCCCAATCCCTATTTTAGGTCCTGGTTTTTTGCCGGAATGCAAATTGCATCCCGTTTTTTGTCCCAGTAATCTTGAGATGGGGAAATCCCAGTATTTTTGGAAAAAAAAAAATAATTTTAAAATATATTATTATATTAATTAAATTTTTCATAATCTAATATTTAAAGTGATCATTTAACATCTAACAAGGCAATAATAATCAACCAAATTGATCTAGAATTGAAGAATAATATTTTATTATTATTATTATTATTATGATCACCATCATCATCTTCGTTATTATCTTTATACATTACATAGTTAGAATTAATATCACAATATATACAGTTTAACTCCAACTAAAGATGTGATACACATCTTATCAAATGATAGCTTAATTTATAGGGTAAAAAGTACAAAAATAAAAAGATAACTTGATTTATAAAGCAAAAATAAAAAAAAGGGACCGGGATCTCAAGGGTGATCCCAATTCCCGTCTAGGGGGAAATTCCCTTGATCAAAATGTTCAAGATCAAGCTGGGACAGCCGAAACCGGGATACTTTAAACACCCCCAGATAAAATTACACATTTGTATGAAAAATTTATCACTCTACCCTATAAATAGACCAAAAAGTTTCTTTTATCTCTCTATCTTATAAATAAAATCAAAGGAGTATATATATTTAGGCATTAGGCATCCAAATCATAGGCCCCAGCACCCCACAAAAAAAATCCCCCCAACTAGGTTCATGTTTGACTTAACTTTTACGAATAATTTTTATGATTTATGAAGCAAGTATTTGAATAATTTTGTCTCGGTTTACGGAAAATTATTTCTAAAACTACGGTTTTATGGTTTGTCAATAATGTACATGCCTAAGTTTGAACGTCAATGTTAGCCGAATGAAAATGGAAAACAAATTTATTTAGAAAGCTAGATTTTGAAGTTACGAAGTGGTGGTGCTAGAAGCTGAAGGTGTAGCGGGTGGAGGAAGCGGCCTATACACAATAATAGGACTTCAGAAATTGTGTACAGAGACATTCCATTCAAGCAATTCAGACAATATCTGCATCTCCTTTTGCATTGGAGGCCCCTTCAGCACAACCCTGAACGTCTTCGTTTGCTGCAACTGAGTAAAATGCAACGTATCAGGTATTACTCACACGGACAGGCCCCTAGGCGTTGTGACTATAGCCTTGTACGTCGAAGTCCCATTTCCCACATTAGTCATCATCCGATGAAACATCACCGAAATGCTAGAATTATGAGTCCTGAGGTTGACATGCATGTTGGGGTAATTGATTCCATCTGTGCCTTGTGCTGGCTCAATGGTGGAGCAATTCACCTTGTTATTGCCAACGAGCAGACAAGTGGCGGTGTCGTTGTAACCATACTTGCATATCAAAGCAACATAAGAGTCTATTGTAACGTTGTACACTAGTCCTAGATCCCTTGCTGCTGTCGGATTAATCTATCCTGACCTTAATCCTAGCTTCGTCATGTTGTCTCCACCCATTTTTAAGGGAGTTCCTGAATCGCATAGATGAATATTTCAGGTTAGAGAGTGAAGAAATTGATTACTCTGATAATAGTCGCTTGGAAACAAGAGGGATTATATTCTCACTGGTGGTCATGAGGGCAGATTTGATAGCAGCAGGAGTCCAGTCTGGGTGGAAGGACTTGATATAAAGCAACAGCTGCTGAGGCATGTGGCCACGCCATGGATGTTGTAACCCCCTTCACGATTAAGGCCGAGATTAGTTCGTAAAAACGTAATTAATGTGGAATTAGAGACCGTAATAGATTTTGGGACTTAAACAAAGTCAATCTTCCCAAAATCATGGCTTACAAAAACTTTTACAAAATTTGTTCATGACGGTCTCATATTCACATTTCAATACTAAATGGCCTGTACAAGTTGATTTCATTCACCAATATCAAAGTATAAAGCAAATTCCCGACACACTCGGGTTCCATTCATTAATAAGGGTTTTACAAAGACACAAAGCCCACAATTCATTACCCTTAACTTGGGGATTACACAAAACTATACTACAATCCCATTATATACAATTGTTTCCCAAAAACATCCAAATAATATACATGATAACCAATAAAGCCAAAATATACTTCTAAACCGGAGCACTATCCGCTCTTCGTCACCCGTTTGCCTTTCGATCCTTCTGCCCTGTCTAAAACATGGTTTTTGGGAGAGTGAGATTCTAAGGAATCCCCGTAGTAACAAATCAATCATATAATGTACAATAATAATGCATGTAAGCAAATCATTAACCACAACAAGCAACTACAACGGCAATGGTTAGTATGACACATGTCATCCCTTACGATTGCTCACGCTGAATTGCTCACGTTGCATTGCATCACAGCAATCCACACAATACATTTCACCACAGCTGGGATTCATATAATGCATTCCATACACAAGCCATACAGGCAAGATACACAGCCCACGGCTGGATTCATAAACGCCGCCCCACGGGTCGGATTCACAAATATCCATGTCGATTACGACGGCAGTTCAACGGCCGACCTAGAGATGACCACCGTCAATCCCTACACGGCTCACGCCGTAATGGACCATGGCACACATTTCACAAATTCAACGACAAGTTATGCATGCCAAAACATCATACAGGATATGAGAGAAAAGTCAATACCTTGATCCTTCCGTGCGTGTCCTAGCGCCGGTCTCTCCCGAGGAAGGCAAATGTCAAATCCTATATTCATAATTAGGGACGAAGGGTTATATTCTATTCCAAGACTTAATTAACTTGAAACACTTAGTTTTGGTTATCATAATTGACTCTTAAGAGGCCCTAAATGCCTCTAATAAAAGCCCTAAAAGGTTGGGAAACAATAGGTTAGAGATCTCTTTTCGAAAACTCAAAGTGTTGGAACACAGAGGTGGGCCGCGGCCCGCCCTTCCTTGGGCTGCGGCCCAAATATGGTCAGAAGGTCATGGGCTACGGCCCGCCACTCATGGGCCGCGGCCCAAATCAGGCCAGAAAGGTTTGGGCCGCGGCCCATCAATTTCCTGACTCTGGGCTGAACTTCGAAAAACCATAACTAATTCTAGAAAAATTGAAACGGAGTGATTCCAAAGCCAAATGAAAGGTATATAAGTCCTCTTTCAAGGAAAAATACAGCCCTTCACTGGGAATCACTACACAATTACAGAATCACCAAAAACTAACCACTACTCCAAAACAGAGTTCTGTTTCAATCCTAAACTTTGGACAACCATAACTCACAGAATACTAAATGAAATAACATAAAATATATGTCCATTTTGAATATTGGGATGTGAAATTTAAGACTGGAAAGTTTCATAATTTTCCAATACCATTTGGTCATTCAAAACGCTCGCCCAAACAGACTGCGAAAAACAGAGCTCAAACAAGACAACTTTCCAACTTTTCCCAAGTGATTAAAATGAACCCAAAATCAATAACCAAGCTCATTCCCACACAAAATCACTCAAGGAATCCAATGGGAATGTCAAAATCACCAAAATCCTATTCCATTATCATGCTTTGGTTTTGGGTAACATTAAACACTAAAATCTCAAATTCTCCAAACTTAACAATTTCCAACCCAAACAATTCTATCTATCCAAAATGCATTCCAAACATACAAATTCCATACCAAACATATACCAAACTCTCAATGGCCCTCATTTTCGAAAATGGCCCCAAAATTCCAGAAAATTCAAAGTATTTCAAATGGTATGAAACTTAGATAGAGAGTTCTTGATTCACCACTTCTCCAAAGAGAGTTCTTGATTCACCACTTCTCAAATTTTTGTGTGGCCACAAACCACAACCAATGGACAAGCTACAACCATAGAAATGTAGCTCTTAACTCAAGGATCAACTTTAATGAAGAGAGTTTGAGCAATAGAAGCCATTTTCCTTACCTTTTTCAAGCTTTCTTCTCTTCCTTTTTCTGCCAAAAATGGCGCCCAGCTGAGAGAGAGAGATGAGAGTGAGAGATGGAGTAAGGAAGAAGAAGCAAATAATGGCACACCACTCCCTCCCTTGTCAGCCGAACTAGAGGGAAGAAGAGAGAGAAAATAGAATTTAAAAATCCCATTTGACTTTCTCCCATACTCACTCTTTGTCACTTGTCACACTACCATTGGCTCTCACCAAATAAGTCACCAATTAGCTACTTTAATCTCTCTATTAGCCATTTAAATCACACATCTCATTTTCTCTTAGTTAGTAATTAATTTCTCCATTAATTACCACTTATGGCCAATATTTCCATTATTCCAATTTTTCAGTAATTATGACATATTAATTTAATATTGCCATAAAACACATAATAATCCCAATTAAATTTATAATTATCCATAATAATCATGATTAACCCATAATCAAAAATTGGGATATTACAGATGTTCCAGACATAATATTGAAGAAGGTGTGCCTCTTGTCTTGAGGGTACCCTGTTACGGTTGTCAGTTTGGTATAAGAAGCCAGTATGTCCACTCCTCGAGCAGCTAAGTCAGGCTGTCCATAGAACATAGAAAATTAAACAAGTCATACCAGAGTGAAAAAGGAAAGATATATAGAGATAGAGGGGGTATCACCTTAAGGATGTTAATGAGGTTGAAGAGAATCGTAAGATTGAATTGATTGTTCTGATATATTTCATAGGTAGATTACATCTATATATACAAAATTAGGCATACATTTGGTCCTGACATGTTATTGTACACTAGAAGAAAATTAAGACTAATTTTTCCTAATCATCGCCTACAATGTTGGATCTTGAAATTGCTCCCTCATTTTCTGACTTTTCTCCTTCAGTTTCTCCTTCAATTTCGGTATTCTACACTTCCCCTAAAGTTGGATTATAGATATCAATCAAGTTCAACTTGCCAGTCAGATACTCAAATCTGTCCTTGAGCAGTCTTTTAGTAAGAATGTCTGCAGTCTATTCTTTGGATGGTATAAACCTTAGATCGACAATACCTTCATCAACTTTTTCCCTTATAAAATGTCTGTCTATCTCGACATGTTTAATTCTATCATGCTGAATTAGATTATGAGCAATATGAATTGCAACCATGTTATCACAATAGACTTTGATTGGTAGATTTATAAATTTTCTCAAGTCTTCAAGAACACGTTTTATCCATATACCCTCACAGATTCCCAGTGACACAGCCCTGTATTCAGCTTCAGCATTGCTTCTCATAATAACACTTTGCTTTTTGCTTCTCCATGTGACCAAGTTACCCCACACATATGTACAATATCCAGATGTGGATTTCCTGTCATCTCGATCACCTACCCAATCTGCATCTGTAAATAATTCTACAATCCGTTTGTCAGTTTTCTTAAACAGCAAGCCACGTCCTGGAGATCCCTTCAAGTAATAAAGGATCCTGTATACTTTATTCAAATGTTTCTGTTTATGATCATGAGAATGCTGGCTGACTACACTTACAGTAAAGGCAATGTTTGGTATGGTATGAGACAGATATATTAGTTTGCCTACCATCAATTGATAATTCCCTAAGTCTACTACCTTACCAAGATCTGCATCTTCATCTATTTTATCAATCCGTATAGGTGTGTCACTAGGTCTGCAACCTATCATCCATGTTTCCTTCAGAAGGTCGAGTATTTCCTTTGCGAGATATAAATTCCTTTATTGGATCGGGCAACTTTTATTCTAAGAAAGTACTTCATTTCTCCAAGATCTTTGATATGGAATTCTCGTGCTAGGGCCGTCTTGATTTGATTGATTTCTACCTCATCATCTCCTGTAAGAACTATATCATCAACATATACAGTTAGAACAGCCATCTTACCCTTATGATGTTTGACAAACAAAGTATGGTCGCTCTTCCCTTGAGTATAACCATGTCTCTTCAGAACCCGGGTGAATCTGTCAAACCAAGCACGTGGAGATTGCTTCAACCCATATAACGACCTCTTTAACTTGCAGACTTAGCCAGCCTTTTTTCCTGGGAACCCTGGAGGTAACTTCATATACACCTCTTCCTTGAGTTCTCCATTGAGGAAAGCATTTTTAACATCGAGTTGGTGTAGATTCCAATCTAAATTCAGTGCAATATATAAGAGAATTCTGATAGTATTTAACTTGGCTACTGGAGCAAATGTTTCAGTGTAATCTTCCCCATATACTTGCATGAAGGCTTTTGCAACCAATCTAGCTTTGTATTTCTCAAGAGTTCTATATGCTCTATACTTAGGAGTGAACACCCATTTGCACCCAACAGGCTTCTTCCCTCGTGGTAGATCTACAACATCACATGTCTTATTACGCTTAAGAGCTTCCATTTCCTCCAAGACAGCTTGTCTCTACTCAGGTATAGCCATAGCCTCATCAATAGTGTTTGGTATCCTGATTCTATCAAGATGAGATACAAATGCATTGTATTAGATGAAAGGGCCTTATAAGAGACAAATTTCTTAATGGGATATCTAGTAGATGATTTGGGTTGTCTAGGTTGTTTTCGCACTGCAATGGGAAGATTAAGATCAGGACCTTCTATTTCTCTTAGACTTGCCTCTGGTATCGACTCCTGGTGAGTGCTAATAGCTTGTGGCTCATTACCTCTTTTGTGTCGTCGTATGTAGGTATTACCCCACATATTTGTTTCTTCTCCTGGATTTGGCACATTATTAGAGTTGTCAAGGTTATTAGGATTATCAGGGACATCAGGAGTATTTTGGGTATCAGGAGTAGGTTCTGTGTAGGTAGGTATATAAATTGTGACTGTCTGGTCACCCGTTGGTGTCTCTTTTCTCTGAAATTCACCATCTTTCTCCCCCTAAATTGCAGACAAGGCATAATAAAGAGAAGTTTCATGGAAGGTGACATTACATATAACAAACAAACGTTTGGAGACCGGATCATAACACTTGTATCCTTTTTAGGAATGAGAGTAGCCAAGGAAGATACAATGAAGGGCTTTAGGATCCAGTTTGTTGGTGTTATAGATATGAACATATGATGTGCAGCCAAACACCCGGAGTGGCAGGGTATTTTCAAGGTATGGGATGTTGTAGATCTACCACGAGGGAAGAAGCCTATTAGGTGCAAATGGGTGTTCACTCCTAAGTATAGAGCAGATGGAACTCTTGGGGAATACAAAGCTAGTATTTGTAGAGGAGTTGAAGTGGTGTTTTGTTAAACGATGGTCGGCTTGGCATTCAGTTAATGAGGAATGTGGCAGTAAGGATAGCATCATCCCAATGATATTTCGAAACGTTACTACTAAACATGATAGCTCTAGCAGTTTCAAGAATATGACAATTCTTTCGTTCCGCAATACCATTTTGTTGGGGCAAATTAGGACAAGTGCTTTTGTGAACAATGCCATTTTTGGTTAGAAAGGTGGATAGGGCATGATTGAGATATTCAGTCCCATTATCAGTGTGTAGGATTTGGATTTGGGTTTGGAACTAAGTTTGGATCATTTTGTAGAAGTTAAGGAAAGTTTGATATACTTCTGTTTTATCTTTTAATAAGTAGACTCAGCTCACACGTGTATGGTCATCGATGAATGTGATAAACCATTTTGATTTTGATCGGTTTGGTGTGCGTGATGGTCCCCATAAGTCACTATGAATTGTGAAAAAAGGTTGTGATGCTTGCTTGGTATGAGATTTTTGGAAATGAAGTACGATGATGTTTAGGCTTTTCACATGAATCACAATGGAAATCAGAGGCAATTTTATTTGAAACAAGAGATGGAAACATTTGAGACATATAATGGAAATTTGGATGACCTAAACATTTGTGCTACAACTCCAAATTACTAGTTTTAGGAAGAGACACTTTATTGCAAGATGTAATTAAACGACTATTACTTTCATCAAGGTAATAGAGACCATCAAGCTCTTTCGCACTCCCAATCGTCGTTCCCATCAACAGATCCTGAAAAACACAGTAGGAAGCAAAGAAGTTAACTTGGCATCGTTCATCATTAGCAACTTACTCACAGATAGTAAATTACACTTCAACTTTGGAACATGTAATACAGAATGAAGTGTAAGTGTAGCAGAGATTTTGATAGAACCAATTCCAGTGACAACAGACTCAGAGTCATCAGCAATTCGCACAGATACTCCCTTGGTGATAGGAGTAGAAGATGAGAAGAGAGTCTTATTGTCAGTCATATGATCTGAAGCACCTGAGTCAACAATCCAACAAGGTCCTGTACATTGTTTTTTATCATTGACAAGGCTTGAAAGAAATTACCTCTCCTGACTATTGAGGCAGTAGGCTTCATCGTAATCTGTAGTGTTGCTAGCATTTCCATGATTTTGTTTAGCTGGCCATTTTGGGAAGATTCCTTAGATGCTTTAGCTACATAACCTCTTCCTTTTCCTTTCTTCGGCTTTCAGTCAGTAGGTTTACCGTGGAGGTTCCAACAAGTGTCTTTTATGTGCCCTTATTTCTTACAATGATCACAGAACGGTCGGCCTTTAGAAACTTTTGGTTCAATGGATTGAACAGTAAGGGCTGAGGCTTCAAGAGTAGCAGCGGAATTAATCGGATTCTGAAGCATTGTTTTGCGCCTATCCTCTTCACTGCGCAACAAAGTGTAAACTTCACGCACAGACGGCAAGGGTTCTTGGCTAAGAATTCGAGCCCGAACATCATCATAAACCACATCAAGACCAGCTAGCAACTCATATACCCTCTCCTTTTCTTTTGCTTTACGATCTTCTTTTGCAGCAGCCCCGCAATTATGAGTTTTATTTTGTAAGGCATCAAACTCTTGCCAGAGTGCTGATTTTTCAAGATAATAATCATTAAGGGTGTGATTCTATTTTAGCTGCCACAATTTTTTCTTGACATCAAATATGCGGGATCTATTTCCCACAGGACTGTATGTCTCACGCAGAGCTTCCCAAATTTCTCTAATTGAAGGAAGGTACATAAAACTCTTCTTAATTAAGGATGACTTGCATTGATTAACCAAGAGGATACCAATGCATTTTCGAACTTCCATTTTCGAAATTCCTTGGTTTATGAGGTTGGAGGCCTTTGTGCTTCACCAGTTATGTATTCAAGTTTGTCCCTTCCATCGAGAGCGAGAATCATGGATTGAGACCATTCTCGATAATTGTCGCTGGTAAGTTTCTCTGAAACAATAAGGACAGTGGAGATGTCATTGGAGCCAGATCGAGGCACAAAGGAAGAGGCATATGAAACTGTAGACATAATGACAGGAAAAAATGACAGAGTGGTTTTTCAAATTTCAGAAATATCAATTTGGTCCTTCAAATTTGCAAAATGACAATTTAGTCCTTCAAATTTGCAAAATGACAGTTTGGTACTTTGAATTGTAGAATGACAGTTTGGTTTTCAGCTCAATTAAATAATTGGGCAGCAGATATCCTGTTCGACAAAAATGGCGTCCCTCAAGTTGCAGAAACAGCTCATTGGCTCACGTCGGTATCACGGCGATGGTGGTGTCACGGCGTCGGATCTGGTCTCACCAGTGACGATACATCCACAAACTCGGACAAGCGAATGACACACCCACGATCTTATACTGAGCTTCGAGTTATTAGATTGGGCTGAGGCTGAGGCTGGGGAACGAGTCAGTTCGGCAACGGTGGTGGAGAATCTGGTGTCGATTCGTTCTTGGAGCACGACTGTTCTGGTTTTTGGCGTGTTCTGTAGATTCCAATGAATTGCTCTACAGATTCCGGAGCAAAAAACAAGTTTCCGGTGAGCAACAACGGTGACCTTCTTGACAAACCCGAGCTGAAGAGCGCCGTGAAGGGAGAGGACACCAGAGCTTAGAACTGTGGCACTCTGCGACAAATGACAGTGTCATTGGGTAGAGACGGAGGTTCTGGTTTGGACAGGGACTATGACGCTAGGACGAGCGTCGACAATGTCAGAGATAAAAGCACCGATTCTGGTTCTGATATTAACGAAGCAGAATGGTGAGTGTATTTGATTCAATCTCAATTATTCTCTTTTGTAAAGCTCTGATACCATGAAGAGAATCGTACTATTGAATTGATTGTTCTGATATATTTCATCGGTAGATTACATCTATATATACAGAATCAGGTGTACATTTGGTCTTGACATGTTACTGTACACTTGACGAAAATTAAAACTAATTTTTCCTAATCATCGCCTACAATGTTGGATCTTGAAATTACTCCCTCATTTTCTGACTTTTCTCCTTTAGTTTCTCCTTCAATTTCAGAATTCTACAGAGGTAATTAGTAGGACCTTTGGATGAGAGGGAAGCAAGAAATGGAGCTGGGACTCTTTTACTTCTTGTCTTGTATATAATAGCTCGAGGATTCCTGAATTATGTGAATCTTATTTAGATTTGAAGTTCCAATGTAATCAAGTTAGCTAATGGCCTAATTAACAAGCGCAGGTGAAAGAAATGTACTTGGTGGAATTGATGTAACGCTCAATGGTTTTGCCGGCACTGGCTTGCACGTAGGTGGCTGGGAGAAGGGTGGGGAAGGAGTATACTTTTGAGTCGGGTAGGTCCATAATGGTCCCTGCGCCTCCTAAATTTAAGATGAGTTCGTCCTGGCTGCCCCAAGTAAGGCAGTGCACAATCTTCCCCTTCACCTTTTCCTCGCTTAGAGTCCCATAATCACAAATACTGCATCATCATCATCATCATCACATATCAAAATTCTCTTTTGAAGGAAGCAAACTGCTTCAAAACAAAGCATGTCTGGCCATGGGTTTTAGTTAACAACACAGTACGTACCTAGAATTTCCAAAGCTATAGTCTTCGCTAGTGTTGCTAGCAAGGGCTCCATTAGTCAAAGGATACATCTTCTTCCCAGTTGAAAATGTATTAATGGCCATACCCTACAAACCTAATACAACAACTAATCCATCAGTTTTTAGCAAGAAATTTAAGAATCGAGATCCTTGTCAATGAGTTTTTATTATACATATACACAATAATACTTACTGAAACTTTCTTGCCATTGCCGAGGGCGACATCTGTAGTGAACTGCCTATCAATAGAAGAAGCAGCCACCGTGAGAATCCATGGGGCAACGTTCTCAGCGGTCATGGGGCTAGGACCGCTATTCTAGGCGGAGCAAGAAGTGAGAATCCCTTTTTTCATTGCGTGAAATGCTCCGATGGCTATTGGGTCCTCGAAGAAGCTCACGAATGCACCACCTAATGATATCGATATGATGTTGACTCCATCAGCGATGGCGTCATCGAAGGCAGCCATGATGTCAATGTCCATGTCTCTGCATGATATGGATCGGACCAGCAAACTTTGTACACCGCAATGCGGGCAGATGGCACACCGCCACGTGCCGTGCCTTTCCCTATGTCATAGAGACTAGCCCCGACCACCGCCCCGCCCGCTAATGTAGATGCCGTGTGGCTGCCGTGACCGTTGCTATCCACTGGACTAATATTCGCATCATGGCTATTATCCTCCAGATGGTACCATCTTGCTCCAATCACCTTGCTGCCAATCATTCAATACAGAAGTGTTGTTTGAAGTGAAGTGTAATATATAAAAGCAACATTTAATTTGTTTGGGGAGAAGCAATACTTGTTGCAGCCTGCTGTGAAGTTAACTCCCTTGACACATTTACCCTTCCAGCTGCTAGGAGGGGGCCCGTAACCTTCGTCGTTGAAACTTGGGCTATCTATATAAATACCTGTTGACACGTTCTTAATGTATTATCGTCTTTATCCAAACTGAATTAACTGTTTCCACAACCCCACTACAAACACTTACCTGAATCCAACATGCCCACAATGATGTTGGGGCGTCTCTCTACTCGGAGGGGCATTCCCAAAAAATCCCACGACCTTGTTGTGTGTAGTTTTCGCACTTTGTTTGGAAAAACAGACACTACACGCTCCTCCTCTGCATTAATAACTCCACAAATAATGCACAATATATACATACTTTCAGAGATACAATAAATTAATTTGAGTGCCAGAAATCTCACTTCCTAGCTAGTGAAATGGAGGGATACCTTTGAGTTTCTCTGCTTCGTGTGGCAATAGACGTGCAACGAATCCGTTGAAGCTCCTACTGTAGCTGTGTATTTTGGAAGCTCTGGCTAGCTGATGGCTGTAGAGTGTTAAGGACAACATAAATAGACAATTTATAATCAATATATGCTTTTAATCTCTACTTGAGAACTGAGATTAATTATTACTCTCCAATTGCAGTCTCCAGCAAGTTGTGATGTTGGGATTCTAAGTCGTCGTAGGTTATAGTAGCCTCCTCTGGCAGGTGTCCCGTGTACAACAATGTATGGCTGTTTTGTTTATCACAAGTATCAAGTCATGTTATACTATTCTATATTTTTAAATGCTTTGATCCAAGAGAAATACGATTAAGAAGTAATTTTCTTCGTCGCAGAGGGCAGTGATCATTCAGGTTGTTGGGCTTACCTTTCTTTCATCTTGGCTTGATCCTTGGATCAGTGCGAGCAGGAAACAGAGAGAGAACAAGAGCGGTCGCAGATTACTACTTAGCTTCATTTTATGTACATAACAGAATCTATTGTGAAATAACACTTATAGGTGTTTGGTTCTTTAAGCTGGTGGAAATGGGAGAGCTTGCTGATGGAAATTTATAACAGAATCTATTGTGAATTGTGAATTTAATGCAAACATTTTACAACCAACCGCAGGTTATGCAGTGAAGTGTAAAACAGAAGAGCCAATTAAAACGATATAATCGGTTTGAGATTCGGAGAAATGATCGTTATAAGATTTTCTTAATTTTAAATTTTATATATATTAAAATAAAAATTTATTTAAAATATTAAAATTAAATTAAATATGGACGGTAGAAAATAAATCCGCTCAAAATGGGGTGCCGTTTGAGTTTAAGCAAGAAAAGGAAATTTAATTCTTTCTTTCTTTTCGTCGAAGGTTAAGTGCCTCCATCATTTAAGCCTTGAATTTTATGGATACACAGATAGATCTCAAAAAATGTATAACTATTTAGTTAAATTGCAAATTATAGGAGAGTAAATAATTAAAAGGGAAGATCTTATTAAAAGATGGTTGAATTTAATCAAATTCTAATTTGAATCATCAGTGAACTTAACAAATTATAAATTAGAGTACATAACATAATTAAGGATTTAAAAATTAGGTCAAATTACATCCATGCCTTTAGTTATATTAACCCAAGTATTTTAATTGATTATGATACCATCCTTTGCTGCCACTAGCATCTCCAAAAAATGACAAAACCAAACTTCGTAAAATTTGATAATACATGCAATACACAAAGGATTTGCCTTGCTAATTAAGCCATCCAACCTCCTAAATCTGGAAGAAATATGCCTTTATCGCTATTCTTAACTACCCTTTCAAAGACAGTGTGTGCCCAGTTTTTGAAAGCAAACAAATCTGCTGTAAAAGTATGGTGGTAAACAAAGCCTTAAGAGAAATTTGCAATGTCAAAATACAAATATAGATGATCATTCCTCTAGCACAAGGGAAGAAGAAAAACATATTATATAAGCATCAAGATCACCAAATGTAAATATACTTGATGTTAAAACCAAAATTAATTCACAAATGGCATGAATTTAGGAACTGTTTTATCATACAATCAAACTTCCATTAAAACCCTAACCATATAGTATGATTAGAAGACTTAGATAAAAAACTAAATAGATCAAAATCATGAAATAAAGTTAAACTAATAAAACTTGCAGTCAATTCACGCACTTCCTCCTCCAAAGCATTGCATCCTTTTGGTAGGGTAGTAAATAGCCTAGTCAGCACATTCCAAGAAAGCAAACCCAGTGAAAATTCATGTCTGATTTTGTTGGTGTAAATAGGGTTCATCGCACGTATGACAACAATTCAGAAATGGGGGGTTTCTCACAAAGACACACTGGTACACACTCCTCACAGCAAAGATTGCAATTTCTCCCGGCAATAGTGATTCATTCTCAATGCGACAATGCTACACCAGTGACACACACATTAAAATGAGTTAGACGCTTTGAACGAGCATGTCTATCTTCTCTTTTCTTCTCATTTGGATATGGATATTCAGGAATTTCATCAAATTTTAAAATATCTAATTGTGTCACATAACCTAATCTATAATTTGTTAAGTTCAATGACCTAAATTAGAATTTGATTAATTCAATCATTTTTTAATAAGGATTTTCCCTAATTAAAATGTGCATCTTTCTAAACAAAAAGAGAGAGTACGTTTTCTATAAAAACGAAGGTGTTTTGCAAGTAAGCAAACACCTAGAATTAAAATTAAACCAATTCTATATGGTATCATAGTCATTCCATGTATGGTAATAATAGAAATCTTTTTTGTGAAATAACACTGATAGGTGTTTGGTTATTTAAGCCAATGGAAACGGGGAGCTTGCTGATGTAAATCTATAGAATAATTTAGTGTAGATATTTCATAACGGCACTAAGTAAGTAATTATAAAGGTTATCTTAATTTTACATTTTGCATTTACCAAAAGAAAGGCTATTAAAATTATTAAAATAAAACTAAATTAAATTTGAACGGTTCAAAATTAATCTAGACGTTAGAGGGCAAAATGTGCTGCGGACTAAAAGAAACCTTTTCATTTAGACTATAAGGAGAGTTTGAGATAGCTTATTTTTGGATAATAAATGCTTATTACGCAAGTCGAAATAAATATCCTCTCACATACTTATCTCGTATACCGTAAATTACGATTTATAAGCATTTATAAGTCAAAAATAAGATATCCCAAATGAGCATTGTGTCTAGGAGAAAAGCAGCGTTTTACCCCTCTCTCTTCCAGGTTCAAATTTCCCCACTATCGCATATAGAATAACTGACTTTTTAATTGAGGTTAATCCAAAAATAAAAAAAAATTTTGTTTTAAAAAAATGAACATTCTGCTTAATCAATATCCGATTCGGAAGGCAGGAATCTTATCAATAACTAAAATATTTAATTGTAACAAAAAAGAAATATTTATTCATGTTCTCATTTTGTGGAGAGAGTTGAACTTTGGTTATCACTTATTCACTTACATTTCAATATTTCATCCGCTTTTGTGGTTAAGACCTAGTTAATTTTTTTTGGAAAGATTAAGGAAGCTTAATAAGTTACTTAATCATGTCATATATTATCTATAATTATATTTTTTTTGCCAATGTGTATAATTATATTATATATTAATTTATAAGTTAGACAAAAAAAACTTTAAAAAATGATTAATATATATATTTTTAAAAAAATTAATTTATTTTCTTAATATTTTAAAAAAAATCAATTAAATCTTATATTTAAGATAAGAGATAGTACATGCGAATATTCTATTATACTTGGAACTTCAAAGCCTATACATCTGCGTGGCTGTGGCTGTTTGATTCTATTTGGGCACGATGCTTGATTATTTGATGTGCTCTGAAGGAAATTAGTTTCCCTGGTTACATCCCTGACTTGGAATTACAAGTGGCCCACTCAAATGTTCCAATTACTTTGATCGTTTCATTTTCATTTTTGGATCAACCCCGAGTCCCCTACACGCCCAAAAATAAATAAATAAATAAATAAATAAAAGCTAAGGCGAAGTTCCAACATCAATGTAGCCCAATGAAATTGGAAAACGAATTTATTTAAAAGCTAGATTTTGAAGCTACGAAGTGGTGTGCTAGAAGCTTAAAAAAACCATATAACGGGAAGAGGAAACGGAGTATTTACAATAATAGGACTTCTAACATTGTGTACAGAGTCATTCCACTCAAGCAGTGCAGACAACATGTGCGTCCCATTTTTCAGTGGAGGCCCCTTCAGCACAACCCTGAACGTCTTGGTTTGGTTCAACTCGGTAAAATGCAACGTATCAGGTATTACTCGCACGGACAGGCCCCTAGGTGCTGTGACTTTAGCCTTGTACGTCGAAGTCCCATTTCCCACATTAATCACCGTCCGATGAAACCATGCTGCAATGCTAGAAGTATTAGTCCTGAGGTTGACGTGCATGCTGGGGTAATTGATTCCATCTGTGCCTTGCGCTGGCTCAACGGTGTTGCAGTTCACCTTTTTGTTGCCAACTATCAGACCAATGACGCTGTTGTTGTAACCATACTTGCATAGCAAAGCAACATAAGAGTCCATTGTAGTGTCGTACACCAGTCCAGGATCAGTTGCTGCTGTTGGATTAATCTGTCCTGATCCTGATCCCAGCTCCGTCAGGTTGTCTCCACCAATTTTTAAGGGAGTGGCTGAATCAATCGCAGAGATGACAATTCCATGTTAGAGAGTGAAGAAATTGATTACTCTGATAATATATAATCGCTTGGAAACAAGAGGGTTTATATTCTCACCGGTGGTCATGAGAGCAGATCTGATAGCGGCAGGAGACCAGTCTGGGTGGAAGGACTTGACGTAAGCAGCAGCTGCAGAGGCATGTGGGCAAGCCATGGATGTTCCAGATATTATATTGAAGTTGTAATACCTCGCGTCATCCGGGTACGGGTACCCTGTTACGGTTGTCAGTTTGGAATAAGAAGCCAGTATGTCCACTCCAGGAGCCGCTAAGTCAGGCTGCCCACAGATCGTAGAAACTTAAACTCGTCAAACCAGGGAAAAAAAGAAACATACACACATATATACAGAGAAAGAGGGATGACCTTGAGGACGTTGAGGCTGAAATAAGCAGGACCCTTGGATGAGAAGGAAGCAAGAACCGGAGCTGGGACAGTTTTAGTTCTCGTCTTGTGTATAATAGCTCGAGGATTCCTGAATTATGTGAATCTTAGTCAGACTTGAAGTTGTAATTAATATAATCAAGTTAGGTAACGGCGTAATTAAGAAGTTGTTGCTGTTGAAAGAAATGTAGGTACGTACTTGGTGGACTTGATGTAACGCTCAATGGTTTTGCCGGCACTAACTTGCACGTAGGTGGCTGGAAGAAGGGTGGTGTAGGCGACGTCTGTTATGTAGGTCACGTCCATAATGGTCCCTACGCCTCCTAACATTTTGACAGTGTATTCCTGGCTTGATCCCTCAAGGCAGAACACAATCTTCCCCTTCACCTTTTCCTCCGCCATAGTCCCATACTCACAAGCACTGCATCATCATCATCATCACCACACCACACATCATTATTAATTTGGTTAACATACAAGACTGTCGTACGTACCTGGCATTTCCATAGCCACCGCTATTGTTGGCAACAAGGGCTCCAGTAGTCAAAGGGTACATCTTATTCCCAGATGAAAAGGTATTAATGGAAATTCCCTACCAACCCAATACAACAGCCAATTGATTAGTTTAAGAAGCGAGATCCTTGTACATGGGTTTTTATTATATATATAATGCTTACTGAAACTTTCTGGCCATTGCCAAGGGCAACCTCTGTAGTGAACTGCCTATCAATAGAAGAAGCTGCCACCGTGAGGATCCATGGGGCAACGTTCTCAACAGTCATGGGGCTAGGACCGGTATTCCCGGCGGAACAAGAAGTGAGAATCCCATTTTTCAATGCATGAAATGCTCCGATGGCTATTGGGTCCTCGAAGAGCTTCGTGCTTACGCCACCTACAGACAACGATATGATGTCGACTCCATCAGCGATGGCGTCATCGAAGGCAGCCAAGATGTCCATGGCGTGGCATCCCAGGCTCCAGCAAATTTTGTACGCCGCAATGCGAGCAGATGGCACGCCTCCACGTGCCGTGCCTTTCCCTATGTCATAGAAACTAGCTCCGGCCACCGCCACGCCCGCCACTGTAGATGCCGTGTGGGTGCCGTGACCTTCATCGTCCACTGGACTAAGATTCCCATCATACGGACCTTCATCCAGATTGTAGTATCTTGCTCCAATCACCTTGCTGCCCATCATTAAATACAAAATCAGTGTTGTATGAAATCTAATATATAAAAGCAATAGTTAATTTGTTTGGGAGAAGCAATACTTGTTGCAGCCGCGTGTGAAGTTACGTCCCTTAACACATTTGCCCTTCCAGCTGCTAGGAGGAGGCCCGTACCCTTCATCGTTGAAGCTGGGGCTATCAATATAAATGCCTGTAGACACGTTCTAAATTTTTAATCATCTTTATATTTTCAAATTAACTGAACTAACCGTTTACACAACTGCACTACAAACACTCACCTGTATCCAGTACTCCCACAACAATGTCGCTCTCCTTGTTGCGGCGTCTCTCTACTTGGAGGGGCATTCCCACAAAATCCCATGACCTTGTTGTGTGTAGTTTTCGCACTGTGTTTGGAAACACAGACACTACACCCTCCTTCTCTGCATTTATAACACCACAAATGCACAATATATACATACTTTCAGAGATACATTAGATTAATTTGAGTGCAATCTCACTTCCTAGCTGGTGAAATGGAAGAATATAATACCTTTGAGTTTCTCTGCTTCGTGTGGCAATAGACGTGCTACGAATCCGTTGAAGCTCCTACTGTAGCTGTGTATTTTGGACTCTCTGGCCAGCGGATGTCTGCAGAATGTTCAGGACAACATAAATAGACATTTGTAATCAACATCTGCTTTTAGTTTCTACTTGAGAGCTGAGATTATTACTCTCCAATTGCAGCCTCCAGCAAGTTATGATGTTGGGATTCTAAGTCCTCAGAGGTTATAGCAGCCTCCTCTGGCAGGTGTCCCATGTACACAATGTACGGCTGTTTTGTTTATCACAAATGTCATGTTAAGTTACATGTTTACATATGCATCGCTAAGAAAAATAAGAGTAAGAAGTAACTTTCTTCGCCGCCGAGGGCAGTAGTGACCATTCAATACTTAATTTACGTTGTTGGGCTTACCTTTCTTTCATCTTGACTTGATCCTAGGATCAATGTGAGCAGAAAACACAGCGAGAGCAAGAGTGGTCGCAGATTATGTAACCTCATTCTATGGAAATAACAGAATCTATTGTGAAATAACACTGATAGGTGTTTGTTGTTTTAAGCTATTAGAAAAGGGAGAGCTTGCTGGTGTAATTTTATAGATGAGTTTGATGTAGATATTTTACAACGCTAATGACCGCAGATTATGCGGTGAGGAGTAAAACAGAAGAGTAGATTAACACGGCTTGAGTTTCGAGAAATGATCGTTGATTATAAGATTTTCTTAATTTTAAATTATACTCCCTCCGATGCTTTTCATAAGGCTCTTATCATTATTACGTAAAATGAACTAACAGTTAAGATTAATTAAAAATAAATGTGTCAAAAATGTCTTCTTCCAAATATATCCTTATTTATAAATGAGTATAGGAGAGAGAATGAGTAATAAGAAAGTATAAATATGAAATATGAAAGATAATGTATAATAAATAATTAAATGAAAAAGAATTAGTGGTGGGTAGGGATAATTAATATAAAAAAATGTATTTAATAAGGGTAAAAAAGAAAAAAATAATTTAAATTTTAAGACATAAAAAAAAATTTGCTTATAAAAAGAATCAACTTTAAAAGAGATAAAGTTATTTATAAAAAGAACTGGAGGGGAGAAAGTATTAGTTTGTATATATTAAAGTAAAAGGTTATTTAAAATATTAAAATTAAATTAAATCTTGACTTTTCAAAATGAATCCAGGCGGTCCAAATTTGTGATGAGCAAACTGTGTCGCGCAAAATGGGGTGCTGTTTGGGTTTAAGCGGGGCAAAGGAGATTTAAGTAATTCTTTTTTGCCAAATGTTAAATGTCCCGTTATTTAAGCGTGAATTTTAGTTACCAAACCTTACAAAAATATATTTGATAAAAAAAAAACCTTACAGAGATATACGATCCAGTCTCTAACAATTCTTACTTACTGGTTGCTACTCATTAGTCCCCAAGGTAAGCTCTGACGGGATAAATTATAAACTTTAGCAGAGTAAATAATTAAAATGTTTATCTTTCTAAACGAAAAGAAAGAATACGTTCCCTATAAAAATGAAGTTGTTTTGCATGTAAAGTTGTAAATAAACGCGTAGAATTGAAACCAGTTCTATATGGTACTAGAGTCATTCGATGCATGGGATAAAAAGGAGATGCAGTTTGGGTTTAAGTACTACGGATGGAGAAAAAGGAAATTCAATTAATTCTTTTTCTGTCAAAATTAAAGGTTAAATGCCTCCGTTATTTAAGCCTTGAATTTTAGGGATCTCCAGGTGGATCTATAAAAATGTACAACTATTTACTCGCTTAACATTACAACTATATACGATTTAATCTCTAACAATTCTTACATACTAGTTGCTACTTGATCATCAGTTCCCAGAGTATGACTGTAAACTTAGAAGGAAAATAATTAAAATTGATATCTTTCTAAAACGAAAAGAGAAAATACGTTATCTATAAAAATGAAGTTGTTTTGCAGGTAAACAAACATGTAGAGTTAAAACCAGTTCTATGCAGTATAGAGCCATTCAATAAGAGACGGGAAAAAAGGAAGAATAAAAGAGTATTGTTGACTTGAGGCCTCTGGACTTAAAAAAAAGAACAAGTCCATGCAAAAGAGAAAAAATGAGTTAATGGAAAAAAAGAAGTAAAAATAATAATTAGAATATATGTTGCAATATTTTAAAAAGAAAAAGAAGTGTTTGTTGAAAAGTCATATTCTTCTAAATTAAGGAATTTGTGTAAATGGTTGTGTACTGTATAAGGAGTTATAACACTAAAGGTTATAAAGATTATGTCTCTTTAGTTCCTTCAAACACATGAAAGGTTATGACCAAAGATTTTTAATGAAAGACTGTGTTGGTTTTTAAGAAAACCCTACGCTCTATAAAAGTGTAATTCTTCATGTAAAAGTTATTTTAAATAACCATTGGTTATTTAAGTTAGGCTAAAGTATATATTTAGTTCTTTATATTTATATTAAATTTTATTTTAGTCCTTTATGTTTATAAAGTGTACTCTTAGTCATTTAATCTTAATGCTATTAGTCTCATCTAACAAAAAATATTGACTCATTAAACTCAATGCAATTTTAATCCTAGTTGGCATATCTAATATTAGTTGGCAAATCTAATATTGTCATTGCCTCCGGTCGCCGTTGATCTCTCGGGTGCCCTGATAATCTCTAATCATCAATCTCAATCATCCCACCATAACATGGCCCCAACCTTTTGAGTGACAGAGATTGTGAGACCCAGCGACTGTTTTGATTTTTTTTTTTTCATTGCCTTAATTTGTGTTGTATAGATTCTGTCAAAACGCAACGCACAGCAATCAAAAAACACACAGCAGAAAGTGCTTTTTCTCGCATTGGTTTTCTATTATTAAAAAAAAAAAAAAGGTCTTGTAGATGGACTCATGTTAAAGCAGCACACGAAGAGAATCATTGAGGTCTAATCAAACATGTGACCAAAACTATCCCAACACTGCCTGGTTGTCTCCGTTGGGCTAAATAATATGATGGAAATTGCAAGCTCTATATGACACAAAAGTCCCAATCAATTCGAGGTCTAAAGAATGGGATAAGATCACAGGGTGATGGGGTTTCTCCAAAATTCAGTAGCACATCACAGCAATGACGAGAGAGATTGAAGTGTAGAAAAAGAGAGAAGCACGAGGAAGCTAGGTAGAAGCCCATACTTGAATACTTTGAGGATGCCGGAGATTGAGCGGCTAGGTTTTCGCCTCTATTCTTTTTTTATTTTAGAAGTTGATTTTTTTTTCTTTTTCTGCCAAGTAATATTAGATTTGCTGATTAGGATTAAAATATCAACATTAAATTGCATAATAATCACTTAAGTTTGATGAGTCGTCATTTTCCGTTAGATGAGACTAATGGTATTAAAATTGAAGGACTAAAAATACACTTTATAAACATAAGGGACCAATATAAAACTTGAAATAAATATAAAGGACTAAACCTATGCTTTAGCTTTTAAGTTAAGTTGATTTATCACGACTTTTAATTAAAGAGAGAAATCCAGGCATTTAGGGTTTAGGGTTCATCATAAAAGAAAACTCAATTTCCAATGAAATTTGCCACCAAAAAATTATGTCGAAAATCTGTATGAAATTTTTCCAATGGAATTTTTCTGTGGCTGAATTAGCCATGGAATTCCCTAGCAAAAATTTGAAATTTATAAAATTTTATATTTAAAATAATATTATAACATTAATTATTAAATAATTTTAATTAAAAATAAAATATTATTAGTAATGAATATTTTATTATTAATTATTAATATTATATTCAAAAATTTGTAAAAAAAATTATTTCTGACATTAAAATATTAGTTATTAATTAATTATATTTAATATTAATTATTATAATTATATTATTTATTAATATTATATTTAAAAGTTTATACTAAAATAACATTTTTAATATTATTATATTAGTTATTATTTAATTTTATTTAAAATTAAATTATTATTTATTAATATTATATTTATCATTTTATATTAAAAATAATATTTATAATATTAAATTATTTTCTATTAAGTAATTTTAATTAAAAATATACTCAGTTTTAGAAAACTGATTAAAAATATAGTTATAAAAATATTTATTAAAGATTTAAAATTTGTTGGATTTTAAATTAATTCATCATAAAAATATAAATATTTTTTCAAATTTTTATTTATTTTATTTTTATTTTAATAATATTATATATATAATTAATTTTATATTATGATAATATTATATATATAACATTATGTATTATACTAACGCAAGTTCATCTCGGCGCAACTGGCAAAGGCTTGTACGAGAAGACATCAGGAGCATAATGTCGTGGGTTCGAAGGGGAGGGGAAGCATTTTCATGATTTAAGAAGCGGGTACACGTGGCACACTATGAGGAGGGTGGACATGTGGCAGCACTAGGAGGTGACACGTGACGATGCGAGGAGAAGACACATGGCTGAGCCCACCATGAGGTGGCCTTTTACGGATGTGACATGTGGCATTTGAAAAATAAAAAAATAAATTTGCTATGGAATTTCAAATTCGTTTGTCACGCATTTATTTGTGACAGAACTGATTCCGTCGGAAATTCATTTCCATCACAAATTCCGTCAAAAAGCCGTTGGAAATTCATTTCCATCACAAATTCTGTCAAAAAAGACAAATTTCGTTACAAATTTCGTTACAAATTCAATATCTTTTTGTGGTGGTTTATAAATACCCATCACAATTAATTCACTCAGATATATAAAAAGACAAAACATGAAAAATCATACAACAACAAAAGATTAAACTTGTAGTCTCTGCTTTTAAGTGCACATAAAGATAAAGTCAAATTATTATTTTATAAAAGTCATTGTTGTCTTGGTTTGAGTATCAGGAGTATAATCTATACTCAAGGATCTTTATTATACTCAACAGGAAATTCGTCCATCAATCAAAATTGCACTCTATAAGCTAAGATAGGTATATGTGAGGATAAATTAAGCCTAACGGAAAGTGCTACCTATTCCTTGAAGACATTATGCATTATTTTCTTCCTCTCTTATTCTTATACTTTTTAGAGATCCAGCCCCTTCCTCAATATGTACCCATTGAATCAAGTGTATATAAAAGATGAGGACATTCTATCAACCAACTTAAAGCATTTGATAGAAAGGCAAGCTCAACTTACACATGTATTTAAAATTCAACACGGTGTCCTAGTCATTTAAACTATGGGACAATAAACAAAAGAAGAAAAAGAACGTGGTAAAACTCATTTGTAGATCCCTATGTTTTTTTTTTTTTTTTTAATTTCTACTTTGGTACAAGTACAAGGGTTAACAATGCTAATAGAGCAAAGCTACAAGAGCTAACGATGCTAAGAGAACAAAATTAATGATTTAATTAAGAAACAAAAAATACACAAATACTAAATTAAAAATTGGGTGGAAGGCTGGAAGCATAGTACATATGAATGAGTTTTTCCAAAAGAATATTGTGGATATCATGCCTACAAGACTTTTAAAAAAAAAAATTGGGTGAAGGCATAGGTACATATGAATGAGTTTTTCCAAAAGAATAGTGGACATCATGCCTACAAGACTTTTAAAAGAAAAAAAAACAAGCACAAGCCAGCTAAAGAAAAATAATATCAAGATATGACCTGATGCCCTGATACTTAAAAAAAGAGGGAAAAAAAATAAAGAGAAAAATGAATGAAGAAAAAAAAACGGAAAGATTGAAGTATGCATAATATTATAATATATTCTGCCCCTCAATAGTTATACATTGAATTAAAGGTAAAGGTATATAGAAGGTAAAGTATGTTCTATGAATTGGCTCAAATCATTTTGGCAAGTAATATGTTTGCATGGTTACTTAACTAGCAGGTGCAGAAAACACCACAAGGAGAGGGTGGAGATCTTGATCAGGAAACTTACAATGTTACGGTATAAATCGAGTATAATCATATTGAGAGCGTTAATATATGCGTTACAATACAGTGACGATATTAATTTAAAAACAAGACGATCCGATTCAGTCCTTCATGTGGGGATTAACCAATCACAACTCCGCATAACTAATGGTTTTCCAAGTCCAAAGGGGTACAGTAGAGGGGTGAACATGCAACACCGTCCACACATGGCGCGCACGTCTGTAAAGTGATCTTACAGAGATCAGAATATTTTCTCGAAATAGACTTATATCATTAAAAAACGAAAAGAAAATAAATAAAGAAGAGAATCTAGCAACAAATTTATCGATTCATGGACTTATAAGCAGCTTAATTAACTCCTAAGTTTACTTGGAACAATCCTTTTTTATTTTTCTGGGGAAAGGACAAGGAGAAGATGCATTCCAGATGGCATATTTCCTTAAAAAAATCAAATTAATAAATTCGCACATATAGCAGCCAACGAATAGGAAAATACTTACAAACAAGAGTAAAAAAACCAATGGAACAATAACAAAACAATTAGAAGGGGCATATTATTATTATTACAGACAACAAGAAGAAGCAATGAAAACGAACGACAACAAACATAGTCTAGCGTTGAAGTTGTTGAAGAGCATGGGTGGTAAGCAAGTTATTATAAACGGCACGCCATCCAGCTTGCGTTGGGTGAACCAAATCCCAGAAAAAAGCCGACTTAGGATCGTCACACACTGTGTATTTATTGGCCATGGTCTTAGGGTCCACGCTTGCACAAGAGTACTGGCTGCTCACCCCAACGCAACAAGGCCTGAGCTGGTTCTGTATGTTATGGGTTGAGGGGTGGTTCAGTACGGACATGAAACTGTCGTAGAGGTCTAAAACGACAATGCTTGAATTGTCGTTGACTTCTTCCTTCAATTTGGCCAGACCCTGGCTTAAGAGCGTGTTGTGCAGAGTGGCTAAGGTGTTGGAGGTGGAGTTGCACCGAGAAAATGACGACGAAGCTGTCAGCTGCGGCAGGCACCCTAGTGGTTGAGCACTACTCACTGCAATTTTCTTCACTCCCAATCCATGGATTCTAGCTACATTTTTAAGTGTCTGGTTCACCACCGACGCAACAAACGCCGGCGCCCCCTGTACGTTGAAACAAAACATGCAAACGTATCATCAGTTATATATATATGCCACGTCAATTCTGAGTCTATAAAATTTGTATTTATATAGACATCACACATACAATCAAGCAAGCCTGCCTGATGTGTGTCTTAGGACGTGATTGGTTTCTGGGATAACGAGGGGTAAATTATCTTTTTTGGGTTAAAAGTATTTAAATTTTGGGCAGGAACCCAAAATTTAAAGGGTGTGTTTGGTTTGCGGGGTGGGAAGGGGTGAGAAAATGGGTAAATTATCTTTTTGGATTGAAGGAATTTAAATTTTGGATGGGAATTCAAAATTTAAAAAGAATGAGAAAGTAAATTTTAGGCGGAAACCTAATATTTAAAAAAATGAGGGGGTAAATTTTTGGTTTCTTTTATTCAAAATTGTAATTTTCCCACCCTCCCCTCCCCTCAAACCAAACACAACCAAAAGGAATGAAAGGCTAAATTTTGGATGGAAACCCAAAATTTAAAAGAATGAGAGAGTAAATTTTAGATTTCTCTTGTCCAAAATTATAATTTACCCCCACTCTTCCTTTCAGACCAAACATACTCTTTATATATATATATATGGTTATTAATATAAGAATAAATTGAATTTTTTTCATAAAAATTATGAAAGTAAAATAAATTATTAAATTATAACATATGTTATGTATTATTATATTATTATATCAGTTTATAACTTAAATAAATTAATTTAAAAAAATGATAAATATAAATATTTTAATCTAATTTATTTAGCATTCTTTACTTATTAAAAAAAATCAATTGAGTTAGGAGGATGGATCGGTGGAGTTCTATTTTTCTATACCTACAATCTTTAGGTTTATTGTTTGGGGCTACATGTTCATAGCTGAGCGCCTTGTTTTCTTCCAGACGGTGGAACCCACCGACCAGAGAAATGAATCAACAATTTGGAAAGACTTGTGTCTTGATGATGAGATTTGAAAAAATTTACCTCAACGGAGCCATTTGTGGCGAGATAAAAACTGTAGTCGTTGCCGGCGACGGAGACGAGGGCGACGGAGTTGCGGAGGGCAGCGTAGGTGTACACTTTTTCTCTGATGAGGCGTTGGAAGATATCGATCTGGACAGTCATATTTGGGTATGGAGCGGAGGTATCGAAAACCCCAGTGCCACCATATGCAAAGTTCATGCCGTATTTCACATATTGTGGTATCAAATTTCTCATTCTGTAAGGCACTGGCGATCTCACTCCCAAATACTTAGCTGCACGTACGTACCCACATCCATTATGTTAATCATTAAGATTCAAAAATCAAAGGTTTGAATTATCAAACTTTTCTTTTCGTCAAGTAACCATATTTATACTTAATTTTTTGTTGGTAGTGGGGTTATAATGATCGATGAAGCGATAAGAACGACAATGCCCAATGCTTTTAAAAGCTGCAAAGGCCTAGGACCTCTGGCGACAAAAGTTTATGGGGATATATATATAAGAAAAAAATATGCCTAGAAAAAGAGCTGGTTTATTAGTAATGCAGATTAGATTCTAAACTAGTGCTAAATTGTTAGTGATGTACTTTGTGTATATTAATTTTTCAAAAGGACCATGAGACAGACAGAAAAGGGCGGGTTTCTAATAATTTGATATAGGAAAGAGAGAAAGGTGACACTGACCACTGAGGCATTCATCAGATGGATAATTGCAAAAGAGAAAGGAAAAGTGGCACAAGCCAGCAAAGAAATGAACCCCGCCTTTTAAACTATATCTGTTAAAACAAGTTTTATATATATTGTCACTTTGTCACTGAATTTTCTACCAAAGCAGCCCAATCACATGACCATACTTTTCTGACAAAGGTAAATCAAAAGACTAAGAAAGACTAAGAAAAAGCATATATGAAAGACGATGAGGCATGTACCTATAAAATCAGTGAGGACTCTGCCGTCCGAGAAACGGCCGGCGGGTTTTCCGGGAAAGGTAATTCCGTATGGCTGTTTCCAGGAATTGCCCACATCTCTCCCAACGTTGCCGGTATCTGCATAGGAGTCCCCAAAGACGAACAATTTTGTCGGATTATGCAGCTTACGAGCTTCTGCTTCCAATCCCAAGTGTGCTGCACAAATCAGAGTTGAAAGAAACAGCTTTTTTCAGTTAGACAGCGCTTATAATTAAGTGAGTGTCATGTCATGCACTCGTAATGGAAGCTTGAAGGCAGAATTTACCAGAGAAGGTTATGACTAGCACAAGAGGAAGAAGGGACAGTATACGATGAAGTGAAGCCATGAGCATTTAGAAATTAGAGAGTTGGGACGATGGTTGTTGTTCAAGAAAAAAGGAAAAGCTCAATAGCTAGAAGGAGAGGAGAGCATATAATGATATATTGCACGCTTACGACAGAGCCTTGCCTTTTATAGCTGAAAATTCACCAGTGACCTGGCCTTCATTCAACCTTACCGCTCCTCGTAGATTGGGTCAATGTATTGTTATTAGTAAATGTTAATCTTTGTAAGCCTATACAGCTTTAAGTGAATATTAAGGGTATTAAATTAGGAGTGCCTGATTTTCATTATAAACATATGTTCAAAAGTCCATCGTGCATCAAAAAAAGGAGTGGAGGCCGGAGGGGGTCCAACCTACCCAATACATAAAGGGAATCTATTAATCGTGTTTTGCGTGTGATTTCTTTGTTTACCCGTCACACATATTTTATGTGTCGACTTGTTCCCGCTTGGCTTGTACGCCAAATTTCTCCTTAAAATATGAAAGTCAGTTGGAAGCTAAGCTGGATTAAATATATCGTCTCACTCCCATTAAAGTATATATTTATTTATGGGAAATTACTCATTTGCAGATACTTATACTTTTATTCAATTTTCAATTTGGTACTTTAGTGTTTTTCTCTCGTAGCTTTAATTGTGCTCATTTAGGGTATGTTTGGTTGAGCGATTCGATTGCTTATAAGTTGCTTTTTAATAGTGATTTACGGTATACGAAGTAAGTATGTGAGAGGAGTTGTGTCTCGATTTACGTAAAAAGCAACTTATAAGTTTTTTTAAGTTGAAACAAACATGCTTTTAGACTATTAACTCCTGTATAGGGGACAATAGTACTAATAGAACAACAGGAGCCAATGATGTTAATATGGCAAAATTAATGATTTAATTAAGAGATAAAAATGCACAGGTACCTATTTAAAAATTGAAGAAAAGTATAGTTACCTGTAAATAGGTTTTCCGTTTATTTATTGCTTCTTCATACTATTTCCTCTATGATTTCTTTTTTGAAAAGGATATTTTCTCTACGATTTCACGTTACTTTAATGGACGCATGGTTCTTGCGGAATTTATAATTTCAGCTAGCAATAAAATGTTTGTTACAGAAGATTTTTTTGGACCACTAATTAAACAACAGTTGACATTATGGGTATGGATTATGATTCTTTGATTTCACGTTTTAATTTTTAAAAGTGCAAAATCAATCTACTACAGCCTGATTGTTAATCTTTTATCATACAATTTTAATACATGCTATTGATGTTGAGATTTTCGCATTTTATCAAGAGAATTCAAGTTTGGTTATCATGTACATTTCATTCGCTTTTGTGGTTTTGAATTATAATTAATTGATTCTGATCAGCTGGTATTTATAACGTATAATCAGCACTAGCTAAATTAAATATGGGCCTTGTGTATCACATGCATGGAAACATGATTAAGAAATGAATCGCATACATTATTCACCTGTCATTACTAATGAATAGAGTGGCTTGCTGTACATTTTATTACATATGTTTTTTTTTATATGCTGGAAAATACAAGCAAACAAAAACAAAGGAAAGGAAACTAATCAGGATCCTCTTGCTGCATCAAACCTTGCATAGCAGCTGGACCTAAAATCTGTAGGCCATGATGGTTATTGAGAGCATATCTGGCAAGAAGATCCGCTACTTTGTTGTCATCATCTCTGTCAATTTACTGAAATTCAACCTTCCAACTTCTTTCAAGCATACCTTTCACCTCCATGATTAGCTGGTAGTCCTCATGCAATTTAGAAGCTTTGTCCTGCAAAAGGTGGATCACCTTAGCCGAGTCGCATTTCATTAGAGTGTCTCGGAAACCTCTATCCCAAGCTCGCTTCAAGCTGACTAAACAGCCCCATAATTCAGCAGTCAAGTGAGTGGCCCCCTGTCCCGAGCTTGAGAGTGAAACCTTCCCACACTCCATATGTTTGGTCTTTATTGACACCTCCACATGCAGTACGATGAGATATTTGCAAAAACACTCCATCTGTTTCTATTATGATTTGGCCGCCTCGATTAACAGGTTTATAACTGCTTGTCGCCCTTGATTGTGCTATCCCTTGAAGCTTGTCTGTAGCATTTACCGTACCACCCATAATTGCCTCTGCACGACCCAATATGCTAGTAATTCCGGAGTCGATATTACCATGAACCCGTCCATTCCAATCCCGCTAATGCAGCCACAAATGATAATAAATAAGCCCTTCCAATAGCAGTTACTTTGCAAGTTGTTATTCATGTTTAAAGAAAGCTAGTCCCTCAAATTTGCTGAAAAGAATCTAGCTTGATAGGTTGGGGGAATAAAGGATTCCCAAATGCATCGTACTTCCCCACAGTCTCTAAGAGCATGCAACAGATCCTCGATTTCTACTTTACATTGGTCACATATCCCAAAGGAGTGCAAGTTTCTCCGATGCTTTACTTTATTTGTCGTAAGCCTTTCATGAAAAATTAACCACTCAAAAGACTTACATCTTTGTGGAATTTTAAGTTTCCAGATAGCAATCCACCTCCCAGATGGGATTTTATCAACAATGTCTAGCATACAGTAGGCCGAACGAACAGAAAAGCTTCCACTCTTATCACCCTTCCATCTTGCTCGCTCATTTCCATTTGCATCTTTAACTACTTGAATTCCTTCAAATACTTTGTCTCAGTTATGCTTAATTCCACTCCAAGCATTAGAGCCTGCTCTTCGTGGGTTGATCTGCGAAATAAGATCATCACCGCAACCATTCTTACCTCTGACCACTCTTGCCCATAAAGAATTCTGGTCATTAACTAGACCCCACTCAAGTTTCATCATGAATACCCTATTTTGTTGCTTCACATGTCTCATTCCAAGACCACCCAACCTTTTCTCTTTACACACCTTATCATAGGAAATGAGATGCATCTTCCTTTGTTCCTCTGTTGAGCCCCAAAGGAAATCACAAGATTTCTTCTTAATCGCCTCGTATGTTGTAGCAGGAAGATTCACTATTTGCGTTACATATGTTTGCATAGATGATAAAACAGGCTTAATTAGAGTATCTCGACTAGCAAGCCAAATTTTCAAAATTTGCCAATTGCTTAGTTTGCTCCGACCTTGTCTAGGATAAACTGATACATCTGTGATGTGACCTAATCATGGCTGAGAGGAACTCCTAGGTATTTATCGAAGTTAGCAGTTTGAGTGAAACCTAGTGCCCCACTTAATTGAGAGGCCCGATTATGATTTACATACTTTGAGAAGAACACTCTCATTTTGATAGCATTAACCTTCTGTCCCGATGCGGCACAAAATGCCTCCAAACATCTTTTAATAGTTTCCACTTGTTTTAGGTTTGCTTCTGCAAATAACATAAGATGATGATCATAAGATCATCTTTTATTACATATGTTAATATTGCTATTGTTCAGTAAAATTTTATTATTCTCGGCCATAAAATATGACGATACAGCATAACTGAAAAAACCATGTGATTCATTAGTGTAGTTCCCCTTCCAGTACACAGCACAGATCTCAGTGCCTCACAGTTAACAAATAAAAAAGAATGAAGAAGCTCATTAATGCTTGGCTTAAATTACAAGGATTGGGTGGTAGTGGTTCTCATCATTCACCTCTAATTATAATAATCAAAGTGGGTTAAGTTGAGGCATATGATATGATGGATATTCAGGTGCGTGAGAGTGAGTATGCGACCGGGGAAGGCTGGAAGCCTTCTCTAGTTCTCCTTTATTGACCAAGACTATGAGATTTTTGTGGGTCAATTTAGCGCCATGATTTTTTCTTAATTACTGGAACGCCCTGAATCTTTGATCCAGATTGAAATTTTCTAAGCAAGAAATAATAATTTTTTGGGTAATCGAAGAAATAATCAATCCAATAACGCTTTTCTATCAAGCCGTCCGTGTTACACTTTTGACAAAGAATAGGAAATTTTGTGAGCCAATTTATAGTAGAGAGTAGGAAATTAAAAATGACCAATACATCTCAGGTAACAAATACAGGACTTGAGAAATTCAATTTTTTTACAAGTTTAATTTGTAGATGGCGCAGATCGGTGGACTTGTAAATATACAAACTTGATTTACGAATATGACTTGTGGAGATTGCTTTGGGTTAAATTTTCTTATTCGAGACAAATGAATTTTTTAACAATTATATTAAAAGAGTCTCTGAGATGAGATGCATTAATTGGAATATAATACTCCTTGCAGAATTCCAAAGAATAAACAATCACCATATTTTATAATAACGCATCGTTGTCACGACTCACATGGTTTGTACTAGGGACGGACTAGAAAATAAAAACTAAGGAGCAGGTTAATTTCCGACGTCGTACGTACACAATATGTATTGTCCCATATAAGCTCTTGGCGTAAAAACATATTGTTCCATATAAACTAAGCATGCATGATTAATGGACTTCTCAATTCTCATTCATAATTATTAAAGAGCACTTTATGTGGAAGGATAAGGGGCCGATCCAAACAGATCACGCTTCAAAATATACAAGTTTTCTTACGTAGGCGGGAGTAGATCATTATATAGTGGTAGCAGCCTGGTGGCTCTCAAAAATCTAACAACTGAAAGAAACCAAGGAATACGCAATTGCTGAATATAAATGTAAGCACGCGGTTAATTTTTTATGCATATAAGAAAAAAAGGGGTGTCGTATTATCAAAGGAATTGCTGGCTACAAAGTGATCGAATATGCAGAACGTGATCATTTTTTTTTTCCTGGTCGAAAGAACGCGGATGTGATCATTGACTATGTATAAACATGGGTGGAGAATGATACGCGGAGCCTGATCATTGACTCGTTGGCAAACCAAAATACAAGAGGGCCAGCATTGAAGGTAAGAAAAAATAACAATATTACAAATTTCAAAATCAATGTTATCATGCATAAATTTTTTTATTATTATTTTTTAGACATTAAAGTTGACAAGAGTTTCTGGCAAGAAAAAAACTTTTTGTGAGCTAATCGCAAGACTCAGCAGAATCAGGAAATACCTCAAGGCTCGAAAAGTGTAATTACAAATAATGCACTCATTTTTTTAATGGTGTGCAGCCAAGTAAAAATAAGGAGTACGAGGATCCAAAGCCGCCCAAATGGGCCTCGTCGTGGTGGGTGCGTTCACATGATCCTCGCGTCATTTTCCGACCAAGCTTGAAGTTCTCTGATCTTTACTTAAAGTTGAGAACAACATTTTTCACAGTTTGTTTTTTTTATTCCTCAGTCACGGTCAGCCGTGAGCCGTCAGCTTCATCCATGAAAGAGATAACTGGCGTGAGTCGTTATGGATTGGGCCGAGTTTGGTTTTGGGCCTCAGAAATCAGAATGTAGCTGTGGTATTGGACTAGAGCAGGTATGGGTTTGAAGGCAAAGTCATAATATGCGGCTGTTGAGTTTACCCCAAGGCAGTGAAAAACTAGGCCTATGTCAATATCTCAAACATGATTTTCTCCAATTAAAGGATGTTTGTGCCTATTATAAAAATGGTTGTGTTATACCACCTGTATAAGCATACAAGTTTTATTTTAAAGCCAGACTAAATTTAAAAGTTTTATTTGAAAAATCTAAATGAAGAAAACAATGTTTGTTCACAATACCTAAATCATAGGTAAAGAGACCTTTTGCCACAAATAAATTTGCCCATTGGTATTAAATTTACAATTAAACATAGTCAACGATCACCAATATCAATACATATAAAATTTGTAAGATTTTATATCATCCACCATAAACTGCAAATAGCATAACTGTAATTCATCATGTGCTCTAGGCAAAAAAAAAAAATCATCATGTGCTTTGTTAAAGTGAGCCCCGCATTTTTAGTTAATGAAAAGTGAGAGAAATAATAATGAGTCCTATGAATTAGCATATAGGAGACAGACTGCAGTCCAAAAATAAATCTTATTATGACTAATTGAGACATAAATAACTGTTACTAAAAAAGCAAAAGAAAAATTATAATGTTAAAATCCAAACATAAAAAAATCAACTGTTATCAAAACTTAGCAACTCCGTCCCAATGACAATATCTTCATCCTTGTAGCTAGGAAGCATGTCAAAGTTCTTAATATGACGCCTCACAAGTTACATATATACTGAAGATTCAAGCTTATAAAGTTATAATGCGCAGTTCACTCTTTAACCCGAAAAACCTGACTTTATTCATTAAGACCCATTTCTACTTTCTGTGCTTTCATTAAGAAGCACTTGGTATTCTGCATCCAGATTCCCAATCTCAATACTTGATGCAACCACAGGGTCCTTCTCTCTGCACACATACCATCACTGGTTCACAACCAAATATAGCATATGGCATATAGCAGAATTTAAAACAACCAAGTAACTTAGGACTTACGTTGTAGAATAAATGACAAGCCCTATAACAACGATTGCAAATGATAGGAAGTACAACCAGTCCACCTGCAATTGGATATTAATTAGCATTTCTGTCACATTTCAGCTTAGAAACAATAACACGTGCAAATTGCAAGTGGTGATTGAATGTTAAACTGGACTCATAATGCCTAAATTTCTGAGTTTGAAAAAATAATACCTCCTGGTGATACAAGTAGATTTTAAAAACCACTGCCCACATATCAGATGTAAGAAGAGATAGATTGAACATCGCAGCTCCACTCAACTGCACAACAAATTAGTGTGTGTTTGTTTAAGCTTTTTGCACAGTAAAAACGGGCTTATTACGCAAGCCGAGAAAAAACTCCTCTCACATACTTACCTCGTATACCGTGAATCACGAATTATAAGCACGTTTTGGACAAAAATAAGCTTTTCCAAACACGCACTTAGATTGTTTGATAGCTATGATATATAGTTGAGTCGTTACATTTCAGTTACGTTACAGTTCTGGCCAACAGTCAATTGTACACGTTATACTAAGCCTCTGGCTATATAAGCGGTATTTGCTTTATTCAATAAATGAGATTCAGAACTCTTAGACGCTCATATTGTACGGTCTCTGGCATCTCTGTTTCTGCAAAGAAAGAAGGAATTGTACTATGCAAGCCATCGAGAAGGAAACTAACCTTTAAAACAAAAGGAGCAAGTGAATAAAACAAGAAGCTTGATGCAGTATAGCCCACCACAGAAAGTACCTAAGAAGAATTCAATTGTCCAGTTAAATATGAAGGATCCCTTTATTCCACTGCAAATATGTCAGATACACTTGTGTGAGCAGAAATGTGATTCATTTTTTGCTCAACTTTTAAATTTCACGCAAAAAAAATAGTAAGTTTTACTAAGAAGCATTATCACAATTTCTCACAACTTATGCTGTGTTCTGTCGATGCCAAAAATCTTGCAATAGTGAGTGAAATTGAAATTTTCCCTGTTTTTCTTCTTAAATCGAATAAAAATTTTAACAAAATTAATACTGGGATCTTCAATGATATGAGAATTTCATGTTACTTACCAAATCAGTAGACCATGCAATAGATTCCACAGACTTCAATTCCATAATGGATCTGAAAGATCATAGAATGAAGGAATACTTTTGCGTTCACTAGTTAGAAAATAGTCAAAATACAGTAAATATATAAACATCCTTCATATATATATAGGCAACTAACAAACTGTATATGAGTTGTGACAGAGATGAACAAGAAGGATACGCTTCAACAATGGTGACTAAGAATCCATAAACACCAATCATGGCAACTACTTCAACACGATCTTTCTTCTTGACACAAAATTCCTTCGTTTTGCATGAAGAAATCCAAGTGAGTCCAACTTCACTCAAGTCCTAGGACACAGGAATCCATATTGATGCAAACACAGGTAAACTGAAATATGTACCTCACCAACATTACTCATTGCATAGAAGAAGGTCCCTCCTATAACAAGTATATCACCCAAGATGGGTTTTGTGCCACCTGAGAATAATGAGTTGCACTATTTCATAAATAAAGTAATAAAACGGAGAGGGAATTAGTGATATTGAATTTAGTGTAAGAGAAAGCAACCTCCTCCAGCAATGCCAGCGTCAGACAGTAGGACTAAGCCAAGACCTACCACACATAGGACCGCACCTACGTACTGCCCTATGGAATATCGAGTGCCGATGATGAACCAAGTTAGGATCATGGCCCAAGGTATCGTCCAACAGTCCAGTAAAGTCACACTGGTAATGGACGAATACTGGAATGCTTCATTAACTGCGCAGACAATGATAACAAATTCATTAACGACCTCTAAATTACTCAATGCTGGTTTTGCAGTAATTAACAGGAGGTACAACAAAGCAACTTACCCAGATAGTTCCCTTGAACATCAACAAAGCCCAACAGTAAATACCAATACCAAGGAATCTGCAAAAGCCCACAAGATGAGGCACACCTTTAGAATCCCCAAATTTGAATTCATTTTCATGAAACTCTGGAACTCGAGTTTGGTAAAAGGTTAACAAGTGACGTATACCAGAGGTTTCTGACGCCTGAAAATCAAAATGCTTCCATAAACCAAGCCTAAGGATAAGTAGTTGAACATGCTCTGAGAAAGAGGGGCATCAACACCTACGTAAAATTAATCACCCAGAGAGTCCAAGATTAAGCTTCAATGATCAAAAAGGGTAGTTAAAAACCAAAGAAGCTAAATGAATATTACCCAGATCGGCTATGAGAGAGGAAGTGAGGCTCATAATTGCCATGGTGGCAGAAACAGCTTGACCCAGCAAGAGTAAGCCGAACACTCGTGTGGTGACATGGGTTCTCCACCACCTTGTCACGGCAAGCCAAAGCATTTTCAGTCACTTAATTCGCTTCAATTTTTTGGGAAAGCCTCAACTTTATATTTGCTTTAACCTCGACACGAATTACCGTTGGAGACTATCACAAGGCGGCTGAAATGCAATTTTAATGCTTCTAATTTTATGAACGCTTCAACCTGGTCCTTGAACTTTAAAACCTCGAGTGAAGTCATTATGCTGTTTATAAAATGTTCGACCTTTTTTACTGGCCATATAAAATGATGCAACCTTGACACGTGTCGTTTCATATAAAGCTCATGACTGTCAACACAATTTGCGAAATGAAACACGATTGATGTTCATATATTTGTAGGATGGAAATTATATTAATTTGAAGCCTGATGATGTTCAGAAACAATAAGATGTAGCTACCGTTCTTTTGGGCCAGTTTGAAGGGTGGGTGGGCGGGACACACTTCACCTCCCCAGTGGTTGAGCCACGAATCCGGGGGCTCGGCCAATCAGGTGTCCCACTCTGATCCAAAATGGAGACAAACTAGGAATACTTATTAAAAATGTGAATGCAAGTACAGTAGCAGGTTTTAGCTTAATGTGTGCCTATACTATAATGTACTCCATGCACGCACGCAGCAGATGTTGAGGGGGTCAGACGAATTGCGGGGAGAGAATCAAAATCACTATGGACTCTGAGCCCAATCAATAGGATGTTGGGCTGGATTAGCCCATAAAGAAAATGAGGAGAAGGAGGAAGAGCTGGCCCGACTAGAAGTGAAACGCGGGTCATGCCCATGCATTGAATGGGCTTTGATGGGAAGAAGTGAAACGCGGTTGGCATTGAAGGGATCATTAGCGAAAACCGAGTGCTTCCAGCTAAGCACAATGACCGAAAGGCGAAAGACGTGTGTGTGCTTGTGTCCACAATATCAATATCTTGGCTTCCGCTTTTTATTTGGCTCACCCAACCCACCTGTTCCTCCTCCTTTTCTCCCTTCTCTCTGCTTCTTCTTTTTTTCCTCCTCTTTATTAATATTAATTAATTGCCTAACCAACTCTTCATCATAATTCATAATAATAAATAATAAACCCCTCCTATATTCCTTCATAGTTTCATACCCGGAGCCGCTTTTCCATATCAACCCTTCTTTTTTATTTATATTTTGTCTCTTAATTAATATTTTAATTATGACGTCCATTATTCTTTTGTTTGTCCCTTTTCGCCGTTGTTTCATGTCTTCTGACTCCGTCCATCATTCCCCGCCTTATACATCCTTCCCCTCTGGTTCCCATTTCCCATCCTTATCTTTTTCTCTTTCTCCTCACTCAGGTGCCATTCCTCCTCCTTTTTTCTTCCTTCTTCGTACTTCAACGTTTTTTCTTTTCTTTTTCGCTATTCTTAATCTTCTTCCCCCACAAAACCTACCTGCGCACAATACAGATCCTTTGTCATCTTTATTTCCCCTTTCTTCTTGTCTCTGGGTTAAGCCCTATATCCCTTCTTGACGAGATCAAGCCTACAAATATCAATATTCACGTTTCCTTTATTTCCTTTCAATCTCTGCAGGTTAAGGTTTCTTTCATCGTTAATTCCATAATCCCCTTCCCAAATTCAGAGACACGGCAGGTCTGTGAGCGCAGATCCAGAACGAAGAACTATATGGCGGAAGAGCACCGATGCCAGGCTCCCGAAGGCCACCGACTCTGTGCTAATAACTGCGGCTTCTTCGGCAGCCCGGCCACCATGAATCTCTGCTCCAAGTGCCACAGGGATTTCCGTTTGAAGGAGCAACAGGAAGCCTCCACCAAATCCACAATCAAAACCGCCCTCTCCTCCCCTGCTGCGCCGTCCTCAGGGTCACCTGTTTTACCCGCCGTGGAGTCCCCCGCTCCTCCGCCGATGCTAACATTGCCGGAAGTTGCAGTAGATGCGTCGATCTCGGCTGTTGCATCCTCCGGGCCCGAAGCGGCGACCGTGCCACCTAACCGATGCGGTTCGTGCCGGAAACGGGTCGGGCTGACCGGGTTCAAGTGCAAGTGCGGGGCCACGTTTTGTGGGACCCACAGGTATCCCGAGAAACACGGGTGCAGCTTCGATTTCAAGAAGGTGGGCCGAGAGGAAATAGCTCGGGCAAACCCTCTGATAAAGGCTAAGAAGCTGGTAAGGATTTAAGTGACACCGCGAGATGTTGGGACCACGGCGATTCAGGATAAGATATGTGAACAGAATGATCGGCACCGTCCATGACGGACCTCTGTCGTGATCGTTGGAAGCTTACTAGGGGGATAAATAATCTCCTGAGACGAGATTTGAAGTTTCCGTCGTGTAGAGAAGCTAGGAAGGTTGAAAGAGTCGCGGGAGAATTTATGGCTTTGCTTTGTATGAAAAAGAAAATTTGCCTTTTTTCTTGTGTTGATTGGAATTGTGAAGCACTTAGAGTTGATATGTCTGTCGCCAATTCGGCGTGGAAAGGAGTGTTTGTGTTTTCAATTATGAATGGATGTCGGCTTCCTTGTTTTCGCTTGTCATTATTTGAAATGGACCAGAGCGTGCACTGATACTCTGCTAAGCAAAATAAGTTAATCACTAATCACCCACCGCATATTAGCAGAAGCATTTTTTTAAAAAGGGAAGCAAAGCTAACTAGTCATTGGAAATGTGTAATGCATAGTTTCGATGAATTAGGATGCTGCAATTCTTAGTCAAGTCAGATATATTAAAAGTTAAAGGCTTCCATACGGAAACCATGGGCCATACATTGAAAGAAGGATGACAGTAGAAGCTAATCGATCCCGCACAGCCGTTTTTTATTAGTATATTTTAGGGGTCAACAGTACAACACCGCCTATAATTCATAAAAATAAACGAGGCTTGAAGGCAGTCTCTTGGTGTTGGGTGTTATGATAAAGAGCGGGCGGGGCATACTGTTCCGAGGGATTGAGCTGGTTACCGGGTGGAGGAAAAGACGAAGGAAGCAAGCTTGGCTGCTAGGATGATGGATTAAATCACGACGACGCCCAAAGAGATACACGTGTCTTTAGTTTTGTCCGAAGGTCTTCACCAACCATTTTCTCACCGCTTCATGCTTTAATTATTGGATTATATTTTAACATGTGAGTTAATATTATATAAAAAATATTATTATAATATTAAATTAGGTATTATCACCTAATATTAAATTTCATCCATTGAGATATGATCTAACGGTCGACATATTAAGTAAAAGGAAACGGCCTAGGCAGCTGGTCTGCTTTTCCAATGTGGGATTTTTTGAATCTAGCTCATATAATACTCCACACCAATTTTGACTATTGATTAAAAAAAAGCTAAAGATGGATTTTTCTTAAAAAAAAATTGACTACTGATTACAGAGACATCTCATATATAGTTAATTGCTTCTTTTTCTGCTGTTTAAAATTCTTTGCCACGTCGTATCAATGTCGTCCTTACTTTAAAACGATGCGCATAAACTTATTAGGGGTCATAATTTAGCCACTTGTATATACGCTAAATTGTAGATACTCAACTTGTTTCCCTCTCTTGAATTTTAAATCAATGCTTAAAAAGTAAATGATATTGTTATTCATTTTTAATAAAATACTAAGCTGCATAGCTATATATTATTATTTTAAAGATATCAAATATGAAATGATTCAAATGCAATTTTTTTGTTTGATTTAAATCATTAAAAATATTTATGGAGACAAGATCAAATACCAATACTATAATGAACGTAGAAAAATAAAATATAAAGTAAAATACTCTGACATCCCTCTATTTTATCTTAATTATACAGATCTCCCTTCTATTTTGAAAACTCATATGGACCTCTCTTAAAATTATAATGTATGTTATACAAACATCCTCTATATTTTGAAATTATATTCCCATCCATCTAAATCATTAGTTAACTGTTAAGTTTGATTTTTAAAATTTTGTTTTACCAAAATGCTCCCTTCAACAGTAGAATTATTTAAACTTATATCCCATATATATAAAGGGACAAAAAAATTTATACCCACAAATCTTTTTGATATTATCATCCTGTTTATACCCACCAAATTTTAATTATAGTAGATTTTCTAATTTTCTAATATATTAAAAATTTATTAATTGTGAGATTATAAAATTGATAATTTCAATTTTCACCATCTTTATTGAAATTTATTTATTTTTAGTTTCTTGAATGAAAAAAATATATATATCAAGCAAATTTTTTATTTTTTATTTTTTTTCCCGGAATCAAGCACATTTTTTCAATCAAATATAATAAACTATATAGGTTTGAGAGATTATATAAGTAATTTAAATTTATAATTTTTTTACACACATTTAAAAAAGCTTGCTCGAATTTTTAAAAATTTGTGATATTTACAATCTATCAATTAAAATTTGAGATTTAGTATTAAGGTTAAGTTAGTGAATAAATTTTATTTTGTGTATAAATTTTAATTAAAAATAAAGTTTTAGAATCTTTTTAAAATATTTTTAATTGAATTAACGGTTTGGATTTAAGTGTATGTTTTCAAAATAAATAGAAGGTCTACGTAATTAAGGGGAAAAAAAAGATGGTTAGAGTATTTTCCTTTAAAATGTAATAAATTTATTTCCATATTTATAAAATTTATAACAAATTATGCTGCATCTAATTGAATTTTGTTTTTGGGGCACAAGTGAAGTTTATTTTACATGACGTTCTTTTTCCTTGAAGAGGCCCATATGCCCAGATTGACCTGTGTTACACTTGGACCTAAGCTTGTAGGCCCTTCAAAGTTATGCGCAAATTCGACGTTAAGGCCCAATTTTATTAACGACCCATTGTAAGCTTATGTGAATAAATCCAGGAACAAAGGACAATCAACTTGGTTCCTCCTGCCTTTCCCCCCTCACTTTCTCTTCAATGGAAAGTTTCGGGGCCAGTCATAAAACAAATAATGACGATAAAACCCGAGGACAAAAGGATAATTGGAAAATAATCTACAGGAAATCAACAAATACGACACTGTTTTAAAGCTAAGGCAGAGCAGGAAAGATCGAAGCTGTAATTAGAGTTCATCACGGGGTGGGGTTCCAGCACTCTTTGGAGCTCCTTAAACTATGTATCCAAACATTGTCAGCTTCAAATGCATCAGAGTCGTTGTTGCGGTGCCATGACCAATGCGCATCCGTCTCGTTCGCGATTCTCAACCTTCCATGCCCAAAGCTTGGTTCCCTATACAGCGACAGAGGACTCGACGGATTCTTAAACCTACTCACCTCAAAAATGGACACACAAATCAATCACCAAACTAAAACTACATGTCAATATTAAGCTAAATGTTAAGCAAGCTCACGTTAATGCAAGTCCCTCCCGGTTCCCTCCGTCCCCGATCGTCACGTACATGGGACCGCACGGGTCAGCCTTGTTGTTATAAATTCGAGTCTGCGGTTGATGGCTAATATTAGAAAAATGAGAAGAAAGTAAAGAAGGAAATTTAAGGGGGCGTGACTTACAAAGCGTTCGTATGCATGAACGTGGCCGGCAAAGACCAAGTCAACTCGGGCGTTATAGAGCAGATCTTCCATGGCCCGTCTCATGCTCTCGCCTTCACCTTGGTGGGCCATATTAGTATTATACCAAGGAGCGTGAAGGAGAGCGATGAGCCAAGGAGTCTTGCTCCGATCAACAAGGGCCAAGTCGGCCTGAAGCCACTTGTACTGGTCGGAGCCGACGTCGAAGTCGGTGTAGGAACCGAGCATGAGAATGTGGGCACCTGCAACCTCAAAAGAGTAATAGAGGTTGGAGGTAGAGCCACTTTCCTTGAAAGGCATGGGCCAACGAGAATTGAAGGCCGGAAAGCTGTCTGGGTAAGTGGTGGGGAAGGACTCGATCTCGTGATTGCCCTCCGTCACCATCCACGGCCGTCGACTGGCATATGGCTCCACAAAACGACCGAAGGAATCCCATAGTGGTTGGTGGGTGTCCGCATAGGACAGATCCCCCGGCAACAGAAATACGTCGTAGTCTTTGCTGTCTACGTGTTTTAAGGTCGATGCAGTCCATTCTGTTTGCCCCAAGTCACCTACATATACATATATCGCCACACGTATCAATTAAACTCTAAAGGATGAAACATTGATCACCAGTTTGCGACGAATATAGCGTTATGAAGTATCTATATGACTTAATTATTTCTCCTTAGCTAGCTAGATCCAATCTACAATTTCATTTTATTAACAAGGTGCCCGTCTCATCCATTTTAATTTGTGGCAAGTTTTTTTTTTAAAAAGATAATACACCAAACCAGAATCCAATGGATCGAGGAAATAGATCAATATCCTCCTTCCTATAGAATAACATGTTTGTGTGCTAACCACCAGTGAAATATATAATTGCTCCAGTCAACTGACCAATAACCTGGCAAATTATGGATTTAGCTATATAGATCCTAGCTCTGTATACCCAGGTCATAATTTGCTTATAGGAACTATGACGTCATGGAAATCGATCTTGTGCTAGCCAGTTTATAAGGAGTTCTGATATTTTTTATCCTCTAAGCGCTCAAATCATACGCATTCATGACTGGGGAATCACATATGTGGCCTAGGATTGTTGACGTATGTTAGCCTAATTGCCAACAAAAATACTGAACACAAAAACCACACGTTTGTGTGGGTTTCAAGCTAAGCGGTATCCTTCAGTCCAAAAAAAAAGCTAAGCATTATCCAAAACCCACTCCAAGATTTGTATTTCTAAAAGTTGTATCCAGTGCATAATACTCCTCCCACGCTATTTATAAACAATTTTTTTTGGATTGGGTAAAACAAACTGATAATTAAAAATAATAAGTGTGTTAAAAATGTCATATTTTTTTTCATATATGCCTCTATTTATAAAAAGAGTAAAGGAGAGAGAATAGTTAAAAAGTATGAGAGATAATAAGCATTTAATAAGGGTAAAATAAATAAAAAAAATTTATATTTTCAGATAAAAAATAAAAAATAATTATAAAAGGGACCATCCCGTGAAAATTATCTATATATAAATAGACAGGAATCACAAAAGAACGAAACCAAAAATGAAAAGGCGATAACGTAATTGGAAAGAAATGAAAGAGCGACCACCCACCAACGACCACAAATTCGATGGGAAGGTCAGCGGGAGGCGTGTCGAAGGAAAATTCAGGGCCAGAGCCGCCGCAGCGATAGAAGTAAGTGGTGCTGGGCTCAAGAGGTCCGATGTTGACGTGGTGGATCTTGCCGGAACTGTACAAGAAATATTGGTACGACGTGTGATGTCCCCTTGCCTTCTCACTATATTCCCCGGACACTCTTCCGTACTCCACCGTCGACGGTGCGTGCTTGTCCTCTGTAATCCACGACACCTTCACGTGGTCTCGCCCCACTAGTGAAATGTGTACCTGTAATACAACTCTGGTCCATCAAGAATGCTCAAAACATAAGAATATTATACTACGTAAGTGCTTTGATTAATAATTAAGAAACCTGTTGGGGATCAGATTCGGAGCGGTCGTGAGTGGTGAAGATGACTGGGCGAGGAGGCTGACGAGAGAACTCGTTCAGCTCGTTTGATAGTACGGGCTGAGGAAGCAGGAACAGGCATAGGACGTTAATCAGTAGAGGAAATACCAAAAACGACTTGCATTTCCCCATGATGGGGTTTTCCTTGTTGCTGTGACGAACCGTGGATTGTGCTTGGGGTTTGGGATTTTTGAGGATGCACGAGGATTTATATAAAGGAGTGGCAGACATCAAGAAAGAAATCGAATACATTATTTAATTGAATTTCTATTAGCTTATGGGCAATTTGAAACCGATATATTCTGGCTGGGGGAGTTAGCAATGGCGTTAAGTCAGTCTCAGAAAAATGTTGGATAATCCCTCCGCAACAGCCACACGGAAGTCATGACTTTGCTTCTTTTGGATTGGTTCATGTTCTTTTACTTGTTCTCTGTTGCTTTTTCTAGGACACCCATGTACGCCAATAAAATTCTGTCCTTGTCAAGTTTCAATATGTCAACCATCGCGTGAAAATAAATAAATAAGCTTCTCCCTATCCATATTTATGGACATTTTGATGATGTGAGTGGAGCGGTAATTTTAAAACTTTCAGACGGTATCATACTACATTAAAGAAGGAAGAAAATAAACCTAGCAAAGTAGCAAATGTCATCACCTTCACATGGTTGAGAAAGTGAAACCTTTTGCCAAAACGATAAAGTTCTCACCTTCAATTATTTTAAACAGATTACTTTTTTAAAATAAAGGGGCTTTTTTCCTACTTGGGGTTCTTTTCCTTATTTATTCCCTTAAGTAGCACTTGAACGGAGATTGTAACCTGACTAGGGGTGGGAACAGGCCAGGCGGTCTGTCAGGGGCCTGCCGCCTGGCCTGTTTTAGGCCTGACCTGTCAGGCCAAAAGGCCAGGTTGGAAGCCTGATTTTTTTATCAGGCCAAGCTAAGGCCAGTTAAAAGGCCTTTTAGGCTTATCAGGCCAGCCTGATAAAATTTAAAAAAATTAGGGATAAAATTGTAATTAAACAATAACACTAACGTTCTACCTTTTCCTCAATACCGACAGATTTGTTTCTTTCAAATTTTGTTTTTCTCAAATTCAGTCAATTAAGCCGACAGATTTCGCAGCTCCCAAGCCCACATCATAACTCTACAATGATAAGCACTCAAAAAAGCTCGCAATCACAGCTCACACGGTCAAACACTCAAACCTCACAATACGCAAATCACAAAGCACCCCAATACACGAGTCAGATCATCATTCATCACACCTTCACACGACAACTTACAGAGCTCCTTTTGCTGCTCCCCTTGTTCAATTGTTCTCACCTACGTCTTCACACTCTTTAGTTCATAGAATCACAGGTCACCGTCGACTCATCGTCATCTGTCTCACTTCAATTCTCCGTCAGTCTCAAATCATTGTCATCGGCTTCTCAAATCTCCGACGGCAAACAGCTTCTCAGTTCTCCGTGAGGAGCATTTCTTAGTTCTTCGTCAACTTCTCAGATCATCGTCATCGGCATCGAGTTTCTGCTCACAATCACAGCTTCTCCGTCATCGTCATCGGCATCCCTTCTCCATCACTGCTCATTGGCTTCTCCGTCATCATCATAGGCATCCCTTCTCAGTTCTCCTTCTCAGCTCACAGTCACAGCATCGCGTCATCGGCATCCCGTCTCGGTTTACTACTCATTTCAAACTCAACATCCCTTCATAGTCACAGCTTCTCTGTCATCGTCATCGGCATCGCGTCATCGGCTTCTCCATAAGAAAGGTATGTAACTGTTGCACTTGATTAAATTTTGCATTATTTCTTATACATATTATTTGTTAAATTGTTTTATACTCTAATACTTTGATTAATTTTTTTTAAGGGCTTTGAAGGAGAAGAAGAAATTATATTGAAAATTTGATGTGAAGTTGAGAAGGATCAGAGACTTTGTATTTGATTTTATATTTTATGTATATAATGGATTATTAATGTAATTGGCTTGTTTTCGGCGTGTTTGATTTTTACTTGTTTTCGGCTTGTTTGTTATAAGATCTATTGTGAGGCTTATGACTTGTAAGCCTATTTGAAATGTTTTAAAGTTATAGACCCCTTAACAGGCCTCAGGCCAGGTTAGGCCTTTGAATAGGCCAGGCTTAAGCCCAAAAAATGGCCTTTTACAGGCCACAGGCCAAGATCAGGCCATCTTGATACAAAATAGGCATGACCTGTTAAGTCAAAAGCCTGGCCTATTCCCACCCCTAAACCTGACTAGTGATAATACTTTCTCCTGTATTATAAGATAAAATTGATTTTTTTTAGAAAAATTAAAAAAACTAATTAAATTAATTTTAAACATTTTTATTTTATTTTTTCTTTAAATTAATTAGTTTAACTAATAAATTAATATATAATCTAATGATACATATCATATGATATGATTAAATAATTTATTTAGCTTCATTAGTTTCTAAAAAAAATCAATTTTATCTTATATTTAGTGTCTAATAAAAAGAAGACACGTGGGATGGGATTGGAGCACTCCCAGGACCCAAATGGTAGGAATTTCAAAGCCAGTTCACCCGTGTGATCTGAACACGTAAGCATCAGAATATCTTTTGGAATATGCCTTTAAAAAAAATCTCTAGTCGCGTCGACTTCAACGACACACTGGGTGTGTTTGTTTTGGTGATTGGATAAGTAACTTATTTTTATTTAAACTTATAGAATTTTAAGATTAGAAAAAAGTTAGATTGGGTAAAATGATGAATGTTTGGATTAGCGATTGGATAAATAACTTAAAGTAACTTATGTAAAAGTGAATGATATTTGGTTTGACTTTTGCATAAGTGACTTTTATATTAATTAAGAGAAAAAAATTAAAAAAATTATGAAAAATGAGAAAATGGAGGGATAATTGTGAAAAAAGTCCTCATTGACAACTTAATTGCCAATAGGACCTGGGAAGATATCTACACACGGAGGGATTTTTTCACAATTTTCTTAAAAATTAACTTTGAAAATTTGGTAATGGTACAATTTTAATAAAATTATATCAAACTCTAATTTAAATTGGTACACTCTAAAAGTCTTTTCTATTGTGCACCTAAAACTTAAATCTTATAAATTATATCAAACTCTAATTTAAATATTAAATCCTAACTCATATTTTTACGTAGCTCAAAATCTAATAAAATAAACCGATTAAAATATCAATAATACCTCCAATAATCCAAATAAATTATTTAAACTAAATTTAATGGGTAAAAACACTATATAGAAAATAATTTATGACATGTTTATAAAAAAAATTGATTATAAAATCATAAAACAACTAAATAATAAATCTAAACTGATTAAAATTAATTATTAATTATTCTCTACATTTCTACAATCATATATTAACAAAACTCAAAACTTACCTAAACTCTTATCCCAAAGTATTCTCTAATTAGCAGAAGATTACTATCTAAAGAAAGATAAAATTATTTAAAACATTTTTAAAAAAAAATTTTTTATGATTATAAGTGATTTAAGTACCTCATTGATCCCTAAAAATATGAAAATACTCCTATCGATATTTTTTTATACACAACAGTCATTTGGGCTTAAGTAGAAAAAAGCTTCATTTCATAGCTTTTGGGAATCGACATCCTTATACTTATTTGGACTTAAACGAAATCAGTGAAACAAACACTGAGTGTGCGTTTGGAATGGCTTATTTTTATCCAAAACGTGCTTATAATTCGTGATTCACGATATACGAGGTAAGTATGTGAGAGGAGTTTTTTCTCGACTTGCGTAATAAGTGCGTTTTTACTGTATAAAACGCTTAAACAAACAAACCCTGAATTTTTCATAAATTACTGTTTTATACCGATTGGACACTATTTAAACCCGAGCACAATCGCTCAAACAAACACAATCTGTGCTCTATAACGTCGATGCCAGTAACGATGAAGCACTGTCCTGAGATTCGATTCCAAGGTTCTAAATAGTGCTCAATGTGGCCATTTGTTATTGGCCAACGCGTCGAGTTGAACATAAAATTGACTTGTACCGAAAGAAATCTTCGATCGAATAATTAAGAAAGTTCGGTGGCTCGCATGCATGCGTGTATGGCATGAAATTAGAGACAAAAGTTGTATAATTAATTCTTGATATTGACATTAATTGATATAGACAATAATTATTTTAATTATCGATAAAACATTATTCGAAACAGGAAAAAATCAACGAAGGTGAGAGTCATATTGTTTAGCATTACAATACAGGACTAGGAGGAATTGTTTATAACCATTTAGGTAGACTTTGTATCTATAAATATTCATATTTACTAATTTTTTGGGTCAGAAATCAAACAATATTACAATTAATTCTTGATATTGACATTAATTGATATAGACAATAATAATTTTAATTATCGATAAAACATTATTCGAAACAGGAAAAAATCAACGAAGTTGAGAGCCATATTGTTTAGCATTACAATACAGGACTAGGAGGCATTGTTTATAACCATCTAGGTAGACTTTGTATCTATAAATATTCATATTTACTAATTTTTTGGGTCAGAAATCAAACAATATTACAATTAATTCTTGATATTGACATTAATTGATATAGACAATAATAATTTTAATTATTGATAAAAAATTATTCGAAACAGGAAAAAATCAACGAAGGTGAGAGTCATATTGTTTAGCATTACAATACAGGACTAGGAGGCATTGTTTATAACCATCTAGGTAGACTTTGTATCTATAAATATTCATATTTACTAATTTTTTGGGTCAGAAATCAAACAATATTACAATTAATTCTTGATATTGACATTAATTGATATAGACAATAATAATTTTAATTATCGATAAAACATTATCCGAAACAGGAAAAAATCAACGAAGGTGAGAGTCATATTGTTTAGCATTACAATACAGGACTAGGAGGCATTGTTTATAACCATTTAGGTAGACTTTGTATCTATAAATATTCATATTTACTAATTTTTTGGGTCAGAAATCAAACAATATTACAACTTACCACGTGCTTGTTTGATGTAAACAATACTAATTTAATTATTTATGGCTTCACGTCTTTGTCAAATGTTTTTCACTTAAAAATTGGGTCATGGCTTGGAACGAAAAAGAATAATTGGGTCATGGCATCTATTATTTTTGGGCCTCTGCAACGCAAATTCCAAAATTCGAAACCCCAAGCCCAATATGAAGCGCACCGTTGCGAATACCAGTAATTGATACAACCGCCGCCATTTCACTTCGCGGTGAAGCGTCGAGTGGTACAGTGGTTGAGAGCGTAAATTGACGGTGGAAACCCCCCGAGCTGGGCTTCGAGCTCTCCGGTAACATTCATTCCCGTCTTCTCCTTATCGAACCCTCAACATATACATAGCTTATACATGCTTCTCCATGCATGCCCAAGTGGGAAGCCAAGGACTTTTGTCACATTTAGCTCCCGCATATTCTCGTCTCCAACAAGATGAAGAAGCCACCTCTAATGTCATATCTCTCATCAAACCTAACCGTCTCATTGATCCCTCCAAGGTATCTCCTCATTCTTCTCTTCTGACTTTGCTGGTCTGGTTAAAGTGAAACTACTCGGTTTAAACTCTGTGCCGTGAAGATTCCATTTAGTTTCTGATAAATTCTTCCGCGTGAAGTAAGTGCTGAGTACCTGATTTCATGATGATGTTTTGAGTTTACGAAAGTGATGTTTGAACATATTATATTTTGTGAATTTTTTTTGGGACCAATTTTGTGAATTTATTGACGATGAATTTTTTCAAAGTTGCTAGTTGATAGAATGATTGGAGAGAGAATTCTGAAATTGATTTAGTGAGAACCCTAGTTTGCCAAATTTATGTGAGAACGATGATCTATTGGCTCTAGAAGCGTAGCACTTATGAACATCTTTCGTACTAGTTAACAAATATCGGACTGCATGTCACTGTTGATGTATGGAACAGGGGCTTCCTTGGATCAAACAGGCTATCCTCATCGGGTCAATTTTTGTATGTTTAATATTATGTATCAGAACTCAACTCTTCATACTTAGTTTCTTGTGCTTGTAATCAAACAGTTTCTTTACCATTTAGGTGTAGTAATGAATGATACAATAATGTCATAATTTTTTTTTTTTTTTTGTATGTATATAAAAATGAATCCAACAGGGTAATTTTATGAGGGAAGAACTTACTGGTAGCATTCCTCAGGTCAAGAAAAAAATGATTTTTTTTTTTAAAGTATTTCTCCTTAGCCGTGTCAAATTGATATAAATTGACTTCCATTGTCCGGACTAAAGAGGGAGCCTGCTATTATCAAAGTCAGGCTTGAACAGTTTTTCTTTATTACATTTGCCGGACAGTTTCCTTTATTTTCGGTCTTATGGCATGTGCCTAACATGTACCCAACACCCAAAATGAAAGTTATGTTTGAGGTCAGTGTAAGCATGCAAAAGTAAGATTTTAAAGTTTAAAAGTGAGATGGAACGGTATGTTTTGGATTATCTGCAATCTATTGAGGAAGAGTTTTACAGCCCTGATCATTACCTACACAAGTTCAATCATAGCCTACTTCTTCGACTGCATTGAAGCCCATTCACTAACCAATTGAGATAAGTACTGTTTGCAGTCGAAATCTCGTGTCCAAACGTGATGCCCCGCTATCTGCCATTATTTCATCCATTAAATTGGCTGTAATAACTTCTTGTGGTTTTGAAAGGCATTGCCCTTTTCCATGCATCCTCAAGCTTGATTGATTAATTTCCTCCCATAACTATGTTTCGAAGAGAAGTTCATTTGTTACATTTTTTTATTTAGGATAACACTTTTTGCTGTGATTCGAAGTTAAATCTTCTGGTTGTAACAAACGAATGGTCTCCATGGATGGTGGATAAAAGGGAGATAATGGCTTTAAAGACTCCCAGAAGGAGAATATTTTCACCACGTCATCCATAGTTTTTGAAGAATTTTTCACGATGTATTTAAACAGAAGCATTGACATTGACAAAGTGGCCTGTCAAATTGGGCATGAGAGAACGCAGGTGTTTTACTATCTAAATGAGTGAGTGAAGGTGCTTGAATGAGTGATATCCCAGTGAGTTATGCAGAGAAATTGTATTTTTGTGTTGTGAAAATACATAATTATGTTGTAAATTCCCTTGTTTGAGGTGTAAATTTATACTTGGTTTAAGTTTTGGCAACCCATTGAAATTCCCTTTGTTACGTTTACTAAATTCTGTCTTGAGTGATTTTCATCCGCTTGCCCATAACTCTTTCATCTTTCCCCTTTATCTTTTCATATTTGCCGTTCATCTTTATAAGCCTTGAAAGAATGACCATAAAACAAAATTCAATAAATTTGTAGCTCAGAAACAATCTCAATTCAGTTTAACAAATAATAACTAAGTTCGAATAATCAATTAAATTGTAATAACTCACCCTAAAAGCTTAGAAAGGAGAAATGCAAAACAAACGAAGAAAGAAAAGAGGGCTTTTTCCTCACATGATTGTGAATGTATTTTCCTCACATATAAGATAATTTACAAGATATACAAGTGAAATGACAATAATATTTGATTCATGTACAATATAACAGACATTTGCATGAGGGGCATTTTCAAAACAAATAAGATCATTTTCCAAACCAACAAGTGGAATGACAAGAACACTGGAGCCATTTACAACACTAAGAATTCCTGTGCTATTTTACAAGAGGCATGTACACATTTCCAAGGAAAATATTCTAATTTACAAGATGAACAGGTGACATTATAAAAACACTCGTGCTATTTACAAAACAAGAAGCCTTTTTACAATTATGCATGTGCTATTTACAAAACACAAGTGTCCATTTATAAAACCAATGTGCTAATTTACAAGATCAATGAGTGAAGCAACAAAAAGAACACTAGTGCTATTTTTTTTTTTTTAAAAAAAAGATATTCACAAGAACACCTATACTAATTTACAAGACCAACAAGTGAAAAATTGAACTCATATAGCGCCAGTGGCAGTTAACATTTTTCCACAAGGTTATTCTTCATTGTTAAAGAATCAACATCCGAATGAAAACATATGAAAGAATCAACATCCGAATGAAAACATATGAATAGAACATCAGTAAATGAGGAAAGAAAATATTCTTCTCCCCATATATAAATGCCACTCACAAATCTACCTTTCATTAGGGGAAAAATATCAAAACTTTACTTTCCTACCTCATTGGAAATAATGGAAACATCATGAAAAGTTACCATCTGGGAGTGATGTTGCTCAAGAGGAAGATTGATTGAGAGGATAAGCACCACCTCGACCAAGACGATGACTGCCTCAATGAAACGGCAGAGTGGATCTAAGAAAGGGTCCGCGCCACCTGGAGGCAAGAGCTGGAGCACAAAGCGTGGGGTGAGTTAGTGCGAATGCTTCTAGCCTTTTTTTTCACGCTTTTTAATCTCTTTCTTTGAGGATGATTATTTTTGTATATTCCCTTCTCAAATTAATTTCACTTTTCCCTTGATACTGCAGTGATATTTCAGATTGTTATAGAGCTTTTGGGAATTATTTAGCTACAAATCAATGGGGGTTAAGCTGAGATGAAGATTATGCAGTGATGGAGACCCTTGCCCGTGTGAAACTGTGGATATATGACATGTGGCAAAGATAAACAATAACGTTGTATAGCGGAATAATTTCAATCAAGGTCGTAGCTTTATAAGGTTTGAAATTTGATTGCATTTCTCTTCCATAATTTCAATGGATGATCCATTCTGCCAGTGAAAATACATTATCCCCACTTTCTAGCTTCACGAGCAACGCGGAAATAATATGCTAAAGTAAAATCTACATCGCTAGAATTAACTAACAAGTAAACCATGCTTTTATTTTGGCTTAGTTTATATATTGACTAAGAACTAAGCATTACCATTCCTTGTCTTAAAACTGCCCATTTGTTTTGAATAGTAATGAGATGTAACTTTGACATGCCAATGGAAGCGTGGTGCTATATCAAAAGACGTCTACCTTTATTTGTACATACAAACTCCATATATCACCGTTAAGAAAGGAGTGTCGTTTCTTGGCCAACAAAAAATATCGGTAGTTTTGAGGTAAAATTGTATTCTGAAAAATATTGATCAAATCTGAATATGGCAATTACTACGCCTAATTTCTGGTAAAGCTAATTCCTTCGATTAAGATGGATCCTCAAAATTCTCTCAAGCGCCCCGTGATCAGATAACTTAAAGGAACAGAGTTGGATAGGAGGAGGATAGTGTTGGCTTGGTGTGTTAGTTAGCATGAGGCCCTAAGAAATTGATGAGAGGCTAAGCATAAGCTCACGTGTAGAGTGGGAAGCACTTAAGGCAGGGTAATAATGGAAGCAAAAAAACCATCATTAACAGTGCAGGAATCGGTATTATGGGGAATCATTAAACATGACCTCAGAAAAAGAAGTGATGGGAAAGAGAGACTTTAAAGTCCTCCTACTACATTGATGAAGTCATGAATGAGCTTGGTGTGGTTAAATACCCCTCCATGCTCCATGCCTCTTTTCTTTTCACTCAACTCATTACCAGTGGGTCACTCCCAGATCTTTCCATTGCCAATGGAACCAAATCACACGCCCACCCCATTATGAAGAGATACTCCTTCCACACTATTGAAATTTCAAAGCCCTTCACGTGTGTTGGTCCTTCTTCGCTCTCCCTGCCTGATGCAATCATCTCCTTTCTCTCTCCTTATTTTTTTGGCTCGTTGAAAAATAAAGAAGGGTCGTCATTACCACACTGCATAATTGTAATTATAAGCGTGGTATATGATGATGGGTATTCATGAGTGCCAGTCTTGCAAAAACCTCTCGAGCACTGTCATGCACATTTATGAACAAATTTAGTGCATGTTTGAGAAACAACAAAATCATGCTTTTAGAGGCCAATTTTTGTAAGTCAAGAGAAAATTCCTTTCACATACTTACCTCCCCTCACTTCCCCTTGTGTGCAAAAAAAAGCTCATTTTTTTCCATTAAAATATTCAATGGGGGTGACTCTTTTGTAACTGCAGGGGGGAAAAGTAAAAAAAGAAAATGGTCGTGGGTTGCCCCAAGGGAAAGAGGGGAACCATTATTGTTGGGGCTAGCCATCATTGTTTTGGTCTGAACAGATTTATTCATTTCATTCACGCATTTACGCCATTTACTGCGAATCTTGTATATATGTTCTCATGCCTCATGACCTTTTGCCTCCCTACTTCCTTTGACCGCATCTTTATCATTTGTTGACCAACCAGATCTTGTCTCTCGACACTCCCCCTAGTTTGAACATCGGATGACACCCTTGTTCCTTTCCAACTTTTCTTGAGCTTCCCCTTCTCACGTCACTCTGTTACAATCATTCGGAGTTAACTATCCTATATTACTCCCTCTCATAAGATTAAGTTCTGTCATCACAATAAACTAGTTCATGATCAAAGGAAAACTTATATGGTTGAGCTCTACTTCGCAGATGAACTCTACCTCACATCATCACATGTTACTCTCCGTCTCTCCGTGTAAAGCAGTACCTGCAAGCAAAGAATCCTGATCTAAGACAAACTTACAATCTGTACACCTCATACACAATCTCCTTTTTTGCCCTTTAATGCTTTAGTTTATTGCTTTTTGTGGGACTCGTGAAATCGCGTGGGGGTGACATGTTTCATTAGTTGGATATTAACTTGGTCTAGAGCAAAAACTTGTGAGCATGTCAAAAGAATATGCGAGTGAAGGTGGTGTCGTTGCAGTATGAACTATGAAGTAAAGACACAACCTCAAGGGAATAAAAACAAGGGAAAATCACTCGGGTCCCAAGCAAGCAACATATTGTCAGAAAGACCCCTGTTTACAACTTTTCTGCGTCCATTCACAACCTGTTGAGTGTGTTTTACAACCTCGATAGACCTTTCTAATAATATCTTCCTTCCTTGGGACCTAGGAGTGATTCTCCCTAAAAAGAAGTGGCAATTTGAGACCTCCTCCCAACAAAAGATAAGAATAAGTTGGATTCCACTTGCATCCTTTTCTCTAAAATATTAAAATAATATAAAATCTGGATCGTTAAAATTTCAATCCAACGGCTCCTATAAAAAAAGACGGTCCTTTTAAAAAAGGACATAAACTGGTTCCAAACAAGATTAGGGCAAAGGAGAAGGAATGATTACGAGCATCAGTTCCCAACACATGAAAAATTAGAATTTAAAAAGAAAAAAAAATAAAAGAAAGCATATAGTATTATAAATAAAAACAAAAGAGGAGTAATCGATGGTAAGGTGGGGGTGGCTTGGTTTAGGACCCAATCCAAACCATCATTGCGAATCTTGGAGACGACCTAGCCCACCATCATTTTACAAGCTCCTAGCTGAACAATCCCCCCATTATTGTCCCTCTCTTCTCACCTGCTTTTCCCATTGTGCCCCTCCCTCCCTCCCTCTCTTCTTCCTCCATCGGACACACCCACTGCAACAACAAGAACAAGAAGTATAACAGACACAAAAAAAACCTATCATCATTCACATGACGCCATAACCATAACCATAATCATAGAACCGAACACATGAAATCTTTTAGGCTCTTACCCGGCCGCCTTCCTTGCTTACCCATGCATGATTGTTTTGTCAGAATGAAGAGAGAGCCACGTCTTCTTTTGTCTCTCCCCTTCTCTCTCTCTCTGTTTCTCTCTCTACCTTTTCCTCTATAAATTAACACCCCAATGTTCTCTTTGTCCCTCACTTTTACTTCCACAAACTTCTCCTCGTTCAAGAATCCAGATTGCTTCCTCCACCAGCCTCTCTCGCTCGACTTCGTTCAAAAAGGTCTTCTTTTTCAAAAAGTTCTATTGAGAAAGGCAGAGGCCCCCACCTCCTCTCTCTGTTTTTGTTGTGTCTTGCATGCTTTCTCATACCCGCTTCATTCCACGAAAGATACACTTTGTGGCTTTGTGCTGTACATTGAGACCTATTTCAGGCTTCGCAAGTGGAGTTTGGTTTAACTTTTGTTCAGATATCTGAGGTCCAATCATCTTTAATTCCCTCTGTCTTGGCTTCTTCTAACTTTTGTGTGGGAATCGCATATAGGGGTTCTCTCCTACTTGGGTGTCTCGGTTTACTCCACCTGATCCTGTGCAACAAAACTTTTGGCTTTTTAATATATATTCTTGGTGGATTCTTTTCCATTTTGTTTAAGCATTATTGCGTTTTTTTTATTTAGTTTAAAATCCACAGTCGATTGTTTTTTTGTCTTTTGTAGCTCCACCATAACCTCCTATATACTTTATTGTCTTCCATTTGATTAAATGAGATCACATGAAAATAATTTTGAGCGATCGTGGAGGACAAAGCGAGCAACAGCTCCGTTTAAACACAGACATAGAAACGCATCGAAGATCTACCTCTGAAGCTTGTCTCTTTTGTTGATGACCTTTATCCTTTTCTTCCCTCTTGGGACAGCCGAAAGAAACTGTGTTTTTTTTTTTGGTACTTTCAAGTGAGAGGGCAGGGCTGGACAACTGTGATTTTCACCACATTCTTTTAGTTTCTCAGACAACCCCATATGACTCTATTTATTTGATAGTGTGGTCCAAAAGACTCACTTGTTCTGGCTTCCACCCGCTAATATACTTTTCCCTCTTGCCATTGGCTTCTTCGTTTAACCCTCATAATTATATCTACCAGAGCATTTTCATAAAGCAAAACATTCTCGATCGAGCCTAATCTATTTTCTTTTCTTTCCCATATATCACCTGCAAGGTTGTTCTGTTCCTTTCCTGTCTTCTTAATATATACATTTATATATTTCTATCTCTAATCATTCGTTGTGTTTGTCTCGATGAAGTGGATATTTATAAATATATTATCTATATCATGTTTCTGGGGACTGAATTATATTTATATATTGGAAATATCCTATCTGTTCTGATACCATTTGTTTTTGTGTTTCAGGGGCACTCGTGAGAATTGCTTGATAGAGATGGAGAGGCTCAACTCGAAGCTGTACCTTCAAAACTGCTACATAATGAAAGAGAACGAGAGGCTGAGGAAGAAAGCTCAGCTTCTGAATCAAGAGAACCAGGTTCTGCTTTCTGAGCTGAAACAGAAGCTGTCCAAGCAGGCCAATTCAAAAGCTACTGGTCCAAACACCATTATTGACCTCAACCTCAGCTCAGGCTCCACCCAAAATGCTTCCAGTTCCAGCAATTGATCTGTTTGGAGTGGGAAAAAACAGAGTGTCGTGACCCCACTAGCACTATTTGTTTGTTCTGTTTTTGTGTAAAATCTGAGTCAGCAGTAGGAGTCCTAGTTTCTGTTCGATAGGATAATATCAGCACCGTGTATCAGATCACTAGTGCATTGGTGAACTAAAAGTTATGATATGTATGTATGGGGCTATCTGCTAGGAATGAATGAATATAAAGCAATTACTCTGCTTAGCTCTCTGCCTCTGCATGTGACTGACAATTACTATGAATGAGACTTGCTTCATTTGTTAAAGGATTTCCTGTACTCTTTAGTTTTATCCTATGATATGATCAGTTTGATACTTTGATCACAAGAGATGAAGCATCATATCTTTCAGCCTTTCAGTCTAAGAAATCAACGGTTCATCAATACACCAAGGTTTTCAAGTTTGATGCTCTTATTTCAACAACTTGATGAGCCATTGGCTTATTGTTAATATACTTAACACGGGTTATCATAATATCATGTCTGTGTTTGTCGACCCCTGCTATTTAAAATCACGAGTCCAATTGATGTTTAACGGGAAGGAAAGTGTCTCACGTTTGGATAGTGTCAAATGTCAATCTCCACGGGAATGAATTATTTTTCTGAAGTATCTACGCATGCAACTAACAAACAGTATGTAATACTCTAGCTTATAATTGAATTTATATTAATTTTGTAAAATAATACATATAAAATATAACTATGATTAAAATTGTTCGTATGTGTATATTTATATATATACTCCTCCCTTAGTATAAGTTTTAAAGTTATGAATGAGTTTGTCTCAAAACATAAACTTCATTTTAAATTTATCTAGACATTTATTACTTTTTTTTTCAGTTTTATCCCTTGTTGACTACATTTATTGTAACCATACGATTTAATTTATCATCTTTACATAGTTGAAATAATACATATTTATTGTATTTAACTAATTTTAGTTGTTTTCTTAATTAACTTAAATTTATTATTTGAATAATATAATAAGGGACAGAGGGAGAATAAAGTAAATTGAGTGGATTTTGGTATGAATAAGTTTACCGGCAGTTGTTGATTCTAATGATACTATGAAAGGGATTTTGACCGTTTGAACACGGGTTTCAAGTTTGAGTGTGTTAATGTAAAAAATGTTTTTGAGAAGAGTATCTTTAATTGACTCCAACAATACACAATTAGATAATTATATAAAAAAATTTGTGTGCCTACAAAAATAGAGTAGATGTGTTCATTTCAAGCTCGTTAGGTATGAGGGGAACGACAGGGGAGAGTAAGTATAGAGAAAATATTTTTGAATTGGATTTAATAAAATGAGAGAAGTGAAGTTAAAAAATTTTAATTAATTTTTTTTATTCTTTTATCTTAAGTTTCCTCTCTATTGAAATTTTTTAACCCTATCTATCTAATTTTCTTAAACTCAATTTTTAAAAAATTTTCCTCCCCTCCAAATCCGTTAATGTCAAACAGACCCTAAAACAGTACATAACGAAGAATTTATGAAATTCAAATTATTGTCAACAATCTAAATATCTGATCTTTGAAATGTCAGTATAATAGTTTGCGTGAGTTATTGCTAATAAATTTGAAAAAGTTGTGGTTCTTTTATGTAATTTTGGTTAATGCAGATCAAAGACTGGCACAGAGATTATTACGTGATGGCCAATGACAGGGTTTGACCAACAAAGGTTTCTGTTGTGATCCAAAAGTATTAAAAGGATGTCTAATCAGATATCAAAATGCAATTATCAAAATCTTTTATAGCTGTTGGTAGCCCTGCTCCTCCTCACTCAAACCCCGAACCAAATCACGTCTACATCTCTCAGTCAGAATATATATAAAACACTTATCTATTCACGTTCTCATTGTCTAACTATTATTAATATTATAATGTCGTAGCGGAGTATTTGGCCCCATCGACATTGTAAATAATACAAGATCAGGTTTCAAATAATTGGACTGAGCAATTGCCGAGTCACCCAAAGAAAACTTGCAAGTATAGACGAGTTCATAAGAACAGGGCGCTGGTGAGACGGGAGAATAATGAAATAGTGTTGGGTATTAAATGCATGTAGGGCTGAGTCACAGAGTATTTTGCAGCCTGCGGATTTGGACATCATAACCATATCTAAAGCTATATCATTGATGTAAGGCTGTCGTCTTCATCATCTCTCTCTCGCATGTGAAACACTACAAGAGATGTATAGTATGCCTTAGCTTCAAGATCAGCGGACTACAAAACTTGAGATTTTTAATCATTCACGCTCATCTCGGTCAGCCCTGATGTGAGAGCCAGGATAATGAATAAAAGAGATCAAATTAATACATCAGAAAGTTTACAGGACTGAGAATATTTATATATTCAGTGAATTAATTCAGTGCCAAGTGGTGGGATGCGATACTTGTACACTTAGAGAGAAGCAGGAGCACGTGGAGCAGAGGCATCATCCCCCTGCTACTGCTGCTTCTGCTTCAGCATTATAACATTACTTTACAACCAGTTGGTAGAGACTAATTGGACACTAACCAGATAGATGAAGCATTCAAAAGATTCACTTCTTTGTAAGTAGACACAATTTCAATAACTGGCATACCATATATGAACTTTAAATGGTAATTTCATGAATGAATATTCTTCTACATCTTCATTGCAAGCCTTATATAAGAAATAACCAGCCTCTGCGCTCGCGCGCGTGTCTCCGTTTGAAAAAACACAAGAAAAAAAAAATCCTAGCTTGCTCAGCTGCATGGTGTCAAAGGAAAATAATTCAATTTATAATTTTTTTTTTGTGGGACCAAAACAAAAGGGTTGGGTAGCCTGCAAGTAGAACAGAGCATCACCACAAAGGTCCGTCCTTTAACGCCATCTTGCCAAACAAACACTGCTCCGTGATGCGCCATTCATCAACCTCATTGCATATATTTTTAAATCAGTGTTTTGATTCATTTGCAGCTGTCTGGTTTTAGGTTGTGCACATTTCTTTAAACATGTGTAGTGCTATATATAGATATCGAACATATCTAGGGGAGGAATGTTTGTGTGAGTAATAATTAGCGTCTTTTTTATTTTTTGGGTTGTCAATAAATTGAATTGCCTAAACTCAGCTGGGAAAATGAAATAAAATGAAACAAAGTAAATTGCTATGTCATCTCCCTCTGTTGACATCAAATTGCTGATTTTGAATATTATTCAAGCACTTAAATCTCTAAATCATCTCTTTAATGAATCATGTTGCGCCTAAATAATCTGTCTATGAATTAACTAAATTATTAACATATAAACATATAAAAAAAATTAACTTTGACTAATGACCCGATTAGAAATTACTCCCTCCGATCATAAATATAAGGCATAGTTGATTTTTTTTAGAGAGATTAAGGAAGTTAAATAAGTTACTTAATCATATCATATATTGTGTATCCTTAGATTATATATCAGTTTATAAGTTAAGTGAAATAGTTTGGAGAAAAAATGATAAATATAATTATTTTAAAATAATTTAGTTGTCTTTATTAATATCTCCAAAAAAAATCAACATTGTCTTATATTTATAACAGGAGTGGTACATTACATTTTAAACAAATACCACCTTCGGCCCATTGGACCAATAAGCTACAAGTCCAACACAAATATACCGTTCCCGGAACAGTGGCCCAATGAGTTTCTACCCAGTCACTCGTGACTAGATGTGAATTGTCAACAGTACCCTTCACATTGTGGTTTCGGTGGCAGCGCATCCACTAGCCATAACCTAGTCTAGTGCTGATAATACGGACCAGCCCGCAAGCAGTGATATTGAGGGCCTATGCTGCCTGTACTCTCGCGGGCTGAAAAAACAACGATCCTGACCCGTAACTGCAAGTTCGTGGGTTGGCCCGAAGAGCGCACAATTTTTTTTTTTACTTTTCCCTAAGTTTATGTTGGTTACAAAAAAGAGAGAAAGCAACGAAATTTAGCACAGAAGGCAGAAACTAGACAAGGCTCTCCAAATCAAGTATAAGAAAAAATAAAGACAACTCCCAAACAATGATAACAGTTAAATAAAGAGGAGGAGATTAAAGGACTTCCACCCCAAAAACATCCAAGTAATCACGAAATGAAATAATATCCTACCAATCATTTTTATGGCTAACTTCAATACTTTATATACTGAAATTGAACAAGGAGACAGAAATAAAAGCAAATAAGAAAAAGAATACATTATAAAGTCTTGCACTCTTGTCTTAGATTATGGCCACTGGCTCGTATACATACTGCAGAGTGAGGAAACCACCGTGATGAAGGTGAAGCTGCAGCAGAGGAGCCGACAAGGCGACGGGCGGCGGAGTACGACCACGGGCCACCGAGATGAAGGCTGAGCTCCAGAGAAGGCGACGGCTGACAGGCGGAGGAGCGACGAAGGATGACCGGCGATGAAGGTAAAGGAGCAAACGACGAAGGCTGAGCGACCGAGAACGAGACTGCCTGAGGTTGAGGAGTAATGACGACGACAGAGAGAAGGCAAAGCAGTCATAGTGTGGCCTTTGGGAGCACCACCATACACACACGACGGTCGACGAGCTAAGGCGAGGGGGGAAGACGCAATTAGGGATTCGAAGGGAGTTAGGGTTAGGGCGGGGCGTGTGTCGCGATGAGTCTCAAGGCCTGTTTGGTTTAAAGGGAGGGGATGGAATAGGAGGGGCTCATTTTCCATCCCGTCCAAAACCCTCCAATTTGGGGGAATAAAAATGAGGGGATGGGAGGGATTGGGAGCTCCTCCTTTTTAACCCCTCTCTCCAATTTTTCAAACCAAATAAGGGGAGGGGCTCATTTTTCATCCCCTCTCCTCCAAACAAACAGACCCTCAAAGTCTGAGACTTTGAGAGAGAATTGTGTGACTTCACCCTTCACACTCACAGTGTCAGATTGTCAGTTATAAGTCTTGTTTGGTTCAGCATTTTCTTAAAAAATAAGTCCTTATTACGTAAGTTGAAATAAAACCTCTCTCATATATTTACCTTGTATACCGTGAATCACGATTTATAAGCATTTATTACCTAAAAATAAGCAATTCCAAACCAACACATAGTTTTATAAAGTGGGAGCGGTCCATTGTCCAAGCCCAAGTGAAATCGAACAAGCCCAAACCCAAGCCCAAGCCCAAGCCCAAGCCCAACATGCACAAGTGTTGTACAAAAATAAAATATGCGGCCAGCTAGCATCAGCCCGCTGGCTGAGTGGGGATTTTTATGGGTCTGAGAATAGCCAACCTTAACCTTGTCAAAATTCACAGGCTGCATATTGAGCCCGTGGTTTGGCCCCGTTTTATCTTATCGACTCTACACCCCACCACACCGCTCTTGCTCCGCAAGAAACAATTTTGCGCGTTCCTGTTGGCTCTTGCTTCCGCTTCTTCGTCCCCAAACAATCTTTACCTTCCTTCCTTGTTATTTGTAGCTCTCACTTTACTCAGCGCACAGAAAACCCCCAAATTTTCTCCCTTAACCTTCCCAAAAACCTAATTTCACCTCAAGCCTCTGCTAGATTTCCTGCCTCTCCGACTGATCTCATGGCTAATAAGGAGTTTCAAGTCCCGCCGGTGATCTTTAAATCGGGCGCTAACCCCGTAAGCGGCGGGGCTGGTTTCCCGCAGCGGCGGGTTCCTACGGCGCCATTTCAACCTCCTCGACCTTCCAGTTCCAGTATACCCTTCATGTCCTTTGACGTAGGATCTGCAGCCGCATCCACCTCGTCCGGTCCAATTTACGGTGGACCCATCGGGGGCGGTGGCTCTGCTAACTTTGATGATGAGGAACCTCTGCTCGACGAGCTTGGGATCCACCCGGACCAAATCTGGAAGAAAATCAGGTCGATACTCATTCCTTATCGGATAAATTACGTGGTTCACAAGGATTCCGACTTATCTGGCCCCATTCTTCTATACATGTCCTTCGGCCTCTTCCAATTACTCGCTGGAAAAATCCAATTCGGTGTCATTTTGGGTTGGATCGTGGTATCGTCTATTTTCTTATACGTGGTTTTCAACATGTTAGCGGGTCGGTCCGGTAATTTGGACCTGCATACGTGCACGAGCGTGGTGGGATACTGTATGTTGCCGCTTGTGATTTTTTCCGCTCTATCGCTGTTCTTGCCGCTGGCTGGGATGGCGAGTTTTGTAGTTGCCGCGATTCTTGTAATGTGGGCGACGAGGGCCGCCACGAGTCTTCTTGTCTTGCTTGCTGATGGCGGGGATGAACATCGCGGACTGATAGCGTATGCCTGTTTCTTGATTTATACTCTATTTTCACTTCTTATTGTATTCTAGTGATTCGATTGGCACTGAGATTTTGGATGGCAGTACATATGTTATTACTTTTATCGGATCGTTTTATTTCATTTCAGACGCGTTGATCCATTTATATTTATACTGTACGATGAGAGAGGATTTTGAGATGTAGAAAATGATATTGCTCTTCATTGAAAGTTCTTAATGGAAATGCCCGGCGTGACTTGTATTGTAGTATTTGTGTCGTGGAAGTAGATTTTATGCTTCTTTTTTATTTTCTTGCCTAGCTCTTTTTATATTTCTTATCCCTTATTCGCGGTCTTCTAATTATGGTGGTGGCTTATATGGTGTTAGTTGATAAGTTAAACAGCTTCAAGATTAAATCTCGAAGACTGGACAAATTCTGGTCCATTTGAGACCGTGTCAACCTAAATTGCTATATTGTGCAGTCATAAATACTGGGTTGAACATTTTGGCCCTGCAAATTGTCATTAGAATGAAATGAAGTCACCAGTTTTTGTATTTGCTCACTGAAACACACTTCTCACACGTCGGCCTAAACTAGGGAATTTGTGCTGGCAATTTGACAGGCATTATTTTACATACCAGGTTTCAGGGAATACAACACTGCTATGTTAAAAGACAAAGAAATTCTTTAAGGGTGAAATATTTAGGTATTATTTCATTTTTTTGTGTAGTTCACAGAACACAGCCTGTATTTGATGCCATTGATCCACCATATTAGGTATGGGTTGAAACTTGTATGACTAGCATCTTGAAAAAACAAACTAGTGCATTTGTGATGTTTGAGACTTAGATGTATTGGGTGTAGGTCATGTCAATAATTGCATTCTTGATGATTAGCATCTTCAAAAAAAACAAGGAGCGCCATAGTCATTAAGTGCATTTTGATGTTTGAGACTTAGACGTATTGGGTGTAGGTCATGTTGCGATCGAATTCTACTACATGCAAATTGAGGTATGGATTGAAACTTGTTTGATTAGCGTCTTGAAGCCTATTTTTTCTTGGTTGTGATTCCAGAGAAAGTATTAGTAGAGGTTTTATATCTTTGAAAACTACAAATTTGCAGTGTATATTTGACCCTTTACTGTGAATGGATTATAATGATGATGAGAGCATTATTTTTTAAATGTAAAATAGTGTGAAGGTGATACGGACTCGAAAAAAACATGAAGGAAATCATGAATGACGATTGTTACTTTGACCCGATTTTGATGTTTTGGTGCATTTAGCTGGTGGCATGGATTAGTATCTCTCCTACCGATTAGCCTTTAGCTCTCTTCGATTAACAGGTTACTTACATGCCTTCTTGATGCTCTATTGATTTGAGGTTTTGCTTCTGCTTTTCTAAAGATTGTTTTCTAGTATATATTATGCAAATCATCTTAGAAAAGCTCCATAAAAATATTGATCCTTTGATACAATTGAGCGTTGTTTCCTCTCAAATCAAGGAGCTCATGCTTTGCTTATTGAGCTCACTGTGGTAGAAAGGAATCTCGCGTCATTCATAGGACTTCATTGATACCCATTGTTTGTTCTCCCACTTCTTGTGGGGATTCATTTGCTCTAATTAAAATATCTTTGCTGGTATCTATTCCTTGTATGCTCCTTTAGAATTGACACTTGAAGACAAATAGGCAGGCATATGTCTGGTGCAGGAATTTGGTGGAGCAGCTAGAAGGGAGTTGATTCTTTGAAGCCAACTGTAGGTGATCGATGCACATTTGTTAGAGATCGCTCTACCTACTTCCCACTAAACATTCCATTTCCCCCTATATACCTTACATTATTCCATTCCCTCTGACTAACACGACAAAAGTCATGACTCATACAGTTGAAGGGGACAGAGAATTCACCCCAGAGATAGACATGGACGAGGAAGATGATTTGTTTGAAATTGATCTGGAAGTTGTAAATTGCATGCCACCATCTGATTATTGGGAAAGTTTTTGCGCTTGTTCCAGCAGAAATAATGCACTTCTCGCCAATTGCTTGTTGCCCATTTCAGATCTCTCTAACGCGGTTCCTATATCTTTGGAGGGCACAACCAACATTTTTCTTATCACAGAACCCATATCTACAAGTCAATGTCTTAAGCTGCCTTTCATTGGTGGCTAGGCTTCCATTCGAGAGAATGACAGCACACCCATAATATAAGTTCAGCATTACTGGTTGCATTGGGGTTTTGCAACTAGTTACTAGTCTTTTGTTTTGGTATTAAATTTTTTTCTTTCTTTTTTTTTTTAAGGCTAAGTTCCCACAGTGCGGGTTTACTTGCATGCACGGGTTGACGATTTACTTACCCTTTTGGCCACCTTTAATTTTATTACGATAAACGAGTTTGTGTAAAATCCTAGAAATGCGTTTGCTCACGTCTACTCTTGTTATAGTCAATCCCTTGAAGGTTTTTGGATGGAATAGGATATTGTGGTTGCGGTCTGCTCAAGCAGTTTCTATTTTTGGTAAAAAAGAATCTTACAACTTGAACATCTCGCCCAGTGACGGATGGGTAAAACTTTATAGACGAGCTTGTTTTAATTTGTGAGATACGTCAATAGATAATTCAAAAGCTTGCCGATAAAATATGTAAAATAAAATAAAGTTAGATTTCAAATCAAAAACAAATTTCCATAAAATTCAAAACTTTTATGTCTTTTTGAGATTACACCCGTATGTGGCAAAATAGAGATTATGGTTACAAGTTCAAAGATGCATGAAAAAATTGAAAAGGTTGATTTTTTAAATTTGCTTAGCCTAACGCATTCACACGGCATCTTATAATGCCTACTTTTAACCCTGCTATTATAAGTATAAAAGAGTGTTGTGCTTGTGTATATGCGAATATATGAGTGATTCTTTATGCAACATAGAAGTTTATATATGTAAAAGAAATAGTCCATCATCATTCAAATAATTGGTTCAAAATTCAAAATATCATTACAAAAAAACTTTTTGTAAACAACAATGGAGATTTTATTTAGGAAAAATTGTGAAAAAAATACCTCATTGGCAAATTAATTGTCAAATGGGACCTGGGAAGATCGTGTGCACACGGGATGAAGATATTGTGCATATGGGGAAAGATTTATACACAGGCGGAGATATTTTGCATACACATAGGGAATAATATTGCACATCGGGAGGATCGTCTGCACACAGAGGAAAATCTTGTGTATTCCTGAAAGATCGTATGCACACTGAGGTCCCATTTGACAATTATTTTATCAATGAGATATTTTTTTACAATTCTCCCTTATGTTTATGAGTTGTCCATCACTATCTAAAATCAAAATTTTTAATATACTGTTTTGGGCTCACATTCAGGATGAATCCACACAATAGGCTATCCTTTTTATACAATCAACTCATTGAATATCTACCCCCTTTAAAATAACTCTCAATTGGTTAATCAATCATTTGACATATTTTGCAAACACCGTTACATGATATGTAGTATATGTTTATCATTCCTCTTAACCACATATGTTATGTCACACTTTCAGTTTCCACAAGATTTAACCAAAGTCCCAAGATTAGACAACATGACCCTCTACTTACTTTGGCATCTCCACAAACTCCCACAATTATATGAATGTAAAAGTTGCTAGAATAAGCATCTCCATCATTCATTCATTTTCCTCCCTTGTTCCTAGTAGCTAAAAAATGATCTACAAAAACATAGAATAAGAAATAAATGAGATTAAGTTATGAATAGCGTTATGTATTTTTCATATTTCATTTAATACATGAGGAAATGTATAGGTTTTAACTAAAAAGTATACTTTGATTTTCAAAAAAAAAACATCAAAGCTAGAAAATTTCAAGTTGATTGATCAATGGAAACAGTATGCTCAAATCATTAGCAAAATAAAACTCATATTGCGATTTTATATGGGACGGACTAAAATTCCTTATACACACAGAAAGAGCACAGTACAACCCTTTTTCGGATCTAGAAGCTTTTATCAAGAAAGAGGCCATGCATATCTAAAATCTAGATGAAAGCAAAAGCAATGTTCATATCTATAGAAATAGGAATCGATTAGCATATAATCAAGGTATTAAAATTCGGACCGGGCATTGAACCGGTTGGGGTATTGGGTTAAGGGTCAGTGAGTCAGACCGGGACCAAACCGGAGCCAAACCGGTGAGAAATTGAAAATTTTAGACTTATAGTATGAAATTCTAAAGGAAAAATTAAAATTTTTTTTTTTAAAAAAAATACCAACCCGGACCGGACCGGAAAACGGACCAGTTTACCGGCCGGTTCCCGGGCTGGACCGGCCAGTCCGGTCCGGATTCAATAAGCATGCATATAATAAAGTAGGTACATATTCAGTTTTGATGTTAACAAAAAGAAATGGCACTTGTACTACACACACCTTTCATGGCTGAAGCTTTCGTGACATATTTGGCCACCACATTGGCTTCATGTAGAGCCGGGAAAATGGGCCGAGCCCGTCGGGCCGGCCCTTTTAGGCCCTGGCCCTTCAAGGGCCGGGCTTGTAAATTGTAGTCTCAAAAGGAAGTCGGGCCTAAGAGGGCCGGCCCTGTAGGGCCTCGGGCTTAAAAGGGCCGGCCCTGGAGGGCCTCGGGCCGGCCCTTTAAGCCCGTTTATTTTTTATTTTTTTTGCTTGGAAAGGAATCATATTACATTTTTTAATTACCTTATTGAATCTATATGTCAATCTGTCCTCATATTGTATAGAGTATGATTTTTGAGTATATTGTTTTATCTAATTGAATCATATTATGATTTTTGAATATATTATTCTGCCTATTTAGAATAAAATCATATTTTATACTATTCTGCTTGATAGAGTATGATTTTTGATGAATGTTGTGATTATTTAACTACTCGAACCTACTACTCAAAGTGAAATACAATCAAATATCCTTGAAATTGATGATAGTGGCGAAAAAGGTGAAAATAATAGTTGTCATACTCATGTTGTTTAGAGGTTAGAGTATTTAACTTCTTACCTTCTTATACTTTGGCCTTTGTGTGAGTTACTTGTGGACATGATTTTACCTTTGATTATACATTAGTAACTGTGTTTATTTGTTGCAAGAGACGTGTTATTTAAACCTTAATGTTGACAACATTTATATATTAAATTAGAACTTTAATCGTTGTTATTTACTAATTATATTTCTATGGGGAAAATACGCAGAAAAAATAGTTAAATATTGTGAAAAGAACTTCCGGGCCCTGGCCCTGATGCTCTCGGGCCGGGCCTTGAAAAACTGTAATTTTCCTGACCCCGAGCCCTTTAGGGCCGGCCCTATTAGGCCCTGGCCCGTCAAGGGCCGGCCCTGATTCCCAGCTCTAGCTTCATGTCAAAAACCCGCTAGTTAACATGTAAGTATTATCATCTAAGGATTGTTTGGGCGTATTATGAATATTTGCCACAACATATCTCCAATGTGTTTGGCAAATGTTTTGACTGAGATATCATAAATAAAGATGCTAATCAATACGCACAAGTTTAACACATTATGGTAGGCGCTCCACCATTTACTGAAAAAAAAAATGAAATAGAGGTTAACTACAACATATACTTGCAAAATAATAACAAATGATAACAAAGACTCTTGCATGGATATGATAAATTCCAAATAAATTAGGTGAGAAGACAGTGCATAAGAACAAGATAAATTAGCTGCTTACAAGGTTTAGATTTTCAGCTCTTATTCACATTCCCACCTACATTGTTTCAAAATTAACACCACTATGGGTGAAACAAACACAGGAAAAAACTAAAATAAAACTTGAACATTATCGTAGATATCTAAACCATCATTGTCGAAGAAGATAAAAAAGAAATAGATGAAGCCACCATTATTGTCAAAAAGTAGTGGGGAATTGAAATCTAAATGATATATATCAATATAGCAAAAGTCAAATTTCGTTGAAACATCAGTAAAAGAAATCTGGTACTAAACATGGTGCAGAATTGCACCTTGCCTTTATAACTCACATTCACATATTTGGACCAAAAAATAAGGAAGAGAATTGGTAATAGGAAAATTAGTTGGGATCATAAACTCCTTTTTCTTTAAAATAACTTAGGTTGAGTCATAAGATACCTATAAAGTTTCATCCTTTTTCTTCAATTACATCTCCTTGCCTTCTTAATGGAATTTTTAAGTTCTTCAAATGCACACTTCTATCTACCCCATACTTCCGCTTCCTTCCATTCCATTGTTGATGTGCACTTCCACTTCCCCCATGTTTGTTCTTGATGTGAGGCATATGAAGTATTAGAGAGGAGTTACCGGCTTTCCTCCCATCATCAATGGTGGCGACATTTTTCTAGGATGGAGTTCCATTCCATGAGAGGATGAGAGAGGAAGTTGAGAGAGATATGACGGATGAAGTTGAGAGACTGAGACTAAGCTGAAGAATTGCAAATTAAGCGAATATGATAAAGAAGTTAACGCACTAAGATGAATAAGCTTGCGGAATCTTCAGAATTCGGAGCCACCCCAAAAACTGATATAGCATCACGTGGAATTCAAAGGAAGTTACCGCTAGAAACTTTGTTCCGCCCGCACACTATAGGGTTGGTGGGCCAGATTATCAGTATTTGTAGGGAATTTAAAATTGAAGATTATTTAATTAATAAAAGATTTGGACGGAAAACATGGATCAGATTAGTTAGGTACCCAATATTTCAAATATAAAGAGAGATAAAGAAATGATTCGTTAAACAATATTTTTAAACATTCACAACGTTAAAAACAAAACAAAGAAATAAGAAATTTTTCAAATAAATATAATAGATTGAGGGGGAAAATTTTGAGATGACGTGGCATGCTGTGGTACCTGTTTTTAACCCTACTTGCGGAATCTTCGGAGTTCAGAGCCACCCCAAAAACTGACATAGCATCACGTGAAATGAATTTACCGCTAGAAACTTCATTCCGCACACTATAGGGTTGGTGGGCTGGATTATTAGTATTTGTAGAGAATTTAAAACTGAAGATTATTTAATTAATAAAAGATTTGAACGGAAAACATGGATAAGATTAGTTAGTTATCCAATATTTTAAATATAAAGAGAGATAAAGGGATGGTTGGTTAAAAAATATTTTTAAATATTCACAACGTTAAAAACAAAACAAAGAAATAAGAAACGTTTCAAATAAATATAACAGATTGAGGGAAAAATTTTGAGATAATGTGTGCTTGCTTTCAGCCCTATTTTTAAGAATAAGATAGGAATTTACCGCTAGAAACTTCATTCCGCACACTATAGGGTTGGTGGGCCGAATTATCAGTATTTGTAGGGAATTTAAAATTGAAGATTATTTAATTAATAAAAGATTTGGACGGAAAACATGGATTAGATTAGTTAGTTACCCAATATTTCAAATATAAATAGAGATAAAGGGATGGTTAGTTAACAAATATTTTTAAATATTCACAATGTTAAAAACAAAACAAAGAAATGAGAAACTTTTCAAATAAATATAATAAATTGAGGGAAAACATTTTGAGATGATATGGTTCACTGTAGTACTTGTTTTTAACCCTATTTTTAAGAATAAGATTGATATATTCGTTTTCTTTTTGGGGGAAAAAATCTCTGCTGTAGAGAAGCGCATTGCCTACTTTAAGTTATGGAATATTTTTGCTTATCCAAACGAGAGCTTTTCCCCCCCAAATAAAGCTACATATCCAACTCAATTTGGAATTCCAGCTGATTTCTCAGAATCACTATCAATTATGTTAATTGTAGCTTGGGATTTTCAACAATGACCTCGTGTAGAGTGCAGACCATATGAATGCTATACTACCGTCGTTCTCCTCAAATTACATGGATTCAAATTTTGCAACATTTTGTCCCCCAAAAAGATTTGCAACTTTCTTGAAAGATACTTTTTAAATAAAATATCTTACCTGAATTTTAGCACGCCTCCAAGTTAAATCCCATGCATTGAATTTTTTTTTTTTTCAGGGAAAAGGGCTAATTTATTATGAAACTTTCTCCAATTTGAGTATATGCATAGTTTTGAAGATCGGACCCGTCAGTTCAATCCAAAAACCGACCAATTGGTGATCCGACCGGTCCGGTCTAGCAGTTAATCCCAATTCAACTGTTTTTTTGCACGGTTTGACAAATTTTTTAGTAGTTTGACCGATTTTTTTATACTTAATTCTAAACTTTATATACATAACCTTAAAATCTTAATTTCCTCAATTGTCTATCCTGATTCCGATATGACCTATTGTTATTCTCTGGAAATTCTTGTATTTCATCACATTTTTCTCATATATTTGTGGTTTTAAACTTAAATTGTGCATAAGTTTTATACATATGAAGAAAAATGTGATATGTTGAAAATACTTGAAAAAGTGCAAATTTTGAGCTAAATGTATAGGGTTTTAGATTAAATTGAAGAATTGAAAAGCTCATAAAATCCTTCTCTTTGTAGGAGGATGCTGACAAGAAATGAAAGCTTACATGGATCCTTGGAGGTGAAGAAAAGAAGAACAAAAACCAAGAAGGAAGATCAAAGTAGCTTGAAGGTGTCCCCGGTTGCTTTTGCTACGCCACAGCGAAGCAAAAGCGAAAGCACATCAAAAATAGGCATTTCTGACCGCGTACGCTGTGGGTTCGCTATAGCGAAGCGAGGGCGAAGTCGCGATACTGCAACTGTGCGTTTTGAAAAACTGATGCATCAGCTGACTTTTTAACCTAATGGGGGCGCCGAATTGAAGCTATTCTGCACAAGGAAGAGCTCAAGGACTACAAGGAGGCTTCTTGGAGAGCTTGAGGGGGATTTTGGTGCTTCTTGGAGGAGATTCTTGGAGAAATTCAAGATTTTTCTTCTCTTTTTCTGGTTTTTCCTCTCTTCTCTTCTCAATTGCTGATATGGTCATGAGTTTTATATTGAGTTGTTGGTTTGTATTGACTATGAGTGGCTAAAACTCTCATTTAGGATTACTTCTACTCATTGTATGGATTAAAACTACTATATTTTCTTGCTTTTGCTAGTTGTTGAGAATATATGTTGATTTTTCTCTATGCTTAATTACTATCTTGTGCTTGATCACCACATGATTAGTTTAGTTCAATTGAATGATGCTTGAGAGAGCTATTTTGGTTGTAGAACTTGAGAAAAATCATGTTAGACTTGAAGTTTAGGGATTAAATGGATGGTTTGTTGTTAGAATAGAGATATATCTAATAACCTAGCATAGTCTAATGAAGAATTGATTGGAAAAGATGATTTTCATTAATGATAGACAAGAGATTGAACATTGTTAATGAAGATTAAAAATCAATCTTGACTTGAGAGAGCTTGATTGATGATTTTAGAATCTTTGACTAGCATATGGACTCACACAACTAGCACAAGTGAATTAATTGCATAGTTTTATGAAATACAATGAGGAAAAAGTAATCCTAAGCCTTTAAACCTTGAAGTAGAATCAATTTTACATTCACCTTTGTTTTACCTTATTGTTTTTCACAAATTCTCTTAATTAACATACTCAATTCCAAATGATTTCATTCAACCTAGTTAAAAACATAGTTACAATAATTAACTCACTTTCGTCATAGTCCTCGTGGGAACGATCTTTACTTATCATTTTATTACTTGCAACCCGTGCGCTTGCGGAAGCTAAACGGCGAACAAGTTTTTTTTGACCTTAATCCAGTACCCCGACCAATTTAGTGACCGATCCGAATTTCATAACCTTGGTTATATGTGGAAAATATATTTGCCTTTTAATTTTGTTTATGCATTTTGGCCCGGCAAATTGTCTTGAACTTTAAGTTTATGTATTTATGCATATAACTTATCTATCATTTTTTTTTTTGAAGAATAGAGATTTATTTGCTCATGACATAAAATTTATGAAAGAACTCAAAACTTAAAGATAGTATGTGCAGTCTTGTAACACAAAAAATAAAATTGAAGGGAATATATGTTCAATATTATATTATATTTTGGTTGGCAAAAATATAAGGGAGAATCCCAATTAAATTAAGTTGAAATATCAAAATCTAAATTTAAGTAAGTATTTTTAACAAATTCTTAATCAGGCCAAGAGGCCTGATTAGGAATTTTTGAATATTGTTAAAAAATTAGAATCTCCCTCAAATGAGTTTTAAAAAAAAATATATTTCTAGTTTATTAAAACCAGATATAGATACACACAATCACACATATTAATGCCGAAGTTTATTCATTCTTTGGTTTTCTCCTGATCAAATCAATTCCAGCGTGACCCTCTGGAATATATTTCTCAGCAATGTTCCTCTCTTCCGTGTGTGTTTTCATTAATCATCCCTTTAATCCACACTCCTAAATATATTTCTCAGCAAACTGTAGTAAATTACATGGGCTTCCAAGATGAAGCTGAGATTGTATATTAGAAGATTCCTAGAAGTCGTATTCTCATTACTATAATTGGGATTATAGGTTTCATAAATTAGAATAATCATCACATTAACTTTAAAACCATAAATCAAGGTGGAAAAATGAAAAATCACGATTTGAGGGTGCAGCACAATTTAAAGGAATTAGGGACATTGCTGCATATTCAAACATATATAACACTTAATAAATAACGATTACAGTGAATAAATGTTATGTATATCGAAACGAAGGTCACATAAGAATATATAAAGTTAAAATATAATGGTTAAATATGTGCACCATCATGTATTAAGAGGTAAAATTTGCAAAAACACAAAAATAACGGTTTTAGTTAATAACTGTAATTTATTTAATGACAAATATGATGATTCTTACAATTATGATCTAATACTTACAGATTATTCATCTTTTAATATTATATCAGTAAAAATAAATGCATAACTGTTATAATAGTTAACAAAATATCTAATAATATCTTAGATTTATACTTTTAAGATAAATACAATATGTTAGGATATAATTATATATAATAATATATCATATTTATACTTTTAAGGTAAATATGTTATATAACATGTTAAGATAGTAATCTAGTATAGAATATCTATTAATATCTTAAGGAAGAGGGAAAGACGGGATTCTGAAAAAAAAATTATTTGATAATACTTAACAATTCTTCGAAAAGAATTGTTATACATTCTTTAAGAATACTTAATAGTTATCAATAAAAATTGTCATATAAAAGAAGGTTGGATTCTTAAAAAAAAAGTATTTTATAATACTTAAAATTTTTTTAGAAAAAAACGTTATATATACTTTAAGATTACTTGACGGTTAAAAATGATAATCTCATATATAAGAATGCGAGATTCTATGAAAAAGTTATTTGACAATATACTATAAATCTTCATAAAAAATTGTTAAGCATGATTAAATATAAACAAGTGGGATTTAGGGAAAAAAATATTTGACAATATATTATGGTCTTTTATAAAGAATTGTTAAGTATCCTGTAATATAAAAAAAAATTATTTGACCATTCATTACGATTTTTTATAAAGAATCGTTAAGTAATCTAACAATATATTAATATATTTTGTATTGATAAATTAATTAATACTATGGACAATACATTACGATTATTCACAAATAACCGTTAAGTATTCTTTTATCTAGATATATCCAAAAATATTAAGTATAAGAAGGTGAGATTCTAAAAAAAAGTTTATTTAACAATGTTTTAAGCTTTCCTAGTGAGTTTCATACCCTTCTTTACAAGGGTTTTGCCCTGCCGCTGTGGGTTCGTCCTCCTCCATTAGGGGTGGAAACAGGTCAGGCCAGGCCAAGCTTTTGCCTTAACAGGCCTGGCCTGTTAAGGCACAAACTGGCCTGAGCCTGGCCTGTGGCCTGTTGAAGGCCAATTTTTAGGCCTAGGTCTGACTTGTTTACAGACCTAGCCTAGCCTAAAGCATGTTAAGGAGACTTGAATTTTTAAAATCTTTAAAGCAAACCGACAGGCTTACAGGCCACACTGCAAAACAGGCCAACAGGCCATAGGCCGAAAACAGGCCTCCTTAAACAGGCCGAAAATAGGTTAAAACTTACAGGTTCAGGTGAAATTATCCTTTAACCCTTATTTGATTTTTTAAAAATATTTTTACAGGCTTAGGCCGACCTGACAGGCTTAACAGGCCTGTCAATAGGCCTTGACCTGGCCTATTAAGCAAAACAGGCTTTTATTTTGACCTTAGTCTAACCTTTTAGCTTGAATAGGCCAATCATAGGCCAGGCTACAGGCCCCTGACAGGCCACCTGGCCTGTTTCCACCCCTATCCTCCACTAACATGGATTTTCACTTTGCAGTTCCTTCCCATCATGATTATTCCTTAGGTAAGCTTTCAGTTTTTTCAATTAACATTTTTAGTTTCATTTTTTTATATAGCAAGAAGTCAATAGTTAAGGCTCAAAGTTGTTGGATGATCTAAGAGCAAGAATCGCAGATAAAAAGTGATATCTAATTTTTGATGATGGTTGTTGATTTGAAAATCAAAACAGAGAAAAAACACGAGAGAAAACGAGAGAGCATGAAAAAATGATGAATTAAAATATCAAATTTTTTATTGCTGGAAAATAATTTTGATTAGACTAGATTATATAGATTAAAATCAATATAACTTTTTCTCCTAATTTTTAGCGGTTTGTTAAATCACGATCTACTTGAATATTTACCCTTTTATGTTCCCAAACTTTAACAGGTATGCTGAAACCAAATTTATTGAATCAGATTCAAGATTTGCTTAAGTTTTAATATTTGCCAATTTTATTATATATGTTTTGATTTTCATACTTATATTATCCTTTCGCAGTTAGGAGAACTCCGTGGTACTGATACGTGCTCGACAATCGACAACAAACGCACGGGAGAATATTGTAGAATTTGTGTATAGATTTCCTTTTAAAATTCAAAAAGTTATAAGACAATGTTCTAGAATGTTTGAGTGATTAATTTCTTTTAAATTGTATGACATTTATTTATAATGTATTGAATTTTGAATACTATAAATAAAATTTCTTATTTAATACTATTATCTTCTTATTATTAATGATTATATTGTGTTTTATATAATAAATATTAACAATAAAAATAAATAATAACTATGTATAATAATAATAATAAAAATCAATATATTACAGTTATTAAATTTTTTTTTGCCAGTTAATATTAACAAATGACCGTTATATAGTGCTCATTTGAGATAACTTATTTTTTTACTCATAAGTATTTATAAATCGTAATTTATGATATACGAAATAAGTATCTAAGAAAAATTTTATTTCAACTTACATAATAAACACTTATTTTCTAAAAAAACAGTATTCCAAACATAGCTATATACACTGTCAACGTATATTTCAGTTTATCAACAATTCTGTGGGGGAGGCGTGGACGTGGGATACAAAAGACACTTGTATTCTCGACACAGACACATATCTTTCCACTGTTTTTGACCGAGAATGGATCTGAACAATGAACTTACCTGTAGATTCTTAGTATTGACGATGTTGATAAGGGAGAGTGATGGGGGGAATTATAATCGAGGGAGGAGGAAAAGTGTTACTCTTTCAGTTTCTAAATATAAGATAAAGTTATATTTTTAGAGAGATTAAGAAAACTAAATACATTACTTAATCATATTATATGTTATATATTATTAGATTATATATTAATTTATAAGTTAGGCAAAATAATTTGAGGAAAACACAATAAATATAGATATTAAATGAATTTAATTATTTTTTTAATATCTCCAGAAAAATCAATTCTATCTTATATTTAGGACCAGAGGTAGCATTAAACATTAAGGGGTATTGGGGTAAATTTACATGAATAAAAATCCCTCATTAGACCTCTTAGCCTGATTAAAAATTTGTAAAAAGTAAAAGTCTAAATTTAAATTTTGATATTTCAATCGAATTTAATTAAAATTATCCTAAAATATATAATTACATTACATTTTGGTAATAAAATAATTAGGGTGAAGGTACAAAAATACCCATCTACATATGTCACATGTGCGCCTGGCACCATTTACATTCCTTGGGTGCAAAAATACCCATGATCTTTACAAAAAGGGGCAAAAATACCAGCTTCGTCAATTGAGGCAAACGACCGTTAAGTTTTTTTTTGTGGGCCCCACTTTAATATTTTTTAATTAATTATTTTAAGGGCTAAGGTGCAAAATTACCTATCTACATATCCTTCGGGTGCAAAAATACCTATGATCATTAAAAAAGTGGACAAAAATGCCAGCTTCATTAATGAAGGCAAACGATCGTTAATTTCTGATTTTGTGAGCCCACTTTAATCATTTTTAAATAATTATTTAAAAAACTCTCACCCTCTTTCTCTCTCTTCTAGCACCCCTTTCCCTTTCACCCTCCTTTCTCTCTCCTCGTCCAAACTAGAGCCCCACCTTCACACTGGCAATAACTCTCTAAGGCCACCCACATGGTCACTGCCTTTATACTACCCGCTCCCTCCAAATGCCCTTTCATAGTTCATCATCGAAACTTTTCCCCTTATTAACGAAGTCAGAAATTAATTAATGTTTGCCTTTATTAATGGAGCTGGAATTTTGTCCCCATTTTTAATGATTATAGGTAATAATTAAAAGCTTAATGTAGAGAGGTATTTTAAGGTTTTAATTAATACCTATGATTATTAAAAAAAAAGTGGACAAAATGTTGCTTTTAGTTAATACCTATTATCATTTTGTCCGCTTTTTTAATGATCATAGCTTTTAATTAATACCTATGATCATTAAAAAAGGGGACAAAATGCCATCACCATTAATGAAGATAAATGTTCGTTAATTTCTAATTTTGTTAATGAAGGGAAAGGTTTTTATGATGAACTACAGAAGAGCATTTGGAGGGAGCGGGTAGTATAAAGGCAGTTACCATGTGGGAGGTCGGAGAGAGTTATTATCGGTGTGAAGGTGGGGCTCTAGTTTGGACGGGAGAGGGAAAGGAGAGTGAGAGGGAAAGGGGTACAGGAAGAGAGAGAGAGAGGGTGAGAGTTTTTTAAATAATTATTTAAAAATGATTAAAGTGAGCTCACAAAATCAGAAATTAACGGTTGTTTGCCTTCGTTAACGAAGCTGGCATTTTTGTCCACTTTTTTAATGATAATAGGTATTTTTGCATCCGAAGGATATGTAGATAGGTAATTTTGCACCTTAGCCCTTAAAATAATTAATTAAAAAATATTAAAGTGGGGCCCACAAAAAAAAAACTTAACGGTTGTTTGCCTCAATTGACGGAGCTGGTATTTTTACCCCTTTTTGTAAAGATCATGGGTATTTTTGCACCCAAAGAATGTAAATGGTGTCAGGCGCACATGTGACATATGTAGATGGGTATTTTTGCACCTTCGCCCAAATAATTAACTGTAGTTTACCAAAAAAAAAAAACATTGACAGTCATGAAGGAGCTTTTTGGGTAAAATTCTAAATGTCCTTTGAGTGAACCTTTATAGCCGTTCCAATTTTTAGATTTTGTTTGGTGGGAGGTTTTTGGAGTTTGGATAAGGATAGAAACTAGAAAGGATTGAAGATAAAAAAATATGTTTTTTGGAAGGGGGAGGAGTGAGGGGCAGGAAAAACTTTTATCATGTAGTGCTTACTTTCCCTTCTTTACCAACCCTCTTGATTTAGAATTTTTTTTAAAGGGAGAGAAAATTTATATTTCATTATAACTAAATTGTTCATAACAATTCTTAAATATTCCAAGAATACCCACAACACTAAAAACCCTTTTTCCTTGTCCATTCGACCAATTCTTCTAGAGTTCCTTCACTTCTCCAACTCATCTCGGCTTCGTCTCCTTTGGTCATCTCCGGCTGCTCCTCCAGTTACCACTGCCACCGGAGGTTGATCCTGGTCACCATCGTTGTCACGAGTCCGAGCTTGATCCAATTCAGATTGAGGCAAAGGTGAATAATCGTGACCTTTCTGATCATTTTGCGCTGGAGGCATAATGCTGAAATTAAAGGAGGTATGTGACTCAGCGGTGGAGGAAAATAGTTTCCGAAATATTCAGATATTTGTCGCGGAGAGAAAAGAAAGTATACATCTTAGATGTCAATTTATTGTTAGTTTGATTTATTTAGTATTCCTTATTAAGTTTATTGTTTGAATAATTCCTGCTAAAAAAAATTATAAAAGAAGAAGGAAAATATATAGATAAAGAGACAATGATATATTTATCCATTTATAATTAACTCTTCCTCCTTTCACCTATCATTCTGAACTAAACAATAAATTAAACCTTTCCTCCCCTCCTCTTAAATCAAATAAAGATCATAACCTCCTCCTAATTTAATTTTAATGAATTACACCTAACTTGATATTCGGTGAACCAAAAACATCGTTAGAAATTGCTCATTTCGTTTTTTTTCCCATTATTTCCTTCAAAAGGTAAGTCAAACATTTCATTGAAGCAAAACAAATATTCCATAAGAAATACGCAGAAACAGATACTACAGGTTCCCTAGAGCGGTGCGGCCAAGGAGCCAACCTTAACCCAAAAGGCAAACAGTCTTATAAGGTATTCAGGTGACGTGACATTGCTTGGCCTTGTAAACACAGTGAAACGCAGTACTATGCCCATAGAAAATAAACCATACAGATACAATACACCGAACCAGACACAGGCGAGAGGATTAAACCAATTTATTCATTAAATACATGAGATGGAAGGATCTAGCGCCTTCTGGAAGCAGTTTCCCTCTGTGCGTTGAAGTAAACAGCAGCAACAGGGAGGCCAAGGTCGCTTTTTGCAGCAAAATCACGAGTGTTGAAGTGATCCCTTGAGGAAGACGAAGACACAGACGGTGCCCTCACACACTGTCTTCTGTTTTGCTTGAACAGCACAAACACATACCTGTGTATCCCTATGTTTGGCCTTGGCATTTCATAGCTCACCCCCTCTTTTCCTGTTTTCATTTTTAATAGAAAAAGAAGAAGAAAAGAAATCTAGATGAGTCAGGTTTGCGTTGTGAGTCACATGCACATCTTTTGAAGCAAAACAGTGAGGGAATGAAATCTATACCAAATGTGGCATCTGTGGTGCCTGGAATATCTGTCACCATCCTGCAAAAATCACAGATATATAATGTCGTCCTCCCAAAATCGGCACCGTGTCTACCATTACTGTGCTGACTACTTGTTTACTTTTGCAATTGCATTATTGGTCCGGGCTGGTTTTGTCGCTATGACATTTTATTTCAGAGGTCTGTCTATGTCGTACTTTCTTCATGTGCTACAGGGTCTTGATGTGATGAATACAGCTAGGGATGCCTAGCTAGTTATGTTGCACTTACTCCTCTAGTTCAAATTAGGTTGCTGGAGACTATTTTCACCCAAATCCTCATAAACTTTTACTTAAATCGCATCCATTAAATTTAAAATGTAAAAATAATCATGAACATTATAATGAAAGTAAAAATATCAGCACCATTAAATCTAATATAACACACCAATACATTTTGTAGTGGAGCTCATATTCTTTTTACATATACATATATGATGATTTTAGGTTATATTAACGCTATTATCATTTTTCTTTTCATATTGAATTTTTATGGATATTTTTCTACTTCAAAAATCATATGATAGTAGGCACATTTTTAATAAAAACGTATGGGTATTTTTATACTTTAACCCTAATATAAATCATATAAAAAGTTATTAATTAACTATCATTTTTAAATTTTACCTTTGCTTTTTAGTGATACACATTAGATATCCAAAAAAGATAAGAGAGATGAAACATATTTGAATAATTAAGTACAAGGTAGGAAATTTCTTGAATTTAAGATATATTTAATAAGTCAACTGTACTTTTTTTTTTTTAATCTTGATTTGTTCCGTGAGATAATTGAGTGTGACTTGTATAAGTGTGTTTGGGGGGTGGGGTTTAAAAAGGCACGTACTCCCTCCCTCGGTTGCTTCCATATACATATGAATGCTTACAAACACACACTAGCTAAATATTAACCGAATAATTAAAGGGAGATTAATATGATCTTAGGTCCAATTTAACTTGCGAATCGTTACTATGTACATCACTTTTCACTTGTATAAATCCTTGGCAAAATATATTCCAATATATATGTATAAAATTAAATGTGCACAAGAGTTTTGAAAATGACTCCCTCTAAATGTATCCAATTCTAATTTATACCTGACTTCTTTCGGTTTGAAATGGTTTACATTTTCCCGAGTTTTAGCTGTTTGGTTTGAAGATAAATATATAATAAATGGATCCAAACAGCCGTATTGGTTTATATTATTTTCGTCCAATAGTTGTTAACAAATCACCATATATACCAATACTGAGATAAAATTATTCAACTCTAAAATAGCATTCACATGTCTCTGCTATTCAAGGATATATGATCTTTCTAACCAAACAGGCCTAACAATTTTTTATTGCCGGAATATATGTAAGCCTAAACATAAAGCTAAGCTACTCTATATATGATTAGTCCCTTTTGTTCTGACGATTTGATTTGATTGACTGTGCCCAAAATATCAACCAAGGAAAATTGTTCAACACCCCTAAAAATGGCTGCGAAGAGAGTAGTCTCAAACACAGCTCTTCATATTGTCCGGTTTATTTATGAACATATTATGTATTAGGTTAAGACTGTGTTTTGGACTTTTGGGTTATAGTTGCTAGTGAATAAATAGCAACAAGTATATAAAACCGTAGTAATCAAACTCGAACTATATTGTCGGTTTGGCCTATAAACCGATAAATCCGTTAGGAAACCGGTTCGATCCGGATATCAACTTGGTCATTTTTTAAAAATTGATTTTTTTTAAAAAATATTTTATATTAATAATTCTGAAATCTTGACTTTCTCTTCGGCGTGATTCCGGTTTGACCCATTAACTTTTGATATCTACATAAAAGTCCCCCCTCCTCTTTTTTTATTATTTGTTTAAATTAAATTTTGTTTGTTGATTAGAATTAAGTTCTATAAAAATACCCATCTTTTTTGAAATATTTTGAACAGTTCTTATAGGTTGGGCATCTTTCTCAAGGAAATATAGAATATAACAGGAATATTTAAATAGATCTGATTCTTTATTGGATCATAAAAACCTCAGCCCCCAATTAATTTAGTGACTGGTCCGGATTTAATCATCTTATATAAAACTTATATTTTAAATTTAAAGCCTCACGATGCACGAGATAAAGCTGTCATTATATTGACTGTATTACAAGCGATGATGGGAAAATGATTCTGCTACATATACGACAGACCAAGCTTTTTGTGTATATGTTCATTATAAAATTTTATTTTATATAATGCTGGATTGAAATAGCTTATTTTTTAATAATAAGTGTTTATAAATTGTGATTTACTGTATACGAAATAAGTATGTGAGAGGAGTTTTATCTCGACTTGCGTAATAAAAATTTATTTTTTAAGAAAACGCTGAACCAAACAAATATATGCACATGCGTTAAAAAAGCTAAACAGTAAAACGTTGAGCTTATATACCGTACGTAGCCAAATGTAAAATGGTTTTGGTTTCAGTTGGATGAAAAAAGGAATTACCAGTGCAAGTGTTCTCTGAGATAAGGATCACTGGGGCCAGGGACGTCCGGGTCAGTCATCACCTGCAATGATAATGGGAAACAATCACCAGCTCAAGCTTTACATATATATATATATATACACACAGCTGATCGGAGACCATTAATAATCATATGTATATAAAAAGGAAAAAGAAAATAAAGGAGGAGTTGAAATAATTAGGCGAGAAGAAGAAGAAGAAAGACATACGAGGGTATAGAAGGACCTCATATCGAGTCCATCAATATGAACCTTGGGCCTGTCGGAGACAGCAGAAGGGAAGAGCTCATAACCATTGAAGATTTGCTTCTTATTATAGGAGACAGTCATGTTCACGCTTGGGCTGAAGGAATCAAGTACATCCCCAATCACTCTCCCAACTATCAGAGGATCTCTTGCCATTTTATTTTCTTACTAGCTACAGAGAATAATGATGGAAAACGGTGTTGAAAATGACCACAAACACTTACTTCTTTGCTAGTAGTTGTTGTTTGGTGGGTAGTATGAGCTCCAAGGAGGAATGGAGTATATTTATAGTGCTTTTCAAGGTAAATGGAGGAGCAACTGTAGTTAGCTAGATCTAGAAACGTATGAGGAAGGATGGGCCCCCACTTCAAAGGAATCACAACATTTGTCTAAACGAGGTGCTCCCACACCACTTTAATGTGCCCTCCTCATCACCTCCTTTCTTTCAACCTGATTGATACATATCTTTCTCCTTCAATCATCTCTCTCCCTGTGACAATCAGACCTAGATTCCCCGCGTGTCTCCGTCTCTGCAAAAGCGACTTAGTTTCCTTCACAACCCCCCCCCCCCCAAACAAAAAAAAACTATTGACTCTTGTAAATAAAAAGTTATGTCTATATGATAACCACGCACAAACGATGGTTCACCAGTTCTATTATTTGGAAATGTTGTAGCCTAAGTGGTAGGGTAGCCGTCCACATGGGTTCTACTATGACCTGATTCAAATTAGTGTGGTTTAGAATTTCTTAAGGTACGACTAGTATACCAGATGCTCATGCAAAAAAAAAAGGGATCGGTCTAGCTGAATCATTTTTTATTGGATGAACTGTTGAAGAAAGAATAAATATTTTGTGATGCAATAATCGCAATGGAAAAAATATCAAAAGTCTCGTAGCCTCATAATATGAATGCTTCTCAATAAATAAAGGGTTATAGGTTGGATCAGCCAGATAACTCAGGCTGCTAGGAACCGCAGCGATGTAACTTGTTGGCCTTTGGTGTTTATAATAATAGTATAGGTGTGGGTCAGAGCCTCAGCAAACTGACAAAAAGCATGATTCACGTGTGTTTTTATATGTATTCATCCGTAAGGGGTGGGTCCTCTCTTTGCAGGTTCTCACTGCCAATGGTCATATTTCTCTCTTATACATTTCTCTTTGATTTGCATAAAAAGCAAAACATGTAGGATTGCTTCTTTCCCCATTTACATCGATCTCACTCCTCAAACCTACCCCCTCTCCATGCATCAATCCCTCAGTAATGGCCACATGGAGCTAGCTAGCTATTGTGTCTAGAGAACCCTAATTACACTCGCTCACTTTCAAACTTTTGAATATTTCTATATTTCACTGTATGATCCCTCTATCTCTTCCTTTTCTTCCTTTTCCCACTATAGTTCTTGATTGGATTAGAGTTAGGAGTTACTTTTCCAATGTGATTTACGGTATACAAAATAAATATGTGAGAGGAGTTTTGTCTCGATTTATATAAACATATTTTTGAACATAAATCCAAACATAACCTTAACATATTACATATATCTCTTAATATCTGGAGATTCTTTGCTAGTTAGGGCATAGCATAAAGGGACTCCACCATGGATATATGCTTTGAGGTGATGATGCTGAAGGTCATTTCAGAATAAAAACTGATGACTCTGAGATTCAAACTAGTCCCGAGACGGGAAACACCACACAAGTGGAGCTACTCCTAATGGCAAAACGTAACGTTCCTATTTTCCTGTCTGCTTCTTTTAATCTCCTTTTTCTTTGAAGATGGGCTCATTGAAGTGTGTGAGTGTGCTTCAAAACATCCAAAATACATATTCAATTCGTTGTGGGATGCTTGAAAAGATCGCAAATTCTCGCCATAACATATATGTCTTTTTGTGAAGAAAATAATAGGGATTTATATATAGAATTGATGAGAATAAACTTTATAGCTTTTTTATATATATCTTACTCTGCATTATTCTTGAAACCATTTTCTTCGGTGGGATAATATATATATATACACACACACCGTCAATCTGCTTTTAAAAAATGTTCTAATTCCGATTATTATAAAAAAATCCACCCTTTTTTTGGCCAATATAAAAAATTCCACACATTAATTACTAAAAACCTCCATTTAAAATTACTCGTCGTGGCTTCAATTATGTTTTCAGTATCAATGATATACTAGTATATTTTACCCTGTGCAACGCAGCCGGAGAGATTCTTTTTTACCCCGTGCATGTAATAATTTAACAATGTTTTTATTTTGATTTTATTTGTATAATAATTGTTTGCAATTTATAAGGTAAATATGTTAGAGGGATTTTGTATCAGCTTGTGTGAACATGTTTTCCAAATGCTAACTCAAACAGATTTTTACATGCATTAACATCATTAATTTGTCTAGGGGTGTGTGTGATCGAAGAGATGTGATTGTTTACCAGAATTAATATATAATACTATATCCGGTTCTAAATATAAGATAATCTAGTTAACTTTTTTTTTTTGGAAAGGTTAAGGAAAAAATAAATTACTTAATCATATCATATATTGTGTGTGATTAAATTATATATCAGTTTACAAGGGGGACAAATTAGTTTAGAGAAAACATGATAAATATAAATACCTTAAAGTAATATAATTCACCTCCTTAATCTTCCCAAAAAAGTCAACCGATCCTTATATTTACGACTAGAGGTAGTAGTTTCTTCATTGTTCTAAAGAAATTTTTCATGATCACATTAGCTGTTACATACAAATATCAGCCAACTGTATCGTTAAAATTAAAAAAGTACCATGATTGCTCTGAAGATGAGAGTGAAATATGTCCTCTGTTGTATTTTGTATTGGATAAGAGGCAGAAAGTCCTGGGCAGGTATGCATAATTTTGTATATGGCACATTAGTTCATTGTAGCTGATCTCTGATCAATTTCATGGCAAACGCTCACAATCTCACGTAGGACGCGTGATAACTGATAATCACATACAAAATAATCACATACGCATAGCGGTGAGTTAGCTGGCACATGCCACCTCCAATGGCAAATATAGAACGTTTACAGCTTTCAGTTAGGTTTTACATTTAGAGTTCAAAAGTATTATATCAAACACGTGCGGCTCTTCCAAACATTGACGGTATTCAATTAATTCAACTCAATCCATAGACATCTCTATATATTGACACCTAATAACGTTACTTTGAAGCCCAAAATGAAAGCAATTAAGCATTATATTATTGGGATATAACCCCAGAGACGAGTAATTGCCCAACGTACGGATACCGGACGTACAGCGGATGCATTATACATCCTGACTTTGATTCCATCTTTGAATGTGTCGTTTTGGCCCCATATATATGTACGTATTTCCTTTTTTATATTTTCGGGTTAAGTGTTCAACCAATATGCCTTATGGTCATGATTGCACTCAGTTTTGCTAGCGAGGCATCGATTTGACATACACACTTCACTATTATTTGGTTTGGTTGGTATTCTACACATATATATCATGCAGCAACACGCAACTAATAAAATGGAATGATCATTATTTAATATTTAATATCCTGACTTGGGTGTTCAATAATCCTGTCTTTGCTTATATACTTATTATCATTATGAACATGCATCCATTTTTGCATTTGCAGAGGCGTTTTCCTGTAATCAATAAATGGAATCAAAACACGAGCTAAAGCTAAACAGAGGGGGAAAACTTTTGATGTGAGAAAGAAAACAAGTACGTACTGTCGTGAAGGGACAGAATCGTCTCATAGCCACCTATCTAATTCTTATTGGCCAACTCCATTCCTGTCTGTCATTCTTTTTTCATGTCACCACCACCTGCACTTCCCTGTAATTAGACCTCGTGATGTTTGAATAAGGAGGTGCCACTACTACAAAAAGGGGTTTTAATGTTCCTATTTTGACATTTTTAATGTCCAAAAATTGGAGGGACGTCTATGTGGGAGGCATAATATGTTTTAAGAAAAGATATTCAAAAAAAATGAGACGTCTAAAGGGAGGACTTTAGACGTCCTAAATCTAAAATTGGGACGTCTAAAGGCCCTCTGTGTAGGACTTTAGACCTCCCAAATCTCAATTTAGAATGTCTAAAGTCATTTGAATTTCAAATTTTCTGTAGATGTTGAGGTCATCAATTGCGAAAGCAAACACAAGTTTCAGACGAGAATCCTCTGTAATAGTTTTGTTGAACATAAATGCTAGCTTTCTCCATTCTCTTTTTTGCTCCGGAATTTCCTTTTTTAGCATCACCACACTTCCACCACTTTGCTAGCTTTGTTCAAACTTCTTTTAGTCAAACTTTAAAATTCAAAAAATCCATTTTTTACCCAAATGCACTGTACCAGATCTGATTGTGAAAAAAGAGAAGAACTTATATAATAATAATAAATATACAAGCATGTAAGATTTGAGAAGTGATAAAGAGAGAGTTACCGTCGCAAATAGAGGCACATAAGGGCATGATGAGAGGGGGGACGATGGCGAAAACACCGAAGGAAAAAGCTATTTGAATCTATAGAATGTGGGTCTTTCTCTGCAACTCTTATCAAAGAAATTGAAAACTGCTATGGGAGCGAGAGAGAGAGAGAAAGGAAAGCTTCCCTTTATTTAATATAAGATACGAGCGTTCCTTATATTCAATACAGGTCGTGGGAAAATTTTTGAATTACTTTAGAAGTCTCAAATGGAATTTGGGACGTCTAAAGTGTACATTTTTTTTTTTTTACACTTTAGAGGTCCCAAATGGAATTTGGGACATCTAAAGTGTAAATTTTTTTTATTTTTTATTTTAGACATCACTTTAGATGTCCCAAATGGAATTTGGGACATCTAAAGTGTAAATTTTTTTTTATTTTATTTTAGACATCACTTTAGATGTCCCAAATTGAATTTGGGATATCTAAAATGTAAAAATAAAAAATTTCTTTTTTTTTACTTTAGACGTCTAAAGCTACCAAGTTCCCACACATAATTACAAAAATGCCACCGCCTATGTTTTAGACATCCCTATTTTAAAAAGGGACGTCTTTTAAGGTAGCAGTATCTATATTCTGTAGTAGTGTGGGGACATCAATCCATGAAAATTTTCCGCTTGTTTGGCTGGGGCAAGAAAGGAGAGGGAAACTAATTATATTTGGACGAATATGCCCTTTTATTAATGTTAGAATTTGAAGCTTAGGGCCACTTGTTTACGTGCTCTATGCTGGGCACGTGTGTTTATGAATGAGCTAGATAAATTTAGTTACAAGGGTATCAAAAGCTAAGTTTGGTTTGCTCCTTTTTTTTTTTAAATTCGATGAAGGGTATAAAACCCTTGAGGTTTAGATTGTTAAAGGTTTTCATCTCTCTTTCAATAAATATGTTTTTTAAGATTTGAATTTATGTTCTTTTTTTTACAGGGGTGAGGTGAAGTCGCTTATTATCTCAATCAATAACTTATTAGTGGCTGGGTTTGACCTGAGCTATGTTTGGAATAGCGTTTTTTTGGAAATAAATATTTATTACGTAAGTCGATATAAAACTTCTCTCATATACTTACCTAACATATCGTAAATCATGATTTATAAATACTTATAAGTCAAAAATAAATTATCCTAAATGAACAGCTTGATATGTTAGGTTTCCACGGTCTTAACTTTAATCCTTCATGCTTAGGAAGCCCAGGCCTTCTTGTGCACTTCCTTCTTCCATCACAAACTAAACCGCGGGCCTCATATTTTCTTCAGCTCCAGTCTTAAATTCTTGCCTTCATTCACATATCCAATCCAAATATTTACAACCCTGGAGACCCACATATTTCTTTTGAATCTTGCACCCAATAAAAGTTAAAAATTGTAATATTTAGTTTTGCTTGAAAATATAAAAAAAGATTTAAGAAATACCAAACAAGGGGCATGAAGTCTAATAAACACCATGACATATTAATTATTACATCAAAAGGGTAACAATTCTTGACGACAGCCTAAACTCTATAAATTTTTATATGCGTCTTAAATTTTTTTTTTTTTTTGGACTGAATGTGCGTCTTAAATTAATATTGATGATTTATCCTGACATTGAAAGAAATGGATGAGTGTAAAAAACAGCACAAACCACAATTGTGAAGAATATAAACATGGTTTCCAAACTTAATGCAATATACATAAATCTAATTAACTGCAGGTCATGATTGAGATACAGTCATACAGAGTCGTCACAAACAACTAATTTATTTCTTTATAATTGCCTTTTGTTTTTCAATATTACTTCCATTATGCACATCAAATAGGAAAAAGGATCTTTATAACTCCATTAGACCTATCCTAAAATGCAGCAGTAGGAGCCTGTGGGGCTGAAGGCTGGAGCCGTTGATGAGCTCAAGAAGCGGTTGCATTTTGCCTTCGTCCTCTCTAGCCATTAAAGAGTACTCATTCTGATATTTAATATAAGATATATTTATTTATTTTAATTATATTAAAGAAGTCTGTTAAATTAATTATTATGATATATGTTTTTTAAAACACCTTAGTTATCTTTATTAATCTATCTATTCCCTTTTCCCTTTAATTATTGCTGATGGAGCATCAACATAGGTAAAATATAAAAAGATTGACAAATATAAAAATATGTCTTATATTTATGACCAAGATAAACTTCCTTAATATTTCATATATTAAATACAGGAGGAAGTGTTTATTTACCAGTATTATACAAACAAAATTATTTATCATATGGCTTTTTTTAAACCAATGAATCAATTATGTAAATAGTAAAAGATATTACCAACATATTTTCTCTGATATTTAATATAAGATATATTTACTAAATTTGATTAGATTAAAAAAATTTATTATGTTAGTTAATATGACATATATTTTCTAAAACTCCTTAATTATTCTTAATTATTGTTACTGAGGGAGCATCAATAAAGATAAATTGGGAAATGATCAACAAATATAAAAATTATGTCTTATATTTAAGATCAAAATCAATTTTATAAATATATTTTATATAGAAGACTACTATACCATCAAGATTATTTATAAGATTGCTACACCTAAACTGGTTCTTCTAGAGAACCATTTTAATTTTACGAACTCGTTCACTGCGAGTTCTACATTTTTTTTAAAATATTTTTTATAAAGAGCATGGCTCCACCTCACGATTCTCTCCACTCACGATCAGCAAGTCACTGGGATGGCCCGGCCCCTCCCATCCCATCCTCCCTTTTCCTATGCTTATGTGTATATGATGGCTACCCACACCGGCCACCCGAACTCACATGCTTACTAATAAAATTTTAAATATTACTCCTATCTGTTTTAAATATAAGATAGAGTTGATTTTTTTTGGAGAGGTTAAGGAAGCTAAATAAATTACTTAAATATATTATATGTTATGTATTCTTAAATTATATATTAGTTTATTAGTCAAATCAATTAGTTTGGAGAAAAAAAAAATAAAAGAGTAAATTATATTGGTGACCCTTTTATTTTACCTAAATTACAAAAATATCCCCTCTATTTTGAAAACGTACATAGATCTCCCTTAAAATTAAAATGTAAGTTATAGAAACCTCCCTTACATATTTGATATTCCATTTCCATCCACCCAACCGTTAATTGACCGTTAAGTTTAACAATTAAATATTTACTTTGACCAAAATACCCATTTTCCAACAAGTGAATAAACATTTATATTTGCCTAAAAATAAATTTTTATATAAAAAAATAATTCTAATACACATATGTTCAAAATTTCCAATATAAAATTTTTAAACTTTATCATATTTTTGAAACTTATTTATTCATTATCCTTTTAAATGACTAAAAAATATGCCTTTCAAATGAAAGGCAAAAAGAAAAAGAAAGAAATATGTTTTATTCATAATATGTTATTAATGATGTAAATTTCATACAGTATATGACTTATATTAATTTTAAATTTTAATTTTTAAATACATTTTTTACACAAACATTTATAAACATGTTTATTTTAATTTGCATCTATTAATAGGATTAAGCATATTTTTAATTAAGTGTTCTATGTCTACATTAATTTAATTAATTAAGTATTTATCTTAATATGAAAAAATTTAACATATAACTATTTACAAAAGTAAAAAATAAGTTAAGGAAAAAAAACTCTTAAATTACTTAAACAATTTTAGTCAAAATTAGGAAATTAGTAACGATGAAGGATAAATTAGTAAATAAAATAAAAAATAAATTTTAATTAAAAAATAAAAATCCTTAACAGAATTAACGGTTCGGGTTTAAGTGTATATTTTTAAAAAATAAGATGGCTGATAGAATGAATTATGTGGTATGTAACTGGCCTTCGGTTGATTAGTTGTAGTTCTGTATGGAATGCAATAGAATGAAAGGCATTAGTTGAAATCTAAGTGATCTATTACTAATTTAACATTAGCTGTATCTATGTGATTCAGTTTTTGTAATTTCTTCACTGAGAAGTTTCTCAAAGACCCGAGTTGGCTACAACTGAATAAAGTTGATGTTTGAATTCTGTTTTGGGAGTTTTGTTAACCAATTGTGGTTTGATGATTGTTAAATGTACTTAATTTTGAACTAACCCTGCCCCCGAGAACATCAGATTATTTTACAATTTTCTTTATTTCTTTTCTAATGTTGCTTCCTCAGGCACAAGTAAGACAGCAAGGAGAGCATGAATCCCTTCACCGTGACATCATAATTGGAATGGGTAAGTGGGAATTTAGTCCTACAGATCTGGAAAATCCATTTCCAAATAATGAAGGTTCTGTCCATCTGTGGCAAGGAGACGAGGATGTGCCAGTGCCTGTTAAACTGCAGAGATGCATTGCACATAGGCTTCCATGGATTCAATATCATGAGATTTCAGGTGCTGGTCACTTGTTTCCTTTGGCTGATGGTATGAGTGATGCAATTGTCAAGTCACTTATTAGCGGGAAGGAGGCTTCTATATAGATTACTAGCTGTGACTCACCAGCTTCACTGCATAATGTGTTTAGGAGCTTATTAATTGTTTTGATCAATTTGATATGCATAGCTCGGTTAATTTTGCAGTTTGTACCGCGTGTATTCTAAGAAACTTGTGAGATGGGAGTTGCCACTTCATGATCAGATTCTAGACTTCTGTTCTGGAATGCCGGAGTCATTGCCCCCTCTTTTATTATGATTATTATTAGTTTTAAGGTTTTAAAATTTTGTTTCAAGAGAGATAAAAGTGACGGTCAAATAATTTGTAAATCGTTAAAAGGAGGGACGTGTGAGTTACAATTGATTTGAAGACGATTCGACCAGGGCTAGACTCTAGAGTGTTTCTTTATATCTGTATCCAATAAAGCATATGGGTGCAAATTGTAATGATCAACTATCAAAATATCTTGGTACACTGGAATAATAAGCATATATTTAACATTTAATCTAGTTTATAACAACCATAAGCATGTGAAAATAGATTCAGCTAATATTGATAAGCAAAACAACGATAAACAGAGACAGAAAGATGAAGAGGAAAGGAAGAGCGGATATAATGGAAGAGAAGAAGAGCTACTAGGGAAAGAGAGAATTCCCAAGAATGGTCCATAAATCATCCACACCTTCTGTGATCGATTTCATTCTTATTATAATGCCTCCACTGCCAAGTGTCACTTATTCTTGTCTTGGGCTTCCCATTGGACCCTCCATCTTGACTCAAATTCCTTATGACTGTTATATTACTCCCCCATTAAAATAGACCTTGTCCTTAAGGTCCAAGTTTGAGAAATTAGCATGAGAAGCAACCAAGGCAACATGTGCAGGTCGGTCAAGATCATTCCAACAATCTAAAATGTGGTAGACCCATGAAAAGTGGATCAAGATGGATAAGGAAACAAACCTAGCTCAATTGTAAAAGGCACTATAACAATCCTAGTAAAGATGAATGAAATTTCAGTCCGGAAATTCAGTATGGAATGTGGTACACATGCAGGTGGTTCACCATGTTTAGTTTTGTGGCATTTACTCCCCTTAGAAATTTCCTCAACTTCTGTTCCCTATATACTAAAATCATTAACTTATTCCTTAGACCTATTTAGGCACTCTATTGGCAAAGATCCCATCATATCCTTTGCCTTTGCACATATAAATCTACAATTCTTTATATCTTTAATCTCAGCCTCCCTTTGAACATTAGACCAAATAGAGCATGAGGAATTAGTTAGGCTCCAAAGATCAAATATTATAGAGACAATGAAGCTAGTGAGAAGCCACCTTAGGACAAGCACCAAATGAAGTTGTAAAGTGCTTGGTGGAGTATATTGTGTGGTCCAAAATAATATTGAAATAATAAGATCTATTGAGACACCCAAATCACATAACGAGTGAATATTTAAAGCCCATTGAAGGATATATGTCAAACTGTGACTAGAAGAATATTAAGGTGCACATCCATATTTGAACGACAATTCTACTTTAATTAATATGAAATCAATATCAAGAGCCTTTGTCTTCAATAGTTCCCTAGCTTTTAGTCCATCAGAACAACAGCAACCAAGCCCACCACAAGATTCCAGGTATCTACTCCCTTTTCACCATTAGCATGACAAGTGTAAATAGTTTTATGAGAGAGTATATCACAAGACTCAAGAATCAAGGCATGCTTTTTGAATAGATTCAATATAGCTATAGTGTCATTTGGGAAGTGGGTAATCACAGAAACTACAATGACAACAGGGGGTTTTATAATAGAGTGCTTCCTTACTGAAGTTACACCACCAATGTCAAATGGAGCATCATCTATAAAATATGTAAGGTTGAAAGTATGTGCAACCTTCATTAACCTTAGAAGAATGTGATATATTGTATCAACGGATTTCAAGCACCTATAGCTTGTAGTATCTCAAGGATCAAAGATTAAATAAGAAAAGATAGTACTAACGCAAAAGATAGCTTGTATAGGCAATAATTGATAAATCTCAACAAGAACATCCACACCTTCTATAACCGATTTCACCCTTATTATAATACCTCCACAGCCAATTGTCACTTATTCTTGTCTTGGGCTTCCCATTGGGCCCTCCATCTTGACCCAAATCCCGTATGATTGCTACACAAATTAAAAAAAACAAAAGTCAAGTACATGTGAATAAACCTATATTTTGAATTAAGCGAGAATACTAGTAGTAATATACTGGTGATCTTAAAAGACTTTATCAGGAAGGAAAATACTGATACTATTCAAAAATCGTAACCAGCATAACTCATTTTCAAACTCCAAAGGCCATTTTGCAAGAAACTATCCCAACAAAACTAAAAGGGACATAAAGATTATGTAAATTTTTAACCTTGCCCCTGCTGATAAACGTGGGCTCCTCGGAGATAAGGGGGAATGGATGATGAAGATGAAGGGTGGAGAAAAGGAGGAGGAGAGAAAGGAAATTGTCAAAATTTAATGAAAAAATAATAATGTAAGTTAATTGGGTGCCAACTAGGATTTAAATGATGTAGGTTGGTGTGTTTTAATTGGCTAGACCACAAGTGAGGTGATGCACAAGAAGCACGCAAGAATTTCTCCCCTTTTGTATGTCATTAACCCCAGTCTTGATTATTTGATGGGAAAATCCTATATTTGGACCATTTAAAATGGTAAAGTATGGAAAGGTGCTTTAAATTTCAGTATCCCTATGTTATGTCTTTTTGAGATTAAAAGGAAATGATTAAAGTGCCCTTACACTTTTTTTAAAGGGATAAAGTCCATTTTTATCTTGAAAGTTTTCGCCTGGGAGTGGCAGATGTCTGAAAGTTTTTCAAGGAGCAATTTTATTATTAAAGTATGAAAAACGTAGCAATTTTGCCATCTAGGCACACTCAGCACAACCACCTCATCATCCACGTCACTCCCTCCTTCTCTCTCCCTCGCAACTCTGTCTTCTTCCCATGCTACTACCTTTGCCTTTCCTCCTTTACTCCTCTTCAAACTTTCTCATTGGCCTCTCTAGCCCACTCCACCCATTTTCCTAAATCCCCAAAATCTCTAAACTTCTCTGATGAAGAATCAATGCCCTAATTTGGATTGAGAGGATACGCTCGAGATGCTTCTTAAGGTCCCAATCCCTAAAGCAATTTTCACCACAAACTTGTCAGAGCCTTGTTAATCCCTTTCCCCATCAACTACGAGAGCTAGGGGGAGAGAAATTAGTGAAGGCGAAATTTTTAATGGCGGAAGAAATCTTAGGGTGGTTTTGAATCAAGAGGTGGTAGAAGAGGTGGGGCATTAAAAATGCCGAGGATTGATCATCCAAATAAGATTAATCAAACGAGCTACAAATAGAGGAGTAAGAGAGCAGCAACGAGATCATATCTTGAATCCATTGCCATTCTTATGAATCAATTTTGTTCCCTGTAGAGAAGCAAGGCTTCATTTTTCTCTGTCTTCAACCTTGCAACTCCCATTTTCATCTCAATCACTTGAAGAACACTTTTCTATATCACACCCATTAACTAAAATAATCCAACATTATGGGTTGGGAAATGGAACTAGAATGGGGCAAAGAAAATGGTGATGCTGATATTTTTAATGGCCGCATCACATAATGTTTGCGTTTTCAATGATCTGGGTGGTGATGTGGCTATAGATGATGAGATGGTTGTGTTGAGTATGTCGTTTAAGTCAAACTAATGGTCAAATTTAACATTTCTAATGAAAGGGGCAAAGTTGATGCGTTTTTAAGACTACAGGGGCAAATTTGTTCCTTAAAAACCTTTCGGACATAAACCGCTCCTAAGTAAAAATTTCCGGGGCAAAAATAAACCTTATCACTTTTTTAAATAAACATTAACCCCAACCTACCGACGGCCACCCCACCCCGGCTCCAGAGCTTTACTGGCTCCATTTCTACTTGTGTATAATTTGTTTTTACTTACCATAGCACAGAGGCTATTTCTTTCTAGCATTATAGGCTGTGGCCGCTGAAATTTGGGGTCATGCAAAGCATACTGGTTTCTTTAGGAACTATAAGGTCATGAATTTGAAAAGTAAGGCCATCCGATTTAAACAGGCATAACTCAAGTTGTACAAATCCTGATAATCACCCCCTGTTTTGAATCAAACAGCAAGAAGAAGATATTCACTTATTGATATGAGATCAGATGCAGAGGGACACCCAGTGAAACCCTCAACATGGGCATGGTGGCGAGAGGTGACAATGGAGGAGGAGGCGTAAGCATCCCAATCACAATCTTGGCAGAGAATAAGGTTGTCGGTGTTATATCATAAGGCGACGGGATCAAAGTTGCAATTATCGCAGATATGGGAGCACAATTTTTTGCAAGAGAGCAAGTTGTAGGAATGAATGTATTGATTGCAGAATAAATAGAGCTTGGAGAAGTCAGCTCGACAGTACATAATTGCTATTTGTTAGGTACATAAATCGCAAGGAACGCTCTTGAGGCTTTGCGATTTGGGGCTAACCATCTTCTTCATTGATCTATAATGGCCTTTACTTTAATGTACAATATTTATAGTTTTCCTCATTGTTCAAACCTAGAAGAAGGAACAACTCTCTCACTGGCAGTGGTTCATGTTTTGCTTTGCTTTGCTCAGTGTAGATGAATTCGTGCCTGTTTGGATCGACAATAGAAGCTGCTTTTCTGACATGTTTTATGGTGTTCGAGGCAAGTATGTGAAAAGATTTTTACCTCAACTTGCGTGAACGTGCTTTTCTAACACTAACTCAAACAGGCCCGAAGGAGGTTAGAGAGAGTATTGATAGTGTGAATTTTTCTTGACAAGGTTATTGACAAATTTAGTTAAGGAAATTACCAATTTTTGTTAGGTTTTAACAACTTTCATTTAAAAGTAAAAAAATTTACACTATCAAGCTATTTGCAAATTTAATTAAGGCATTTACCAATTTTTATTTAGTTTTAACTTTTGTTTACTAAATGAATTATTCTTATCAAAGTTTCAACAAGTGGCCATGGGCAGGATGGGGGTAAATGCTTATATAGAAAAAAGTACTAGGGCATTTTGTTCCTTTCCTTTTAATTTTAAAAAGACATATTGTGGACTTGAAATTCAAAAGGTAAAAAGACACTTAAATACCACTTGAATTTCACAATTTTAAATTGGTTTTGTTGACAACAAGAGCAATGAGGTTGATAAAAAGAGAATAATAATTGATAATTCAGGTTTTTAGAAAATCACTGATTTAAGAATTCAAATGGTATTTAAGTGTATTTTTTCCCAGTGAAAACACGCCCTTTACCATTTTATTGAATGGTTTTTATATGGGATTTTTCCAAAGGGTTAAAGGTCATTTTTGTTCCGGAAGTATTTGCTTGGGGCCAATTTTACCCCGTAAGTTTTTCAAGGGCCAATTTTTCCTCAGAAGTTTCAAATTTGGAACAAGTTTGCCCTTACGTTAGTTTACTATTAGCTGGGGCAAATTTGCTCTAAATTTGAAACTTCCGGGGCAAAATTACACCTTAACCCAATGACCGTTAGTCAGGCGCATCAAACACCACGCGACGTGCTGTGCTTTTTCAGCCGCTGGACCCTACCTCTGATTGAGTTAGGGTGTGCAGGCTGTTAAACTGAAAAGAGAACTCTTCCTGAGGCCCCTGCCGACATCTCCAGACTCGCTAATGTTACTGTCAGGTACCACGTCCCGGCTTAGGAATTTTGACCTGATTCCCTTTCGAAGTACGCTTGTTGCACTCTATCAGACAGGCTTCCCCCGTCTCTTAAGATCGACTAACTCATGTGTAAGTACCGTTCACATGAAACATTTCCCCTCTTCGGCTTTCAAAGTTCTCACTTGAATATTTGCTACTACCACCAAGATTTGCATTGATGGCTCCTCCACCAGGGCTCGTGCCCCAGGTTTTGCAGCGACCGCCGCGCCTTCTTACTCATCAGGGCCTTGCACTTACCCCGACGGTCCGGTATAGGTCGCACACTTTAGCACTCGGGCGGAGCGGCCGTCAATGCAGATCTTGGTGGTAGTAGTAAATATTCAAGTGAGAACTTTAAAGGCTGAAGAAGGGAAATGTCCCATGTGAACGGTATTTGCACATGAGTTAGTCGATCCTAAGAGACGAGGGAAGCCCGTCTGATAGCGTGTAGCACGCGTACTTCGAAAGGGAATCGGGTCAAAATTTCTGAACCGGGACGTGACTGCTGACAATAACGTTAGTGAGTTCGGAGATGATGGCAGGGGCCTCGGAAAGAGTTCTCTTTTCTATTTAACAGCTTACACACCCTAGCTCAGTCGGAGGTAGGGTCCAACGGCTGGAAGAGCACAACACTTTGTGTGGTGTTCGATGCGCCAGACTAATGATCATTAGGTTAAGGTGCAGTTTTACCCTGAAAGTTTGAAATTTGGAGCAAATTTACCCCGGCTAACGGTCAACTAACGTAAGAGCAAAATTGTTCCAAATTTAAAACTTTCGAAACAAAATTGGTTCTTGAAAAACTTTCGGGACATAATTGACCCCAAGCAAATATTTTGAGGACAAAAGTAATCGTTAACCCTTTTTCCAAATTTCATTTTTCATGTTTCTTCTTGTTAGGTATAAATCGATAAAATTCAGACAGCACAGTCGGTCTTGACTATTATCTGTTCAAGGCTTTGGGCGGAAAAAAAAAACATGTCTGTTCAAGGCTGACGGGGAGGGGCGAAGATCATGGCGGCCGGAGTTAGCAGGAAAATTTCTGCTGCATCAGCCAGGGCTCACACTAGGAGACCTAAGACAAGCACTTCGGTTCCCCTTCCTTCAGGTGGTTCTCATGCCTGTTTTTTTTTTTTTGGTTGTTGTTGCCTTTGAACTTGGATCTATCATGCTGAGAGCTTTGCTTGCCGTGGTTTAAATTGTAATATTTGACCACCAATGTTCATCACGTCATCTTTATTCTGTAAATGTTCTCTTTCCCCCTGTTTGCTGAATTTCATATCATGCTTTTGCCATGTGCTTTGAGTAATTATATCCAATGTACTGATTTCTGGAGCGAATTGAATCAATGTGCTTCAAGAAGACAAAAAAAGTATTTGTTATTTCTTTTTTTAAAGTATGTAACGAATAAGGAGCAAGTGCTACGGGAAATATGAGGAAAGTGACGATATTGATGGGGTTTGATTATCCCGACTATTATCTATTTGCTTAGAAGTTTTATTTTGTTAGGGTTACAAATAGAAAGGCTGGGAATGGATTGTACCTTTGCTCTGTCGTCTCTTGCACCGTCCTCTGGTGTTGATTGTTATTTTCCCTGTTTATATAAAGTTATCTTGGTTCTGATGGGTGTTCCTCACTTCTTGTTTTGTACGTCCCGGTTTCTTAGTTAGTGGGAGACTTAGAGCTAGTAATGCAAGGAATAATTTCGTGATAAATTCGCTTTATAATTTCTCAGGATTGCTTAAGACGGCATTGGCAATATTGTTTGGGGGGTTTCTAGCATGGGCTTTTCTGGCTATTCGACCTCCTCCTCCCAATATCTGTGGCTCTCCTGATGGGCCTCCTATAACAGCACCCAGAATCAAACTAAGAGATGGAAGACATTTGGCGTACAAAGAGCATGGTGTCCCAAAAGTTGAAGCAAAACATAAAATCATTTATGTCCATGGTTTTGATAACTGCAGGCATGATGCTGTGGTTGCCAAAACCCTATCTCCCGTGAGAATTTATACCAGCATTTGTATTTTATCCTTGATTTCATAACATTTTTTATATGTATTGAGTTTTTGCTATTTGAATTTATGGTGGATTTGTCCAGGAAGTCACTGAAAACTTGGGAGTCTACATCGTATCTTTCGACAGACCTGGCTATGGGGAAAGTGATCCTGATCCTAATCGAACAGTAAAGAGCTTGGCCCTAGATATTGAGGAGCTTGCTGATCGGCTGCAATTAGGGACTCGATTCTATGTAATTGGTTTCTCCTTGGGTGGACAGGTTATTTGGAGCTGCCTTCAGTATATACCTCATAGGTATTAATCATTCTGATTATTTGAAATTCTGTGGACATGAGAAAGCACTAAAATTGTTCTTGTATACTTTTTCTGTCTTTTTATTATTTTAGCATGTTCACCATTGTACATGGTGGTGTGAGATAGAGTTATCAGCTACTATTTGTCTGTTCCTGACATTAAGGAAAATGTTCAACCCTGACAGGCTAGCTGGTGCAGCACTTTTAGCTCCAGTTATCAACTACTGGTGGACTGGTCTTCCTGCTAACCTAACTAAAGAAGTCTATGGCCAACAAAAACTACAAGATCAATGGGCACTTCGTGTCTCTCATTACTTGCCATGGCTGACTTACTGGTGGAACACTCAAAGATGGTTCCCTGCCTGTAGTGCACTTGCTCGTAGTCCAGATAATCTTTCACGCCAAGACCTAGAGCTTATTTCTAAGATGGCTGATAGAATGAATTATAAGGTATGTAACTGACCTTCGGTAGATTAGCTGTGGTTCTGTTTCTAATGCAATAGAATGAAAGGCATTAGTTGAAATCTAAGTGATCCATTACTCATTTGACATTGGCTGTATCTATGAAATTCAGTTTTTGTAATTTCTCATTAAAAAGTTTCTCAAAGATCTGAGTTGGCTACAACTGAATAAAGTTGACGTTTGAATTCTGTTTTGGGAGTTTTGTCAAGCAATTGTGGTTTGATGATTGTTAAATGCACTTAATTTTGAACCAACCCTGCCCCTCAGAACATCAGCTTATTTTACAGTGTTCTTAATTTCTTTTGTGATGTGGCTTCCCCAGGCACAAGTAAGACAGCAAGGAGAGTATGAATCCCTTCACCGTGACATCATAATTGGAGTGGGTAAGTGGGAATTCAGTCCTACAGATCTGGAAAACCCATTTCCAAATAATGAAGGTTCTGTCCATCTGTGGCAAGGAGATGAGGATGTGCCGGTGCCTGTTAAACTACAAAGATACATTGCACAAAGGCTTCCATGGATTCAATATCATGAGATTCCAGGTGCTGGTCACTTGTTTCCTGTTGTTGATGGTGTGAGTGATGCAATTGTCAAGTCACTTATTAGCGGGAACGAGGCTTCTATATAAGATTACTAGCTGTTACTCACCAGCTTCACTGCATATATGTGTTTAGGAGTTTTTTTTAATTGTCTTGATCAGTTTGATATGCATGGCTCGGTTAATTTATAGTTCGTGCCGCGTGTATTCCAATAAACTTGTGAGATCCCAGTTGCCACTTTAGGATCAGATTCTAGACTTCTGTTTTGGAATACCAGAGTCATTCCTCCCTCTTTTATTATGATTATGATTTTTTTTTTGGGACGACATTCCCCTCTCTTCTAAGTTTTAATGTTTTTAAATTTTGTTTGAAAAGAGATAAAGGTGATGGTCAGATTTTGTAAATGGTTAAAAGGGGGGATGTGTGAGTTACAATTGTTTTGAAGACGATTCGACTAGGGCTAGACTCTAGAGGGTTTCTTTATATCTGAATCCAATAAAGCATATGGGTGCAAATTAAAAAACAAAACTCAAGTACATGTGAATATGCCTATATTTTGAATTAAGCGAGAATGCTGATATATTGGTCATCTTAAAAAATTTTACCAGTGAGGAGGAGAATAATGCTATTCAAAAATCATAAACAGCATAACTCATTGGCATCAGGACTTTTGTTCGTCTGCAAGTTTTAAACTTGCCCCTGCTTTGATAAACGTGGGCTCCTCGTAGATTCAAATATTGATTTTCCTGTTTGCTTTGAGGATGGGCTCATTGTCGTGTGTGAGCGTGCGCTTCAAAACTTCCAAATTACATATTCAATTCATTGTGAGATGCTTGAAAAGATCGCAAATTCTCGCCATAACTTATAAACGAGTATCTTTTTGTTAAGATATATTTGGGATTTATATATAGACTCAATGAGAATAGACTTTGTAGCTTTTTATATACACCTGACTCTGCATTATCCTTGAAACCATTTGTTCTTCGGAGGGATAATATATATTTATATCTATAGTGAATCTGCATTCAAAAAATGCTTCCGCTCTGATTATTATAAAAAATTCCACTCATTAATTACTAAAAACCTCCATTTGCATATTTTACCCAACTGCCCGAGATTCTTTCTTTTTTTGAATGTGCATGGAATAACTTTGTAATGTTTTTAATTTAATTTTTTGTGTATAACGATTGTTTATCAAACACAATTCTAAGGCATTCCATGTTTATTGTACTTAAATTTAAGTTCAAGAGATTCCATCCTTCTAATCGATATATATACCATATATATATAAGAGTAAAATACTCTAATCTCTCTTGCGTTTTGTTTTAATTACACGGACCTCCCATATATTTCGAAAATATGCACTTAAATCCAAACTGTTAACTTTGTTAAGAATTTTTATTTTTTTAATTAAAATTTATATTAAAATAAATTTTATTTACTAATTTATCCTTCATTATTACTAATTTTCTAATTTTGACTCAAATTGTTTAAGTAATTTAAGAGTTTTTCTTTTCTTTTTCTTACCTTATTGTTTACTTTTGTAAATAGTTATATGTTAAATTTTTTTCATATTAAGATAAATAGTTAATTAATTTAATTAATGTAGACGTAGAAAACTTAATTAAAAATATGATTAATCCTATTAATAGATGCATACTAAAATAAAAATGTTTATAAATGTTTGTGCAAAAAATATATTTAAAAAATTTAAATTTAAAATTAATATAAGTCATATACTATATCAAATTTACATTATTAATAACATATTGTGAATAAAACATATTTCTTTCTTTTTCTATTTTGGCTTACATTTGAAAGGCATATTTTTAGTCATTTAAAAGAATACTAAATAAATAAGTTTCAATAAATATGATAAAAATTTAAAATTTATAAATTTTATAATATAATAAAAATTAAAAAAAAATATATTGGAAATTTTGAACATACATGTATTAGAATTATTTTTTATATAAAAATTTATTTTTAGGTAAATATAAATGTTTATTTATTTGTTGAAAAATGGGTATTTTGGTCAAAGTTACTGTTTAATTGTCAAACTTAACGATTAATTAACGATTGAGTAGATTGAAATAGAATATCAAATATGTAAGGGAGGTTTCTGTAACTTGCATTTTAATTTTAAGGGAGGTCTATGTATGTTTTTAAAATAAAGGGGAGGCTTGTATAATTTAGATAAAATAAAGGGATAATCAATATATTTTACTCTATATATAATTAATTTATTACCATTATTATGGAGCAGTATCTAACCATCTATCCCTTTCTTACGTATCTCATGCCTGTCCTGATTTTTTCATCTTCCATTTTTCTTATTTCCTTTTAAAATTGTAAATTTCCTTTTAAAGCAGAAATCGTGAAAAAAAGGGAAAATTTCTATAAAATACCGCTGAAATTATAAAATTCTGTTTCAGTGCAGCGAATTTCAAAAACCCGAATCAATTCTGCATCAGTACGGAATGAACAGTGCATGGATGCCAAAAGACGATGTTGCCCTTCAGCCCTCATTCTCGTCACTTTCAGAATAACAACACGAACCTTTTAATTAATAACTTCGGATTCTTGATTAACAACTTTAATTTCATCTTTTTACTTTCATAACAATAATACCAGTTTTGTTATTAATAACACCATATTCTATATTAATAACTCTCATTTCTTATTTCACAATTTCGTAATTTAAGTTTCAGGACCAATAATAACACCTCTTTCTTTATTAATAACACCATATTTTACATTAACAACATTATATTTTGAAGATGCGAATATGTAAAAGAATAAAACAGAGTTGTTAATCAAGAATCCGAAGTTGTTAATTAAGATGATCGTGTTATTATTCTGAAAGTGGTGAGAATGAGGGCTGAAAGACAAAATCGTCTTTTGGCACTGCTGAATTGTTCATTCTGTACTGATACAAGACTGATTCAGATTTTTGGAATTCACTGCACTAAAATAGAATTTTACAATTTTGGTGGTATTTTATAGGGATTTTCCCTAAAAAAATTGTCGGTAAAAGAAAACAAATCGTAAAATTCAGCCGGTCTTTGAGTATTTTACTTTTGTCTGTTCAAGGCAGATTTGGGAGGGGCGAAGAGCATGGCGGCCGGAGTTAGCAGGAAAATTACTGCTGCATCAGCCAGGGCTCACACCAGGAGACCTAAGACAAGAACTTCGGTTCCTCTTCCTTCAGGTGCTTCTCCTGCCTGTTTCTTTTATTTTTCTTTTTGTTTTTTGTTTTGAACTTGGATCTATCATGCTGAGAGCTTTGTTTGCCATGGTTTAAATTGTAATATTTGACCACCAATGTTCTTCACTTCATTTTTATTCTGTAAAAGTTCCCTTTCCCCCTCTGTTTGCTGAATTTCATATCGTGCTTTTGCCATGTGATTCGAGTAATTATATCCATGGTACTGATTTCTGAAGCGAATTGAATCAGTGTGCTCATGTGTTTCGAGTAATTTTTATTCTTTTTTTTAAAGTATGTGACGATAGTGATGAGATTTAATTATTCCGACTATTATCTATTTGCGGTAAAAGTTTTTTTTTGTTAGTGGTACAAATAGAAAGCCTGGCAATGGATTGTACCTGGTTCATTTCTTTGCCCCGTCGTCTCTTGCACCGTCATCTGATGTTGACTGTTATTTTCCCTTGATTGTATGAAGTTATCTGGGTTCTGATGGTTGTTCCTCACTTCTTGTTTTTTACGTCCCAGTTTCTTAGTTAGTGGGAGACTTAGAGCTAGTAATGCAAGGAATAATTTCTTGATAAATTCGCTTTATAATTTCTTAGGATTGCTTAAGACGGCATTGGCAATATTGTTTGGGGGGTTTCTAGCATGGGCTTTTCTGGCTATTCGACCTCCTCCTCCCAATATCTGTGGCTCTCCTGATGGGCCTCCTATAACAGCACCCAGAATCAAACTAAGAGATGGAAGACATTTGGCGTACAAAGAGCATGGTGTCTCAAAAGATGAAGCAAAACATAAAATCATTTATGTCCATGGTTTTGATTCCTGCAGGCACAATGCTGTGGTTGCCAAAACCCTATCACCAGTGAGAATTTATATCAGAATTTGCATTTTATCGTTGATTTCATATCATTTTTCATATGTGTGAGTTTTTCCTAATTGAATTTATGGTGGATTTGTCCAGGAAGTCACTGAAAGCTTGGGAGTATACATTGTATCTTTTGACAGACCTGGCTATGGGGAAAGTGATCCTGATCCAGATCGAACAGTTAAGAGCTTGGCCCTAGATATTGAGGAGCTTGCTGATCGGCTGCAATTAGGGACTCGATTCTATGTAATTGGTTTCTCCTTGGGTGGACAGGTTATTTGGAGCTGCCTTAAGTATATACCTCATAGGTATTAATCATTCTGATTATTTGAAATTCTGTGGACATGAGAAAGCACTAAAATTGTTCTTGTATACTTTTTCTGTCTTTTTATTATTTTAGCATGTTCACCATTGTACATGGTGGTGTGAGATAGAGTTATCAGCTACTATTTGTCTGTTCCTGACATTAAGGAAAATGTTCAACCCTGACAGGCTAGCTGGTGCAGCACTTTTAGCTCCAGCTATCAACTACTGGTGGCCTGGTCTTCCTGCTAACCTAACTAAAGAAGTCTATAGCCAACAAAAACTACAAGATCAATGGGCACTTCGTGTCTCTCATTACTTGCCATGGCTGACTTACTGGTGGAACACTCAAAGATGGTTCCCTGCCTTTAGTGTAATAGCTCATAGTCCAGATAATCTTTCACGCCAAGACCGAGAGCTTATTTCTAGGGGGGCTGATATATTTAATTATATGGTATGTTACTGGCCTTTGGTTGATTAGTTTTAGTTCTGTTCGGAATGCAGTAGAATGAAAGGCATTAGTTGAAATCTAAGTGATCCATTACTAATTTAACATTGGCTATGTCTGTGTAATTCAGTTTAATAATTTGTGATTGAAAAGTTTCTCGAAGATCTGAGTTGGCTACAACTGAATAGAATTGATGTTTGAATTTGGTGAAGTGTTAGGGACCAAGATACAACAGCAAATAAAAAAACACTAAACTGATATTAATGGCAAAACATTCCCTCCTTAAGAACAGAAGAAGGTTACAGCTCAAGATATGAGTACAACACACAAAGATACAAGACAGCACAATCACTCTCACTAACACAATGAAATACACTAAATTAGAACGATAAAATGATGAAGAAAGCCGATATCTTCCTCCACCCCCAATTGGCTTTGGAGAGGCAGGCTCTCCTCACTTCACTATGAAGTCTGTATACAAAATAATTCTTGCCCCTTCCCAGCACACAGCAACAGCTTATAAGAGACTAAGGACAAATAACACAGTCTCCAAGATAACTTCTAACAAAAAGACAGGTCTAAAACACCGCCACTGTAACTTTTAGCTCCTTTCTCTAAATGGTGGAAGTCTTAAAGTCAATTCCCTGACCCCCGTGCCTGCATCTTCCTATGTTTCAAATTTCATCTTATAGGTGTGGCCAGCTAAGTGGGTTCTATCTTTAAGCAATTGTGGTTTGATGATTGTTAAATGCTCTTAATTTTGAACTATCCCTGCCCCACCAGGACATCAGATTATTTTACCATTTTCTTTATTTCTTTTCTAATGTTGCTTCCCCAGGCACAAGTAAGACAGCAAGGAGAGTATGAATCCCTTCACCGTGACATCATAATTGGAATGGGTAAGTGGGAATTCAATCCTACAGATCTGGAAAACCCATTCCCAAATAATGAAGGTTCTGTCCATCTGTGGCATGGAGATGATGATGGGCTAGTGCCTGTTAAACTGCAAAGATACATTGCACAAAGGCTTCCATGGATTCATTATCATGAGATTCCTGGTGCTGGTCACTTGTTTCCTTTCGCTAATGGTACGAGTGATGCAATTGTCAAGTCACTTATAGGTGGGAACGAGGCTTCTATATAGATATTACTAGCTGTTACTCACCAGCTTCACTGCATATCTGTGTTTAGGAGCTTTTTATTTGTATTGATAAATTTTTTATACGTGGCCCGGTTAATTTTGTAGTTTGTACCGCGTGTATTATAACAAACTAGTGAGATCCCAGTTGCTACTTTACGACAAAATTCTAGACTTTTGTTCTTGAACCCCAAAACTCCTGTTTTAATGTTTTAAAATTTGGTCTGAAAATAGATAAAAGTGAGTCACAGAATTTATAGATGGTTAAAAGGAGGGGCGTGTGAGTTACATTTGTTTAGAAGGCGATTCAGCCAGGGCCGATGTCTTTCTTGTTTAATTAAGCATGCGGCACAAATAAGAGAAAGAACGCAAGGACATGTGAACCTATATTTTGAATTAAGCGAGAGTACTAATACATGATCATCTTAGAAGACTTTAATTTATAATTCAGGAGGAATCCGAGCTCTATGTATATACTGTGTAATATAGTAAAATCTATGAGGATGTCTATTTTCGTGTCAAACAACCTTGCCCCTGCTAATAAACGTGGGCTCCTCGTACATTCAGTCGTTTGATTTTATGATCCATCATTTTTTGAGGGTGAACTGTGAAGTTCGTGGGATGAGTATTATCATGCCTTTCACTTTTGTCCTGAATACTCCTTCTCCTCATCATCTCTCCCCACTGTCCATGGTTGGTGGCTAAAACGAATGATTTTTCATATTAAAGCAACACCACTTACCTTACATTATTTTTCTAAAATCCTTTTGTGGGGTTTGGGGAACGAATTTATAAAGTATAGAGCTAGATATATATTATATAACCAAGAAGCACTCCATTGATCCACCTGCATTTGACTCACAAGAGAAGGAAACTTGAAAAGAAACAGACAGACAAAACAAACCATGAAAACTGAGCCCCAACATATAACTCGAGTAACAGACCACATGTGCCTACTATATTTGTTCTCTACCTTGCTCCTTTGGGATCAAATTTTCTTCTGAGAGTCCCAATCTGCTTGGGAGTCAATCCAAAAGCTTTCTGTAGAAGCTTCTCATCAATTCCAGAACCAAATACCGCAGACGGTATCTTCTGCAAGCCAGGGTTTTGACTATTGAAACTTCCAAATAACGTAGCAGGCTTATCACCCACGTTCATAAAGAAGTGCACCAAACCCCTGGGAAACACCATCACCTCTCCTTTCTCCAACACCCTATCAAACGCTCTGTTGCTGGAATCCACGAAACCTGAATAAACTTTTCCTTCGACGACATAAGCTATCTCTGTCGCTCTCGGGTGAAAATGGGGTGGATTAATGCCTCCCACTTCAATGTCTGCCCTCACAAATGACATTCCCAGCATGTTGAGCCCAGGGAGATTAGTAGGACTCGCGGACACCACTGCTAGGCCGGTGTCTGAGAAGTTTCCGGCAATTTTCATGCCGGAGAAGACAAAGTCATTGGTGGTGGCCTCGGAGGAGTTTTTGCAGGGTGGAACTGTGATCATACCATGAACGGTTGATCTGATAAAACCAGCAGATCTTGGGTTGGGCACACAGAAGTCTTGGAGGGGATCAGGGTCAGAGGCCAAGACGATAGCCAAATGAAGGGACAAAATTGCAAACCAAAAGACCTTCATTGAACCCATTTTATCTGGACTCGCTCACTCTCCTTTTAGGTGCTTACACTCCAGTGTGTTGAGGAACGTGAGAGTCAAGCTGGTTTATATAGAAATGAAATAAATACTGTAGCTTTACATTTTTAAATCGAATACTACGCTCTTGGAATGATTACACAGTATAAGATGCCAGGCATTCCTTGCGGGATCTATGGTAGCTGTTCTTCAATTGATTCGTGCGTGTAGGCTATGATCCTAATCAGGGCCCCCCTAGTGGTGACATTCTTGGCTATATTATAAGCCAGAGTTTATATTAATTAAGGTTATGGGCGTTCGGCAGCAGTGATTGAAATCATAAGGTTTTTCCACGCCTTGCAGAAGGCTTAGCTGACAATAACCATGATTAAAATGATTAATTAGGAATCTGTGTATTGGATTATATCTAGTAATGCGTTCTGTTCATTTTTTTGGGAAACCATTTCATTTCTAAGTCCCATGGGCATGGGCTTGTATTGAGCCTTTTAGCGTGCGTGCTTTGTTGCTTTCACTCATTTGCTTGATTGTGAAGCCACGCGAGTTGGCTACATCAGCGTCATGGATTTTAACCCACGCAACGCTGACGCCATTATTCCTGGGCACAAATGGTGGGATGCTCATTCCCAACTCACATTCTCTTTTCTTTTAATATAATAAATTAATATTTCAGCCTGACATATTTCTCTTAAATATCATCCCATAGCTTAAAAACATAGGCATTCTAATTCTAATACCTTCAAATTCTCAAAGTTTCTTATAAACGGGCCATTTTATTTTATATTTACCGAAATAAGGTTTTACCATAACATATGGAGAAAATCAATAAAGGGTTGGGTCTAACGGAAGAAGCTAGTTCCTCACAACATGGTGAGCCCACGGTTTATAACCCCGCTGGAAGAGGTGTCTGCATTCAATGCTGGATAGTACCTTGAATATGACTGTCTCTGGTAGATACATACATGTGCTTAGAAAAAGAGAAGATATGGAGAGAAACCTCAAATCTCTTCATCTATTTCTTTTGGGCCGGAAAACTGAACATTGGTTGATGGGCCACAACTCATGATTGATGAAATGCCAATGGCTTCAAAGCCCAATTGCGGAGACACCGCTTGGGCGGATGAATGCGTGTGTTTGCAGAGCGTGCTTGTGCATGAATCCACTAGGATGCGACACGTGGTAATGGCCTCTGGGCAAGTACCAAGATATTATTCATTTGTCACCATAAATCTGACGTCGTTTGTCGTGGGATCTGATTCCCAAAAGCTCGCCAAAAAGCATTAGGAATCATCAGAATGGCCACAATGCAAAATGCAAGGCAAAGCAAACCCCCGACCAGAAAAAACCAAAAAAAAAGGAAAAATGAAAAAACAAAAAGAAGAAGATACGCATTGCGCCCACACACAGAGACTGCAAAAAAAACGACGTTGTGCATGCGACACCTGTTGTCAACGTGTCGAGCGGTCCTCCTCCCACCTACGCCCACGTTGGCGTTTTGATATTTTCCCCTCCCCCAGTTTCTAAAATCCAAATGAATTTCATTAAACTCTTTGAGCGATGGGAACCTTGTTTTGTGGGGTCCCCTGCCATAGATTCGTCGGGCAATAGCAAGAGCTATACCCAGTGCGTGTGTTTTAGCTTAAGCATAGTCGGGTCTTATAGAACAAGAGCCTCTCCCTCGTCCTTGGCACAGCCCCACTTCTGGTTCATGGTGTGTGTCCAAGTTGACAGCAGCGTTATTAATATTATTGCAGGTGAGTTCTCTCTTTATTTACGCAGCTAGCTGTACGTAAGGTCTATATGTTGGTGCTTGTTTTGTTACCTTGGTGGTACCTTTTATTTTTGGCCTTTGGTGGCGGATGAGATTCCAGCTGCCAGGTCCAGAGATTGGGTTGTGTACTATGGTCCTTGATGCCTAGTATTGCCTCCCAAAGTCGATCTGGTTTCATTATTTTGAATGGTGTTAGTCTACTCTAGAGGTGCTTTCTAAACAAGGAAAGATTCTTTTTTCTGCCATATCCTACTCTTCCCAACTGATTTATTCCTTTTTAGGAAATGCCTATGCCCTACCTCCTTATCTTGAGGATAACATCTTCCCTTTTATAATTTTATTTTCTTCGATCTTCATCAACTTTACCACGCACCTTAGCCTGTAATTAAGTAATTATTCTTTTTACCATTGCATTACTTTCCACTTTAGAAAATAACCCTATTTCTACCTACTCTGTTATACTTTATTACTCTTGAAAATTAAGTGCGTAAATAAATAGTGTGAGATGAGATTCTCAGAAGTTCATTAATGAATGGGGGTTGTATGGAGCTGCAAGCCGTGCTATTCAGTATTCACTGAAAAGAAGAAGCAACCATCACGTTGCTTGTATACCAGTACACACAGACGCTGTAGTTTTTACCTTTTTACCTCTTTCCATCGTCAAAACCTGGGTTTTCTATAATACAATACAAACTGTATTATCACCATCTCTTGTTATTGTTTGTTCTTTTCTGATTCAAAATAACTATCGTTTTATTATTTATTTTAAAATTTTTTTCCAACGTTAATGAGAATCATGATTGGGGGAACGATCGTTATTTTGTTTGGATATACGTGCGACTCTTTTTATTTCTGTCACTATTATTTTTTGTTATTGAATTTTCTCGTACAAAATGATTGTTCAATTTATTCTCCAGTCGCTAAATTTTTATTAATATATTGTATATATATTGCATATATTTTTCGCACTGACAAAATTTTCTTACAACGGGAGATTTGCAAATGAGAAAATATTGAACTATGAATATATAGATAGGAATAGATATCTTTTCTGATACACTAATCATGATTCATGCAAACTCATAGTAATAATTTTACAGTCGCTAATGCACCGACGAAACCATTCAGCTGAAGAAAATAGACGGTTTCTTGACGCTGACATTATTGATGCATGCCCACCCGAATTTGAATTCACTTTTCAATGAAAATTTTACCCGTCTGGTGACCAAAAGGAAAATGACCTCTGTACTATTAGCCATGGCACGGCGGGACACCAGTACATGCATGCTTACCATTCTATTTCTCAATCGTCTTGCATAATTAAAGTGATCTCAACAAATCTGGTAAAGAATTTATTCTTTATCCGTCACATTAATCTAACTTAATTAAATCCACTCTCCCAAATTTATAAGATAATTTAGTTTTATCTACAACGCACACTATAGCCATACAAAGCCCCAGCGAGACATATATAATTTAGACCATTTGATAAATGCTTTGTTGTTGTCAGGCTTCTTTGCATCGGCAAATTCCCCAGTGCTGTATCAGTACCTAATCCGAAATTTGGCTATTATTTCAGTATCGGAGAGTTAAGAAAATGGGGGTGGGGGAAGGTGAGACGACGAACTCGCAGGGCGAGGTGGAATCAGGGCACAAGAACAATCACCAATTCTCATCGCTCGGAAGACAATCGTCGATTTATTCGCTCACGCTCGACGAGTTTCAGCACATGCTATGCGAGACTGGCAAGAATTTTGGGTCCATGAACATGGACGAGTTTCTCAGCAGTATCTGGAACGCCGAGGAGAGCCAAGCTATTAACTCTAACCATAATTTTAACGCCAACAACAACAACACAGGCTTGCCTCTGAATGAAGCAGCCGCTGACAAAGGAATGATTTGGAAGCAGCCAAGCCTTACTCGTCAGGGCTCTCTGACCTTGCCGGGGCCTCTCTGTAGGAAGACGGTGGATGAAGTTTGGTCTGAGATACACACAGGACAGCAGGGTCATCCGAGCAATAGCGGTGGCGCCAATGGCAATGTGCAGAATACCGAATCTGCCCCTCGCCAGCCTACTTTTGGGGAAATGACTCTTGAGGATTTCTTGATCAAAGCAGGGGTGGATCGTGAATCCTGCACTGCTCCGATGCCCGCCCAAGCTTCGCCGCGACAGCAGCAGCAGCCGCCGCCGCCGTATGGGATGTACCCGAATAACAACTCGACAATGGGGCCCTCTTTTGTTGGTAGGCCCGTATTGGCGGGCAATGTGGTTCCGCCGTATCATGCAGTGGCTCAGGGAGAGCCGTCTTCCGGGTACCCCGGGAATGGGAAGAGCGATAATGGGTATCCTCCGCCGCCACCGCCGCCTTCGGGGGCTTGCTACGGAGGGAGGGTGCTGAATGGAAGCGGTGGGTATGGGGCGCCGGCGCCTACTTTGGGATTAGCGGCGCCGTTGAGCCCGGTTTCGCCGGATGGACTGAGAACAAATGAGAACTGCGATGGTCAGTTTGGGTTAGAGATGGGGATGTTGAGAGGAAGGAAGAGGATCATCGATGGTCCGGTGGAGAAGGTGGTGGAGAGAAGGCAGAGGAGGATGATCAAGAACAGAGAATCGGCGGCGAGATCCAGAGCCAGAAAACAGGTACGTGCCTTTGCTTTGTTATAATTAATAGATGCATTCATGCATTAAGATCTCCCCTAACAGTGATCAGATTTTTGAATGACGTGGTTGATAATTTGTCAACTCAAATTTGCGATTATGAGGAAATATAAATTTGTTTCCTGCTTATGGATTTACTTTTGTTTAAATTGTGAATTGTGAACGGAGATGCATCTATTTTTCTGGTTTTATTGGCCGTGTCTGTGCTGCCTAGAACTTTATATATTTGATGGGACTATGGGAGAGTACATACATGTTTAAAACTCAAAGGCTTTCAAAAGCTACTCTGGCTAGGGTCATATTAGCAAACTTTTTCATATTGCATAATTAACCTTTCCCTTCTTCTTCTTCTGTTCTTTTGGCTCGGCAGGCATACACGGTTGAATTAGAAGCAGAACTGAACCAATTAAGAGAAGAGAGCGCCCATCTGAAAGTTGCGCTGGTATGTATTAACCTGAGCTATATACATCACGAATGTGAAAATTCTTACCTTTACTGCATTTTAGTAATTATAAACACTGATGAGAATCCTGCTTTCATTTATTCTTCAGGCCGAGCTTGAGAGGAGAAGAAAGCAACAGGTTAGTTCTTGTACGGTGGTACGCATATTAAAGTGATTCAAAGTATTGTTAACTATTCATGCAGGGACAACTAGCAAATTGATGTTATAGATATAATATATGCTCAAATTATAATTGTCTCGCTTTATCCTTCATTCTTGCTGCAGAGTCTTGAGGAAGCGAACATGAGAGTTCCTACCAAAGCTCAGAAGGCAAGAGAGAAATTGAGGTCTTTGATAAGGACTGTGAGCTGTCCTTTGTGAAGAATATGCATGCATGAAGTTATGGTAATCAGTGACCCCTGTAGATTTCGTATTTTAGTATCTACAGTTGTAACTTGTAACTTGTAGCTTGGAGATAGCGTGGGAAGAAGAAGAAATAGAGAAAACTTGGAATGAAACCAGAACTAGGTAAAGAGAATCTTGAGATCAAGCCAAATAATTGAAATGCTTAAGATATAGCTATCCGTATTACTAATGGAATTCTTAAATTTAACTTTTTGTGTGTGTAGGCGGTACGTAGCTAATTGTATATGTTCATCTCTACCTCGATTAGTTTCGATCCATATAACGTTCTACTTGTTGAAAATCCTTTCGGTAAACTTGAGTAGGTTGCTTGAGTTTTCTCTTTTTGTCCTCTTTCTGAATTATTATATCGTTGTCTTACATATTCCACTGGGCTGGCAAAAGTTGCCATCAAATTATGTGGCTTGAATGATTAGAGCATAGTTGTCTCACTTCGTGGGTCACAAAGTGATTAAAAGAGACAAAGCACTCCAAATTGCTATACTTGGAGTGAGAATAATTGACCGTGTATAATGTTTCTGCTATATTGCACGCAAAACTTCGATGAAAAATTAATAATGGTGTTTAGCATTATGGGAAGAGGTACTTCCACTCTCACCCCTGCACTGTAATTCTTGCTTTAGTTCATAAATGATTATAGCACCAGGAGGGAAATAGGGGTTAGGGAAAAAAAAAAGGACTATTATAACGGTGATAAAATCAAACTTTAACGATTGAGAGTGGCAAAAGGAATCTTATTGTTCAATTGTAAATGAAAGGATTCATAAGAAATGAAGCAACAATTGAAGAAGGTAAACAACATAGGTGGGTTCAACCAGAAAAGAATGTGAGTGTGTGTATATAACTATATATTATGACATAGATTAAATTTTAGCGATTAGAGTTTTTTTTTTAAAAAAAAGTATTTTTTTTAATTAAAAAAATATTGAGAGATTGCTGCGCAGTACGCGGGGGCTTAGCTTCATTTGTCGCAACACGTGTAAAAGGCCTATCACACGAGTTTGATTACGCACCCATTTTCCATTGTGCTCTTAAAAGTTTCCCAGACGAGCTCCTTCTTCCTGATTTGATCGGCTTTCCCTCTTTCTATTGTTCTCCGAATCCAATTCTATGTCAACAACACCCTTTCCAACGTCTATCTCTTTCTTTTTCTCGCACGACTTTTCACAGTTCCGATTACCTCTCCCGATTTCCCCTCCAGAACATGATCCTTAAATTGTCCTGGTGAGCGGCTTTCTGACCTATACTTTACTACACATCTCGTTCTCTCTTTATATCTTTCCTCTTCATTGTTTTATTTTGTCTTACCTGCCGATTCAAGGGCTTGATTGGCGACGACTTGCTGTAATCTGACTTTTTCCTTTAATTTTACCTTATTTGATTTATCCTGTTCTATTCTTCATGCATTCTTTCTAGTTCTAACTTAGTTCATATCGTGGGAAAGATTGCACATTCGTACCCCTTTTAGTATTCATGTATCTCAATATCTTTACCGGTGAATTTTTCAATTTTCTTTTGAGGTTTTTTGATACATTTTCTTTTAAGGCTGGGTGTTTTTTTATATATTTTTTTACTAAACAAAATATATTTCCGTATTCGTATTGCTTCTAAATTATGAAGCGCTGACATATTGGACAGGCTAAGATAAATCCATCCCTTTGATCTAGACACAATTGCTGCTTCGTTTCTTAGTGATCATTTCATTTAAGATGGAGCAACTTCCTGTTGAAGTGATTGGAAATATATTATCTCATCTTGGGTCCGCTCGAGATGTTGTAATTGCTTCAGCAACCTGCAAAAAATGGAGAGAAGCTTGGCGCAATCACCTCCACACTCTTTCATTCAATTCTTCTGATTGGCTCATCTATCATGAATTAACTCCTAGTAGGTTGGAAATACTCATTACTGAAACAATCTTTCAAACCAAAGCACTGAAATGCCTAACCATCTATATGGATGATACTGATGAGTTTTCCGCTGCTCCAGTCATTGCCTGGCTTATGTATACCAAGGATTCCTTACGACAATTACGTTATAATGTAAGGACAACCCCAAATTTCAATATCATAGAAAAATGTGGCAGGCAAAAGCTGGAAACATTGGTATTAGCTCACAACTCCATTACAGGTGTTGAGCCCTCTTATCAGAAATTTCCTTGCCTGAAATCACTCTCACTTAGTTTTGTTAGCATTTCAGCATTGGATCTAAGCCTTCTACTTAGTGTTTGTCCAAGACTTGAAACCTTGTCCATGGTTAGTCCAGAAATTGCCATGTCAGATGCACAGACTTCCATGGAGCTTAACAGCTCGTCTTTGAGGCATTTTTATGTTGAGTCATTCGGGTTGGATAAGTTCATGTTGGAGGCAGATTTGCTTGAGAATTTGCATTTGAAAGATTGTACCTTTGAGGTTTTTGAATTGGTCAGCAAGGGAAACTTGAAAGAGCTGAGGATTGATGATGTGAGTGTTATCCATCTGGATATTGGCGAGACTGCAGAGAATCTTGAGATTGTAGACGTCAGTAACTTTACAATCATGTGGCCAAAATTTCATCATATGATCTCAAAAGCATCAAAGCTACTAAAACTTCGGTTGTGGGGTGTTGTATTTGATGATGAGGATGAAGTTGTGGATATAGAGTCAATTTCTGTTTCTTTTCGTCAGTTGACACACTTATCCTTAAGTTATGATTTAAGAGATGGAGTACTCCATTATGGCTTGCAGGGTTCGTCTCTTTTAGTGAATGTAGTTGTGTTGGAGCTTGGATGGACAACAATTAATGACCTCTTCTCGGTTTGGGTAGCTGGGCTTTTGGAAAGATGTCCCCATTTGAAGAAGTTGATCATTTATGGGGTTCTTTCAGAGGTCAAAACCCATGAAGAGTGTCAAACCTTTGCCAAATTTACTGAATCTATTCTGCAACTTGGACGAAAATATATGCAACTAATTGTTGAGTTTGAATATGAATAGTGAGTAATGCGGTATCATGCATCTCTGTCAGAAGTTTCAGTTTATTATAATTCTGTCACTAGTATTTCTTTATCCCATGAGTTTCCATGCTTCTTGATGTTTCTTTAAGTGCTAATCTAAAGAATTCATCAAATGTGAAGTTGCAGATTCTTTATTTCTGCCCGTGGCTCTTGAGCCTGTAACATAACATCACTTTGCTGATTTCCTTCATCTGCCTGTGTTTCCTTTTTTTCTTCTCCTGTTGGGAGGCGGTGTCCTGTGAATAAATGGTAGTCCCACTATCCTACTTATCCTGGATTTGATAAGTGGTAGAGTTTTGGTACATAAAATTTCTTTTGGTGCCTCTGGAATCCATCTGGAAAATCTGAAAAGAGGATTGCTAACATGTTACTCTACTACACAATTTTCACTTGCTGAACATCATACTTTTAAAGGCTCTATCATTTGTCTTGATTGATTGAATGGCTCTTTTTCTTTCATAGAGTTGTGTATATTTAATTAGTCTGGATCACTACCCTTGCCAAACCATGCTGATATGCTGCTTGTTTTTTTTTTTTTAATTTAAAGATGCTGTTTGCTTTTCCCCTTAATTTAATGAGGCTGACAGTAAATGTATGAGATAACAGGGAATCAAACCCTTAGCACTAGGTTACATGTAGATATTAGTGTTTTTTTTTCTCAATAAAAGTGTAAAAATTCTATCCAATTGAACAGTGTATAATTGGCTTAAAAAATCAATTATATTATTGAATTTTTAAAAATATATTTTTTCACATTCAATTGAACAGTGTATAATTGGTATGTTTTGACTAAATAAAATGTATCCTTTTCATAAACTAGGGACAATATATTATCAATTATGCATGTTTAGGTCATTTTCAGAGTGAAAGCATGGAAATACTCGTAGATATAATAATAGTTTTTGTTTTGGACAATTAACCGTATAAGAGCTCATACAAAAACTTAGTGCCCATTTGTTTCACGGAATTGGAAGTAATGTGATGTAATATTATTATATAATTTGTTTGGCTTGTTGTTAGAAAAAGATGATGCATATGCTTAAAAATGCTTGATTGGATTACATCAAATATGATAATATATAAGAATAATATAGTAAGGGGTAAAATTATCCATGTTTAAACATATAATAATGTACACGTTGGGTTTTTAATAATTTTTTAAATTTTAAAAAATTGATGCAATAGAGTGATTACAGTGTTTGGTTCGGCTTATGTAAAATAAAGAGAATTTCATTTTGTAATTTTGATTACATCATTTGATGTAATCAGGATTACACTGTTATGATTGATGAATGAAAATGCGATCATCCTGTAATCAAGTGAAAATGACACTATTGCCATTACAATTTTTTAAATTGATCAAAGTGTCCACCCATAATTACTGTTAAATATTAAATAATGTTAACTACCACCATTAAATATTAAAAAAATAATTAGTAATATAGAAATTTAAGAAATATTCCCCTATTAAAAATTAGAAAATTATCTTCCACCATTAAAAAATATTAAAATATCTCATCAAATAATATTTCCATAATTAAATATTAAAAAAATTAACAATAACTCAGCTTATATACACTGAATAATATTTTCACCGTTAAATATTAAAACATTAATATAAATCCAACGTGTACACCGCACAAAATGAAAAAAATTATCATGAACCTAATGTGTATATTATTATATATGTAGATAAGGGTAATTTTGTCCCTTACTATATTATTCCTATATATTCTTATATCTATGTAACCTAACTAAACGTTTTTATGCATATGCATCTTCTTTCCCTAATGACAAACCAAATAAATTATGTAATCACCATTACATTATATTCTATTATATTGCATTACATTCTATTACATTACCTCTAAGTCGGTGAACCAAATGGGCACTTAGTGTTTAGGGATTAATTTACAAAAAAGATCAGTGAGTATATATTAAATATAGGTAAAATTGAAAAGTTGTTAAATTTCTTTAAGTGAAAAGGTTGTTAAAATTTGAAACGTTGTTAATGAGATTTAAGGTTTATCTTAATTTTAGTGAAACTAGGTGGAAGTGATTAAAGAGTATACTATTTTCGGTTCTAAATATAAGATCCAATTTTTTTTTGGAAAGATTAAGGTAGCTACGTAAGTCATTTTAAAGTATTTATGTTTATCGTTTTTTCTCCAAACTAATTAATTTGACTTATAAACTAATATATAATCTAATGATATAAAACATATACTATGATTAAATAATTTATTTAGTTTTCTTAACTTCTTCCAAAAAAAAAAATTAACTGAATCTTATATTTAGGACCAGAAGGAATATAATTTTTATATAACGATTACAATTAATAAAATTAACCATTTTTTTAATATTTATAAATAAACTAAATAGGTTTCGTATTAGAGGATTGATGGAAGTATATATTTTGGGTCAATGTTGGAGTGTCACATTGGTCATAAGGAAGAAGTCCCCCAATACGTCACGTATTCGATTCCGACATTGAGAGAGAGCAAGGAAGTATATATTTTGGCAGCACACAAGCTCAAATAGATCCAAAAACTTCACGGAACTCAACGATTATCTTTCCTTTTTTTTTTTCCAGCGCACAAACACAAAATAATGCACGCACTTCATGGAATTCTATGGTCATCGTACTATAAAGATATTACTAGTAGAAAAATGCTTTGGGTATATTTAGAAATTTGTTTTTTCATGCACGACAAAATTGTATAAAATAAGAAATTTGTTAGATTGTTAGACTCTATTAATTAAAACTGACATATTTGATATAGATATAATAGAAATAAAATTTATTTCATTATATTCAATATACTTAAATAGTAGTATTTGTCAATACTTATGTTGACCAATTTTTCATTGTTGAAAACAAAGTGAGCGCGCGCATCAACCAGAAGTTAGGCATACCAAGAGGTCAGGATCGAAACAACTGCAGTGTGCATGCTCCTTATAGCTAGTGGTCAGATTTCCACTTAATCTCATCACTTATCTTGCGTTTTACTTAGATGTAAATGTAGTTTAATGTCTCGTGTTTCTTGTTTTATGCATGCTAGCTGATGCCAACGGTGTGCCATCAGAGTCATATGGTAAGGTGCTTCTATTTTCTGAATATATATGGCCAAAATGCCTAATTATGTGAATGTGGACTAGACGTGCCGTCGTCACCACTCTCAATTGTGAGAGAGGGGAAGTACCTTTTCGCATAATGCTATGTTTGGCCCTCAAATTTTGATACGTTTAAGGTTTGGGAGGGGTGTGAATTGGGTTCAGTCTGGTGGCACCCATAGTCGTTGGATATAGGGCCTATGTTTGACTAGGTTTAAAAGAATTGAGGTGCGCAACTTAAGTTTTTAGCACGGTGGTTAGAGCTTCATAGTTAAGCATGTTCAGCTGTGTGTAGTTACTGTAATATCCTAATTTTTGATTAAGGAAAAATCATGATTATTGTGGATAATTATGAATTTAATTTGAATTATTACGTGTTTTATGGCAATATTAATTAATATGTCATAATTAGTGAAAAATTGAAAGAATGGAATTATGGGCCATAAATTATTAATTAATAGAGAAATTAATTACTAACTATGGGAAAAATGAAAAGTGTGATTAAATGCCTAATGGAGAGATTAAAGTGGCTAATTGGTGACTTATCTTGTGGGAACCAATAATAAAGTGACATGTGGCAAAAGTTGGGCAAGAAGGAGAGGTGTAAGAAAAGTCAAATGATATTTTAATATGATTCTTTCTCTCTCTTCCTCTCCCCATTTTCGCTGCTGCTGAAAGGAGGGAGTAATCATAACCATTTTCTTCATCTTTCCATTCTATCTCTCACTCTCATCTCTCTTCTCTCTCTTGGCGCCGTTGTTGCAGAAATAAGGGGGAAAAGTTTGTAAAAAGGTAAGGCAAATGATCTCTATTGCTCAAACTCACTGCATGAATGTTGTTCCTTGGAGTGATGAGCTTCATTTTGGTGTTTTTAATTTGGCCATTGGTTGTGGTTTGTGATCACACTAAATCTTGGAAAGTGGTGAATCAAGAACTCCCTTTGGAGAAGTTGATAAGGTGAGCGAAACCAATCTATCTATCTAAGTTTCATACCATTTGAAGTAGTTTGTAATTTCTAGAAATTTGGCTTGAATCCGAAAAATGAGTGTCACTGTTCATTTGGTATGTCTTTGACTTGAGAATAGTGTCTTGGAATGAGTTTAGGATAGATAGATTGATTGGTAATTGAGATGTGAAGTTTGGTTGAGATTGGTGTTTTGTTGAATTTGTTGCCCAAAACCCAAAACATGATAATGGAGTAGGATTTTGATGATTCTGATGATCCTATTGAGTTTATTGGGTGTTTTTGTGTGAAAGTAGCTTTGGTTTGGTATTTGGGTTCATTTGGATCACTTGGTATAAATTCTTGAAGTGCTGTCATACCTTCTGGGTTTTCTGGTATCTGATAGATTCACTCGAGCAATCTGGGTCTGCTCGAGTGCAAGATGAATATCACCCAAGCAGGGATGAACTCTGCTCGAGTGAGGTAGTGTGAGTTTCGTTTTCTGCTATGTGTTCTTATTGCACTTCCTTGGTCATAGCAAGTATAGTCCCACTCGCAAGTGAGGAATGAATATCACTCGAGTGAGCCTCCTTGTGCTCGAGTGACTGGTGTATTTGACACCAAGTCTTGCTTTCGGGTTGTCACTCGCGGGCATGGTGCAAGAGTGTGCCTTCTCACTCGCGGGTATGGGGTATCTGCTCGAGTGAGCCATGTTGTGTTCGAGTGCAATGAGCTATTTGGGCTATTGCCATTTCTCTTATGCTCTCGGATTCTCACTTCCTGGACTTCACTCGCAGGTGCTCGAGTGAGGCATTTGGCCTTCACTCGGGTGAGGTCCAGTGTGCTCGAGTGATCCTGTCTCTGAAAAGTTTTGTTGTGCTCTCGGGTATACACTCACTGTCTCTCACTCTCTTGTGCTCGAGTGCCGTTCGTACCATCACTCGAGTGAGGTCGTCTTCACTCAAGTAAGGCCGTCAGAAATCAGTGTTTTGCCTTCCAAAAAGGGATCTTTGGAGTTTGCTTTCCAACCCCTTAAGGCTATTATTAGAGGTATTCTAGAGTTCTAAAGGAGTAATAATGATAACCAAATTAAGTCATTAAGAAGTTATTAAGTATTGGATAGAGAATGATACTTCGTCACTCATTATGATTATAGGATACGATATTTGCCCGACGCGGGAGAGACCGGTGCCAAGGAACACCTGGAAGAACTCAGGTAGTGACTTTTCTCTCATATTTTGTATGATGTTTTGGTATGCATAACTTATCATTGAACTTGTGAACTGTGTACCATGGTCCATTATGGTGTGAGCACTTCAGCGTGAGCCGTATAGGGAGTGACAGTGGTCATCTCTAGGTCGGCCGTTGAATTGCCGTCGTAATTGACATGGATCTTTGTGAATCCGACCCGTGGGGCGGAGTTTGTGAAACCAGCCGTGGGCTGTATGTATCTTGCCTGTGTGGCTTGCGTTATGAAATGCTTTATATGGATCCCAGCTGTGGTGAATTATATTGTATGGATTGTTGTGATGCAATACAGCATGAGCAATTCAGCGTGAGCAATCGTCAGGGATGACATGTATCATACTAACCATTGCCGTTGAACTGCCGTTGTAGTTGCTTGTATGGATAATGATTTGATTTCATGCCTTACTATTGTACATTATATGATTGATTTGACACTACGGGAATTCTTTAGAATCTCACTCTCCCAAAATTAAACATTTTAGACAGGGCTGAAGGATCGAAAGGCAAGCGGGTGACGAAGAGCGGGTAGAGCTCCGTGTTAGGAGTTCCTTTTTTGTTATTGGTTATCATTGTATATCATTTGGATATTTTTGGTAGAAATGATTGTATATATTAAATTTTGTGTAATCCCCAAGTAAAGGGTAAGAATTATGGGTTTTGTGCCTTTGTATGAACCCTGATTAAATGAATGGAACCCGAGTGAGTCGGGAATTTACTTTGCACTTTGATAATTGTAAATGGAATCAACTTGTACAGGCCATTTTGTATTGAAATGTGAATGTGAGACCATTGTTGAACAGGTTTTGTAAAATTTTTGTGAATCCTGATTTTGGGAAGTTTGACTTTGTTTAAGTCCCAAATCAATTACGGTCTCTAATTCTACATTACTTATGTTTTTTTCGAACTAATCTCGACCTATGGTGGGAAGGGGGTTACAGTTACAAGTTGGGTAACCTCCTAAAAAGTCATCGTGTTGTAACGCTTCATTCCTAAGATTTGGTATCAAAACCAGCACAGATTTGAATCCCGCTTCCATGAAAAGGTTTGAGGACGAACCTCCTTTAAGAGGGACGAGTTTAAAGACTTGAGAGAATGTTCTCTTCAAAAGTTTATATTGATAAGCAGTGGAAACTTAACTGTGTTGATTTAGATAAGTTGAATAATAGACATCTCGATATTGGAGATAATACAAGGGTCTCAATGTTGTTGATGCCAGCAACTTTGGACTTTGCTGGCCAGGTTTACATGATACAATCTTTGATGCATCAACACTACACGTGCTTCAATTGTGGAATGTTGCATTTGAAAATGACGATGATATGATGAACATTGAGTCAATGTCAACTTCTTTTCCTCATTTGAAGCATTTAGCTCTATGTTGCAATTTGAGCAAGAAAGGGATTACTCATGCCTTGAAAGGCAAGGTTGTTTTAGAAAAGTTAGCTATATTGATTCTTGGGCAGACAAAAATGGATGACCATTTGTTGGGTTGGGTGCCCAAGCTCTTGAAAAAATGTCCAAATTTAGACAAGGTTATTGTTCGTGGGGCTGTTTCAAAGGTTAGGACTAAAAGACAACGTCAAATCTTCAAAAAAAATTCTAAAACTATGCTGCTACTCAAATGACTTTATGGGTAGGTAACACTTGGGTTGAAGTATGATTAGCCTATCTGTTTGGCTGTAGTTTCTGTATTCATGTTTGTGATTCGATAATTTCTGAAATATGATGTAGCTTATAGCCAAAATTTATCGTCTTTGTGCTTCTCTAATCTATCATGTAACGTTTACTATTAGTAAAGCTTTAGCTTTAGGTGTTAAGTATATGAGGACCTTTTTTTAAGAGCTTATGCATTTCAGTTGAAGCAGTGTGAAAAATCCTCTTCCTTTGAGGCTAGAGATATCTTTGGAGCAAGCCGTTGTTCATGGCTCCCTAAATAATTTTGCTTTCTCTAGGTTATATATATTTTGATATCGATGATTTATGTTATATAGTGCTGGGTAGGTTTTCTGTGATTGATCATCTTAATTCTTAATAGATAAAGATAGTTTATGGACTGCATCGTAATTTGATATTTTCTGAAATTATATGCAGGTGAACTTTGAGTTTTGGTATGATGATTAGCCTCTTTCTAGTTTCTTCAATTGACGCCAAACAATTTTGATGTGTACTTTTTCTAGCTGTCTGCCATTAGTTTTTTTTTTCTTGGATAGAATATATGCCATTAGTTCATCCATTTATTGGCTGTAATAATTTCTTGTGGTTTTGAAAGGCAGGTAAAAGGTGTATTTTGTTCTAGTTTATGTTTCCTTTTTTTCCCTATGTGGAGGATGTTGAACTATACAACACAATGTAATTGTGTTAATAACACTCCCCTCCGCATTATACTAAAGCTACTGGCCATTTGAGCACTCCGTAATGTATACGGAAACCTTTTGTCAAATGAAATGAAGTAAAAAGTTTAAGCTAAAAGATATAATCTCAAAATAACTAAACACCAACCATTATGCTAATAGTAGAAGTGAACTTAGTGCCTATTTGGGTTAGCGGTAGAAGTTGCTTTTCTGACTTGATTTATAATGTACGAGGTAAGTATGTGAGATGAGTTTTACCTCGAATTGTGTGAACGTGCTTCTCTAACGCTAACCCAAACTGACCCTTAGCAGACTTTGATACCAAACTTTAAAGATGAAATTTAAACTCGTGCAACCCCTAAAATCAAATTTTAAGCAAAGTCAATAGTCACACCCAAAGTTTAGGTGGATAACAAAAGTGGGATTTAAACCTATGCAAACTCCGATACTAAATCTATACTTGCAAGTGCTGATGCCAAACCTTTGACTTTGATACCAATTCTTAGAGAACAATTACCAACTATCGTGACAAAAGTTTAGGATGGAGCACCTTCTGGCTAAAATGATTGGTAATACATTGGCAATAATAACATGTTGATAGATACAATTTGAAGAATATGAATCTTTTCAATCTCCAAACATCTAAGGGGCATTAGTGTCAAGGAGGTGAAGAAAATTAATAACTGAATTTGGTCTACAAGGAGCAGTTATGAACCCAATAAATCTTAAGAAGTTAATTTCCAGGTATTTGCGATTGCATATAAAGTTTATTAATTATATATAAAGAACTTCCTCTTTCAGACTTTCACACCCAAACACAGTACAACAATTCCAACATAATGCAGGATAAAAGAAAACATTTACCTTTGTTTGTCATCTACAAAATCCATCTTAGTCCTAATAACATGCATGAGAGCCTTTGGATCAATCAATATCTTTACACCCTTATTCTCAACTAACTCATTAAATTTCCCCTTTTCATTTGTCAAAACAACAGGAATTGCCCAGTAAATTTTAAGTAATGGAGCATCAACTGTGTAGGGTTTGAAAGTTAAGTTGATTCAGAGGCGCATCTCTCTTCCTATTTTGTTGGTCACCTGATCGAATTTGACATGCACCTCCATATTTGGGTAGCGTCACATACTCTTACACTTAATAATTAGTTTTAACAGAGTCCCGTTAAGTCTAGGTCACATTTTTCACCCCATCCAGTTAATACTGTTAGTTCTAAATCTTTGTTTATTTTGCAACCAGAACTTCTAGACACAATTTTGCCACAAATTATCTTTCACTTTTGAGTGACGTGTCGGTGTTAATTCGGTAAGTTGTATTTCTCTAGAGGCGTGCCTTTGAATTACCGAGTGTTATTTCTAACTACAATTACTTGCATTCATAGCAAGCCACTTGCGGTAAACATATTACAATAACACGAATTATCGTCACTGACATCGGTTAAGCAGTGGGAAATCACTAGTTATGATGAAAAGAAAACTGAGGCTATTCAACTTGTTATGAGAAGCCATTCTAGCATCATTTATCATGTAAAAGAAAATGTAACCTAAAGTAGAAATATCACAGATTCTGCTGAGTTAGAATGAAAGAACATGAGAAAATCATTATGGGGAATTACATTCAAGTTTTACACAAAAGAAAAAAAGAAAAAAAAATGAAAAAATAGTCTCCTAAATTTGTCAATGACGCCCTTAGATTTGTCAATTGAAGCCCTTGAACTTGTCAATAAGATCATTTCTTTATTTTTTCTCTTACACAGAATCTGAATATAATTCTCCCTTTAAATTATTTTCATAACCTGACAACATATTATACAATGTTTCATAATCCCAAAAAGCTTTACATCAACAATCAGTACTAGGCCTTATCAGCACAATGTTCCGAAGGAATCTGTATACTGAAAAAATGAAGCCATGTCATCGTCCTTTTCTTAAGTGCACAGGCCTTCAGTTTCCTTTATTCTCTGACAAAATTACAGAAAGCAATTAGCTTTATTATTTGATGGGAAAAAAAAAAGCAATTAGCTGTATGTTCAACAAAAATGTCATGAAGGGTGGCTTCATAAGCGTGGATCAACCCTGAAGTTAAACAGCACTCTCAACTACTTCCCGGCTTTGCAGCTCCAGACCTGGCTGTTGTCATAAAAGATTCGCCACAGCCACACTGACCTTTAGAGTTTGGATTTATAAAAATGAACTCAGATCTATCAGAAAAAGCAAAAAGAATATTATTAAATAGGGCAACCGAGAACAAAGCAAAGTATAATGCAAAGGAAAATTAGTTGATAAAGGTAGCAGAATCAAGCACAAGATTTTAAGTAACAAAAACATCCATGTCACACTTCATGATTTTCTACCGGGTTCAGACATTTTACCCTCATGAAATCTGGGTTTGGATAGCCAGCAGCTACCCTCAAAATCAATCATGTCAAACAGTATGGGTAATAACAATATTCATGCCTTTAGGGATGCTAAATCTGCCACACCTCATATCTAGCATAGGAAAATCATTGACCATGCTGAAAATTATGTATTAATCCAGGTCTGGGTGGAAAATCATAAGTTACTCACTGCCCAAATATTCTGTGCTCAGTGCTCACATGGCAGAATGAATGAATTCTGCCAGTATATTGGCAGAACAATACTAGTTCACTCACACTACACATGCAGAATTCAAATTAAAAAAAGAGATGCATGAATACAAGTGCCAAACATAAAGGCGAACAAAATTTGATCGTGATGGCAATAATAACATGTTGGCATTCTATGTTCACCTAAAAATAGACACAATTTGAAGAATATGAATCTTTTTCGATCTCCAAACATCCAAGGGGCATTAGAGTCAAGGAGGTGAAGAAAATTAATAACTGAATTTGGTCTACACGGAGTATTTATGAACACAATAAATGTTAAGAAGGCAATTTTCAGGTATTTGCAACTGCATATAAAGTTTAACAATTAAATATAAAGAACCTCTCTCTTTCAGACTTTCACACCCAAACACAGTACAATTCCAACATAATGCAGGAGTAAAGAAAACAGTTACCTTAGTTTGTCATCTACAAAATCCATCTTAGTCCCAATAACATGCATGAGAGCCTTTGGATCAATCAATATGTTCACACCCTTATCCTCAACTAACTCATCAAATTTCCCCTTTTCATCTGTCAAAATAACAAAGGCATATTCAGCACACAAAAAAGGTAAACACCCAGGAGGCTATCTTTTCATGATGTCAGTTTCCTCTAAGGTAAGCAAAATTCTTATGTTACTTATTCAATTTGTTTCTCCATAGACACATATCAAAGTGCAATCACTTTCTCCATCTCAAACTAGTGTCTCCTTGAAAATTTACTTTCTTCAACCAGCTAAAATTCTCCTCTCAGTAAGTCAGAATTAGAAACCTAGTAAGCCACTTTCAGATTACATCAGTCCAAGCATTGCGTGTGCAACCAAATATATAAAAAGAGCAAGTAAGACCTATCCCGCGAAATATGGAAACATCACCCTAATAAGTAATAAATGCAACTTCTCACATAAAAAATTCCCAATCCTGGATCCAGATACTGCAGCACAACAATCTGTGCCCCTCAAAACAGGAGAAAGTGTAAGCGTCATAATGTAGACTCATTATGAAAAACAACTGGAACACATGTCTAAGGCTGATAGGAGGACCGCTAATTAAAGCATCAGATACAGATAGCCCCCCAAAAAGCCTGAGAAACGTATAACTGTTTTGAGGCCAATATGATATGTAAAAACCACGCGGCTACTCAAAGAGGCATTGACTCAGTTTTAGTACATGATGACAATATAGCAGGAGGAAAACAACTTATGAACACACAGAAAGAAAGCCATATGGGGAAAAAATCTTAACATTTTTGTTAAGAGACAGCTAAAAACCAAACTCGTTAAGTCAATTAACCTAGTTTCAAAATATAATAAAGGAATGAACAGAAAAACCATCGATAAGATAGACCCGAGGTTAATCCATCGATGATGTGCTTTTACGAATGGTTATTATACCATAGGACCAAAACGAACAACTCCTAATTGATTCAGCCAGCTTAAGAAGAGAACAAATTCCTGATTGTCGTACAAATAACTGAGGCGATTCAGTTCCAGCTAAACAGCCATCGTTTACCTTTTCCATTAAAAAATCAACAAGGAATGAACCGAAGAGAAATTCGCTAAGCATACAAAACTCGACAAAAGATCTTTAAAATAACAGACATAACCGAAAATCGTGGATAAACCTGCGTAATTCAGGGTGTATGTCAAGCCATTACAACCGCGAGCCTTGACACCAAGCTTCAGGAAAGGCCTTTGACGCTGCTGGAGCAAGTAGCGTATTCGCGAGGCGGCAGCATCGGTTAGGGTCACGGCTTGGCGTCGCACTGCCGTTCCAAATTTTTCTGCTGCGACCGCCATTGCCTTGGAAGCCATTAATCCTTTACGAACTTGCCTCGGTCCTCCAATTAAATCCCGGGTTAATTTCGTCGATTAGATTACAGAAAGATCCCTCGCTTATTCCGTTTCTCCGCATGGGCGTTTTGTTTCAACTTCGTGCTCGTTTAGAATAGCTTATTTTTGTCCAAAACGTGCTTATAATTCGTGATTCACGGTATACGAGGTAAGTATGTGAGAGGAGTTTTTTCTCGGCTTACGTAATACGGGCTTATTTTTGAAGTAGATTCTAGAACAATATTTCATGTTCCCGTACAAGATGAAATTTTGCATGGGTTCTTTTTTTTTTTTTAAATGACTGGTAATTAGTTAATATTTCATTTAATACTATAATTCGTTTTTTTATTAATTTACATTTTTATTAAGTTATTGGCTTAAGTGTATCTAGCACCCTGAAATATTTTTCCAAGTGCATCCAAAAATCTAAAGTATTTTGTAGTACACCCAACACCTTGAAGTATTTTTTTTATACATCTTGCACCATAAAGGATTTTTTCAAGTGCTTCTAGTATTATAAACTATTTTTTTTATACATTCACCACCCTAAAGTATGTTTTCAGGTGTATCTAAGACTACAAATTTTCTAAATTGTTAAGTATAATCCCCCACTGAGGGATCAGGACGTTGAGAAAATCTATGGGGAGATGAACGATATTGAAATCAAGAATGCTGTATTTATGATGGGGGGCACTTAAGGCCCTTGGACCGGATGGATTACAGGCACATGTTTTTCACACCTAATGGAATCATGTTAGGGTTAAAGTCTGTAAGCTCATTTGGGAAATTTGGCAAGATCTAGGCAAGATTAAGGGTATCAATCACACCCATCTCATCCTTATCCCTAAGGATAACCACCCTGCAAGTCTGAAGGACTTTCGACCTATTTTCCTTTGTAATGTCATCTTCAAGATCATTACGAAAGTTATAGCAGAAAGACTGAAGGGGGCGATGACTTACCTGATCCAATCGCAGCAGTGTAGTTTCATTTCTGGAAGGCAAAGTAGTGATAATATTATTATCGCACAGGAGGCCATTCATGCCATGCGGAACAGGCACAGGAAAAAAGGTATTGTTGCAGTTAAAGTTGACGTGAAGAAAGCCTATGATCATCTAGACTGAGGTTTTATCCGATCTACGCTAGCCAAGGTTGGTATACAAGAGGAAATGGTGAACCTCATCATGTCATGTATCTCTACGGCATCTATGGAAGTAAGATGGAATGGGATAGGCTCTTCCACATTTCAACCTACCCGGGGCCTCCATCAGGGGGACTCGCTTAATCCATATCTTTTCATTCTCTGCATGGAGCGAATTGGGCAATTGATTAACAGAGAAGTCAATCATGGGAGATAGAAGGGCTTAAGATTCAATAGACACACGCCCATTATCCCACATCTATTCTTCGCAGATGATCTCTTATTATTTGGGGAGGCTACTATGTCGCAAGTTGAGTTAATAAGGGATACTGTGAAAGATTTTTGTGATGTCTCGGGTCATAAAGTAAATTTGACTAAATCAAAGGCTTGTTTCTCTAGGAATGTTAATTTTAATAGGGCCTTATAACTGAATCAATGGTTAGGAATAGGGTTGACAGGAGATCTGGGGAAGTATTTGGGGGTGCCGTTATTGCATTCCAGAACCACCAGAATCACATACTATCCCATTGTTTGTAATATCCCAATTTTTGATTAAAGGCTAATCATGATTATTGTGGATAATTATGAATTTAAATGGGAATTATTATGTGTTTTATGGCTATTTTAATTAATATGTCATAATTATTGAAAAAAAATTGGAAGAATGGAATTATTGGCTATGAATTGGTAATTAGGGGAGAAATTAATTACTAACTAAGAAAAAATGGGATGTGTGATTAAAATGGCTAATGGAGAGATTAGATAAGTTAATTGGTGACATATTTTGTGTAAACCAATGGCATGTAGACATGTGGCAAAAGTGTGTATGGTGAGTGTTGTGGAGAAAAGTCAAATGGGAGAGTATTTTAATTATTTTCTCTCTCTCTTCCTCTCCCTCATTTTCGCTGGTGGAGGCATGGAGGGAGTATGTCACATTTTCTTTCATCTCTTCTCACCATCTCTCTCTCATTCTTGCTTTCTCTCTCTCTCGTCAGCCATGAAAGGTGAAAGGGAAGGAAGAAAAGTCTAAAAAGGTAAGGGAAAATTATCTCAAATGCTCAAACTCCATTCATTAAAGTTGATCTTTGAGTTATGAGCTACATTTCTATGGTTATAGTTTGCCATTTGGTGTTGGTTTGAGACTTCAAGAAATTGTGGAGGTTGGAGAATCAAGAAGCTACTTTGAGAAAGTTGTTAAGGTGAGTTTAAGAGACATTTCTATATAAGTTTTATGCCAAATGATTTAGCTTGGAAATTCTGGAAATTTGGCTTGAAATTTCAAAAATTAGGGTCTTGTGGTGTTTGAATTGTTGTTGTCATGGATTTAGTGCCTTGTTAAGTGTTTTGAATGAATGGTATTGAATTGAAGCTTAAAGGTGAAGTTTGGGAACTTTATGTTGGTTTTGTGCATTGGGCATGTAATTGGGTTGTGATTTTGGTCATTTTGAAGTCATCATTGTGTTCCTTGAGTGATTTTGTGTGGGAATAAGCTTGGTTATTGATTTTGGAGTCATTGAACACTTTGATAGAAAGTTGGAAATCTGTCTTGTTTGAGCTCTATTTTGCGCAGTCAGTTTGAACAAGCGTTTTGAATGACCAAATGGTGTTGGAAAATTGTGAAACTTTCCAGTCTTAAAGTTCACATCCCAAGCTTCAAAATGGACATATATTTTGTGTCATTTCGATTTTTGGGCTAGGAGTTATGACTGTCCAAAGTTTAATGTTAAATCTGGGAACAATTCTGAAGCAAGGTGGACTTTTCTTGAAATCTGTATTTTTGTGGTGATTTTCAGTAATGTCCCATATTTTTCCTATGAAGAGGACTTAAATAGCTTTCAATGGGCTTTGGAATCACCTCATTTTGATTTTTTTAGAATTAGTTATGAATTTTTGAAGTTGTATTGGCTGTAGCAGAAAATCTTGGCTGCAGCGCAAAAGCTTCTGTGAACGTTTTGGCTGCAGCCAGAAACTTTCTGTGCTGCTTCTGGCCGCAGCCAGAAAATTCTTGGCTGCAGCCAGAAACTTTCTGTGCTGCTTCTGGCCTCAGCCAGAGGTTTTTTTGGCTGCAGCCAGCCCCTGTTTTCAGCTCCTTGTAATTTTGAAAAGTGGTTTCCAACCCGATGTTTCCCAATCCTTTAGGGCTTTTATTAGAGCCAATTTTAACTACTTAAAGGACATAAATGATAACCAAATCTAAGTATGGTGAAGTCAATTGAGTATTGGAATAGAGAATAACTCTTCGTCCCTAATTATAATTATAGGATACGATATTTGCCCTCCTCGAGAGAGACCTGCGACAAAGCACGCACGGAACGAACCAGGTAGTGACTTTTCTCTCATGTTGTGTATGATGTTTTGGTATGCATAACTTATCATTGAACTGTGAATTGTGAGTGTGCCATGGTCCATTACAGCGCGAGCAGGTCAGCGTGAGCCGTGTAGGGATTGACGCTAGTTATCTCTAGGTTGGCCGTTGAACTGCCGTTGTAATCGACATGGAACTTTGTGAATCCGACCCGTGGGGCGGCGTTTGTTAATCCAGCCGTGGGCTGTGAGTTTTGAATCTTGCCTGTATGGCTTGTGTGATGAAATGCTTTATATGAATCCCAGCTGTGGGGAAATATATTATGTGGATTGTTGTGATGCAATACAGCGTGAGCAATCGTAAGGGATGACATGTGTCATACTAACCATTGCCGTTGTAGTTGCTTTATGTGGATAATGATTTGATTTTATGTCTTATTATTGTACATATTATGATTGATTTGACACTACGGGGATTCCTTAGAATCTCACTCTCCCAAAAATCATGTTTTAGACAGGGCAGAAGGATCGAAGGGAAAGCAGGCGACGAAGAGCGGGTAGAGCTCATTGATAGGAGTCTATTTTGGAAAAAAATTTGGTTATCATTTTGTAAATCATTTGGATAGATTTTGTCGGGAATTACATGTATATATTGGATAATAATTATGTAATCCCCTTATATGGGAAACTACTTGGAGTTTGTGCCTTGTATAGACCCTGAATTAGTAATTGAACCCCGAGTGTGTCAGAAATTTGCATTATACTCTAATAATTTTGAATGAAATCAACCTGTACAGGCCATTTAGTATTGAAATGTGAATATGAGACCGTCATAAACAGGTTTTGTAAAAGTTTTTGTAAGCCATGATTTTAGGAAGTTTGATTTTGTTTAAGTTCCAAAATCATACAAGTCTCTAATTCTACATCAATTACGTGTTTATGAACTAAATCTCGGCCTTAAGCATGAAGGGGGTTACATTGTTCATAAAGCTAAAAAGCGTCTGGCAAATTGGAAGGGTAGGTTCCTAAATATGACAGGCAGGATGGTGTTGATCAACTCGGTACTCTCTACCCTACCTAGTTACCAAATGCAAACTACACTGCTCCCGAAGGGCATTTTGAAAGAGTTGGAAAAGGTGAGTCGAAGCTTCCTATAAAATCAAGGCCCAGAAGGTAGAAAAATGCACCTTATCGCCTAGGATCATATTAAGCAGGCTAAGGACTATAGGGGATTAGGCATTAAAGACTTGCAAAGCCAGAACACTGCTTTCATCATGAAACTATGTTGGGGAATTTTGACCAGACCTGAAGCCTTTTGGGTTAAATGCCTGAAAGGAAAGTATGGCTGTGGCTAAGGTGATTGCCCTGTGGTATATATAAAGGCTAATTCGTCTAATGTGTGGCGTAACATTACTACTATGTGGGGGGATTTCTATAAGGGTGTTGGGAGACGATTGAAAAGCGGAAATACATGCAATGTATGGTGGGACCTTTGGCTGCCGATTGACGAACCTTTAATCCACCTGGTGAATAAGAATCTACATAGGCTTGATCCATGTGCGAAAGTTTGTGATTTTGTTTTGCCAAATGGGGTGTGGAATGTTCTAAAATGGAGGGATTTCCTTCCACAGTGGGTGGTTGATATCATATGTAAGTTCAAACCACCATGTGATAATGGAGAGGATATGTTTTGCTGGAGAAATTCTTCTAACGGTAATTTTAGTGTTCAAGCTGCCTACAAATTTGTGTTTGCCTAGCAGGAACAGAATGGCTCGCCTCAGTAGAAAAAAGTATGGAAGGTGCCAGTACCAAAGAAAACAAAGATGTTCCTATGGCAAGTTATTCATGAGAGACTGCCGACCAACTCACTTAGAGCAATGAGAGGATTATCTATTACTGATGAGTGTCCCTTTCAGTGTCAGAGAGTAGAGAGCACCTTACATATACTCCGTGACTGTGAGATTGCTAGAGAGGTGTGGCTATATTTTATTCCGACTAACTCTCGATTTAGATTTTTTCAGTCTGATTTGCAGGTTTGGCTTAAGGAGAATTTGTCCAGAGCTAGAGGCATGGGTCGTTTCCATAAATGGCTATGGCCCAAGGCCTTTAGTCTCATTTACTGGCTACTTTGGAAGAATAGATGTCGCGGGATTATGAATGGAGCTCGCAGCCATTCTAATGAAATCATCCACAGGGCTATGTTTTTTATGTTGGAGTCCACCTCGTATTATGCCTTCAAACACCAGATCTTTCAGTCTCCAAGAGATGTGGACACGGCGTGGCACCCGCCTTCGGCAGGAGCTATTCGTATAGACACAGATAGATCGGTCAATTCTCAGGGACAGTCGGCTTGTGCAAGCGTGATACGTGATGAATGGGGCAATTGGATCCTTGGATTCCAGAAGCGGTTAGGTTTTGTTTTATCCACCACGACAGAACTGGTTGCTATCCTATCTGGACTTCAAATATGCAAGCAACAGAACTTCACTAAGATTGTTGCTTACACAGATTCTCTTGAGGCCTATCATCTGATTATGAGAGAGGGGAGTCACAGTCATCCATTGAGACCAGAGATTAATGCAGTTAGGGATTTATTATACTCCGATTGGGACATTGAGCTTCATTATGTGCCCCGTGATGCTATCAGGTGCGCCGATTTCTTAGCCAAGGAAACCCATCAGTTGCAAGCAGATTCGGTGTTGTTATTAGTACCACACCCGGGTTGTACTGTTTATATGGACATTCATTTGTCGGGTTAAATCTTTTGTAAAATCCAATTTGAAATTGGCCATTATGATATAAAAAAATTGTTAAGTATAAAATTGCACAAAAAATTACTTTAGACGCATTTGAAAAATTATTTCAAGGTGTTAGATGCATTATAAAATATTTTAGGACACTGGGTCTAGGTGCTCCTGAAAAAATACTTCATGGTGCAAGTTGCGCTATAACCCTAGGGTTATTTATTTTTTTTAAAAGTACAATTTTTTATATTTATCATGATAGGGGTCTCAATTAAAAAATTGATTAATTATAGCCTCATTAAAAATATTTTCTTAAAAATTTATTAATTATATTTTTTCCAGAAATTTATTAATTATATTTGAAGGATAAAAATGTTTTATATTTATAAATATGATGTTCAGAAAAACACTCTTATAATTTTAAAATAGGGAGCAATAGTTATCAACTAATCATTATTATGCCTATAACAAGGTCTTGTACGTCATTTTGCCTATTTTTTTTCTTAAAGAAAAAGGACACTTAAAATTTAAAATATTAAATCAGTGATTTCTCAAAAATTTAGGTTTTTAATTAATATACTTTTTTTTATCAATCTCATTATTCTTATTATTAATAAATCTAATTTAAAATTTTAAAGTTCTAAAGTGTTCCCCCCCTTATTTTTGCTTTTAATTTTTAGAGCATTTCCGGTTTTGGGAGCCCACATGCATTCATTCCCAAAAAAGAAAGAAAAAAAAAAAAAGCAGAAAATGTTGGTCTCGCCTCTCAAATTTTACTGCATTGCGGCCGAATTATTAAAAACGAACAGTGAAGAACAGAGCTGCGTACTCCGAAATACCGAGGGAGACTTTGTTTCCACAATTTGGGTTCACCATTCGAGCGCTATTTCCGCTCCAGTGCTCTTCTACATTTTCAGGTGTTCATCTCTACAGCATTTCCTGTTCGACGTAGCTGTAAAGATTTATAGTTTGTTTATTGTTTCCCATAGAGTTTAGTTTGTTTTCTCCTGAAGTAGACTTTTAAACAATTGTAGCTGCATTTACCCTTCGGATCTTTGCAATTGATCCAAACCGGACAATATTGAGCTTTGGGGGTCTCTAGATTTTCGATTGAGCTTTATTATCTTGTGGTAATCCTTTTTACTTGTGCCATTTACACTCAGGCTGGTTAATTACTCGACTCCTACTTGATATATCAGTTCTTTCTGTTAGCAGGCATTGGAAGAAATAATTCTGGGCAAATCGAAGTTTGAATCCTCGGGTCTCTAAAGTTTTTAATCTACTGACGTAGTTATCAAAAGCTTGGCAACCGATATGGCAATTCGCGTGCCAACAAACTTTGCACCTTTTAATACTCGAAGTTCAGCTGGAATGCCAACTGTTCTTGGAGGAAGGACATTGAGCGGAAATTACCCGGAGAGAGCATGCGGTATGAAATTGTATGACAAACGAAAGTCAGGCTTGATTCAGATTAAGTGCTCTGCTAATTCCCGAAGTGTCAGTCCTTATCATAGTCAAGACCCTTTCCTTGATCTACATCCTGAGGTGTCACTGCTTAAGGGGGAGGCGAACAGTGTAGGGAACAACCCAAGAAAGGATAATTCAAGTGAAAACATCTCTGAGAATTTAGATGTTACATCTAGTCCAACTAGTTACAATGACGCAAAGATCAAAGTTATAGGTGTGGGAGGTGGAGGGTCCAATGCAGTCAATCGCATGTTAGAGAGTTCAATGAAAGGTGTAGAATTCTGGATTGTTAATACTGATGTTCAGGCCATTAGAATGTCTCCTGTCTTTCCTGAGAACCGTTTACAAATTGGTCAAGAGCTTACCCGGGGCCTTGGAGCTGGTGGTAACCCTGACATTGGTATGAACGCTGCCAAAGAAAGCAAAGAATCAATAGAAGAAGCACTTTATGGATCTGATATGGTGTTCGTTACGGTAGGTTCAACTAATTCTTTTCGATTATTGTTTCTGCCTTGTGAATTACAGATTTAAATTATAAAATTTTCCTTTCAGTAATAATTAGTCTTTTAGACTTTACGCCAATAGTAATTTTGCTTTTTTCTTTTGGGAGAGCATTTATAGGGATGACACAATGTTTTTAACTTTCAATACAAAGCATCAACAATCTGCGCAGAGAAAAATGCCACTTTATCTGTCACTCTAGACTCTACTTCCCCCATACAAGAAAACTCCAGGAGCAACCCCAAAAGGCCATCAATACGAACTGAAAATGTGTCACACACACACACACTCTTAAATAATTTCTGCACTTTGTTGGGATGGGATGTCATGTTGAAATTGTGCGCGAGTGTGTATGCATCTCTTTTTAAAAGGACATGGTGCTCTATTTTAAATACACAAATAAAGTTATCAATACCTCATCTTTCTTGAGTTTTAATCTTTCTAGTAATTCACATGGCAAATAGCATGCCTCTAGGTTATAAATAGTGAAACATACTGGCATGATAGTTTTTATAATTTATAAAAAATGATTCTGGTTTCAGAAAGTATCAATAATTGCTGCACCAATGTTATGCTTTGTTATGACGTTGCATCAATAGGAGTTATGTTGTGATAAATAGAAGCAGAATTGCGGACGCTCATTGCTATTATCTAGTTGTAATTTTAAATTTTAGCTCCATAGCGTACCCACCATAATATCAATATTGGAGGACCTGTATTGTCAAACTTCAGGCCTAGGCAAGCGTAGATTAACTTGTATCACTTATTTTTTTCCTTTTTGGTTATCAGGAAATTCTTAGAACCTGTATCCAGTCTTCACTGTTTTGACTTTTAATATTAGTACCCATTCTAGTTAAGGAATTGGCAGAGTTTGTTTTTGAATTAGTAAAATACTTTTGTTTTTGTTGTCAACTGGAAACAAGTGTTTTGAAAGTTCCTAATTAAATGCTCATTATTAGAATACTTTTCTAGCCTTTGAAATCAAAGTTCGCTTGTGCAGGCTGGTATGGGTGGAGGTACTGGAACTGGTGGAGCTCCGATTATTGCTGGTTTGGCAAAGTCAATGGGTATATTGACTGTGGGTATTGTCACAACTCCTTTTTCTTTTGAAGGACGAAGGAGGGCAGTTCAAGCACAAGAAGGAATTGCAGCCTTAAGAGACAATGTTGACACTCTCATAGTCATTCCTAATGACAAGCTACTGAATGCAGTTTCTATATCTACCCCTGTAACGGAAGCATTCAATCTAGCTGATGATATTCTTCGACAAGGTGTTCGCGGCATCTCTGATATCATAACGGTATGGACTCCCCTCCTCCTTTATGAGTTATGACATCCCCATGATCTCGAAATGTGACCAAATGCTTGCCTATTGTTGCTGTATTAGCTGTACTCCTTGAAAAATGGTGAGTAAAAAGGAAAAAGTATGTCATGTCCTTGTTTGTTTTGGCATTAGTCCCTATCCAATCATTTTCAAGACCTGCATGAAGGTCTGCTAATATTGCCGGTGCATACAACAAATAAGATATGCTAGTAACTTAACAATTATGTTTCTGTAATGACTAACATATATTCATGTATGCATGTGGGCATAAAGTAGATTGATATGTTAGCTCAATAATGTTGGAAGCAAGTGGGCATAATTTGAATGAATGTTTCAAGTCTTCGTCAATTTTGGATGCTTGTTGATAATTGATAATCATACTGTTCTACTGTTAGCAAATCCCACCTAGTGGGATAAGGCTTGTTATTGTTGTTGTTGTTCCTTATTATTTATTGCCTATGATTTTCAAGTCAATGGTTCCTGTCTCCAACTCATTCATGCTCACTGTTTATCTCGTTAATTCAATGCAGATACCAGGATTGGTAAATGTAGACTTTGCTGATGTTCGAGCAATAATGGCCAATGCAGGTTCTTCACTGATGGGGATTGGAACTGCGACTGGTATGTGTGGAAACTGCAAATGGGGCTATACATAACTCTTGAATTCTGGGTCTTTTACTGGACTTAAAATATAATGCAATGATTGGAATCAGAAGGAACTGTTGGTCCTTCGTGTTGCTCACTGAAAATTGTTGAATTTGTGTAAGGGGTTAGGGAAATGCTCAAACTGCACAAGGAAAAGCTTATGATTTGCATGCCTGAAAGAGAAGGATTATATAACCAGAGTGATAGTGGACAGCATAGCCAGCTGGGTCTAAAAGCTAATCAATAAATATCAAACAAAATAATTTGAAGGGTCATAAAAACAGTGATCGTCATGAATCATGCCAAATGGTTCTTGGAAATGTAACTTTCACCCTTCTGCATCGCTTTCTTCTCTTACTTTCTGAAGTGCAAAATGTAATTAAGGGGCTTTCCCCTCCTTTTTTTCGACTCATAATTGACCAGCTCCTTGTTATTAATGAATTATGTAGGTCATTGAATTTATCTTCTGGTTCCTTAATGTGTTATAGGGAAAACAAGAGCAAGAGATGCTGCATTAAATGCTATCCAGTCTCCTTTACTAGATATTGGGATAGAGAGGGCTACTGGAATTGTATGGAACATAACTGGCGGAAGTGATCTGACCTTGTTTGAGGTAGCCAACAAACCCTCTGGTTCTTGCAGCATTATCTTTGCCATGTGTTTGTGTCACCAGTTACAATTCTGCATGCATTGCTGTTTCCGCCTATCCTTCTCAATTTCTCCTTTCCTCTGTTCCTTTGAAATGTAGATCATCCGAGGGCTTTTAGATTTAGAGGCCTTAGGAACCGTATGTTGCTGATGAAAGTTTCACATTTAAATCATTCAGTGTTATATGTGATTGAAATTGGAATTCATTCGTCATGCTGACTTATTAGTGGAGATTTCTCAGCTCATGGCACGTAACTGGGAAGTTTCTTTAGAATGGTGTGGTAGGGAAGCAAATTCTGTAGCGGATGAACTGGCAAAGTTTTCTCTTGGAATGGCTTTGGGTGCTGTCACTTTTGTGGCCTCTCCTGGTTTCCTGGCGGATGCCTTACATTCTGATATACCACTCTGGTCCCTATTATAAGTCCTTTTTGACCAAAAAATTTAGTCCTATTTATAAGTCCACTTTCAGTACATAAATGAGCTTATGATAATTTTGCCCCTATTTATTATACCCATAAAGAAATAATTTAAAGAGAGATAAAGAAGAAAAAGTTGAAAAGTACACATTCATAAATGAGGGTATAGTTGAAAATTTACCCTATAATCATTGGATTAACTACTTTTTCTTAGTATGTGGGATTTAGGTAAAAGGGACTTATAATAGGGACCAGAGTGGTAGAGAACTAGTTTTTTCTTTTTTCAATGTTATAAAAAAAAACAAATTGGAATTCATTCGTTTTTCCTTTTACATGCTGTTTAAGTGAGCAAGAAAAATCTACAAGGTATAGAAACTTTTGTAAGAGGGCAGTTTTCCTCTGTTCGTTATTGTCATTCTATTGTCTTGCATCATCATTAGGCCAGCTTGTAGTTTGTACCAACTTGAGTGAACAAGTTGGCAAACACTTGTTTGAGGCATGCTTGGCGCTCATGCTTTCCACTAATAAGTGGTTTTGGGTTGTTCTTAATAGCTTTGTCCTTCATAAACTGCAGTCTTATGTCATCTTCATGCTATGAAAAGATTGACCTTTCATATGGTCCAGCCGTTAATATTATTATTTTCAGGTAAATGCTGCCGCAGAGGTTATATATGACCTTGTGGACCCAGCTGCTAATTTAATTTTTGGAGCAGTAATAGATCCTTCGTTGAGTGGTCAAGTAAGTAATGTAATTTATATCTTACAATAATGTTGTTGACCTCACAACCTGGGAGCTTTCAAAGTAAAGAACCAAAACTAGTATTTTGTTACATGCTTTAAAAATTACTCGGACTGTTCCTGATGTAATAATTTTTTTTTTGAAAAAAGATGAAGCTGAGATAAAAGATAGGTCAACTGGCACTGTTTAAGATGTAATTGCTAGAATTTAAAAAAGACTCGAAATTTGGGAGAAGTTGTTCTTTATAATTTGGTTCATCAGTCTTGATGGTGCGGACATGTATTGAATTTTACGCAAATTACTTCTTATATGATCTACCATCTATAGCGGTTATTGTTCCTCTAGTCCTGTAAAGTTGGCCGCTGATGAGATTGTTGCTGCTTCTTCTATTTGTGGCTTGATGCTTTCTTAACTTGCCTTTCTGAAACTGGAGCTTATGAATCTGTTATGGTATAGGTAAGCATCACATTAATTGCGACTGGATTCAAGCGTCAAGAGGAAAGTGAAAGGAGACCCTTGCAGGTATGGCTCAACTCGTCCTCTTCATTTATGCTCATCAGTTGTTCAGTTATCAATGACTTTGTTTTTGTTCTAATCACAGGCAAGTCAGCTAACACAGGGAGATACGGCTGCTGGTATCAACAGGCGGCCCTCCTCTTTCAATGATGGTGGTTTGGTTGAGATCCCTGAATTTTTAAGGAAGAAAGGACGCTCTCACTATCCTAGAGCTTAATACAACTGCATATCAAAGGAATACGATTAAATTGCTTTACGAATTAGGCCTTGGTTTTTCCTTGTGACGCTACCTTTTAGGTCAGGGTTGTGCAATATGCATACAGTTTTTCCATGGAAGCTTAGCTCAGTACTTTGGAGAGTTTGTTGTGCGCAGCGTTAGTGCTTGCCTTGTTGGCATATTCGAACAAGTAGGATAAGTGTACAGATAATGTTTCATAAATGATCAAAGTTTGCGTTATAGTTGTTTCTTAGACCTTCTCCAACGTCCTAGTTCTGAATGTGGATTGCGTGTGTTCTGATTAGTTTTTGGAGAATAGTTTTTACAGTTTACGAGATAAGTATGTGAAAGGAGTTTTATCTTGATTTGCGGAAAAGTGCTTCTGAAACCATGGTTTTTAGGGTATAAGAACACACACAGCTTGCACAGTAAGTCCGTGATTCGGAGATAGCTCTAGTCTGTGCAACCTTCAAATAGAGCCAATGAAAAAGAATAGGTGGTCATCACTTAGCATATTATAAAATCATTTATAGTTCGCAGGAATCATTTACTCATCAACTACTCTAATGCCTCGTTTGGTACATGAGAATTGGAGTGGGAGAATTGGAAGTGGAAGTGGAAGTGATGTTTTAGGGTGTTTGGTAGGTGAGAACCGGGTTCCACATGGAACTCAGTTCCATCAAAAACGCTGGAACTCGGTTCCATGCCTCAGCCGTTGGAACCCACTTCCACTTCCCATGGAAGTGGGTATGTGCCTGTTTTACCCCTTCCATTGCAGTCATCTTCCCTCACTCCACTGTTCCTTTGTCAGTGACGGCTCTCAATGGCGACGGAGTAGATGGCTGTCCTCCTGTGACGATGGCAACGACCCTTCTCCACCAACAATGGCAACGAACAGTCAAACATAACTCCACCCTCCGACAGCAAACGTGACTCCGTAGTCGTCTTCCTTCAGTGACGAACACGGATCCACCATCATCTCCCTCCAGCAATGAAGGCAAATCCATCGTCGTCTCCCTCTAGCAACGAACTCGACTCCGTCGTCGTCTCCTTTCAATAGCAAATGCAACTTGGCAAGTACAAACGATTTTTGTTCATCCGATTGAGATTACGATTTCCCTCTAGCATCTGGGTTTTTAGTTTAGATTTTGATTCGATTTCCCTCTAACATCTAGGATCTTGGTTTAGATTTGATTTTAAATATTGATTTCGATTTTTGTTTCTGTATTTTTGCCCAAATCACGATAAGCTTTTCTAGTTGCCTACCCTTGTCCGCATGAAGGATGAAGATGGATGACGGAGGAGTACTCAAATCTGTAACTCTGAGTTGTTCGAACCTCCGCCTTCCTCCCGATAATTTTTTCTTGAATTTTGATTTCTCTCTAGTTCTTGTTCATTTGAGAGTAGGAGGCGCTAACTTTTTTGAGTAATATCTGTGCTTATTCATTCTCATCTCCCTCCCTTTCCCTCACGGCAGCTTCAATTGTTTACTGGTTTATATATTATTTAGATTTTGATATTGAATTTTGATTCTCTCTAGTTCTTGATATTGTTTAGATCGATGATGATGATTGAGTTGGGATGAATTGTTTATTGGTTTGTGATTTATCGCCAGTAGTGGATAATTTTCCGGTGAACAATGGTATGCCTGGGATCCGATCATGACTTGTGTGACAGAGTTTGTTGAGAGCATTTTGGTATTTTTACATTATAAATATATATTTTAATTAAAAATTATATCTCACTTCCACCTTTATACCAAACACACTTTAAAATCTCAATTCCACTTCCATTTTTACTTCCAGTTCCATTTCTATTTTCATTTCCAATTCTCTAAAAACTCTTCCATTGTACCAATTGGGGTATAATTGTGATTTAATCATGGATGGATTATGTAAGACAGTACATTTTTTTCAGTTTCATTTACCGGCCTTGTTCGACCTCCTCTAAATTAACCATATTTTATCCTTGCATAAACATTCATATCAACATTAACAATTAAACAAGCGGCTTTTACACAATAAGATAAAATAACATTTATATTATATAACAGTCGGTTCATATAATTTGAATTATCAAGTCACAGGTCTGCTTCTGTGTCGTCCAGTGTCTCAATCCATTGGTAAACTATTCTAGTGTTACAACATTTTAAGCACTTATTATGAGATTTTTCACTATAGTAACAATAATGATCGTAGCATGTAGAATCTTTTGTTTTCAATTGCAGATTATCTATGAACTATCTTACATAATTGGTCTCCATCAATGAGTCAAGGTTGAAACTGACAGCTTGGCTGTGAGAGTGCATCCATTAAGGCTCCCCTTGACCCTTACAAGTTACAGGGCTTCAAATTTTCTTCCTCTAATTAATGTCTGCTCACGCTTTTCTCATTTTCTACCGATGACCCTCGTGTTTCAGAACTCGCGTAACTATCGGCATTCAAAACTTTAAACCAGATGAAAAAGAAGAAACTAATAACTTGAACGTATTTTTTTCAAAAAAAGATTTCATACGGTGCTTGTTTAGTTGTTTAGGAACACTTGAAATGAAATTCGCTTCACTCCTTTTTCTTACACTCCCTTTTCCTTTCTTTCCCTTTTGATAAGGGAGTACTAGACAAAAATAAATATTTGTGTTACCAAACAAAATTCTTATTATATATTTATCTTATATATCATAAAATCAATCAACACAGTTCTATGCAAACAAGCACCAGTGTACTTGTATATTATACATCTAATTTTCTTTTCAATCACAAAAAGAAGCTTTACTTTTTTTTTGGCCAATACAAAAAGAAGCTTTACTGCTACTTAGAAGTTAGAACCTTAAAATCTTGAATAGCCGAAAGGGGAAGAAAATTGAAGTGATGGTTTGGTAGCGTGGAAGAAGGAAGGATCAGAAGCCTGGTCGGAGATCACGATGGCTGTACGATTCAGAGTCAGGAGACACACCCATGTGGACTCACTGGTCCACCCTCACCATCCTTTATTTATTGCTGACTACTGACTATTGATCTCCATCTCATGTCTCTCTCTTCCTCCAACCAACTCTTGCCTTGTGCTTGTCAAGTCTTAGAAAAAAAAACATTTTTTAAATATTTTTATATAAATTAAGATAAAATTCTTTTTACATACTTACTTTATAAATAATAAAGTGCTTTTGAAAAGTTACATCTTCCACTAATAGTTGTTTTTTTTTGTGAAATCGGCATATTATTTTCTTTTTTCAAGTACTCGACGGGTTGAGGATAGCATATGGAAGATTTTATGGAGATGGTATCTTCCAGAGAAGATTAAAGCTTTCATGTGGTTAATTGTTCACGGAAAAACTCATACATTGAAGCTAAGGATGTAAAGAGGATTGGAGACATTTGTTACTTGCCCTTTTAGATGCGAGAGGGATGAAGACTTGATACATATGTTGTAGGATTGTTCCATTGTCAAGGACTGCCGAAGATCAATGGTCAAACAGGAAAAATGGAATATATTCTTTTCTTTACAGGGTGCAGATTAGATCAAATGGAATCTGACTCATGAGATTGGCAAAGAATATATGAAGAAGGTCCCGTGGCTAACCTTGTTTGGATATCTTTGTTGAGATACATGGGTCTCACGCTGTAACAAGTTGTTTAATAGTAAGGCGATTGATGTGGGACTGAATGCACAACATAGTTTCATCAGTATTAGAGGATGGAAGGAGTGTGCGGAGGTTGCCTTTGGGATCAAAATGACAGATGGCTTGGAGGCTTCAGCTGCAAACTAGTTAATGTTCCTCCGGTTTTTATAGAAATACTTGGTTGTATTCAAGGTCTACAATTATGTTAGTCCAAAGGGTATAGTAAGATTAGTTTGGCTACTAATTGTATAAAGGCCTTGAATTATATGTTGAGAGGATCTGATAGAGATCATCCTATCAAGGACATTATAGATGATATTAGGATGCTTCTTTATAGGGGTTAGCAAGTTGTGGTCACTCACATATATAGAGAGACCATAACTATTGTTGATCAATTTGCCAGATACTCACATAGCATAAATGAGATTTTTTGTTTTCTAGATCAATCTCCTCCTTTTATCCAAGAGGCAGAAGATGATGAAGGTTAAGAGTCCTTACTAAGGTTGATGTAATGTTTTTTTTTTTTGAGATAGTGATTTCAATATCTATTCCAAAAAAAAAATGACTCCAAACAGGATCCTTCAACTCCCACCCTTGCATTATTAATTCAAATGCTTTATTAGCTGTCAACCTTTTTAATTATCTTATCCCCACAACCAGACTTACTCTATTTCTCTTTACGTGTTTGTTTAAAATTGCCTTTGAAGCCCCATTTCAACCCCTTAACCATCTCTCATTAATGTGCAACTACTGGCAAGATCAACCACGCATCCTACTTCTCATTTAAGATTTTAACACATGAATTAGGAAATATAAACACTTAATTTATTTTATCTAACTTTTTCCATAATTATCCCTATCACTATAAGTAAAGGTAGTAAACATAAAAATAAATAATTAACATTGTTTTTTTATAAGGAAAGTTTAGATAAATTGGGTTTGAGGGGCTTATCAGCGATGAGGCATACATGAGATTTAAATAACGTTTACATAATAAAATCCTCACATCACTAATGAGATTTGAATTCATTACGTAATTTAATTTTGGGAAAATAACAAAAAAAATTTAAAATTACAAAATGTCAAATTAAGTTTGTTATCAAAAATCAATAAAGTAATAAGAAGGCTTAATAAGCAAATTTACAACTCACTGAAGATACCTTATTTGTTATTTTACAACTTCATTCTCTCTTTAACCTTTTATATGTTTGTTTTAAATGAGACTAGTGAAATATCTAAGCGAACAACCAAATCCTCCAACCCCATTGGTCTAAATTCAGGAATAACAAATACTCAGGTAGATCAACATCAACCTCACAATGCTACAAAAGCCCATCCAAGGAATCCCTCACTATCTTTTTTATTTTTATTTCAAAAAAATCGTTTTCATTCTTTTCCCATTCGATAATGGAGTGCCTGCGAGTTGTAAGTAATAAGGCAATAAGCCACACATTTCAGAATAATCCCAACCCAAAAGAGACACGTACCTTTGTCACTTACCATACAAAGAAAAAAAAAACTTCATTGTGGGTGACGTGTAAACTAATTTCCCACCCATTCCTCTCTGCTTTTTTCCCCACATATACATTCCCTTCCCCATGCCTCTTCTCCTTCAATCTCACAACTCCATCCACGAACAGGAAAGAGAAAACCCATTTCATGGCTCACCAACGGCCTTCTATTCCTCCAAGACCTCATGACAACGAGACGCCATGTCAGATTCGGCCACCCTGCCAATCGAAAGATAGCGTAAGTGATCGTGAAGATGAAACAGAGTCTCTATCTCAGTCTCAAAACCTATCAGCTTCGCAAACCTGTGTCTGCGATCAGGAGGTAACAGCATTGCCGGAGCTGGTTTCTGATTCTGCGGAGGAAAGTGGAAGAGGGAAGCTGAAGAAGCATAGAGTGGAAGTGGCGGGAAGGGTATGGATTCCAGAGATATGGGGTCAGGAGGAGCTGTTGAAGGATTGGATTGATTGCTCGGCTTTTGATGCTCCTTTGGTTCCAAGCAGGATCATGGCGGCGCGTGCGGCTTTGATTCGAGAGGGTACCAGAGCCAATGCCGAAGGATTTATTATAGAGAACAGGTGTTGAGTTTTCATTTCTCTGTAATTCAGTTTTAGCAATGAGCGTGTATAGATGTAATGATGGTTTATCACTCCGGTAATAATTCTTTTGGCTATTTCTTGTGCTACTTTTCAGGGTCTCATTTTTAAAACTAGCTGTTTATTGAATGATTCACCAAAATAAAAAGCTTTCCGATTTAGCCAGAGTTTGGAACTTCAGATTACAGAACAAAATGCTTCAGAAATTTATGATACTAGGATTAGACTTGAATTAATCAGCTCCTGCATTTTCAGCAACGCATATAGTTAAAATTTAACAAATGTCTGAATTGGATTTTTTTTAATTTCTATGTAGTTACGTGATTTTGTGGAATGAAAAACTGAAACTTGAACTAAAATCACGTTAATCTGAAACACTGCTATTGCCAGAAGAGATTGCGTAGAAGGATGAGTTAAGTTTTTTTTAAAAAATAAATATATAAATAAAAAGAGTTCTGTCCTCTTGTAGTAATAGCATTCCTTCGCCCAAAAAGCAGACAATTTTTTTATATTATTAGGAAAATGAAACTTCTTACTTTTACTATTGAAAAGATAACGCTAAAAAGATAACGAGGGGGATTTTTAACTCTTCGCACGGAACTCTCTATTTTGACAGCAACCTACCCCCTATTGATTACACTTGTTGATTAGCCTTATGATCCAACGTCCAGCCTCTTGGCACCGACTTGTGGAAGTGATCAGTTGGGAAGTAATTTTGCAGCAAAAAATTAAAACCAAACTTTGGTGAAGTGAACAAGTTAGGCCAACTCTATTATATCACTTAAACCAAAACCATCTAGTTTTAATAGTACTAGTAATCAATTTACAGTCAAACCTGAATGAATAGAATTCTTGACTATTGAAAAATATTTAATAGGCAATAACAAAACTATGAAGACGCATGCTCATTTCTACTACGAGGCTTCAGCAGTATGAATACTTTTCTTCTACTGATACAGAATATGTGCAAAACTTGAATCAGCAGAGTCACAGTGATCGCAGCTCCCACACCTTGATAGTCCCATCATCACTTGCAGAGGCTAGCAGCCGCTTCTCCTAATAAGCACCACAACACATGAAACTTTCATGAGGTCGGAAGCAACTCATTATTATTTGTAAGTTCTGAAGAGTCGTCGTCTGTAATCCCACCGATTTCTCTGGGGCACCTGAGGCACCGATACCATGCATTTTGGAAGCCTTATTGGCCATAAGATGTGCATTAACCTTTTGATAGTTTAATTCTATGGTCAATGAATTTCCCAACAAGGTAGGGTACCAGGGCCTTTGGAACACAGAATCAGGTTGTAATTGGAGAAACCGCTTAATTCTTACAGGTTTCACATAATTGTAACAATAAATTGTATACATATTAGACCACCATGTTAATAATTCCACTCTTCAACCTGCAACTTGTCTAATAATGATTATCAGCTCAAAACGAGTACTAGAAGGCCCCCGACTTATTTTTCCATATTTCTTGATCCAGTGCCTTAGAACTAGAGTAATAGTTTGGGAGATCATTCATCGGACCAAGACTACTACCTGTGATCCAATATTATATCACTGGAATCCTACCACTTCATGTACATGGAAAGAGCTAACCTCATCATCAACGTTAAATAATCAAAGCAGGGTCTGAGAATCATACCCCAGGGCTCCATTGCACTGAATTTATATCCATGTTATGGGCCTTCTCCTTCTTCAGCAGCAATTTATAAAGAGGACCGCCATCAACCTTTTGCAAGCAAGTGACAAAGTAAGAAAAATTTATCAGCCACCCTGAAGAATATAAAGCGTTTAGAGTGCCAAGCATACAAACTTGATAAATTGAAAGAAAGGGCGGATTTGTTGCTTTTACACCTTGTTTACCCACACAATGCCCCACAATAATGTATAAGTTGAAATTTTTCAGGAACTTAGATGTCACTGTGCATTATATGACATTATCTCTGCACAACAGCTTCCCAGAAGTTCAAACCACCCTAAGATTAAAACTTTTCAGAAGCAACTAAATCACATGCAAGTCCAGAAAAGCAAGGAGAAGAATGGTGGAAGATCACTATATCAAGAAGATAGCAAAAATATATGGGAATCACTTATTCTTGCAAGTTTAAACAATATTTTGGCAGCAAAGCATCACCTGATAATATTCAAAAAAACACAACGTAGTCTAACAGAGAAACTCAACTCAGATTATTGAAGTTGCAAATACAGAATGTCTATTCAGCTAATTATTCTTCTCTGCCCTTAGACTAGAATCATTTCAAATATGTTTTTTATTGCTACTCCCGTAAGCACATGTAAAGAGATTAGAAGAAAATAACTCAAAGTAAGGCAGGCCAATAAATCTTGATTACGAATCACATAAACAATGGCTTAAGAATTTGAACCGTTAATGTTTTAGGATAACCGTGACACTAAAGTATTACATCCTTGCCCAACCAAAAAGAAAAGAATAAATATTTCCATACCAGGCTTTCATTATTCTCCACAAAAAGTCGTATACAATCATCAGCTGCTCCACTGGCAACGATGCCTTCTCTGTCATACATGCAATGCAGGACAAAGCAGGATCAGAGCTATAACTTTACTGCTATCTTGATATAAGTATCTTGAAGTAATATATGAAGCGCATGAGTCTCTTTTGATCTTGCTTTCAATCATTAACAAAATTAAGAAAATAATGTGTGATTTTAAAATGAATTATCAGAATGTCACAAAATCATCCTTTTATTTTTCCCACGAGCAGAATTGTCTGCAATCAATCCAAACGTGGGCACTGGCAGAGCTACCCTACAGTAAAAGTGGTCCTCTTGACCCTGCCATGCATCTAACTTAAATTTAATACCCAGCTGATGGGGACGTCTGCCTTTCCAAAATGCAAACTAAACCAAACATAATTATCAGTGTTGCACAGTTCTGTATAAATAAAAGAATTTATATATGCCAAACAAGGGATACAAGTTTCATCCTGGTTAACTAAGATACAGCCACCTTGACCAATGAACTGAGAAAACTGTCCGATCATGATACCCTGTAAGAGTGCAAAGATGTCTCCTGAAATTCCCAAAAAAAGAGTTGTTATCATCTAGCTGTTATACTGACAGGATTCCTATAAAATACACTGACACATGTATACAGTGTACACCACACAGCTCTCGCCAAGTAACCCAAATATTATGATGGAGTTAATGTGGGTAGATACAAGCAATCATCGTGATATACTTAAAGTAGCATAATTTCCCCTCTTACAAGCCAATTTTGAAGGGTGAGTTTCCTGTACTTGCATAGGTCTCCCTTAATTGGTATTAGAGCGCTAGATTGACCTCCACAGGAAGGCTAAGTATGAAGGGTGAGATCAAGAGGGCCAGATGAGTACCATAAAATGCAAATGTTGAGGACATCAACTCTGAGGGGCAATGCTATGATGGAGTCCCACATTGGTAGCCACAAGTAATTTTGTGGTACTTAAGTGGCATGGTTCTTTCCCCTTACAAGCTTATCTTTAAGGATAGGTTCTCCATGCTTGCTTTAAGCCTAGATTACATTACAACATCTAATATATGTGAAATATCAAATACATATTTTGGTATTCTTACCCAGAGGGAATAAATTGGTAAAAAGAATGCATGTCTCTTACCAAGGGGCAAATTCATTTCCAGACTGCATTCTTGTGCTGTCTGTTTCCCATAACTTCAGGGTAAGATCATCACTGCCACAAGCAGCAAGGTCCAGAATGCTCTAAAAGTCCAGTGAGAGGCCAAAATGATTACTGGAAATGAACAAGGGGAAAATTACACATACCTACAAGTAACCATTTTGTCTCCACTAGTATTGAAGGAGAGAGCCCACACAGTAGAAGTATGACCACTGACAAATACACAATTATATAAGAACAAGCTTAGTTTAAGAAAGTAGTCAACCTATGACTAGCATACAAGATATATGCAAGCAACAAAGACGCAGAAAAGCGGATCAGGTTCAAAAGAGAAGAAAGAGAGAAAAACTAAAAAATTAAAGCCAACAAGAAGAGAGGTAAAGATATAATACTTATTAGGTTCTCCTAGAGTCTGGATACACTGCCAATCATCACTGTCACCTTCATCTGCCCAAACCTGGAAGTAACATTAATTTACCCATGATGTCATCACACCATGGATGGAGGAATGGTAGAAGTATATCAACAAAGTGATTTTAGCATATTTATTACCTTAATATTATTATCATAGCTACATGAAAACAATATATCCATTGATGGATGCCACTGCACCATCTTCACATCTTGAGTATGTCCTTGCAGCACTGACACACACTCAAACTCATTACCTGGCTGCACTTCCCATATCCAAACAGATTTATCTCTGCCACATGTTGCAAGCAGAGATCCAGACGCATTCCAAGATACGCTCTTCACTTCATTTTCATGACCCTGTATACAAGATAGAATGCAAACATAGAACGCTATTTTAGGGTTGAAGAGAAGAGAAATTATTGATAACACTCAAAAGGAAAACATAATGATGACGTCCATAGAGAATGAATTCTTCACAGTAGAACCATACCTCTAGAGTAGAGACACACTCATAATCACCCCCAACATTTTCCCAGATTGCAGTAGTGGCATCAAAACTGGCAGTAGCCAAGAGTTTTCCGGATGGTGACCAAGCACACGATCGAACCGTTCTAGTGTGTGTTTCATCCAAAACTGCCTGCATTTTAATCAGACTCCTAAAATTAAGGAAGTTCCACCAAACAAAAAAGGAAAATTTAACTAAAACATAACATATACTCCAAGCCTTGCTGCTAACGAGAATTCATTGTATATATTTGTATATTTTTTCCCTCAGTAATTCACGTGGAAAGGCCCTGTCTTGACCACGTTATTTCAATCCTCGTTGTTTTCTCTCCCCGAGGGTAAGATTAGATCAAAAGTCCTTTCCCAGATAGTTGAACAGGAAAACGGTCCAAATTCCTAGTTTTCAGTAATGATCATGACTGGAATGGAGAGTTAAAGAAGATAATATAGACAAAGTCAAACAATAAAAAATGATACACTTGGTCGCCGAGGAATCAATGGGAAAGTAGAAAGTCTCTGGATGATGGATTTTAACTCGTTCAAGCTGACGCTATTAAATCAGACCAACAACTCTATAGTCTTCGATCACCCCCAAGATTTTGCAATAAAGCTTTAAAGTGGATTCTCCTATTGACATATGACCGGAAGAATTCAGAAAGAGCCAAAAGAAACCTTGCAGTCCCAAAGACCAGTGGAGAGATTCTGCTCCCAGATTCGAACGGTTTTGTCGCCACTACAGGAGGCGAAGACATATGGAATTCCAGAATGCCCAGTAGCAGGGTTCCATGCCAAGCTCCAAACCCTATCGGAGTGACCTACTAGGGTCTGAAACTCCTTCAGTTCACAGCCTTCATTGAAGTTCTCCATCGAAACCAAAGGCTAATTACAGAAAGAGGTTCGGACTGGCCTTCTTCTAGTAATCCCTCCTCCCTATCGCTGTTCTTTTTTCCCCTGCTTTCTGAGGGATTGACTAATATTTTATAGAGTAAACTCCTTATTTGAGGAACCAGCAATTTGTTTTTGGGAAAATTCCAAAAAACGACACTCAAAATATATAAAGGACAAATCAGTACAACGAAATTCAGAAAAGATAAATCAGGCGGGTGTCAGAAAAAGGAGGAATCTGTCCTTTTGAAATTTCGGCCAAATTACGAAAATGCCCTTCATGCACATTTCAGAATAACAACATGATCATCGGAATTAACACCTTCGGATTCGGTATATTCTTCTTTTTACAATTAACAAATTTCAGGACCAATAACAATACATATCTTGCCATTAACAACTTTGGATTCGATATTAACAACTCCAATTTCTTCTTTCAACACTTAACAAGTTTCAGGGCCAATAACAACACTCACCTCGCCATTAACACCTCATGATTCGCCATTAACAACTCCGATGTTGTTATTGCGACTGAGGGCTAAGGGCATTTTCGTAATTTGGCCGAAATTTCAAAAGGATAGATTCCTCCTTTTTCTGACACCCGCTTGATTTGTTTTTTCTGAATTTCGTTGTACTGATTTGTCCTTTGTATATTTTGAGTGTAGTTTTTTGGAATTTTCCGTTTGTTTTTTGTTTGAGAGGATTTTAAGATTTTCACTCGCACAACACGCGCGGGAGCGTGGGAATTAGGAAAGCGAAAGGCATGAAACGCGGGTTTGAACCAGGAAAAATCAAAAAACAACGCCGCTGATGGAGGAATATGGGGTATGTTTGGTTGAGCGATTCGATTGCTTATAAGTTACTTTTTAATAGTGATTTACGGTATACTAAGTATGTGAGAGGAGTTGTGTCTCGATTTACGTAAAAAGCAACTTATAAGTTTTTATAAGCTCAAACAAACATGCTTATATACGGAGTAATGTTCAATTTTTATCTAATTCATAATTTTTGAACATTTTAGTGTTAACTAAGATGTCCCCTTAATAATTTTATTCAGTTTTTGTTTCGATCTTCCTCTACTCATTTTCAACGGATCTCATAAATCCTCTTTACCAGCATATTCAATTATCTTATTATATGTATCTGAACCATTTCACATGATTTTCCACTGTTTTTTAACTTAATAGATTAATAGATGCCACCCAACACAACACTAAATATTTTTTATTGCCATCGTACCACAAAACTATATGATCACAATCTACAGTGCAAAAATATTATCTTTTTATACATATATAAGATATTAAATCTATAAAAAAAAATACGGCGATTTATAGGTTGTAGTTCCCCGGTGATCTGATCTAATAATGCTCTTTACAATTTACACCCTAACGATGATGAAGATGAGGGGACTATAATGAGAAATTTTGGCCCATGAACGTGCCAGATTAAACAATGGTATGTGGGTCATTTTGCTTGCTTAATGCCAACTAAAAATAAATTAATATTATTATAGTATGTAATCGGTGTAACTTACATGTGATGATATGTTAATGCATGAGTGAGCCACCTTATAAAAAGGGCATTTAGTGACATATTAATAGTTAATCAATACCAATTGTTCAAAAAAAAAAAAAATCAATACCAAATGAGAGAGAGAGAACTAGGAAAAAGTTTGTTCAAAATTTTTTTTTTAAGTAAACTATACAAAACCCTACTAAATTTTGTATCAGTTGCATATAATCTCCCAAACATTTTAAAGTTTATATTTAACCTCTTTGACTTTTCATTTTTTAACTATTAATCCCTGTCATTAAGTATCCGTTATCTTTTTACTAAAAAATGTCACTTCAGATTATAAGATAACACTTGACATCTTGTGTGAATTACTACTTTCATAAAACCCCCTGATCTTTGAATAGTTACAGATAACTCCTTTAACTTTGGTCAGTTACAAATAACCCATTTGACATTTCAATATTTAAATTTAATTCCCTTAAATTTTTTATTTATAATATTAAACCTTATGTTGTTACTTTTATTATTTTAATAAATTTATTAAGGTTTTTTACTATCATTAGTCAATTAAAATAGTTTTCTTGTATGGCACAAACTAGAAGAATATTATTTAAAAATATAAAAAAAAATGTCATCATTTATGTAATATTTACTTGCTTTCTTGATATAATTAGGCACTAATAGTTTAAAAGTACATTTATGTTAGAGGATAACTTTTACCCTTATTAATTTTTTACTAGCAATGCATATTTTTTCTTAACTCAGAGGTTCATCATCAATCTTTATATTTTTCTAAATAATATTCTTATAGTTTTTGTCATACAAAGAACTATTTTAAATGAATGCAGGAATTTGAATAAATTTATTAAAATGATAAAATTAACTGCATATGTTGTAATATTATATATTAAAATTTTAAGGAAATTAAATTTAAATTTTAAAATATGAGGGGGTTATTTATAACTAATCAAAATTCATAGAGTTTTTTGTAATTGATTTAAGTTTAAGGAATTTTATGAAATTAGTGATTTATACCGGATGTCACGTGTCATATTGATGTGACTTTTTTTTTTAAAAATAACGGTCACTTAATAATAGGAGTTAATAGTTAAAAAATAAAAAATTTATAAAGTTAAATTTAAATTTTAAAATATCAGGGAATTATATACAATTAATCCAAAATTTTAAAAATTTGTATAATTTAGCCATTTTATTCTATTCTATTAGTGAAAATGAAATTAAAGTACTGATTATATTTAAAAATTTATCTTTTTTATTTTTTTTTAACTTATGAAATTTTTTCCCATTTTCACTTGAAAAAGTAAAAAAACTGCGGTAGTAAATGGAATCCACACATTTATATATCAACACAAATATAAATGTACCAACAGCCAATCCAATAAAACCAATAAATTTGCATTGCGCGTTCTTCCCTTCTTCCCCATTTTGTGGCTGAGGAGATCTGGAACCCTAGAGCACAAATCAAAAGGAATCGGACAAAACACAAGGTAATTAATCATGGATTCTGCTGCTCGACGAAGCAGAGGTGGCCTTCTCGAAGGTCTATACAAGGTGATTATGCGCCGGAACTCTGTCTATGTCACCTTTATCATTGCTGGCGCTTTTCTCGGAGAACGGGTGAGTTCTTATTCTTTGAATCTTACAGAGGCCCGTACTGCAATTTTTTTTTTTTGGTTGGACTACTCAGTAGGAATAGGTGCTTCATTGCTGTAACGAGCTCACATTTGAAATTTGTCTTTTTAAAAAATAAAATTCTCGCGTATTCTGCTTGATCATTTTCATCCATGACCATCGATCATAGAAATGAGAGAAGTCCCGTTTGTTGGATGCAGACGGGTAACTGCGAAGGCTATGTATCAGATTAGGAGGAAACAATTTGAGTAATATACTATGCAATTGCTTTGAAAAGAGTTTAGAATATAAAGCAATGTTGGTAAGTAGGATTGGGAAGGATATAATTGTGATCCCCTGGATTTCATGATAATGTAGGATGTTAAAGTTTAGTTTGCGATTATTAGATGCCTCAATTGTGACTACAAAATTTCTGTGGAAGTTAAATTATGTGGTTTACACTATTGTTCCATTTCAATTGTATTCTTTCTTTTGTGTTGATATATTACCAGCTTCCTTTGGTTTCTTCGATTCTGGTTTTTGCCAGATGAACAACTTAGAACTTCCTTTTATTGGCTGCAGGCCGTGGATTACGGAGTTCACAAGCTCTGGGAGTACAATAATGTTGGGGTACGGAATTTGTTTAACTCTCTATGAAAACTACATGGTTTATCTATCAATTTTATGGTGCATGCGTGTTGAGATGCATTAACTTCAAGTTTAAATTTGATTTTTTGAATTCGAATTGGTTTTTCTTTGGTTAATTAAATTCTGATTGAGTTCACTTTCACTTATCTTTCTTTAAGTTTGAAAGTTTTGAATTAATAAGTGGAAATTTATAGCTTTCTACCATGAGACAGTGTAGAAATATAAATAGGATGTAATAATATGTGCAAAGTTATCAATTATCATTTGAAATTCTTGAAATTAGAGGTTTGCTTTGTTACTTTAGAGGTTTTATTAAAATGCATGGTTTATTTGCAAAAATCTTTAGAGGTGATTGAAGAACGCCTAGCAAAAACATTTCCACCCTAAGGAGCAATTAAACAAAAGAGTGGTTAGTTTTACCAATAAAATTACTCCCTCCGGTCCTAAATATAGGATATTTTTGCCTAACTTTGGAGAAATTAAGGATAGTGGTTAAATTAGTTAATCGTATTTATTTTTCTAAAATACCCTTATTTAAAATTTAAAATGGCTTCCAATTACGTTGATTCTTTGTTTTTTCTTATACCTCTCCTGTCTCACACACGACTTCTCTAAGCTCTCACACAATCCGGCGCCTTCAATCTCCCTCGACAACTTCTGATCTACTCTCATTAAATTATTATTGTGTTTAATTATTATTGATAAAGTATCAATAGGGGGTATTTTAGGAAAAAATTGACAAAAATTAGAATTTTGTCCTATAATTAGGACCAAGATCAATTCTCAAATGTTATCCTATAATTAGGACCGGAGGGAGTAGAACAAAAGAGTGGTTAATTCTTAGGTCTATCCACTAACCATTAACTTTGTTAAATATCTTCCATGATTGATTGTTTAAGGTGGTCTAGATATGTGTAAAGAAGGCCACTAGAAATGCCAGTGAAGAGAGTTAAGCAAATGGCCTTTATACCGAGATGTAGAAGGAGACTAGGAAGGGGCTTAAAGGAAGTTATCAAACAGAATCTCTTGGTACATGATATAATTGAAGAGTTAGTTGTTGTTTAAGCAATACTCTCGTGTAATTCATGCAACCAATCTCACTAAGCAGGATAAGGCTCTTTGTTGTTGGTTGTTGTACTTGTCCCCAATTTTGTTTTGTTGTTCCTTCTAACTTATCTGAAGTGTTGAATCACCATTCCCCGAAAATTATATGGTACTAGTGTCTGGTGCTTTGGTTGTTCTTCTGGTTCCTTGCTAAAAACCATTCACCGTGTTTGGGCATATTTTGATACTGTCCTAGAGGTTCCATATTAATGAACATTAGTTTTAAGGTGTCTGGTTTTGGTAGTAAATGTGGCCCGAACCTTACCTGTTATTTTGGCAATGAACTCTGGTTCCCCTTTTTTCCTGCTGCAGAAACGATATGAAGACATTCCTGTGTTGGGGCAAAGGCCATCAGAGGAGTGATTTGTTCGACCATCTTGTTGGCCCTCCGTGAGTTTAATACCTTGGAAATATGGGAGTAAACATCAAGATCTATATAGCAGTTTCCATTTTTGCAATAAGGGTCTTGTGCTTTTTTCTGGTCTTGGCTCCCAGGTGTCATCTCTGCTGTTGGATATCGAAATATTGAAGCAGTACTTAACTGACTTTTGTACTTCCTAAAAGGATTTGTCCGGAATTCCTGAATTATGCAATTAACCGGCTCATTTGCAGAAAGTTTGTGTTGGGCTAATAAACCAGTTTGGGAAAATTAATCTTTTGGTTCCTAGAATTTTGACTACTTACATTTTGACTTGTTTGCAACTTAGTCTCTCAATTTTGACTTACTGTAACTCAGTCTGTATACTTTAAATATTTATAATTCAGTCCCTAACATTTATTCTAAAACACAAAGACTAAATTCTATAATGGCCAAAACTATAAGAACTAAGTTACAATAAGTTAAAGTTAAGAGATTGGGTCACAACCGAAGTAAAATTAGAGGGACTGAGTTGCATTAAGTCAAAGTGTATGGGTTTAGATATAGACTAGTCAAAATTATAGAAACCAAAAGATTAATTTTTCCACCCTGTTTTCCACTTGACATTGGTCGTGTAACTGATACCAAGATACTGAGATTCATGAGCCAGTGAGAAATGGGTCTTCTGGGCATGGTTTATTTGTTACCTTTAGCTGAATCTCAAAGTTCGGATTGGGAAAAAAAAAATATTTGTAACTATTTTCCGCTATAACAAACTACTGATATTATTTTTAAAAACAAGTAATTAAAACTATTCGGTGATATTACCACATTTTATTATAAAAAAGCTGAGATTATGGGCCTGTTTGGTTTTCTGTTTTTTTCTTTTTAGAATAGTTTTTCTGTCCGAAAGTAGTAAAAAAAACTGCTCAAATATGCATTTTTATTATTTCTTGAAAAAAATTAAATTTGTTTTGAAAAATTTAAAAATCAGAAAATATTTTTTTAATGTTTTATTTCATTTTTCCAGCAAAATTTGAAACAGATAAAGTCATAAAGAGAGTCAAAACGAGACCAGCAGTTTAAATAATTTTATCGGATATGAGTAGTTTAAATAATTGTATCGATCTCTTTCATCTTATTTCTGCTAATCCTCTTTCAATCAGTATAACAATATTTTTATTTACTCTCTTTGTAATTTAAAAATTATCGTGTTTATTTAAAAAAAAAATTGTAGTTTGGAATTGTCTCAAATCAATCGAAATTGAAGAAAATGTAACAAGACCAATTGGTTAAAAATATTAACAAAAACTAAACCAAAGTCTTTCGTTTCATTTGATTTCTCTTGGTTTGATCTCACTTAGTTATTTTATTGGTGATTTTTAATACTGGGAGGATTTAATTGCAATTGCTCCCAAATCTAAATGCAAAGTTTTAAATTGAAAGAATTAAGTTGAAAATAAAATAAAAAATATGAAGATTAATTAAATCGTAATTTTCCCAAGAAGTTCGCCTACATTTGGGAGTGGGATGATCTATAATCCAGTGTTTATGAGAACAACGTGGTAACGTGTAGTTCCCGCCGAATCCCCAGCGGCTGTCTTCCTTGTCCGGCAAGGGCTCCATTTAAGGTGGGCGCTCTGACTATTCACATTCACAGAAGTTCGACATTTTTGGGACCAGTTATATCAAAAAGAGATTGACTGTGCTTTTGTTTAATAATCTTTCTTGTGTTTTGTTGTTAAAATTGCAGAATAATCCTTGCACGAGCCGTTCAAGAGGAAACTCTTGACCATGAGGTAGTTACCAGCCTTGATTCATCTTATTCTATAAGCTTATTGTCTTAATTTTTTATAGACATTGTGTGATGTTCACTCCGGGGAGTTTCTCGTCGCTTCCTTTGAAACTAAAATTAGTATCATCAATTGCTGAAGCTTTTTGAAGGCCCGATTCTGTGTTTACTCTGAAACCCGAATTACCTTAGTTGTTTGCTTCAACTTGAAATGAAGAATTTTGACTGTTAGTGGTCATGACTGCAAATTTACCACGTTTTTATTGTTATGTTTGACTGTCAGTAAGCTGGCAAGTGATGCAGTGCGAGAGGCCATTTCCCGGGTTGTTACTAATTCGAAGGAGAAAAAACGTATTTTCACTGAGACTCTTGAGCTGCAAATTGGATTGAAGAACCATGACCCTCAGAAAGACAAGCGTTTCAGTGGCTCAGTTAAGCTTCCTCATATTCCTCGCCCTAAGATGAAGATTTGCATGCTTGGTGATGCTCAGCATGTGGAAGAGGCCAGTAACTCGTTCCATCATTTCCCCCATTTTTCATTGGTCGTCTTTTATAACATCTGAATCTTGCTAACTCACTATATAATATGTTTACTTTGCCTAGATAATATATATTAGGGGTATTCTGAGGTTCTATTATTTATTTGGTCTCTTTTATGATATTTACCTCAGGCGGGAAAAATAGGACTGGACTACATGGGATGTTGAAGGGCTGAAAAACTTAATAAAAACAAGAAACTCATCAAAAAGCTTGCCAAGAAGTACCATGCATTTTTAGCGTCTGAAGCTGTCATCAAGCAGATCCCTCGTCTTTTGGGCCCTGGCTTAAATAAGGCTGGCAAGTAGTTTCATTTGCTATTGACTGTCTTAAATATCTCTCTTTGAATAATCATGCAAGACTTGAAAATGTTTCTTGTGTTTTCTTGATGAGCATTCCCTTTATTCAGAACCAACAGTATTTTTGCAAGAGGATGGTAAAAATTGGTTTATTGGCAACGTCAGGGATTCTTCAAGACATATTGATCTCCCTTTTTTCTTCAGTCAGTTATTGAAACCTGAGAACTTTATGTTGCTTATTACGATCTAATTGTCTTAATTTTATTAATGAATGTCGGTTCTCTTGTAATGAAACTATAGTTACAAGAGTCAGCTTAGCACTGGCTGTGACAGTGGAAATTTGAAACTTTATTCTTGAAGAATTTGGACTTATATATATTATCGTATTTATATTTTCCGCATATGAAAGCAGGTAAGTTTCCAACATTGGTGACTCATCAAGAATCCTTGGAGTCGAAAGTTAATGAAACAAAAGCTATGGTGAAGTTTCAACTAAAGAAAGTTCTTTGTATGGGTGTTGCTGTTGGAAACTGCACAATGGAGGAGAAGCAGATCTTCCAGAACGTACAACTTAGTGTCAATTTCCTTGTTTCCTTATTGAAGAAGAATTGGCAAAATGTAAGTGGATAGACCTTGTATTCCATGTCTGAATAGGCGATTATCAAAGTTGCGTCCTCTACACCGAAATCTATAGAATTTAAGGTTTACCTTGCTAAGAAGGAAAGAAGGCCACAAATTCAACGCATGTGTATTAATGTAGTCTTTTTTTTGTTGTTGTTACTTACCAATAGGGAAATTAGTGAATTTAAACTCATTGGTAACCTCTGCTGAATCCTGCATTCACAAATATCTAGGCAACTGCTGGTTCTGCATGGTGCGGTTTATTAAGATTTCAGAGATCCATTTGAGGGCTGGATTGGGAGTTTTGAAGGGAATGGGACTTGGAGGAGTGGTGGAAAGTGGATACAGGGAGGCAACTCTCGTATTGATAAACTGTTTTAATGAAAAGACAGACAGTAACCACTCCCTTCTGTTTGCATGTTGCGAAATCTTAGAAGAGGTGGAGTGGACTAGGGTAAACTTCCCTTCCCAAACCCCTAATGGGGAAAGTTTGGAATTTGGGTTCTGGGTGGGTTAGGATGGATCGGACGCTCTTCCAATTTTAGTTTTTAAACAATCAATGAATGATGATTAGGATTTTACCTCACCCCACTCCCAACCTATTCTCCAAATCAGGCCCTTGGGTAGATTTCTCAATTGTAATTATCAGTTTTGTAACTTTTGTGTAGTGTGTTGATCAGTTTGAATGAAACCTGGCATGCAATGATAAATTCCAACGAACTGTTTGTTACTGTTCCATGATTATTCTTGGCTAAAAATAACTTTTATTCTCTCTGTTTGGATGGAAAACAGATGAGGTGCTTGTACCTTAAGAGTACAACGGGGAGTGCAATCCGAGTATTTTAGATCCCATTACTTCTATTCCAGCTGTAGGGTTGTCATTGTCGAAGCTCTGATGTGCAGCTATAACCATATTCAATACCTTATTCCTTGTATCAATTTTGTTTTCTTGTTGACAGTTTTGTTTGTCATTGGTGACTGATAATTCTATCCGTTCGTTTCATTATTTGGTAGCTAGATGGTGTTCTGAAATTCTTTGCTTATGTATTACACTATTACTGCAAGGTTTAAGGGGCAATTTTATCCGTAAGTTTTTACTGAGGGGGCAATTTTATTATGAAAATTTTTTATGAGGCAATTTTACCTTGGAAGTCCAAAAAAGGAAGCGATTTTACCTTAGCTATTATTCCAGTTAATTTTAACTGTTAGTTGACTAAATATGCTGAACTGATAGTCCACATGTCATCCACATTATTTTTATTAAGGTATAAATTTATTTCAAAAGTTTAAAATTTAACTTTAAAAAAAATGAAGTAGATGACATATGAACTTCCAAGGTAAATTTGTATCTTAACAAAAATGACTTGGATGACATATGAACTATCAGCTCAACATATTTGACCAACTAATGGTCAAAATTAACTTTGATCATAGTCAAGACAAAATTGCTTCCTTTTCTAAACTTTTGAAGAATTGCTCCTCGATAAAAACTTCCGAAACAAAATTGTCCTTTAACCTTATAAGACTGTTTCAAATTGGCATGGATAGTTTCAATTTCAATGATTTAGAAGGCTTTGATGTTCCTGTTTATAAAGTATTAAGTGTAATTTATTTTGTAGCTAGTATTTTCCAAAGATACCTCTAAAAATAGACGGTTGGAGAGAGAGGAATTTTTAAAAAATATATATAGAGTAATTTCAAAGTTCAATTTCAATTTTCTTAGTATGTTCAAAATTGCCGTGAATAGGATTTGTGGGAATATCGGTTACATTTTAAAGCACTTTTGGAAAACCTCAATACAGACGTTAAGCCTTTGAAACCCCCCCCCCCCAAAAAAAGGGATATACACGTAGAAATCAAATTGTTCGAGATACTATCCACTTTATTTCGTTTCTTATTTTTGGTATATCCGCATCATACAATCACTAAATCTGACTTAAGATCCATCAATTGTTTTTGTCCTAGGGAGATACAAAAATAATTCTCAGCGGACTAAATAAATAATATAGGACCGAGATCAATAAAATATCCGAGCAGTGGGAGGAGTCTGGAGGGACTTGCAAAGTAACTACAGTTTCACCATGAATGAACTCTTACAACTACAACCACCAACTGCACTTGGGTTTTCCGTCACCTGCACGTTACCCAAAACTAACTATAATTCATCATGGATCATATATCATAGGGAAACTTCAAGCTTATATCAGGTTCAAGCATGACCCAATGAGACTGAGGACAAAACATGATTGTGGAATCACCCAAAAGGAGCATTTACAATTTATGTATTTAAATTACAAGTGCATGGCATGGTTTAACTTTTAAACGATAAATCAAATTTATTTAGAAAAATTTCTACAACCAACCTTCTGACAACTTCATCCAGCCAGAACCTGAAGATGGCTATAATCCTAGTTGTCTCCAATCTAAATAATTTCTCATCATTAATAACCTAATACGTACGGCTAAGCACTGGTCACTGATAGGCTATCATCCGGGTCCCTTTTACTGTAAAGCAAGTAGCAGAGAGGAAGCTTTTATAAAGTGATTTGCAAGGATTCTCAGATCTTAAAGGATTTTACCCAGAAAAAGGGATATGAACTAATTCAATTGCTAGAAAATGGAAGGTGCACGTGGGAAAAGTTCCAATCCAAGAAGAAAACATTTTAGGACTACGACAATGATGACCACAACAACAACACAATAATACATCATGTTAAACTTACAAAACAGATGAGTTGAAACGGAATGGATATAAGCATAACTTTAAACAAACATGTTCATAGCTCAAAGGTATGTTTAACTTACTACAAAAGCCGAACGTATTAGCTCTTCAACATAGTCAACAGTTGCTCCTTTTACAAAGTCATAGGAAACATTATCAACAACTAATTTAATACCTTCCCTCTCAAAAACTCTGCCAACATAAAACGTTGCAAGAGACAAGTGATTAGCATATATATACACAACTGAGAAAATTACAAAACATTATCTGTATTCTCACAATAACAAATGTTTCTGTAATTATAGACTAACACGCACATCAACAAATTTTCACAGCAGAAAGAGGATACCTGTCATCTGAATTTAATCTGTCATCTAGATCGAAAACATATTGGAATCCAGAACATCCACCAGTTTCCACACTCAAACGAAGCATTTTCCCATCTGCTGATGATTCATTGGCTACAAGTTCTTTCATTCTCTGTTAACCAATTAATTGAATTACAGAAATAGGTTGGTAATTGTACTTGTAATTACATATATCTCGCTTGCATTCAACAAAATAAAGAGCAAGGAGAGAATTCCCATAATCCCATCAACCAAATTATATAGTATACAAAAAACACTTGAGTGTCATCATGGATATCAACAAATACTGCAAAATTTAGATCATATTTATCATTTTTAACAAGTTTTTCACAGAGAAGGAATCCTGCAGCAACTCTTTCAACTGGAGACTTAGGAGTACTTCGGCTTCCTCCTTTTTATTAAAAACAGACTAAGTTTTCACGTTGAATCAGCCATGTTTAAGAAACTTCACGTGCATCTGTAAACAGAACAGCATGTTCTAATTAAAGCCCCCAACAATAAAGCTGGTGGTTTATCAGGAAAGAAATTTTATGAGTTGAGGGCAAGTGCTAATGACGTATGGACAACAATGGTTAATATGAAGTAGCCTCCAAATTACATCTCACTAACACAAAACAACAATAAACATGATTATGTTTGTGTTTCTCCAGAGCATCAAATGGTGTTGGAGACAGCTAACAGCTTAGAACTTTTTTGCTTGATGTTTGATCTTAAGCACTTTGATAGATGGACTTTAAATTCTTAATTTTTATGGACAAAATCAAGATAAATTGTTAATCGAAGTTACCAAACAAATAACAAGGCAGGGGATTGGCATCCCTTTTCCATTACACCATGAAATTACCAATTCAAACAAGAGTCATAATGGTTACGTTTCTATTTGGAATTGTTTTCTTTCACTACACCTTTTCCCCTCTTAACCTCTTAAGCCTTGTTAAACAATCCGTCATAACAGAAAGAGAGCTTTGATCTACACTCAGAAGATTTTCCCCTAGACTCAACTTGCCATGCTCTACACCCCCACCCTTGCCACCCGTCAGCCCATCCTAATACAACGTGATACACTTGCAAAGCTGTATAAACCATAGGAGGAATATCACAAGAGAAGGCAAGGAAGAATTTAGCCATGTCAGAGCAAGTTGTTGCATAGTTAATATATTTTTGTGCGCTGAAAATGGGTAGCATCAACTTACAAGAGCTAAGGCAGGATGCAAATGGGGGAAGGGTACTACAAAAGGGGTAAGAAGGAAAGACATAAGCTGGGTTATTGGAGTTTCAATCTCTTTCACGAATAAGATATCCTATTTTCTTTCTATTAATGGTTTCTTTAATATTTGGGTTCAATTCTGTTTCTTATAGGCTCCTGTCAGACCCCGCAACTAATCCTAAAAGGATTTTAAAATCTTTGCCCTGGAGAAGTAATCCTTTTACCCCTGTTTATATAATAAGGAAAAGGGGGAATATCGTCAATACTCAGAATGGTACAAGCATAAACTCATGTCCTATTTTACAGGAAACAAATCTATTTGTTGAATTTTCCTAGAGGCAGATATAGGAATATGATTTCATCCCTTTAACAAAGAAATTCGATCAGATTCCAATTTTCACGATACCCACAAAAAAAAAAAAAGCATATTAAACCGTAACTCTAATTAATCAAAAGCTGAAAGCTTGTCAAGAAAAAACAAGTATAAAGTGATAGAGAAGCGGTATGTAATCTTGTTGACAGAGCAAGACATACCCGAATACAATTTCCAGTCATTTGGACGGGCTCGGGTGAAAACGACGAAGACGGAGATGAGGGAGAGGCATGATGAAGAACAGAAGCAGAAGAGGAGCTCAGAAGCCTCTGGTTCTCTCGAATTCGAGCTGTCAAAAAGGGCGTGAAGCGTCGAATTAGCGATCTTGACATGGCTATCTACTTTCTCCCTCCCGCCTCGTCCGATGAACAATTCGTTGTCAGATTGTATCGGCTTCTTCTTACGGCGGTGCCACTGGTATGAGCGAAACGATGCGCTTCAACACCTTTTCTTTTAATATTCTTACAATTGCAACGCAGTTGATCTTTAGTTTTTGTATTTGATAATTTTTTTAGTTTATTATTATTAATGCTTCTAACACCAATAATAAAAGAGGATTGAAGAAATTAAAAAAAATAAGTAGAATATTTTTAAAAAATATATGTTATATTATTATTAATTAATTTAATTATATTTTTAATATAATTAAATTAAATAAATATATCTTATATTAAAAAAAAAATATTACACCACATCTGGCCAACGTACGGAGAAAATAGCCGTCTATCAATTAAAAGGCCACAAATGATGCATCAATTATCGGCGTCGTCATTTTCCATCTTCATCGCATTCTCATCGGATGCGGAGTTTAGAGGGCAAGTTTTGGATTCCTGCAAAGCCAAAAGGTTCATAGCATTTCACTTACTCTTCTCGCCTCAAAGAATCCTCGACTGCGCCTCTCGCCTACCCAATTTGGATTGCGAGTAAAATCGGCGGCATTCAGGGGCTGCGACTGTGTTTGAATCATTAAATTGATAATTGTACGATCATTTTTTTGCTGAGAAGAAGGTGACGAAAAATCTCAAATCACGGTCCTTCATATGTGGGTAGGATTTGGATATCATGTAATGGACTAGGGTTCGTTAATGTTAAAGCTGTTACTAATTACGACTAGGTGCTATACAATGTTGCTGTTATGGGCAAAAATTACGAATCGGTACGATTTTAGCTGTGATGCTGATAATATTGTTCATATTTTATTCTTCTGAATTCGCTGCTACATCACTGCTTGTGAGAGTTAGATAGACTTCTGTTTATCTCTTGAGAAAATCTTTCTTCAATGATCTATACTATAGTTGCTCTTTTTGTCAACAGTAATGTGAACTTTGAAATGGCGAGATTTATACTTTCTCTCGTGCTTGTGTGTTACCTTTCGGGAAGAAATTATCATGTACGACAATGTGCTAATGACATTGGTAGCTATGGTTTACCCATAGGTATTAAGCGCAGGGGTAGTCAAAATAACTGCTTTTGGACTGTAGAAATTGATTGAGGCTTTTTATGAACCAACTCTGACACTCTTGCGCATTCCTGATCCTGTTAATGAATTTAATTTGTTCTTTCTGGCTTTCTGAAGATATCCAATGGTTTGGTTTGAATTAATGGTATACATTTAGTAACTTCTACAGAAACATAAGTTGCGCTGAAGAAGATGCAGAACAACGAGTCAGCTGGCCTGGAGCAGGAGTTAAGAGTCAGAAAATTGGAACTCTCGGACAAGCGAAAAGGTTTCATAGAGTTACTACAACAACTCACTGTCTGTGATTCTGTTTCAGACAAGGAATTCCAGGGTCGATTTCACGAGCTCAGTTCACTTGGAGATGATCATGTAACTTGTGTCATAGAAGATGAACTTAGTGGGAGGATTATTGCTACAGGGAGTGTGTTCATTGAGAAGAAATTTCTAAGAAATTGTGGCAAAGTGGGACACATTGAAGATGTTGTGGTTGATTCAAGTGCTCGAGGGAAGCAATTGGGAAAGAAAGTGATCCAGTTCCTTACAGATCATGCTCGTTCAATGGGGTGCTATAAGGTAATACTTGATTGCAGCCTTGAGAACAAAGTGTTCTACGAGAAGTGTGGCTTCAAACACAATTCTGTTCAGATGGCCATGTATTTCGTTTGAGGAATAGTGTTTTACCAATTGCCCCCATTATTGAATATTCTTATAAAAGGGTATTGGCATAGATCAATGCTCGTTTTCATGCTTATTATCTGAGTAGAAATGTTGTCTTGGGCTTTGTGTTTTTCTACATAAAGGACTCACCACAATAGAAATGATGCATTCTCTTAAAACAAGGCACTTGGCCTATTCAAAAGTCACAGCCACGAATCAAACGAAATGATATCAGTTTTAAAGTTAATCCAAGCCATTCGCTATTCATGAGCCTTGGCCTCTTGGAACTTTGTTACAGTACATGATATGATTATTACACTATTTATAAATTGTAAATACTACTACCTTCTCCCCTTAATACAAGACATATATTTTTAATTTGATTAGATTAAAAAAGTTAGTTAAGTGCTTGTTTTGGATCATGTTTGTGACCCCCAAAAGTGTTTATTCACATATATCGAGATAAAACTCTCCTCACATACTTATCTCGTATATTGTAAATCACGATTGAAAAACTGTTTTTGAAGGCTATAATCACTATTTCAATCAAGTATTAAGTCAGTTAATATGACATGCATTTTTTAAAATATTATAATCACATTTCTTAATTCCCTTTCTTCGATTATCATTAAGGGGGAATCAATAGGGGTAAATTAAGAAAAAATTGACGAATATGAAAAATATATCTATAATTTAGGACTAAGATCAACACTTCAAATATGTCTTATTTATCTTATATTAAGCGGCGAAAGGAGTATAAATTAGGAAAAGTTTGCATGTGATTAGATAGGTGGGCATAGGCAGGGCTGGGCAAGGCGAAACCCCTACTCGATGCCCAGCCCAAAGGATGAACGGGCTATATTTTGTAGCCCGATGCCCGGCCCTGCCCGATAGAATCCCTAACTATTTCGGGTAGGGTAAGGGCGGGCTGGGCAGGGCGGGCTTCCCTGCCCAAGTGGTAACTTCCTAACCAATATCACTGTAAAAAATCTCCAATTACACTTAATAAATACTATTAAAAACTTTAAATACATTCCATAATTTCACACCTTGAGATATCTCAAAATAAATCTATAACTTACGTGTTGAAATTAAAAAAAAAACTAACACATCTTAATAATTACATGACAAATTATGAAGTAATATGTGTTTATATATAAATATTGATTGATATGAATAGGTGCAATTGTAATAGAGACTTCAAAGAAACTAATTTTTTTGTCTTAGATCTCAACTTTTTAATGCTTGGTATCATCTATCCAGATCAAAAAACCATGTCCATCAAAAAAGCAATGAGTAATATGTAAACTGTGGTGGATGGATATTAAATAATAATATAAAATGTTTCATAAACATGAAATAATATATACACATATTAAATAAAATAATATGTATAAAATACTATTTATTTTATATAAAATAATATATATTTTAAATAAATTGTATATAATTTTTAGGGCAGGGTCAAATGGGCAAGGCAGTATCCCTTGCCCGATGCCCGGCCTTGCCCAAAGATGCCCAAATTTTTATTGGGCCACTTTTTTCGGGTTAAGCAGGGTAATTTTTGACCTGGCTTGGGTGGGCATACCGAGCTCCTGGGCACCATGCTCACCCCTAGATAAGGGGGTCAAGAATAGGGGTGAGTAGGGGTGGAAAAAGGCCATGCGGCCTGTCAACGGCCTGTAGCCTGGCCTGTGATTGGCCTGTTCAGGCCTGGCCTGTCAGGCTAAAAGGTCAGGCCAAGGCCAAAACAAAAGCCTGTTTTGCTTAATAGGCCAGGTCAAGGCCTATTGACAGGCCTGTCAGGCCGACCTGAGTGTAATATCCCAAAAAGTGATTACGGGCTAATGACTTTAAAAGTGGATATAATTATTGTTGAATAAACACTTTTGGAGAATGTGTGATGGGAATTTGGATATTTTAATGATTCCAATGGCTTCCTTGTGAAAATTCGTGTGGGGAGAGTGTTTATTGTGAAATTGGAACCATTGGGAACAATCGTGCAAAAGTTGAAAACTCTGTCCATTGAAACTCTGTACAGGGCAGCCAATTTGTATGGACGTTTTAAATAGGCAAATGGTGTCTAAAAATTCTGAAATTTTCCAGTATTAAATTTCACATGTCAAGCTTCAAAATGAACATATAATTTGTATCATTTTGATTTGTGACCTAAGAGTTTTGGATTTTTGAAGTTTGCCCAGCGAAATTAATTATTTTTTGAAACAGTATGCAAAGATTGAAATTCTGGGAATTTTGTGGTGATTTTCAGTAATAGCCAATATTTTTCCTATGAAGAGGACTTAAATATCTTTCATTTGGCTTTGGAATCACCTCATTTCGATTTTTCTAGAATTAGTTATGATTTTTCAAAGTTGGGCAGAAAATCCGAAAATGTGAAATTAGAAATTATGACATCATCATGTGGTAAGGTGACATCAACATGGAATTAAAAGCAATTCCATCATCTTGATCAGCCATTCCCGACCCATTTCAGAGAAAAAAAAGACGTGAAGAGAGCTTGGAGAAAAGAGAGAAAAAGAGGAAGAAATCTCGCAAGGTAAGCCGATTTCTTCGACGATCTAGCTCCTAACGCGTATAATTCCGACTCTAAGCTACTCCTCTTTATTCTTTAAGGTTGTGAAGCTCAAAATTTGGTGTTTCAAAGAGGCTAGGGTTCAGCCAAATTTGGGAAAAGCCAGAGGGAGCTTGAGGTAACTTCCAAACTTTCGTATATTGCTTATTCTGGCTGCTGTGGGCAATTTAATCGGTGAAATTTCGCCGGATTGCCATTGGTTTTGAAGTTTGGAAATTGAGTTTCCTAAGGGTTATGCTGCCCAATTTTGGTTCGAATGGTAGTTATAACCTAATGTAATAGTGAATAAAGTGGTTAGGAGTAAAAAGGAACGCGTTTACGGAGCCGAAATCGTAAAACCCCAATTTTTTCCGGAGAACATGTATATTTCGGCCAAGGCTGTAAATGGGTCTTAGAGTTGGATTTTCAATGATTTGATGATTCCATTGGATTCAGTGGGCGAAAATAGGTGGGGTTACAGTTGGGCACTTTTTCAAAAAAGGCCGAGAAAGCATAATTACGGAAACACCCCTAAAACCCTAAAAGTAGGGCTGCCAAGGGCAATTTTGTAATTTGACATTGAATTTGATAATTCCGAGTCCGGAAATGGATTCCTTGGGCGAAAATATGTCAGGATAGCCCATGTCAAAATTTCAAGAAAAGTACAGCCGGACCGAGTACGGCGGGCCCGGGCCGGGTCCCCGGGGGTATTTTTGTAAATTTTCATTATAGACTCATATAACCCCAAGTAACACTATGGAAGTGTCTAAATGGTGCATTTGGAATTGCAGGATTCGATATTTGCCGCCCTCGTGAGCCAACTGCGTCGAAGGACATCAGGAAAGGACAAGGTAGTGACTCTCTCTCTTATACTATGTGTAATACTCTGTATGTGTGTGTTATCACTATTCTGTGATGAGTCTTTGATGTTGCTACGGTTACAGCTGGTGATAGCTGTCGTTTACAGCGCAAGCTGTCGTTATTGTGATTACAGCGTAAGCTGTCGTTATTGTGATTACAGCGTAAGCTGTCGTGATTATGATTACAGTGAGAGCTGTCGTATTGTGTATACAGCCGTGAGTGCTGTCGTTTGTGGTGAAAACCATGTATTTTTGAGATTGATGCTGCTGTTGCTGTTTGTGATTTATGTACATACTTTGTGTTTATGCATTGTGTGAGTGGTTTGTTACTACTGAGATTCTCTCGAATCTCATTCTTTCCTATGACTAACATTTCAGACAGGGCGTGTGGTTCAAAGGAGAAGCGGCCAACCCGGAGCAATTAGGGCCCTTGGGGGTATATAGTTGAGTTGGAAACGTTGGTTAAGTATTTTGAACTTGGGATTACTGTATATTCTGAATCAGGAACACTACATTCGATTTTGGTTGTGTAATCCCCTAGTGTATACTTATAAACCTTCAGGTTTTTATGCATAGAACCCGGGAGTTGTCGGGGATGCGATTATACACTCTGATATGATTGAATGTACATTAACTGCACAGGTAATTATATTCGAATATTGAAATTGAGACCTGGATGGAAAAAAAAAGAGTTTTGAAAGTTTTGTAAAAATTTTACTTTGAGACAGAAAGTTTAAAACGAGGTTAAAGCATCCAATGGTCTCTAATCCGATTTAAATATGTGTTATCGAATTATAATTACGTGTTTAAAGGCAGAGGGTTACACTGAGCCTGTAAAAATATTTTTTTAAAAAAAACTAAAATAAGGGTTAAAGGATAATTTCGCCTGAGCTTGTAAGTTTTAGCCTGTTTTTTGCCTGTGGCTTATTGGCCTGTTTTGCAGTGTGGCCTGTAAGCCTGTCGGTTTGCTTAAAACATTTTAAAAATTCAGGCCTCCTTAACAGGCTTCAGGCCAGGCCCAGGTCTAAAAATTGGCCTTCAACAGGCCACAGGCCAAGCTCAGGCCAATTTGTGTCTTAACAGGCCTGGCCTGGCCTGGCTTGTTTCCACCCCTAGGGGTGAGCATGGTGCCCAGGAGCCCGGTATGCCCATCTGAGCCCGGTAAAAAATTGTGTTGCCTAGCCCAAAAAAAGTGGCCCAATAAAAATTTGGGCATCTTTGGGCAGGGCGAACTATCGGGCAGGGCCGGGCATCGGGCAAGGGATACTGCCCTGCCCTGAAAATTATATACAATTTATTTAAAATATATATTATTTTATATAAAAGAAATAATACTTTATACATATTATTTTATTTAATATGTGTATATATTATTTCATGTTTATGAAATATTTTATATTATTATTTAATATCCATCCACCACAGTTTACATATAACTCATTGCTTTTTTGATCTGGATAGATGATACAAAGCATTAAAAAGTTGAAATTTAAGACAAAAAATTTAGTTTCTTTGAAGTCTCTATTGCAATTGCACCTATTCATATCAATCAATATTCACATACAAACACATATTACTTCATAATTTGCCATGTAATTAGTAAGACGTGTTAGTTTTTTTTTTTTTTTAATTTCAACACTTAAGTTATAGATTTATTTTAAGATATATCAATATGTGAAATTATATGATGTATTTGAAGTTTTTAATAGTATTTATTAAGTGTAATTGGAGGTTTTGTACAGTAGTATTGGTTAGAAAGTTACCACTTGGGCAGGGAAGTCCGCCCTACCCAGCCCACCCTTGCCCTGCTCGAAATAGTTAGGGCTTCTATCCGGCAAGACCGGGTATTGGGCTGCAAAATGTAGCCCATTCATCTTTTGGGCTAGGCATCGGGCAGAGATCTCGCCCTGTCCAACCCTGCCCATGCCCACCCCTAGTCAAGGATTACATGCGGATGGTTCTTTTTCTAATAAATACTATAAACTTTAAAAATTACGTATAATATTTTATATTAATACTTCATCCAATCCTTTTTATAAGCAACTTTTTTTTATGTCTCAAAATTGAAAATATTTTTTTTCTTTTTTACCTTTATTAAATACATATATTTATATTAATTACCCCATACTCATCAATAATTCTATTTCATTTAATATTTATTACACAATCTCTTTCATATTTTTTACTCATTTCTCTCTCATGCTTTTTTCATAAATGGAGCATATTTAGAAAAAATATGATATTTTTGACATATTTATTATTTTTAACTAATTTTAACTATCAATTCATTTTACGAAATCAAAAAAATTGTTGCCTATATAAAAGACCGGAGGAGTATTAACGAATTATGTATTGACATTTGCCCAAGACCTAGAAAAAGTGGGGCATAGCTGCTTAAGTAAGAGAGAGTTTGAAATAGTTTATTTTTAGGTAATAAGTATTTATTATGTAAGTTGAGATAAAATCACTCTCACCTACTTACCTTGTATTCCATAAATCATGGTTTATAAACACTTATAAGTCAAAAATAAGTTATTTCAAATAAACACTAAGTCTAAATATTTATTTAGAATAGTGATTAGAACCTTAAAAACAATTTTTTTTATGATGATTTACGATATAGTGATAAATAAGTATGTGAAAATGTGTGTGTTTGTTTGACCGTTTGAACACCCAATCGACTGATTGAGTGTGCCAATCGGCCTTACACAGTGATTTTGCATAAAGTGGGTATTTGTTTTGGTGATAGATTGGCAGAAAAAAGTTAGAAAAAGCTCCGATGGAAATAAGCTAGGAATTGAAGCTTATGAGAGTGTTTGCTTCTGTTTTGAAGAATATTTTCATATTTTTGGGATCAATGAGGTACTCAAAATCACTTATAATCACAAAAACTTCTTTTATAAAAAATGTTCTAAATAATTTTATCTTTCTTTAGATAGTAATCTTCTGCTAATTAGAGAATACTTTGGGATAGGAGTTTAGGCAAGTTTTGAGTTTTGTCAATATATGACTCTAGAAATGTAGAGAATAATTAATAATTAATTTTAATCAGTTTAGATTTATTATTCAGTTGTTTTATGATTTTATAATCAATTTTTTTTATAAACATGTCATAAATTAGTTTCTATATGGTGTTTTTACCCATATATAATTTAAATAATTTTTTTGGATTATTGGAGGTATTATTGAGGTTTTAATCAGTTTATTTTGTTAGATTTTGAGCTATGTGAAAATATGAGTTAGGATTTAATATTTAAATTAGAGTTTGATATAATTTATAAAATTTAAGCCTAAGGTGCACAATAGAAAAGACTTTTGGAGTGTACTAATTTAAATTAGAGTGTACAATTGTCAAATTTTCAAAGTTAATTTTTGAGAAAATTGTGAAAAAATCCCACCATGTGTAGATATCTCTCAAATCCTATTTGGCAATTAAGTTGCCAATGAAACCTTTTTTTACCATTATCCTTTTATTTTTTTCATTTTTAATAATTTTTACAATTTTTTCTCTTAGATAATACAAAAGCCACTTAAACAAAAGTTAAACCAAACATCATCGGTTTTATATAAGTTACTTATCAAATCTTCAATCCAAATACTTATCATTTTACTCAATCTAACTTTTTTCCAATTTTAAGATTCCATAAGTTTAAATAAAAATAAGTTATTTACCCAATCGCCAATCCAAATACACCCAATATCTATAAGTTTTCTGTAATTTGCATCTCCCGGGAAAAATCATCACGTCTGAATGTGACGTGGTCACTCGATTTTGTGCACCATAACCTCTGCACGGCGAGGCTACCATTCGCTCCCAAACATAGAAGGTTGTAAATCGAATTCGGAAGAAAAAATGCTTCTTTTCAAACCTCTGTTGTTTGCAGATACGCACTCGCTAGTCTTCGCCCCTTTTCCAAGAACCCCTTATAAAACCTCATCGATCATCACCAATTCAGCGTCCAGCAACAGAATCAGCACAGCTCCAACCCGGCGGAGAACCATGTCTGCGTTTGAAGTTCGATACTCTCTACTTTTGGCCCTTGCTTCCCAAGCCTCTTCTTTGTCTCAGAGACGTAAATGTCACAATTCTTCTTATTTTTTCTTTTAAGCTCTTCCTCTCTTTGCTCTGTCATCCATCTAATTCACTTGATTGATTTTTGCGGATATTCATAACAGTTCTAGCGGATGCTGCCACTGAGACTGCTAAATACATTTTTCCTAAAAGATTTGAAAGCCGGACTCTCGAAGAAGCTCTGATGGCAGGTATTATATATAAATTATTGATTTTCACCGTCAATTATGAAATTGTTCTAATTCACTTGAGTTGTTCTTATTGTTCCTTTTCCCGTTGTGCGAATTATTTGTGGCTTATCTGTAGTTCCGGACCTTGAGACTGTGAAGTTCAAAGTTCTCGGTATGCGGGACCAGTACGAGATCAGGGAAATTGAGGTATATATAGGTTTCATCTGTATTTTCTGGAAATAATTTGACTAAGGAAAGTGTTTTAGCTAGAAAGCGAGTACCTAACACATACAGAAAGATGGTTGCCCTTGGCATGTGCCTGTAGGATGAAGTAAATCTTACATTGAATTTGGTTGTCTTCCTTCTAGAAGGGGCTAGTGCACCCCAACATTTTAAGGAGAGGGCGGTGCATGAAAGGGAAAGTAAAAGTGGGAGAAATAAAAAGAAAAGAAATAAAACTTGGGTGGTGCACGAAAAGGATTTGGAGTTCATCTGGCTTCCTTGTTATGCTTGTATATATATACTGTGCACAAAACTTCCCATGTGCTTTTAAAAAAAGTAATATCCTGTTATGATGAACAATCTTGTCTTTGACGATTGGGCACGTCTCACGTCTCACCTTAACGTGATTTTATCCTCGCAGCCTTACTTTGTAGCAGAGACTGCAATGCCTGGGAAGAGCGGCTTTGACTTCTATGGTTCCTCCCAGTCCTTTAATGTCCTGGCTGAGTATCTTTTTGGCAAGGTAATTTTTAGTTCCAGAACTGAACTCGAATTACATTACTGGGCTGCTTTTGGTCACCACACCTCTTTCTTTTCTCGAGTAATGGTACATGCACGTCAATTATACCTGTTACTCTCCTCATTGCTAGTAACTGACTTCATACACATTCACTATTGGGAAGTGAAACTTTTGCACGTTAAAGTGATGTACAAGTATTTTTGTTCTTTTTCCTTCCTGTTTTAAAATGAGTAATGAGATTGGCTGCTGTTCTGATAGCAGAATACAAAGAGGGAGAAAATGGAGATGACAACACCTGTTTTTACACGCAAGAATGAGAATGATGGGGTTAAAATGGATATGACAACACCTGTGTTGACAACAAGGGTACTATTCTTTTCCGTGGAACTTGTGCAATTGCAATCTTTACGTTTACTTTTATACTTCTCATACGATGCCGGAGTTTATCAATAATTTGAGTTATTTTGTATAATAAATATGACCATACCCCTTTGTACATAAAAGTGAAAACAATAGCTACCAGCTTAACAGCGAAAACTGAAAAACTCTCGCAGACAGCATGGAGACTGAAATGCAACTGAACATAGACGATTGGACCTAACTTATTATCAAAATGGATAATTTTTACCTCCCAATAACCAGTCTGACAGAATTCAAGCTTAGTTGAATTAGAGCTCGTTTAACAATTTAATTGTAGCTATATTGTAGAAAAGGGGATCATAGTTCTTCTTGTAATAACTTTAGAACATGCGTAAGATAATGCTGTTAAATTGCCAATTAGCATGTGATGGAACCAGATAATATTCAATCGATTGCTCAATAAATTGGCTAACTACACCCCCTTTCTATGAGTAAAGCAAAGGGAAAACTGATAATGTAGATAACCAAAACTGATACAAGAGAAAATGAGATGAAAACAGCCAGCAAAAATGGTAACAAAGAGACAAACAAAAGAAAGATTGAACCAGCCTCCTAACGTTCGAGAGGTCAGGACTCTCCCCAGCCACCACAGTCTTAATCCATAATCCTTCCTTTTGGCACAGTACCCTAGATAACCGTCTCTGCCCCCCCCCATTCTCTGAGCTGACATAATTGGGCTTCTTGTGTCCATGGGCTTGCCTTCTATTATAAACATGGGCCAGTGGTACCGTGGCCCCATCAGCATGCATATGCAATTCCAGCAATATTTTTTTTCCAATAATGATCTAATTCAGTAATGACATTATCTTAGATGAAAGATCAGGGAGAGTGGAAAATGTCTTTTGTCATGCCGTCAAAGTATGGTGCCAACTTACCTTTGCCTAAAGATTCCTCAGTGAGGATCAAAGAGGTCCCCAGGAAAATAGTTGCGGTGGTTGCCTTTTCAGGTTAGCCCTTGACTTTTTAATAAGAAATTAAATTCGGAATTAATTTTTTGTCTTCTTCATCTTTGATTACATTTATATTCGATAGTAAAGTTGTACCACTTTAAATTATCAGCACTAATGAAAGTACAAAGTCCACGATCTAGATTATGAGAAGTTGAGAACCCCGTGAGTTTAGGTGTATTTGTTTAGAAAGGAGACAAGACGAGTTGAAAATGGAGAAAGGGATATGATGGGTTAGCAATTTAACTTAGATTGTATGCAGACTGGATTGGGCATTGGCCTAGCTTGATTTTGCACCGAACCTATTCTTTTAAGCCCGGTGCCTAATCCGAGCTTAGGAAGGTCCAGGTAAACGCTACTTGAACCGATCAAAGTTTTTGGCAGATGCGTGCTTGTTTTAGATGTACAAAACTCCATTCTTTGATCTCTGTGAAGTTAAAAATGAGTTGGTCAGCCTCGTACCATTAGTTGTACTAAGCACGGGGGGGGGGGGGGGGGGACAATAGAAATCATTTCTATTTAAATATTCTTCAGTCCCCATTTAAATATTTTACCTTTCTTATGTTCTGAATCAGGTTACGTGAATGATGAAGAAGTTAAGCGACGAGAAATGAAACTACGAGAAGCATTGAAAAGGGACAGAGAATTTAAAGTTAAAGAGGGCACTTCAGTAGAAGTTGCGCAGGTGAGAACTCTAGGGGCTGCTTGGTATGCAGTTTTATAAATATGTTTCTAGATGTTTGGGAGTTTGAATTTCCAGGCTTCCCAGTTGTGTCTCAAGGGTAAAAAAAGCCTCAGTCTCTAGCCTCTTAGTCCAACTTCTTGTAGTTCTGTTTGATTGCAGTATAATCCCCCGTTTACACTTCCATTTCAACGCCGCAACGAGATTGCTTTGGAGGTAGAAAGGAAAGATGAATAGGAACTCGGTCCTCCAACTTTAAGATATGGTGGTACTCTTAAATTTTCAACAACTCTGTTGTAAATAGTAGAAAAGAACTTGTCCAGGATCACATGAATCAGAGACTCGAATACCTGAAGATCTTGTGCACTTAATTGTGATGCATGTCATTTGTAAATATTTAGATTACAATTTTACAGTCTCTTATTGGAGGGTTCTGCCATTTTCATTTAATTTAAAATGTTGTAATAAACTTGTCCAGGATCTTATTATCATAATACTTTTACTATCTCAATTTTTTGTGGCAGAATTTTATGGTCTTGATTTAAACTTTGGGAAGTGTAAAAATATTAAAATATTTTTTTAATTTTTTTTAAATTCAATCTCTTTTAGGAGGTAAATGAGAAAATTATTCGCTATAGTCCAGTCAATTATAGAAAAAGGTAAAATATTTTCAAAATTTTGCGTATGCTTACTATTGACGTTATGTTCTTAAAATCAAGAGGCCTTGGGGATGAGAATTTTCTGTAGAAAAGCCTATAAGAGAATTGTTATATATTATGTTCTTTTTTTTTTTTAATTAAGAGGTGATTTCGAAAGATAATTTATCCAGGAGAAAGAAAATGAGAACATGGAGAATATGTGGATATTCAATATATTGTCTCTGATGTGATTGAAAAAATTGCACAAGAAAAATTCAAATGTTGTTCAACTTAAATTTGAATTTATGAGAGCGAATATTTATCACACACCTGATTTTGCAACACTCATTGTGATAATAAACAAGATCATTTTAAATTAAATGAATGTGAAAGTGTATTCTATGTCACAGAATTATATGCATATATAATTTGAAGGAAAGATATAGATACTTTAACAAGTTAAATGTTGGCAAATGTCTAATTAATTTTTGGATCTCTTCTACATTAAACAAAGTTAATTAACCTTGCCTAAATATTTTACAGGTATCAATTACGTACAGGCTGAATTATCAGTACATAATTTTGTATATATGGAATGGACGAATGTCCAATAATATACCGATTCTTGTAAGAATCGAAGATTAGCTCCATTCAATATGAATGTGAATATATAATTAAAGTCTCACGTGTAACATTTTATTTTAGTATCAAACTGATAACTATTATGAGTGAATTTTATAGGTGTGTATTAATATAAGGGGTTATTGCGTAGAGATAGGGATAGAAATAGTGATGGCAAATTGGGAATGGCAACATCATTAACTTAAGAATTAATGGCAAGTTGGCAACATGATCAGTCCCTCTCCATTATTAGTATTCCTTTTATTTATTTAACCCTCTTAATCTTTTAATCTTTTAATGTCGTTCTCTTTCATTCTCAGTGCCAGCGGAAGTTTACATGATGAATGCAAAAACGAAACACGGACAGATATTTAGAACATACTTGCATGGTTTCATTTTTTTTTCCTAGGTACATGTATCTTTTTGTTTTTGTAAATACTGTTTGAGGTTTTGTTGGACACTAAGACATCTCTCCAGATAACAGATAAGGATTTAAATTTTGATTCGTCACACTGTAAAGGACTAGTCCCTTCCATTAGATCAACCTCCGTCCGTTGTATGGTTTCATGTTAAATATATGAAGTTAATTGATATACCCTATTTATTCGTTGGTGACAATATCTATGTTTCATGATATCTAAAGACGGAAAACCTAGTCTGTGTTAATGGCAGGTTCATGTGATCGGGATCAAATACTAAGAATATGAACTACATACCGATCGCCTGTTACCCAGGTTATGTTATATAAAACAGTGTTACTGGGCATGTTACAACTAGTGAGGAGAGAAAAGCACTAAAAACTCATCAAGTATCCACTCCTATCTTTAATATAAGATCTATATTAAGAACCGGAGTTAATTATATTGCTAATTTACTTCGGGTATGCTTTCTAATGCTGGTTTCCACCCTTGGAAGCCATAGTCATCATGAGTTTTATCTTCACCTTCTCCTCCTTTTTCACCATGAACTAAAGTTAATATGTTGTTAATTGAGATTCCTCCTTTGCACAGCATATTCTGCAGTTCCTTCTTACTGACAACCAGCTTAATCCTTACCACGCTGCTTTCTTCTTCTTCACTTTCTACTTCTGGATTCGCAAATCTCACCTTCTTCTTGCCAGATTCCGGAGACGGCGGCGGCACAAGGTAGTACAACTGACCTCGGAGCAGCTTGGTGTTGGGATGGAGATGCCGGACGACAGGTAGCGACTCAGATATTGCATGGCCGGAAAACTGTGTCAGAACTTGGTGAACTTTAATGGGTGCCTTGTATTCAAGAACTTTTCCATCAGTTTTCGCGACCTTGACGATGTTACCTTGAAGGACAAAGCAATTCCCCATGGTTATATAATTATATATATATATATATATATATATCCGGTGAAAAGTGCTTGGTAGAAGAAAGAAAATGCTAGCTATAGTTAGTTTTCTGGTTTTTGGAACGAGGGAGGAACGATGCGTCGAGGTGTATATAAGAGAATGTGCTTCGGAAAATACCCTTATGAAAGTTCGAATATTACTAAAGTATCATCATTGGGATGGTAATAATAATGAATTAAGCTCATTTAAAACTCGGAGTTGATGACTCGGACAGCTGTTGCGTTAAAACGCGGGTATCAGTGAGTCGAGTTGGTCAAGTCAATAGGGATGGAGTAAGTGAGACGGATTACGAGGATGGTGCTAGGTGGTGTAGTGTGTGTTGTGGCAGTGGATTGCGACCAGAAGCCCAAGTGGTTGACCCATCCCCTAAGTGCTCCCTCAATAATTCCAACCACACATATATTCACTGTTTCTTAATTTCCCTCTCCTAGTTTTTTTTTTTGTATGCTCAAGCCATAATTGAGAGAGGTTTTCTCAACACATATATATATACTTATTTTTTCATTAGTAGACATGAGCATATATAAAACCTTACTCTGAAGGTATAGTTTTGAGTCCCTGACATTATTGTTATTTAAAAAAAAAAAAAAATTAATTTCATTTTATGGCGGAATTTTGAACCAAATTAAGCACTTATCATTAGGGGTGGAAATAGGCCAGACTAGGCTTTTGCCTTAATAGGCCTAGTCTGTTAAGGCACAAACTGACCTGAGTCTGGCCTGTGACCTGTTGAAGGCCAATTTTTGAAGCCTGAGCCTGGTCTGGAATGAAACCTATTAAGGAGGCCTGAATTTTTAAAATTTTTTAAGCAAACCGACAGGCTTACAAGCCACACTGCAAAATAGGCCAACAGGCCACAGGCCGAAAACAGACCTCCTTAAACATGCCGAAAATAGGCTAAAACTTACAGACTCAGCCGAAATTATCCTTTAACCCTTATCTGATTTTTAAAAAAATATTTTAACAAGCTCGGGCCGGCCTGACAGGCCTGTTAGGCCTTGGCATGACCTATTAAGCAAAATAGGATTTTGTTTTTGCCTTGATCTGACTTTTTAACCTGACAGGTCATGCCTGAACAAGCTAATACCTGACCTATTTCCACCCCTACTTACCATATCAAGATGCAAGTGAATAATGCATGAGAAGGGGGCCGGGGAGTCATAATCATTGCTGCTTCTTAAACACTTTGATTGAAATGGCTACAAATAAAACAAATAATTAAACACGTTGTTCAAGGTTGGTCGGTAATTGACGAATTAGTCTTTCGAGTCACATGAATTATATATAATCATATATAATTAATGCGGGCAACAAACAGAAAGAGATGCGAACCTAGTTGCTTAATTATGATACACAATTGCACATTACCTTCGATCATACAGTAATTTTCTGTATGCTAATGATCTAGCAGTTGGATCCAGCGATTGTTTTAAAGGGAAACACCTCTTCTAGCTAGCTATAGTTAACAAAGTTTAATTTCAATGGTTTTCTAGGGATTGATCCCATATTACAAAAGAGGGAGAATATTAATGAACTCGTCAATTAATTTTCACTCTGTTTTGTTGAGTGTTCAGTGTTAGTTTGCTGAAGTGAGTTAAACCAAATGAGGGGAATCCAACACCAAAAGCACAATTGTATCAGAGTTATTCAAAGTCTACTCTTGTCATGCATGCGCGCGTGAATAGTAGAATTTTATTCATCAAGAGCCTTAAAAAGCAACCAATTGAATCGTAACCTTTTTTCCCTTTCGGCTCATCATGTCACTGTACTCGACCTAGCCACCCTCCATCAGGAAGGAAATGATCCTATCTGAGTGGTATAGTCCGGCCTTGTGTCATTATAAGCAAGTGGAGGTCCACCTCAGACTTTTCGTAGGACAAGAAGAATGAAGCTATATATACACACGCATAGCTATAGTTAGGCTTTCGAAATCCAACTTTGATACAAAAGCAGCATCAACTTTGAAGTAGACATGCAGGATCAGTTCCAAGAACCCGGTCTCGGAGGATTGCAAATTCGAATAATTTTATAATGCTAACGCATGGACTAATTAAATTCACGAGTTTTTGTAATTCTTAGGACCACTAATGATGAAACGTATCACTTCACCTGTAAATTTATATTGTTTAGGTGATAAACAGTATTCCATCTATTTTTAGTTGTACATTTGTATTGCGTGAAACTTGCTAGTAAGTTTGTGTTGTGTTGGTGATAAACTTAAAAACCTTGTTAGCAATAATGAATTTGTGAATTTGTTTCTTCACTTCGATTTTAATTTTCTTCAAAATTTTAAGCCCTGAGATTTATAAGGTTCTCGAGAGATTAAGATGCGCCAATTAATATTACGTCAGAGTAAAAGATGCATAATGTTTGCTGAAAATAGGGGCTTAGTGGTGGACTGGTGGTGGTGATGAATGCTGTCAACACGCATGCGCTTCAAATAATCAAGTCTTTACCAATCAACTTATTGCTAGTGGTGGTAGGAATTGGATTATGATCATCGCTTCAAATTCCTTTTTTTTTTTTTGGTAAACTAAAGTTTAGGTGAGTTGGGTCACAGGGACTCACCAGATCTAGAGTATGCCTCTGAGTTCAAAGAACGCTTACAAAAAATACTTATAGATAGTCCCCTAATAAGATCCTCACATCGATGAGATTTAAACCCATAACTTTATGGTTATGAACCAATCCGTTACCATCTGGACTAACTTTTATTGGTCATCACTTCAAATTCTATTCAACCAACATATGCTCTTTTAACATTAAAAAATATTCATAATAATATAAGTGATATGACTTTTCTTTTAACTCTCCTAACTCCTTCAGTAGTGGAGAGTTATTAAATATTCGAGAAATTTTTGTATGAACTTGGTTTGTCACGTTATTTATAATTTAACTAATTAAAATACAGTAACTCATGAGCTGATTTGGCATCTCCTAAACATTACTTGACATATTAATAAAACTCAAAGATTTCACAAGATTTACTTTTTTATTACTTGTGAAATATTAATTAAGGGGTTTATTTTTTTAAGCAAAATAAAAATATAAATTATATAAGCAACCAACTAGGATTAGTATTAGTTAAGTTGTTGCATGTTAAATGGTTAAACCATAAATGATGTGCAAATTAGGTTTATACAAAAATTTCTCCTAAATATTCCGCCTTCTGCACAGTGATAATTAATTAGTCATAAATAAAATATGCCAACAAAAGCCATTACTATTTGATACGCTAAGTAGAAAAATGAATAACTATATATATGTTTGTTTTAGCGATTCAATTGCTTATAAGTAGCTTTTTAATAGTGATTTACGATATATGAAGTAAGTATGTAGAGGAGCTGTGTCTCGATTTACGTAAAAAGCAACTTATAAACAATTGTAACGCCCAAACAAACATGTTCTATATCAGTGCATGGTTAAATAGAATTTTGTACTATGTAGCAAATTAATATCATTGACGTTGTTGTTGTTCATGTTATTGTTAATATTATTTGTACGCAATACGTTGTAATAATTAATTCTTTAAGGGATATGATTAAAAAGGAAGGCCTGGATATTTATATATATGTCGATACTTTGTAATGGATCATATCATCAAAGATCATATCTTGGGAAAGTTTAATGCAGATGGCAAACAATCACAGGACTGCTTATTAAATGGCTTGTCCACTTTTAAAAAGCATTAAGGCCATCAAAGAGGTACGTAGTATAATTCTATCTATATCGGACAAATAATCTCTGATCTGATGATATGACAAACAAAGAAATAATCACATACATGCCCACAAAAAAAAAAAAAACATTTGGCAGATATTTCTTCAGATACTGCCTGAGCTCTTAAATCTTACTGGGTTATATATAAGTGCTTTCTGGTTTTTTTTTTCATAAAGGTTACCCTATAATTAATTAAGAAGGTGTAACTACTTGTGTCAGCCTGATTAATATATTGTGCACCTCTGTATATAATTGAACAGGGATTATTAGTGACCCCACTTCCTCCTCACAATAATTTAGTGGCCATTAGATGCTGACCATTTTAATTGATCTCAAGTGGTTTCTTATTAATGCTAATGTTAATCATGATATGTGCGTTAAGGTCGCAACTCGCCAGCAACTAGAAAGCAAGTATGCCATAAAATAAAAATTAAAACAAATTATTAGGCTCTCCAGACTCCAATTTTCCTGCATTAATTGATCCGCTCCTTACTGTTATATACACACAGTATATCATCCTTTTCTTTTACATTTACTGCAAGTCAAAGGTTTAAGAATTTTACCACATATATATACTTTCAAACTTTTTCATCCATCTAACTTTATTCCATATCCAACATGACTTATTCTCAACATAAAAGTTCCTCCATAATTTTGGTTTATTGCCCTTTTTTTAAGTGTGCAGTTTCTCGAAGAGAAAATTCTGTTTTCACTCAACAACTCCAACTCAATATTTAGATGTCTACTTCGAAGGAAAGCAAGCAGTCGGAGGCTATTCCTCTCTCACCAAAAAGTCATCAAAACTTCACTTTTCCCAGGACTTCAAACATATAAGCGCACGCACAAACTAAAAGCCAAATATTTTATTTTTCTCAATCTTCTTTTTTAGATTTCCTCTCCTCAGCTTTCTTCTAGCAAACGTTCACTTCAATTAAAACACGGCAAAGATTATATATACCAAAAAATATGGACACCTATATGATTGAAGAAAAAAAAAGAAGAAGCCACTCTCGTGTAAATTCTCCACACACAAATAGTATATGATGAGTAACTTTCACCTTGTTCTCTCACTCCAGACTTAAAAATCACATGAATCATCTTATCATTGAGTTATAACTCTCTGTGAATTATGTACTAGTATATGATATTGGTGGGACTGAAGATGTGATCAAATTCACATGCTTGGAGTTCAAAGAAAGAAAAGCATGGAAGTTTAAGAGGTGAGGTGGCGATCATGGAAACAGAGACTTGGCTCTTAGTGGTTGGACGGCACCGCTGCTTGGAAATTGGAACCACCCCCTCTCATTGGTCCTAAAAGACTTCATGACTTGCTGATAAAGCATGCAAGCACTTTGGCTATGAAAATGGAAATGTACTAAATTAATTATTGGCCACTCAGTGGAGCAACGTGTGATGCACACAACACATGAAATGAAATAATCTGTATTCGTATGAACCTTGGAAGCAATTACCAAATGATGTTACTATTAGGCTAAGGTTTGGGATCACAGCACTCAAAAAAAATGCATTCGCCTTGTTGCTTGTTGCTTGTTGCTTGTTGCACTCTCCTTTCTTCTTTTTCTTCATGTTATGCATCAATGTCTCCATGGAAATCCAAGTGGATCGAATTCTGTTGGTCAGAAACATTAGCATATACGACCAAACATATATGCTGTCGTCTTGTATCAAATCCTCCGGATTTATATAATTTAGCAGAAAAAAAGAGTTATTTTAACTATAAACATCTTAAATGCCACTTTTTATATAAAAACAAGAAACATGTTTAATGAGATGCTTGCTTAATACTTTTTCCGACACTATTTTATAAAATCCTGCCCATTGGTCTTTAATGCAAGGCCTTTTATAAAATTCAACGAATTGTTTATAATTTATTTTCAACTAAGTGCTTATTGGTCTGTAATTTTTTATATTTAACTAATCTTCTTGATATTGAGAAATTAAGGGACAAAGTTTTATAAAAAATCTTATTGGTCTGTAATTTTTTATATTTAACTAATCTTCTTGATATTGAGAAATTAAGGGACAAAGTTTTATAAAAAAAAACCTGAGTATATTTACAGGAAAACTATTAACAATGGTTTTAGTTATAAAATATGTCTGCCTATAAATTTTTCAGCGTATAGTATGGGAGGCGGTTAAAGATTCAATTCATAAAGTTTGAGCTCAAAGTGCTCCCACTTGATTTAGGATATGATTATATTTTGACTAAAAAAAGGTTTATTATTTAATTAAATTTAATTGCATCCTCATTTCACATATAGATAAATTACAAAACGTGAGATATTGGTCCTCCATGCCATAATCTTGACTTCATCATTAAGAAAGAAATGCTTCCATTGAAAAAGGTACATGACCTTGTTTAATACATGTCAGAATTAACTATGGACTGACCCATTATACACGGGAAATTAACTTCTGGCCCGACCTGGCCCATCTTCACAATGGGCATAGCCCCTGCTATACTGCGAAGTCCATTATAGCCCAAACTGAGTTTTTGTCTGGATGGATGACCCTTGATTTTAGTTACTTTTCTTAACCAGCGCGAACAAGGTTGGTGTAAGTGGTAAAGGGTTTCTGTTTCCTTAAACACTCTAGTCTTGGGTTTAATCTTTGGGAGCAGCATGTATGGAGAAAATCCGTTTGGGAAGGTCGTCCCCATCTTAAATCCGACAATATCCGAAGAATTAATTATCGGACTCGTTCAGGTGAATACCCTGTGTAGCAAAAATAAAGTTACTTTTCATTCAAAAGTAACATACAAGTCCCCATAATTTATATAATTTTTAATTAAATTCTTGTATTTTTTATCTTTTTAACATGTCTGTATATTCTTTTAATTACATATTTATTCTTATACTCACAATTTATTAATTTGTAAAAAATAGCTTTAGAAGATGACGTGACTTTCATTTTATGATGGAAAAAATTAATTTGTATTTTTATATTAATAATAAAAAATTATTCTATCATTTTTTTTGCGTTGTATTTTACTAGTTATGATCTTAAATATAAGACCTAGTTAACTTTTTTTTAACGAATTGAGGAAGTTAAATAAATTACTTAATCATATTATATGTTGTGTATGATTAAATTATATACCAGTTTATAAGTTACTCAAATTAATTTTAAAAAAAAGATAAATATAAATATTTCAAATAATTTAATTAGGTTTCTTAATCTTTCTAAAAAATTCAATCAAGCCTTATATTTAAGACATGAAATAGCATGACAATTTATATGTAACAGATTATCAGTATAACTCAAAATAATTCCACATAAATCAGGTAAAAAACCGTAGGTACCGAGGATATTTCTTTTCCCCATGATTTTCACGTTTTTTCACATTACCGTAGGCCGGAGGATGATGGGTGGGGAGCCTGGTTCATGAATCTGAATTGAACCGACCCGTTCAATTTGAAAATTGGTTAATCAGCAGGTAAATCAGTCTGGTTAGGTATCCGGTCTGGGTCACTATTTATTTTTTTTATAATTTTATATTAATAAATTTAAAATCTTCAATTTCTTATTAATTTAACTCGATTTAACTTTAATTTGACTCCGATTTAAGACAGTGATACTTAACTCAATACCATAATCAATTTAATACTTGATCCGGGTTCATAAATCTCGGTGGGGAGGGAGAAAAAAGTCAAAAACCACTACTTTGGTTGGTGAAATCGTGATCACGTGGAGGCAAAGTTAAAGGACGTTAATCGGTACTCTCAGTTGGCTCCAAAATAGATATTTTGGCCTAGTGATTGTGAATCTGGCATCTGGAAGCTCCGACCTTTACCAATCGAATCACAGTCTCCCTGTGAACTCACAAAGCATACTTTGCGATTGGTAGACAGCTCCCTCACTCCAATCTGCTAGCCATGGCGGGAGCGCTAAGTCTCTCACAATTCTCAGTTTTTGGGTCTCTTTCATTGCCCAAAAGAGCAACCCGAAGCACGGTTTCCATTAGAGCAACTTCGGAAACCTCTCCCTCCACTTCCACTTCTGTTAGCACCACGGATTCTCCGGCCTCATACTCCACGTTTGCTCCTCCAACCGATTTCAAGCCTCCTGAGCCTCAGCGCTTTGCCGTGAGACCTGACAAGACTAATGAAGTGTTTGGAGCTGCGCTTCCCTTGCTCCTTCGCTTTGGTACTGGAACTTTCGCTTCTGGGTAAGATAATATGTTCTGTTCCCAATTTCATCCCCCACTGACCTTCCATTAGCGCTTTGGGCACTGGGAATTCGAGGCCAATTTCGCTATTGCTTCGCCTTGGGTGATGATTTTAGATGTTATTTTTAAATCACTTTTTCCCCAAGTTGGAGTCAACGTATAAAATATCTGATAGAAGACAAAAATCTTGAAAAGGAATCATTTTTCAAAGTACTGCATCTCACACAAAGTGTCTCGAATGTAAATTTAGACAGCGGCTGGATTCTGAATTTCTTGAGCTTGTGCTTTGTCATGACAGGTATTCTTTTTCCTTGGTTCCTAAGGATGAATTTCCACCTGATCAGTATGCTTTGGAAGTTTCTGGTATACTCCTGCGTTCTTTTAAGTTTAATATCTTTTACTGGTGTATGCTTTGGAAGTTTTTGGTCTACACATGCGTTCCTTTAAGTTTAATATTTTGTACTGGTTAATTACAGCATATTGTCGTTAATTATGTTGTTTGCTTGCTGACGTGAATTGGAAAGATGAAGAAAATGTAAAAAGTTTGCATGTCAAACTGACAATTGTTAAGAATTAGAAATGAGCATCGTTGTCAAGTTTGTATCTTGACTTAAATAATCACTTGTGCATTTTGTAGTAATTTCTGAAAAATGCCAATTTTACAGGGCAATCTATTCAAGTGTGACAGACTGACAGTTCAAAGTCTCTTCATCACTGTATTTTGATTTTGTTGGTGTTTTGAATGTTAACTCAAGGGGTATGATTTCAGGGTATAAGGTAAAAGAAACAGCAAAGTTAGGCCCTCGCCCAGAGAAGCCCATAGAGATATATGAATTTGAGAGGTATTTCGTTTTTACCTGTCACGCAGGCATATGTTAGAATGCATTGGACTATATACCTCCTTTTTCTTCCTCTTTATACCAAAGAAAATATCAGTCACTTCCTTTCTGTTTGGCTTATGTTTATCTTCACATACCTCTCCAAGGAATAAACTAACTATATATATTTTGTTTTTCCTTCTAATTTATGGCTATCATGGATCACGTGCAGCTGTCCATTTTGTAGAAAGGTATGGGTTTTAATCTTGAAGGATTCACGCTAGGTCTTTTCCTTCGTTACTTTTTCTCTGGGTGGTGGAGGTGGGAATCATTAGAATCTATGCAAAAATTGAGCCTTCAGATTCTGGTTGGAATACTTCTGGTATCACATACGAGACCTTGTTTTTGGGGTGGGCTGGACTAACATCTTGATCATGCACAGGTCAGAGAAATGGTTGCTGTTTTGGACATTGATGTTCTTTACTATCCATGCCCTAGAAATGGACCAAATTTTCGTCCGAAGGTTGCTCAGATGGGTGGAAAACAGCTATTCCCCTACATGGTTAGATTGATTCCTCTAAACCAAAAGCAAATCAGAAAAGAAAATCTGAAACTTCTTATGGTTTTTCGAACATATAATTATTAAAGGAAAATATACTTAATAACCTACTCTACTTTACCAAAGTGTACTTAAAAACTAGGTTGCTGTTTTTCATATACCATTCTAGCATCTTACATTTTCTACTTTCTTGCAAATAGGATCAGAATGTTAGCATTTGAAATTATAAGGATAGATTTATAACAGAATGAGGTTCTATATCAGATGGTACTTGAAACGAAGAAAGCCGAAGTTAATTGGTTTAATCTGATGGATCTTCGAAGGTGCTACTGCTACATGGAGGAAATTTCTTAATGTATTAATTACTATTCTTATTCTGCTCACATGCATCTGGTTATTATAATATGCTCTTATTTTTAAAGTAAACGGAACTGAACCATCTAATGCTGCAGTAATGATTTTCTTCTTGTTTTCAAAAAACAAAAAGCTTTCTTGTTGTTTAAGGTTTCCAGGAGCTTTTTGTGTAGCAATTCTAGTGGTTATGTATGCACTTGACATGTCAAGCCCTGTGATGATCCTCTGCGTGTCTTTGAGAGATAATTCTGTTTATGTTTATCTTTGTTTCAGGTGGATCCAAACACAGGCGTTTCAATGTATGAATCAGATGAAATAATCAAGTACTTGGCTGAAAAATATGGTGTGTGCCATCGTATTTACCCACCAATCATAATATGGAGAAGAGATTACCGTTGTTGGTTTTATATCAAAGATAATCCAAAACTGTGAATTTGAACACTTAAGCATAAATATTGGCAAATCCGGAGATTTTCTCTTTTTCCTTACCTCAGAATCTGCTTGCTATGTTGCAGCCTGTTAAATATTCCTTTTCTGTTCTGCAGGAGATGGAAGTGTTCCACTCACTTTATCTCTTGGATTATTTACGGTTAGAATCTGGCTCTATCGTTACTCGTAAGTTAAATCATATGGGTCATTTGAGCAATAAACACTATCTGCTTGCTGCAGACACTGACCGCTGGCTTAGGTATGCTTGGTCGAAGCGGAAAGGTAGTATGGTTTTCTACTCACTACTCATTTTTTAGTGCAAAATTAACTCAGTTTCAAAAAAAATAAAATGAAAAGAAAGCAGCTCCTTTCTAGAATTACTTAGGGAAGTACTTGCATATGTGAACTGGCAGGCAAACTGTTATATGCTTTTTAGAGAATCTAATAGTTTCATGAATTTTGTTTTTAGAAGATATTACTGATTATTGATATTTCACCTTCATCGGCACAAAAATTGCTATCAACTACTTAATTTTTATTTTCAGGGAAGCTCTTATACTCCTGCAAAGTTACCTCCAGAGCCACTAAAACTATGGGCATATGAGGTTAGTAGACCATGAAGCTAAATTCATACAGATCTATGTATCGTAGCGCTCAACTCAATATAAACTTCGATAAGACAGAGTCTTTGATTGACATGAATGGAAATGCAGCTTTATCTGGTTTGTCGTTTCTGGTTTGTGAACATAGGACCAATATTTGAAATTTGAAATGCTTTGTTTCTTTCAGGGGTCACCTTTCTGCAAACTTGTACGTGAAGTACTCGTTGAGTTGGAGCTGCCATACTTGCAAATCACGTAATTTCCTTGTTCCAAAACTAGACCATCTTGTTTGTTAAATATATTTTACCACTACATTGCTGATGGATCTTATATTGATTTCCTGAGCGTTGTTATGGTTAGATCATACATACTCTTGCTTCGTCTCCAGTGAAATAGGAAAGACGTAAATCTTCATTAGTGATTGGGAATATTAATGGAGTCTTACGTGTAATGAATGTATGGTCTATATGCGGTCTTGTTTTTCCATGTAATTAATTTTTGTTCGTTTCATTTCAGTTGTTCTCGAGGTAGCCCAAAACGAACGATACTATTAGAAAAAACTGGGCATTTTCAGGTACTTGATTTATTCCGGTAATAATAAAGTTTGTCATAGTCATAAATGAGCACGCTCACAAAATAAGATTTGCTGACTTGGAGACATGGTTTCTGATTTCATTTGGTTAGTGGATAACATGAATTTGGATGCTTATGTTTGACATCAGGTGCCCTATCTGGAAGATCCGAACACCGGAATAGCAATGTTTGAGAGTGCAGAGATTATAGAGTATCTAAGTGCAACATATGCTCTTCAATAAATTATGTTTGCGGAGGCTCGTTAATGTGACTTTTTAAGTCATTCTAATGCTTGGATAAGTTATTTTGTTGAGCGTACGCAAATATCATCGATATTGTGTGTCTGTTTGACCGTTTGAACACCCAATCGATCGATTGAGTGTGCCAATCGGCCTTATACAGTGATTTTGCATAAAGTAGATGTTTGTTTCGGCGATAGACTGGCAGAAAAAAAGTTATGCCCCGTTTGGTACGCTTGAATTGGAGCCAAGGAAATGGAAATGGAAATGAATTCCATGATGTAAGCATGTTTGGTATGTTTTTGGGAGCATGGAATTCAATTCCATGTGGAAATCAATTCCATCAAAATTGATGGAATTGACCTCCATCACAAAAGCTCAGATTTACATTTTCATGAGGCCAGATTCTTCTTTTTGCCCTTTCAAGCTTCACACCCAACTAGTTCACACTGTCACATCCCATCAATGGCAACAATAGCGGCGGGCAACCCGCTCACCCATGTCTTTAGAAGGATATTTTGGTATTTTCTTACAAAAATTAGGTCTCATTTTCATGACATACCAAACACACTTTTAAACCTCATTTTCATATCCATTTCCATATCTATTTCCATATCCATCAAAATCAATTCTGCGTACCAAACGGGCCCTTAGAAAAAGCTCCGATGGAAATAAGCTAGGAATTGAAGCTTATGAGAGTGTTGGCTTCTGTTTTGAAGAGTATTTTTATATTTTTGAGATCAATGAGATACTCAAAATCACTTCTAATCACAACTTTTTTTATAAAAAATGTTCTAAATAATTTTCTCTCTTTAGATTGTAATCTTTTGTTAATTAGAGAATACTTTGGGATAAGAGTTTAAGCAAGTTTTGAGTTTTGTCAATATATGATCGTAGAAATGTAGAGAATAATTAATAATTAATTTTAATCAGTTTAGATTTATTATTCAGTTGTTTTATGTTTTTATAATCAACTTTTTTTTTATAAATATGTCATAAATTAGTTTCTATATGGTGTTTTTATCCATTAAATTTAGTGTAAATAATTTATTTGGATTATTGGAGGTATTATTGTGATTTTAATCAGTTTATTTTGTTAGATTTTGAGCTATGTGAAAATATGAGTTAGAATTTAATATTTAAATTATAGTTTGATATAATTTATATAATTTAAGTCTGAGGTGCATAATAGAAAATATTTTTGAAGTATACTAATTTAAATTAGAGTTTGATATAATTCTATTTAAAATTGTACTATTGTCAAATTTTCAAAGTTAATTTTTGAGAAAATTGTGAAAAAATTCCTCTATATGTAAATATCTCCCAGATAGGGGTGAAAATAGGCTAGGCTAGGCTAGGCTTTGCCTAAATAGGCCTGGGCCTGTAACAAAAATTCAAAGCCTGAACCTGAGCCTGTATGTAGGCTTTTTTTTAGGCCTGGGCCTGGGCCTTCAGAAGGCCTGACAAGGACTGAAGCTTGTTTAAAAGCCTACTTAAAATGTAGGACTTTAAATAGCCTTTAAAGCTTATGCTGCCAAATTCATATATAACCCTTCATGCTTATATACAATCCTACATTATATTTTAAAAGCCTAACATCTATTCTTGTAGTAATATTAAGGCTTAATAAGGAAAAGAAAATAATGTCTAGTGACAACACTTATTCAAGCAAATAGGAATAAGCAAAACTAATCAACTGTTGACTAATGAGATATATTTTTTAAAATCGACCAAGCATAACAAATAACATGCAAAACTAGATTTTTACCTATTTTATTCTTTCCACGTAAATTGGGACAAACTCCTCTTGTTAAGATTAAAATATTTCATTTGACACTAAAATAAACTCATAACATTTTTTATGCTTTAGTGGAGGGCACAAATTAGGGGAGAGAGTGAGTTAGTATTGCCATCTCGAGCGATCGAAGAGAAGACATGTAGAGGTGAATGATTTATGCGAAAACAAGGGATGAGTATAATGACGATGAAATATAAAACTTAGAATTTAGAATTAAGATTAAGTTGGTAAATTTATAAAATTATTTAGATGATATTATATATACTTATATAATAATATATTTTTTAAAATAAAAAATTAAATAGGCCATGCCTGTAGGCTTGTAGGTTAGGCCTTATAAAAATAGGTCTAGCCTGTTTATCTAAATAGGCCTAACAATATGCCTGAGCCTGAGTCTGGCCTATTTACTAAATAGGCTAGGATAGGCTTTATGTAGGCTAGGCCGTAGGCCCCTGTTAGGGACCTGGCCTATTTCCATCCCTACTCCCAAATCTCATTTGGCAATTAAGTTGCTAATGAGGTCTTTTTTCACAATTATCCTTTCATTTTTTTATTTTTCATAATTTTTACAATTTTTTCTCTTAAATAATATAAAAGCCATTTATGTAAAAGTCAAATCAAATATCATCAGTTTTACATAAGTTACTTATACAATCATTAATCCAAAAACTTATCATTTTACCAATTTAACTTTTTTTCAATTTTAAGATTCTATAAGTTTAAGTAAAAATAAGTTACTTATCCAATTGTTAATCCAAACACACCCATTAAGTCAAGCAGCTCGATCGATATAAATTGTCAAGATTGAGGAATTTCACTTTGTTGATGACAGTGGGATTAGCTAGAGCATGTTTGGTTCGTTGAAGGATAGAAAAGAGCTGAATGAGGAAGGAAACATTTGTGTAATATTCATTTTATTTTGTTATTAGTATTCAGTAGGTTTTATTTACCTGTTCTTAACCCCTTCTGGAGATGGCATTTAGTTTAAGTAGTTTGATACTGCTATTTACTTTGATTGAAACTAATTATGATCTAATCTTGCTTTTTCAAAACTGCTAGATGTATATAAAAAATAAGATGATTGTAATTTCACAATTTTTTTTTTGTTCTTCGATTTATTCCATCTTATTTTATGGATAATTAGACTCTTAAAAGGAATGGAGAAATCGCCTGCAAAGAATAGCATCAGGTTAATAAATAAATGCACATATTCAACTTCACTCAATAGGCAAGCTTGGATTCCTTATTTTCTTTACTTCACTTATGTGAGCCGGGGTATTTGATATAATTAATTTAGTTTATTTTTTATTTTTCAATAAAAATATTTTAACCTTCAAATTTGTTTAAAAAAATCATTGTATAATTTTTTTTATAAAATAAAAAGTATTGATGGACCTATTTAAAATTTAAATTAATGAAGGAAAGCCTTGTAACAAAAAAAAACCGTGGAGATTCCGCTAAGAGACTACTGGGTGTTGCATCAATATTCTGGACACTTGTGTCGTCTCCGGAGTCAAGACGGTATGAAGCATTTTCAAAGGCCTAAGCGGGAAGACATCACTTTTAACTTTTGCTCCAACACCTTTAATTATTGCTTCATTTTTGTGCGTTTGCATCTCCATGCCCACTTCACAAATTTTCGCCCTCCCCCGTCTTCATCAAATTATTGTGCTTTGTGAATTGTGATCCTTACAATGTGGGAAGTGGGGACTGAGAGGATATTATTGTCCTTGAGGGTTCAATGGACTGCGTGAAGTTGACCTCCATTCACATCCTTTCCCAAATTGCGTGCACATCTTAACTTGTATGGTATGGAAAAAAGTTGGATGGTTCAAATTTTTTTAATTATATTTTCGTAATTTTTTATCTTGCATGAAACGACACATAAAATAATACTACTACGTATCTTGTAAGTTCATAAGAAAATATTTTAACTCTGGAGGTCCGTTCTTGACCCTGATTGCTTTTGCTTTAGTTTTTATGCTGCATGTGTTGGGACTTGGGACTGATATTTGGCTATCTCAAAGTTTGGACTGACCCGTTCCTTTCCTTTTATGGCAACTGAGAATTGATTAATTGTACTTTAACAACTAAATAATAGTCGTATAACGTCTTAACCCTCACAGTCTTTAACAGGTTGGCAATAAAATACTTAAACTTATGAAGCCCAGACGTTAAAATTAATCAACCTGCTAAATTAAACCCAACTTCTACTCATCAATCTGCAGAGAGAGTCAAAACTCGACTGTCGGAAAGTTATTTCACAACTCAAAAAGTTCGGTGAGAGAATGCGTCAGGAAGGATTCCTGTTCAATGTTCATGTCACGATATTTGAGAAGCACTATATGACAATCTAAGTTACTAATAATAATGACAACGTAGCTTTGACATGTTAATTTTGATGTTTGTTTTATCTTAATTAAATGTCTCCCTCTAGTTAGAAAAATGTGTCGCGTCTGCATTTACATATTATATAATCATACCCTTTTGGATAATCCAAAGGAAGAGACAACAGTCACTGTTTTTTGAACCAAATGAATTTTCAAAATCTAGTTTTATGCTCAATAATATTTATGAAACTATCTAATATTTTATATGTCACTCAAAATGGATGCATCTTAATTAAAGGGACTACATGACAGACTTAAGTTCCTATTAATAAGTATTTAATAATATATTGAGTGGCCATTCTATTCCAACTGATTTCACATCCTACGTGGCAACCAAAACCAACACAAAATTTACTGGAATTTTAATCTCCGTTGCTTTGAAGATGCTATATATTTTTACATATTATTATTATTAGTATTAATCTATTTAATTTGTAAGAATATGTGCCTCTCGGCACAGAACTTTCAAGTGCTGTTTGGTCAATCCCTCGCAGCCTCTTAAAGTGACGTCTGAGCAAAGTGCATATATGCCAATCTCTCTCGCCCATAGTGCGCTCTTCGATCGGCCTTTAACATCCATTTCCAGGCTCACAAGGAATGTGTGAATCACGGGACATGGATCGTGTGGGAAGCTCCTATAATATATATGAAAACAATAAGTTTGCTTTCCACATGGTATATATAATCTTTTTATCAGAGAATTATTCTTTTAGGTATACAATTGATTTAATTTATACAGAGAATAAAGCTTGATGTTACGTGCCAGAGTCAATAATAGAACTAATTACTTTAATTTTAATAAAATGTGTGGTGAAAATATTTTCAAAGTTATGAATATGACCCCCAAGATCACAGCCCCTCAAGAAATAATAATTTATCTGCAAAAATGCAACTCTATAAATAAACACCATATAGCGGCTCCGATCACACCATCCAACCGTTGAAACTAGCAGTGCCTGCAACAAAACGCGAGCATCTTCGTCTATAAGCCAATCTCAAGAATAGAAAAAACGGCATAACCATCCATTAGAGCCTATAAACAATGACCATGAAGATTTTCTTCTTAATCCTTTCCTTTGCATTGCTCGCTCTTCGTACTTGTTCAGGTAAATATCAACACTTACGTTGGTTCTGTGCAAGGACTGCTCTGTTTTTTCCAGCATGAGCAAGTTTTCTTTGCTTATATCTAGAGTTGTTTTCATGAGTTCACTTCGACAGCTTCTGCTAGGAATTTATTGTTCATAATGATCAGTTTTACAAATGATTTGAATGCAACATTTTCTGTCCAGAGCTCTAGTTTTTGTAATGGTTTAAAAGTAAATGACGCAGAGTTCATCAAATTCTTTGTGTTGGTATGAGTTCATGATGTGATATTTGTTACCTGTGAATTTTTGCTGAACACACCAGATCCGGCTAATTTTGGCTATTATGGTGGAAATGGTCCTAAGAATTGGGGCAGCTTAAGTCCAAATTTCTCGGCTTGCTCAAAAGGGAAACATCAGTCCCCTGTGGACCTTAGGAAGGAGAATATTGTGTACAGCAAGCAATGGAAGCCCTTAGAACGACATTATCATTCTTCAAATGCCTCGCTTGTTAACAACGGATTCAACATTGGGGTCTGTTCCTGAACTAACATTTCTCTCTTATTCTTGATTCAAGTCTCAACCAAAATGGCCGAATCATGATCAAGCACCTATATAAACTAATTATTATGATGCATGTATAGGTTCAATTTGATGGGAAAGTGGGAGATTTGAGAATAGATGGTGAAGTGTTTTACCTGAAACAGATGCACTGGCATTCTCCTTCAGAGCACCGATTTAACGGGAAGCAGTAAGTTATTCCTTCTCTTCTTTCCTCTTTTCAGTTATAAATTAAAACATGGAAATATGAATATGCCAACCATTTCAATGGATTGTGAGGTTGAGATGCCTATTTACACACAAATATTGTGAACGCAGAATGGAAGCGGAACTGCATTTAGTACACCTGAACGAGGAAGGAAGCTTCGCAGTTGTGAGCGTGCTGTATAAATTGGGTAATCCAGATTCTATCATCTCCCGGGTAAGCCAGAAAATTTAAGTAACTTTGATTTTAATTAGAGGTTGCAGTGAAGTATGAAAGAGTAAAGAGTGAGTGATGGGTGCAGATGGAGAAGAAGCTAGTTGAGTTAGCGAAGGAGAGTTCAGCTGGCTACGTTGGGGCCCATGTTGATCTTGGAAGCTTTAATGTAAGGCATGTGAAGGGAAAGGGTCGAAGCTATTACAGATATGTGGGGTCTCTGACCACTCCTCCATGCAAAGAGAATGTGACGTGGACCATTATGGGCGACCTCAGATCAATCTCCCTTCAACAGCTTCATCTTCTTAAGGCACCTTTAAGCCCTCAGTTCAAGAAAAATGCACGGCCCATCCAGCCCCTCGATGGCCGCAAAATTCTCAAGTACTCGGCTCAACCTTAACTCATGAGTTTCTACTGCTTCCCTTGTTAAATAGTAGAGTGTCTTGTCTTCAGTCGTTTCTTGAAGCTTGAACTATAGTGAAATAGGTTTGAGACATGTGGGTGGAAAACAGAGGAGGCCTACTAAATCATAATAAGTAACAGTCATCAAGCGATTGTAGGGTTGATTTTCGAAATTAATTTCGTTGCCCAGGCTCCCTTTTTTCGGCGACTGCTAGTCTTGAACGTTCACTTCGTCACCCCACTATCATGTGAATTATGTTATGATAATAATTATTATTTTAAAATAAATCTGTGATTTTCAAAAATGGATTGATATTATAACACAGTCCAGCATAATTTTGGAGAATGGGTTGGTATTCACAAGTACTCGGTTCAAGCTTAAGATGACTTCCTATTGCTGTTAGATATATAGTAGAGTGTTTCGGCTTTGATCCTTTTATAACCCTTGAATAGTAGAGTGACTGGGCTTGAGAAAAGACAACATATAACCACTATTTGCAACGCGAATTCTAAGCTTTTTCATGGAACCTGTCAAATGAGTTTTATCACGAGGAACCATGTCACAAATCAGGACCATCATGCATGTCCATCTGATGTTACCCAAATACTGTAGACATTTTAAAATTTTATAATCATTTAAATAAAAAGAACCCAGCACTTGTATATTTTAGAACGATACTCAACAACAAAACCAACTAATATGATTGACAAGCTGCAGGGTAGAAGTTATTATTATACACATATAAATACATAAACAATCGATGTGGGACTTAGAAAATCCCACAAGAGACCTACTAAACAAAGTGGAAACCACACCCACAATAGCACAAACATATGTACGCACTCGTGTAATGTTTTTTGAACAACTTATATTAAGTTTCATCAACTTATAGAACTTGATAGAAATGAATTGATATTTTTTGGAATTGAAAGAGATTAATGTCAATGAATCATGCACCCTTTAATTGTGACATAAAAAAGAGTAGGTGTAACACAGGAGAATCGAGGGAACCCCAACCAATCCCAACCCAATCAACACCATTTCAAGACACAATCTATTTATGATGGAAATTACACATTTAGTGCGTGGGGACATGGCTTTTTGACATTTATAGTCATCCGAGGACTCGTGCAAGATTAGCCCAAGGAAAACATGATGAGATTGGTAATAAAAACAACAACAACAAAAAGATTTATTTTATCATTCAGATTTTTTATGGAAAACAAATGTATTAACAAATATGAATCGGTATTTATCAAAGAAGATGAGCCCCATGCCGGCGTTCAAAAATTCTAAATTATCTCGTGCATTACCACATCCAAACGCAATGGCATGAGTTTAATTATACAGAGACGCAAGGGATGATTCATGATTAAAAAAAAAAAAAAAACTTTCATATTTCACACATTTACGAGGATGTAATTGTTCCGGCTCTGGAATCACTGGCCATCAATATCATCGAGTGTTTCTTTTAATCCAAATAAAGGGAGGGAGAAAATGAAAATTTACACGCCCAGATCAACTAAAATAAATTTTACAACTGCTCACTTATTACAAATCACTCCTCACGTATATGCCCTGGGAGAAAGGTAAAGCACTCACGAATCTATTTACAAATTGTAAGGAGAGCAGAGAAAGAAAAAGGAAAAGGCAAATGCAAGAAACGGCAGAATTAACCATGAACCAAACACAGTAAAAGTAGGAGTCTATGGGAACAGTTGAGACGGTTATTCGACGTGCCACGTCATCCGTGTCGCGCACAAGCATCGGCGATTCCCGAGACGCCTACCAAAAAATGGCACTAATATGCAAGCTCGCGGGGAGCGCCGTCGCCGAACGGCTCCACCTGACGCCTATTGCGGCTCGTGGATCTCGGGATCACATACCTTCCACGCGCCGGACCGCCTCCCAGATGCGAACCGCTTCATCCCGCCTAAAGCGGGAGGTTCACTCCCCGTTACGCTATTTCTCGGAGTCGACTCGGCCAAAGTTGCGTCGATATCGCTAGCAGTGCTATTCCGCGCCTCCGTGGTCCGGCTCTTTCTGGGAGGAGAATCTTCCGGTGGAAGATCCGCTTTCTGGGCCTTGCTTTCCTGGCGGCGGGACCGGAAAATAGCTCGAAAACTTTCGAAGAACCCTGGTTTCCGGCTTCTGCTTTTGCTTCGCATCAATTTTTCTTTAGCGGGGCCAGATTCAGAGGACCTTTGGCGACTTCTCAGCCTGCGATTTCGATCCCTCCTCGATCTCACTCTTCCCATACATGAAACCTTTGGTGACGACGGTTCAACCAGCGAGGATTCCGATTTTCCCGTCGACGCACTCCGTTTGGGGAACAATCTGGTGTTCCCCGGCTTGTGGTTTCGACGACACCTGCCGTCCCCAAAGAAAGGTTTCTGAGGCTTTGGCAGGCCAATAATGGAGGCCTTGGACTTCAAAGAAACGCGCTGAGATTTAGATTTCAAATTGGGGTACAAATTGGCCGAATTGGAGGTGCTACCCTTGGTGGAATCTTTTCGCTCGTAGACAGCATTACGGTCCCACCAGTCCAATTCTTCGTCCCTAGAAAGCCAGAAGGATTCAGGCAGGAAATCAGGGTTGGTCTTCGGCCGATCCGCTTCCTCGGCCTGGTGGGTATCACCATCGGCGAGAGTCTCGCAGGCAATTTTGCGATCGCCGGCACGAGGACCAGCCAGTGTTTCGACCTGTGTCATGGTAGGAGGTAAACGCAGAAACAAAAGGGTTGAGTCCTGAAATGAAGAAACGAAGGATTTTGGAGGAGTAGGTAGTAATGGAAGAGCACTTGAAAAATGGGCGGATGAGAGAGGAAGAGAGAGCGGGAGGGGCGTGTTTCAACTTGTTTGACTGCGGCTCTCACGCTGGTTTTTTGTCTTGAATGCCCCTCCCACTTTTCCACATAGTGATAGTGAAAGTGAGAGAGAGAGAGAGTAAACCATCTTTTTGTTCCGTCAAAATAATACTGCGAACCCCATGGAAAAAACGCTGTTTACCGGGCGGGCAACTCGCAACTTTTATCTTTTTCCTTCATAGTTCTTTTTCAACCACTTGCATTTTATATGTCTCAGGCAGGTTACATAAAGACCACCATTTTTTTTTTCTGATCGGCACATAAAGACCACTTAGCTGAACTAAAAATATGCATATATCATGAGGTTCATTCATTACATTACGTATTCCTGAAATGGTGGTTGAGTTGAAGCTTGCACACATATTATTAATTTCTAGCGTTTAGTAGTAGTAGCTGTTACAAAAAAAAAATCTTTAATACTCCAGCCTTGTTTGATAGTATATACTACTCAAATCAAAAGAGCGTTGTACTTATATGGACAAAAGTACTCCAAACTCTATTAAAGATGACAGGCAAAAAGAAAAAGAAAAAGAAATGAAATGAAATGTCAGGAGAGTACTACGCATTAATTATATAAAACCAAGAAGATGATGCGAGGTCTTAAGAAAGTCTAAGCAACACTAGGCATATTATTATTATTAATAACGTGCTACACAAAGTAATGAAAGATGGCTAGACATACCTTGAAAAGGAATGTATGCGAATCTCATTGCCGCCGGCTCCTCGAACCTCCTTGCAACAAGCAACAAAGATGCTTACGGCACCTCTCAGCAAATATCCCCAGAATTTCTATGTTTAAACGTATCCCATTGTTTTAGGTAATTTTGTGACAAAACTGAGAATATACCGTTTTTTATTTTGCGAAGAAAACATTGAGATATACCTTAAACCAGACAGTGACTCGATTATTAGATTAAATGAATACCCAAATTAAAAAATTCTGGGTCAGGTAGTTAGGAGATACAGTAGACGAAATCAAAAGGCAGTGAGGTTAGGTACAACAAATTAATCCTGTTCATTTTAACAAGACATGTTAATCATATTCGCACACGGAATTCCAGAAGCAAGACGCGGTCATTAATTAACCCAATTAATTAATTAAAAGTATTCCTGATTTTGATGCCCAGTTTTTGAAACCTTTTTCCAGAACTTGACTTGGAACTTCTACGCAAACAGCCGCGCGAGATTCTTGAGCACAATTTATATAGTTAAAGTACTAACTTTTTTTGTGCCAGAAATTATATTACAAAGATTTAGTTAAAAGTTTAAATATAATCATAATGCGCTGATAATTTGTAACGTGAACGTGATGAGAGACGACGAGTTGTGAGCATTAAAATTGAAGGTATTGATCAAACTGAGAAGTTATTTTATACCATATTTCGAGGAAAAGCCCGGTTATAATATATATATATATATATATTCGAGAGTAAAAGGCACGCAATATGTGAAACATTTCAAGAAAAAACACACAAGAAAACGAACTTAATCTGAACAAACTATTGGCTGCTAAAGGAAGAGGATGAGTCCTCGCCACATCAACAGCCTACAGCCCATAGAAAGCTACACATCAGCTTTTTTGTTTCCTTTTTTATTCCATCCAGATAGCATAACCCGAACACCAGACCACTATTCCTGAGGATCTCTCACATCAATTGGTAAGCAAAATAGGATTGGGCCCCTAACCTCCAATAGTCTGCAAGCCCATCCTTCTGGATCTTGCGCTGACTCTCACCATAAATTACCATTTCATCCCTTTATCCTAAATTACGAGCACTGTAAATATAAATTATTATCAATTTCATATCAGTATTTATTTATTTTTTCTTGTTAGGCATATGTACCCTTTATCCTAAATTACGAGCACTGTAAATATAAATTATTATCAATTTCATATCAGTATTTATTTTTTTTTTCTTGTTAGGCATATGTACCCTTCTATTAAAATCAATAAATGGGCTCGAACACAGAAACAAACAAAATCGAGTGCAAACAAGCCCTACACTGCAGAAGCTGTATTTACATTGAGCTGTTCGCCAGAAGGCTGTAAAAAGAAATTTGAAGAAACTGGGGACAATTTCTAAAATACCAAAAACAAAAAATGGACATCACGTGCTCTGGAAAAGCGAATGAAATATAGTACAACTACAAGGCTTCCCACAAAAACTCGTTATTAGTAATTACATTTCCAAGTAGTCTATTACAAACTACAAAGCCGATTCGAAATTTCGGACCGTTGGGTTCAGTTGCGGACAAGTAACGGTCGGATTACGGGAAAAAAACTTCCAGACCCGTTGCCATCACACTCCTTCAAAATTCCCTGGCCTTGGACCAAACCAGAGGACTAGAACGTCAACCCCACTCTCTGATGGGCTGTGTTTCCTCAAAACTCCTGAGGAAAGACCTCAGGCAAGAAGTCTTCATCAACGCCAATGGCGGCGACTACGTGAATCATGTGGTTTCTCTTACTTCAACCACCTATGGAGCGCTCAAGTTGGACTCCGAGCAATCCGTCATGGAATGCGTCGCTGATTCTAAGAGGCTTGAGAAATCGCCTCCTCGCGAAGACCCAGAGGTTATTAATGCCTGGGAACTCATGGAAGGCCTTGAAGATGGTGTTCCCGGTTCAAATCAAGCTAAGAAAAGCCCAAAAGCAAGTCCTTTTCTTCGCGGCTTTATTGGTTCCGATACGAGAAGTCCCTTCAAGTTATTGAATCAATTTGGGTCCCCCAAGACGGTGAAGAAGTCTGGGGGTAAGGAGAATAAAGTTCAAGGCAATATGATCAGAGGCGGCATGAGACGCTTGGATTATAGCCCGAAAGGGGTTCTGAAATCAAGTAATTTTTCTCCTAAATCAAGCAAACAAGTCCTTAGTTCGAAGTTTTCAGTGAAAGGGTCTCCGATTTGTGCTTCAAGGAACAGTTTTGGCAGTGATTCTGGGCATTCGTCTCACAAGAGGAGTCCTACTCCCCTGTTTGATCCAGAGCTTCTTGCAACCTATGAGAAAAAACTCTCTGAAGAGGAAGAACAAATAAAGAGAATGGTCTGGGCAACACCCAAAGGCCGGAGGTCGAGAAAATCTAAAGATTCGGTATCTGTTCTTGAGGCATTCGAGAAAATATGCCCTCCGGGAGGAGAAAACTCCATAGTAATCTACACAACGACGTTGCGAGGTATTAGAAAGACATTCGAAGACTGCAATAAAGTTCGATTGATCCTCGAATCGCACGACATTCGCATCTTCGAGCGCGATATATCTATGGATGCAGGATTCAAAGAGGAATTAAGACAGCTTATGGGAACGAAAGGAGTGAAAGTCCCAATGGTGTTCGTAAAGGGAAGGTTCATAGGAGGGGTTGAAGAAGTGATGAAGTTAGAAGAAGAAGAGAGATTGGGTGTTCTGTTTGAGGGGATTCCAAGGGCAACAAGTGGGTGTGAAGGCTGTGGTGATGTGAGGTTTGTGATGTGCGTGAAATGCAATGGAAGCTGCAAGGTCCTTGATAAAGAACACCAGAAGACAGTGAAATGCGGTCAGTGTAATGAGAATGGGTTAATTCAATGCCCTATATGTTGTTGATTTTAGACAGTGGATATATCCTGGTTAAAAATAAGTTGGACTTTGTTGTGTTGTTGTTTGCTAGCTTTAATCTCCAGGAAGATACAGACCAAGAATGGTGTTCGGTTTGTAGCAATTCTTCAGTGTCATGTGTTAAAACTAGGGTCAGGGTTCTAAAGCGTGTTTTAGGCCCCCACGTTGTTTGTTGATTCTTTCTATGGTTTGGCTTGTATTAGGGGACACATAGTGTTCCTTTTCTAATCTAGTTCAAAGTTTACACTTATGATGTTCTGTCTGGAGCATATCTACTCATTCTTAACACGCCGAAATTGAAATTTCTCAAAATAGCTATGCCATGATGAAAAGTTGAAAATTTCAGAAAGTGATGCTTGCTATGTGCCGCCAGTTAAACGTGTCAATTAATCTTTGATTGTGTTCTTTTCTTTTTTCTTTGAACTTTGTTGAATATATTGTTTCCTAATGATACTACGACTCAACTAACTAATTTGGAGCCACACTTAATTTTCACCTGAAGTGTTTGTTTGAGGCTATTTGTCATAATTTATAAGTATGTTTGTATAAATCGACACAAAACTCTTCTTATATATTTATCTCATACACTGTAAATCATGGTTGACAAATTGCTTTTAAAAACTCTAATTGCCACCAATGACTTTATAGCCCAATAACATATAAGATCCCTTGTAATTGTAAGTAAATGGTTGTAGGTTTGATCTCACTTATACCCTTAAGGCTGCTAATGTTTGCCCATTTAATTTTCCTTTTTCTTGAAAAAAAAAAAAAACCTCCGATCACCATTTTAAACAAAACTTAGTTTAGTCTGGGACAATTGAACTCTTGACAGGGAAAGGATGTTAGTGAAGAAAAATATTGAACCATAGTCATGATAAACCTCGATCTTGCTGCAGAAGTCATCTCCGCCAATTTTTGTCATCCTTTAGCGCATATTGAAAAATCCAAGAAAAAGCATCCCGGAAGCATAGAACAACAAACAGATTAGCTTTTGATGTGTTCTTCCAAATGACCTAAACTAAAGATTGACCTTGAAATCCGATGCAGACATTGCAATATTTAAACCCTTGTTTTTTGCACTTGTCAAAAAACACAATCCATCCCTGTGGTGGAATAGAATTTCCATGATAAGGAGCAGCACAAGGCAAAAGATGTAATTGAGGGGGATCTTTTTCTGAGGAGAATGCTAAAAATGTAGAAGCAGTTGAATGATGTACTTCCCTAATCATCGACATTGATGAGATACTTGATTCCTCCTCATCCAAATTGTGGTTATTGCTTTAATGACTCCAGCTAGCATCAAGTAATTATTATCCCGAAATAATTGGTACAAGGAATGTTTTAACCATTCCTTGAAGGAAGAGAAGGTGAAACGAATATTCAATCCTCCAAATCATACTACCTTAGCAACTAGGCAGGTGAGAGATATGTGATCTAAAGTTTCCAGATCATTATATCCAAAAACACAGCTTCCATTAACATTGAGATGGTGATGTTGGAGAACATCCATGGATGAAATAGCATGATTCAATAACTTTCAAAAAGTGAAATTCACCCAAGGAACTTCCAAAAAGGATCCCCGTTTTGTCTGCCTAATGAGTCAGATGAACTCTTTGACCATATTATTAAATCTTGATGATTGCAGAAGGAGTCAGACAGGCATATAAAGAATTTGTCGAGCAACGTGAGGAGCATATAACTGTGATATTAACCGAGAATTATATCTTGTTGGCAACCAACTTGAAGTAAGATGTAATAATAGATCAAAGAGATCATCTAAATTGACTGGTCAATATTTGATTTAGACTACATGAGTTACCACAAAGGGTGGTTAATAGTAATGGATAAACAAGAAAATCAGAAACAAAAGCTAAGAGTAGTATGTCCAAGGAAAGTTTTCCTTTCTCCTAAAAGGTCAATTAGTCCAACATCAAATTCTATCTATGAGGACTTAAATACTTTCATCTCCCATTTTTTATTTTGATAGGGTCCTTTTATTAGAACAATTAAATGTTAATTTCAGCTCTTTTCTTAACTCTTGCTTCGCGGTCTATGATATCATGTGTCATGTGAAATATAAAGTACTTTTTCTTTTCTTTTCTTTTTGTAATGATTAACATTTTTAGTTGAAATGCATTTGACTTTGTTAAAAAAAGAAAAGAAAGGGGCGACGATGTTTCAATTCATCACAAGTCCCTTCGTAGATGATAAGCGTTTTTACATTTTTTTTTTCTTTTAGCATTAAGTGTATATTTGGATTAGCTTTTGAGAATAGTTTTTACGATTTATGAAGTAAATGTGTGAGCAGAGTTTTTGTCTCAGGTTAAGTAAATCTAGGTTTGAAACCTTCCCAAACACTCACTAAATGTATGACTACTTGTTTTAACTAGGTTCAAGAATTTATATTGTTCATTCATGATGGTGAATGACCCGACTTCTAATAAATTTCATATTACTCGTATATATACAGGTAAATCAACAATCTACCATGTGGATGTGGGGCATTTTTTTTTTTTCATAACTTGTCAAGTATAAATCATTAGTTAATAGTTAATTATCATCATAATAAGATTCTTTCTTTCTCTTTTAATCTTTTTATTTTTTCTACTGATAGTTTGAGTCTCATATATTTCAAAATTAATGAATGAACTCGAGGCTACTTCTTTAGGAGTAATTAGGAAGAGGAGTCAGCTAATTTCTTGAAAGCACCGCAATCCATCTTGCTATGTTTACAAATTTTTAACTTTTCAGAAAATTAAGCTTTACACTTTTTTTTCACAACTGAAGAAATAATATGGTGAGTAATATCTAAATAAAGGATTTGTTCGGATTAGTGGTGACAAAAGTGATTTTTTTCTAATCTGTTTTTTATAAATTTAAAATAGGATAAAATTCATATTGTAAATGTGATTTATGTTTAGATTAACGATGACATAAATGATTTTTTTAAACTTAAACTTGTTTAGATGATAATTTAGAAAACGAGTTAAGTTGTAAAATGATTGAAAATGACATGATAATTTTATAATATATATACACACTATATATATATATATATTATATGTATATAATTTGATAACTTATCAGAAATATTAAAATTAAAACTGTAAAATAAAAAACTAAAATATTATTGAAAATATTTTTGTATAAAAGATACTTATGTATACTTACTTAATGATATGTATATGATAAATAAATAAATATAATTATAAATAATAAGAATACAGGTGGAGGTTCATGGGACGATATACTTCATTATGTTCTGACCAAGTGAAACCTTTCTCGACTCCCCATGTGTATAGGAACCCTGCACTGGTGCACATCACAGAGAAGCAACAAAAAAATGGCTTTAGTTTCATCGCCCAGCAGCGACGAGAACCCTACAATGTACTGTTAATTAAGTTCCTCTTTGGATTAATGGTAGAGAATGAGTTTTTTTTTTTTATGGGTTTTTAGAAAAATTAGATTGTAGATGTGATTTATATTTGGATTGGCAGTGACAGAAATGACATTTTTTTTAACCTTAAACCTGTTTGGATTAATATTTAAAAAGTCGGTTTAGATAGGAAATGACTGAAAAGGGTATGAATTTTATTGAACACCACACACACACATATATATATACATATTAGCTGTATATTTTGTGATAATTGAAAAATTACAATTAAAATTTAATAAAATAAAAAAATTTCAATTATTATTAAACAATCCCCAGAAAATTAAAAAAAAAATCTCCCATTCCGGTTTTTCCCACAGACCACAATGAACATATCAGTGGGTGTTTTGTATGGCGAGAAAACAGAGTATAAGCTGGTTTTGGGCACTGTTGATAGTCTCTCTGAAGGGAGGAGGTGACTGTGAGAGGCAGAGGATTTGGCCATTCATTATCTTCTTAATTCTTGTCACTGTCATTGTGCAGAGTAGTGCAGACTAGAGAAGAGAGAGAGAGTCGAGCTCAACGGTTAGAATTTCTTCTTCCTCGAAGACAGATCGGAAACGGCGCCGTTACTACTATTTTGGTTTCCTCTCTATGATGAGAGTTAGATGGAGCTGAGAGACCGAAAGAGCTATTCATATGGTCACCGGTGGTCTATTGCGGTGATGAATGTGACTCCGGCAAAGATGAGGAAGGAAGAAGACGGAGGTGATGGCGGAGTGGTGAGTAAGGTTCTGTCTCTTCCTCAAACTCCCATAAATGACAAAAAGTTTAGTTCTCCCATGTCGCAGCACCTTCATGATCCCAACTCTGCTCTAATGTCGCGACCCTTTATGGTGAGAGAGAAGCCGACAGTTGTTTTCCGACGATGGTGAATAACAGAGGATGCTGCATGGTTGGTTCTGAGCTCTCTCATTTCTCACCATGAAGCTATCACCGCGGCAAAAGCACCTAATGCGAGCTTCTTCCAGAAGCCATGTTCGGCAGAGAAGCTCAGTATAGCTCACCGTCAACCCAAACAGCCTTGTTCACCGCCATTTGGGTGTGCTACCGTGATCCCAAATAGGCTCTAACTCAAACAATACAAAATGACACAATCCAGCTTAAAACTACTTTTTCCTCATTTACTATGTGTTAAACCCCTCAAAATGATTACTCATACACACCCTCACTCATACTTCCTTGGTACAACATAAGACACATTTGACTTTTATGGATAGACAGTAGTTATTTATAGGGTTAATATAACTTTTGGTCCCTAGAGTTTGATCCGATTTTGGTTTTGGTCCCTGAAGTTTGAAATCTATGGTTTTGGTCCCTGAAGTTTCACTCGATTTTGATTTTAGTCCCTGAAGTTTGAAATTGGTGGTTTTGGTCCCTGAAGTTTCACCCGATTTTGGTTTTGGTCCCTCAAGTTTGAAAAGGACTTGGTTTTTTTTCCAGGTCGGGTCGGGTTTTTTAATTGGGTCGCCAAGTCCTTTTCAAACTTGAGGGACCAAAACCAAAATCGGGTGAAACTTCAGGGACCAAAACCACCGATTTCAAACTTCAGGGATCAAAACCAAAATCGAGTGAAACTTCAAGGACCAAAACCACCTATTTCAAACTTGAGGGGCCAAAACCAAAATTGGATCAAACTTCAGGGACCAAAAATTATATTAACCCTTATTTATAATAATAGGAGAAATTATTTTTTTAATATGATTATAATATATAAAGTAAATATATGAAAGTTGTTTTGTCTCAACTTGCATGAACGCGCCCTTCAAACATTAATTTAAGCAGGTCGTTATAGAAACCAAATAAATTATTTTATAGTATTTATATTTATCATTTTTTTTTTCTAAATTAACTTGCATGACTTATAAAATGGTATACACACACATATGGTATAATTAAATAATTCATTTAACTTTCTTAATTTCTTAAATAAAGTTAACTTAGTGTTATATTAACCACTAAGGCCCTGTTTAGTATGAGGCACTAATTTTGATGGATTGAGTTTGTGACTGGTGTTGGGATAAGGACAGGTATTGGGACTAGGGCCGAATGTTTAAAATTACGTTTAATATGCAGTAATATTTAGATAGAATACTTGAATTGATTTTATTTTATAATCCTTCATAAATTATAAAAAGACTAAAGTATCCTTATTATTAAAATTGATAGTGGGCATTTTTGTCCGAAAAATATTATAAATGGGGATATTTTTATCTCTAACATTTGCAATCCCGGGATTGAAAATGCTATACTAGGGGAGGTAGTTTTGCAGCAATCCTACTTTCGTGGTATCCCTAATTTCGGGTTATCTCCAGTCTCTCATACCAAATAATATAACTTAGCTCAATTATTAACTCAATCTCAGTCCCTATCTGCCAATGCCGCATATCAAATGGGGCCGGAGAGTAGTATTTTGTATCTCAAGTAAAACACTGCCGGTAACACTTTTTTAGAAAAAAAAATTATTATAACTTCTAAAAAAAAATACAACACTAATTTAGCATGTTATATATTTACTTCCCATTTATATTTCCTGCCTACCAAGAGAGTGATCCAAATCACCCCAACATCTATCTGCTTTTTTGCCAACATAGGGTATGTTTGTTTGAGCGATTCGATTGCTTATAAGTTGCTTTTTAACAGTGATTTACGGTATACGAAGTAAGTATGTGAGAGGAGTTGTGTCTCGATTTACGTAAAAAGCAACTTATAAACAAATTTAAGCTCAAACAAACATGCTTATAGTTAGAATCTCATATCATATGGATAAATATCGGCCCAAGTTGGCACGTGCTGGTGTGCCACCGTCAATTCGCTCCCTTCTTAATGCAAGCCTCCTCCTCCTCCATACAGTCGCTGTTCTCGAGTCTTTCCCCTCTCTCTGCGCGTTCTTTCTCTCCTCCTCTCTTGTCCCGAGGACAACTTCGCTGGATAATTCAGTTCAAATAATGTCGGGGAAAAGGAGGAGGAAGCTGAAATCGTAAGTCCTGCTCTGATTAGTCGAAAATTTTTTTTCCTTGTTATTAGGATATTTATCTGAGAATTCAGTGCTGGATCAGCATGGATTTGTTTGGCCTGCCCGTTTTCTCTTGTTCAATTCTTGTTTTTGAGTCTGAATTTCATAAATTTGGCGCATTACGCAATTTTGAAATGGACAAAGTTCATGATCGTGACTGCTCTAGGGTTTACAATTTAGATCATTGTTAAATTCTGAAATTTGTTGTCAACGAATGGGTTGCTGAAGTTAGAATTATTGATTATTTGGAGTATTTTTAACTATGCTGTATCTTTTAAACCATTAACTGTCGTTGCGTTTTGCTTCTAGTAAACTGGAATTTTAGTTAGTAATAGTAATTCTGAATGGTATTATGTTTTGTTTTTGTCGTTTATTATCATTTAGTCCTTATTCTAGCCTTTATTTTGGTGAATTTGGGTGCTTGAGCTGAACTGTTGATTTGGAGCTGGGTTTACTTTTCGCCGTGATGGATTAGCGCTCTTCTGGATCATATGATGAGCTTTCAGTTTACATTTGGTATCCAGAAGAGAGAGGGAACTTGATGCCAAATTACTTGTACCCTTGCATACAACGAAAGCAATAAAAAGTGATAAATACTATCAAGCAATGATAACATGATATAATAGTTACTGTATAAAAAACTGAGATTTATCTCTAGTTACATCTCTGTTGGGATGAGAACTGTTTGAGCCTCAAGGTTTTAATAGTTTCATGCTTGTTGTATCTAAGGATATTTGCTGAATCTGTTCTATATTTATCTTTCGCTGATCAACAATTGTATTCTTTTTTTAGGTTAAATGATACCATTGCAGACAACAGAAGAGCCGCAAATGTGGTGAAAAATGAACATTTGGAGCTGCAAAACTGGTCTGATCTTCCTGCACATCTTTTAGAATTGATTTTGTCCCAGCTGACCCTAGAAGATAATATACGTGCTTCTGCTGTGTGCAAGAGTTGGCATTCTGTTGCCACTGCTGTTCGTGTAGTGAATCAATCCCCATGGCTCATGTACTTTCCAAAATTTGGCAGCTGGTATGATTTCTATGACCCTGTGCAGCGCAAGACCCATTCCCTTGAGTTGCCAGAGTTAAGTGGCTCTAGAGTGTGTTATACGAAAGATGGTTGGTTACTACTTTACCGACCCAGAACACACCGGGTGTTCTTCTTTAATCCTTTTTCACGGGAGGTGATCAAACTGCCAAGATTTGAGATGACATACCAGATAGTTGCCTTTTCTTGTGCTCCAACAACTCCTGGCTGTGTTCTCTTTACTGTTAAGCATGTCAGTCCTACTGTTGTGGCCATTAGCACATGTTTCCCTGGGGCAACAGAATGGACTACTGTCAATTACCAGAACCGCTTGCCATTTGTCAGTAGCATTTGGAATAAGCTTGTCTTTTGTAATGGACTCTTCTATTGTCTGAGCCTCACTGGTTGGCTAGGGGTTTTTGACCCAGTTGAATGTACTTGGAATGTTCTAGCGGTACCTCCACCCAAATGCCCAGAGAAATTCTTTGCCAAAAATTGGTGGAAGGGGAAATTTATGACAGAGCACCAAGGAGATATAATAGTTATCTATACTTGTTCTAGTGAAAACCCCATTATTTTTAAGTTAGATCGGGAACTTCTGGAGTGGGAAGAGATGAAAACACTTGATGGACTTACTCTTTTTGCTAGCTTCCTGTCATCTCATTCAAGGACTGATCTCCCTGGAATAATGAGAAACCATCTCTACTTCTCTAAAGTTCGTTTTTATGGAAAACGCTGCATATCATTCTCTCTTGATGACTGTAGATACTATCCTCATAAGCAGTATCATGACTGGGGAGAACAAGACCCTTTTGAGAACATTTGGATCGAACCACCAAAGGACTTCTCAGCCTTTACATGAGGGATATCAGTGAAATAAGCATGTTTAAAAGTGTATGTATAGATTTGATTATCTCTAAATCTCCATTATATATAATAACTTGGATACATGTTCTGATATTCTATGCGCATTTAGTTTAGTTTTCATGTGTTGGTATAGATTTCAAGTTGTATTCAATTCTCAAGGCCCTTTTCCGATATTTTAACTGCAAACTTCTTGTCTGCTTTCAATTCAGTATTTTCTTTCTGAGTATTCTATAGGGTGTCATATGATCATGATTTTCGTATGCTTGTATGTATGCATAAGAGATATGATTATTTTTATCCAAAATGATGGAGGACTGTGATTAAGTGCTTGTTTGGAAGAGCTTATTTTTGGGCAATAAGTGCTTATAATTCGTGATTCACGGTATACGAGGTAAGTATGTGAGAGGAGTTTTTTCTCGGCTTGCGTAAATTGGCTTTATTTTCTCAAAATAAGCTCTCCCAAACATGCCTTAATATGAACGCTGAAACGGGTTATAATCGATTTGATGACTTCAGTCATCCAAAATTCATTTTTCAGTACTAAATCAGACTTCAAGCAATTCTATTAGCTTGTATTTTACTGTTTTAGCCTTCAAGTGCGGTAAGATTGCTGTTTATATTCCATGTAATGTATATGATGGTAGAGCAATATAACTTTTAAGGCTCATTTTGATAAGAAATTTTCTTATAGAACAGGAAGCGGAAAACCATATGAGAAATAACAACAGAGACCTAAGACCGGGGGGGTATCATGGACGATGATGATGGTGGCTATTGCACAAGAAAATGGCGCACAATTCTCTTAGAAGGCCACGCATCAGAGACCAAATGGTCTCAAGCACAACCAACATACGGTTTTTAGTTGAAGAAAGATGTCAATGATGACTGTTTTTGACTTGCAACTTTTCTCATCTCTTTCAACAGTAAATCACTCTCGTGTGCGACTATTCGTTGAAAAACCTGGTGGAGTTTTCTTATATAAAGAAAAACGAATTCCTTGAGCTTGCATTTTTGGTTGATTTTGGGCCAACTGTGATTAAACGTTTTATAACCTACCAACATAATCGAGTAATCGACCTTGTTTAAATATTTACCAGACTTTCGGTTTATTGTCAAAGAATTATATTCATTTACAGAAAAATGTAGTTTTAAACACATCCTTTTTCTTTAATGATCAAAAGACACCCTTAACCCCATCAATAGTGTCAGATCGTCCTGAAGATTGGTCGGTTCTATAAATTCCTTGTTGTCGATGTGGGACAAACACTCTATCCACCTCTACGCCGAATGTCTTCACTAGCACATTAGCTCACATTGACCCGAGTTTAACTCCAATGCATTTGTAATCTCCCAACTAGAAGTGAGCAAATCAGAACTGAAACCAAAAACCGAGTTAAACTCAATTCAGTTTTTTTTTTGTTAAAATATGATTTTTATTTTTTGAGAATTTTAGTTTCATTTTTCAGTTATTAAAAAATAATTCAGTTAAAATCGAAAAGCCAAAATATATAAAATATATTTATATTTAATAGAGCTAAGAGCATTTGTTATAATTAAATAAATATAGATTTTGAATTATATTAAATAAAATGTATAGATATTATAAATCTATTTGCATTATTTTATATATTTTCTCCCAATCTAATCTTAGACTTAGACGATAAAAAGTAAATCTCATTACGGTGATCACAGCAACAGAAAAGATCACAATCATCATCAATTTCTTAATTTATATATCACGAAATTGTCATTGAAAAATGGGAAATACTCAAGTTTTCCATTCAGATGGAGTACACAAACAAGCAATTAATTTAAGCACTATATATAGAAGTGGCACTTCTTGCACTGTAGTCATTATATAGAACCCAGGAGTCTAGTCAATCCACCAACTACTACAACATCAGTCCCAGATATATATTCATCTTCAACAAGGGGGATCGTTCTCCGTAGGGTCAAATTTATTGGAACGTCATCATTGCCTGCAAACCACAAACATAAATCTCTAGCAACCACAATAAATATAGTTCGTATAAAATTTAACATAACTGACTACCTCCAGAGATCATGTCCTGCTCCATACAAATGGCAGCATAATGAGAACCCAACAACTCCAGAAGCACAAATTGCCAATTTCCTGAGGGATTATTGGGGTCGCCAGATGACTCAATAATTATTTCAGGTACCTATCAGGCAAGTAGAGTGCACGAGGCAGATGAAAAAACAAATAGGATTTGTGTCAATGTGAAATTCAAGAAATAAAATAGTCAAGAGTATTTAATTTGTTAGAAGAACAATAAACCAAACACTATACTATGATTCCCCTCGAATGGAGTAGAGTCCTGAAGGAGAATCAGGTCATGAATCGCTAATATCTCTCAGAGCTTTCCACAAGCGAACTCCTGAGTGTGGACCATACCTCAGAAATCAGGTGAGGCGCATGTGTGCCTTTTTTCATGTAGTCCCTTAGTCGAACAGTAAAAGTATTAAAAGGTGAAGCTGAGAAGCCCTTCCCCAGTGCTTTTACATATGCTTCCTATAATGGGAATCATGCCGTAAGTGAAAACAGCAGGAGAGCGGCGCACGCATTTTTTAATCAGAAGCAGAACATGCTTTGAATTTCAACCAACAACAGTGAGAAGTTATCCTCTCACTGAATTGTACTTCTCATTATAACGGAAGGGAATAATTTCAAATTAAGTATATGTATGCTACATTACATTTAACTGGTCAGTTGACGTATTGCATAACTGAATAAGAGTTCAGTATTAGTATAGATAAAATAACGAAAGCATTAACACTTAGGGTCTGTTTGGTGTGAGGGATTTGGAGGGGAGGGGAAGGGAGGGAAAATTTTTTTGAGTTGAATTTTAAAAGATTGAAGAATAAAATTTTAATAAAAAGAATATATAAGATAAAAGAGTAAGAAAAATTAATTAAAAAATTTTAACTCCACTTCTCTAATTTTGTTAAATTCAACTCAAAAATTTTTTCTCTCTGCCCACTTTCCCTCCCCTCCCCTCAGACCAAACAAGCCCTTAAAGTTCTTCCCAACCTTTAGAGTCCATAATTTTATAAACTCCTTTTGTTGAGTTTCAGGATCTGAAATGTCAGTCAGCATTTCCACTTCATGAAGAGTAAAGTATCGTCGGGCAAAAGCTAAAATATTATTCTTTAACCTTCTTTGCTTCTCTTCCACGTCGATGCCAATCTACAATGTCGTCAGAAAATTCAATCAGTTCAGATATCAGATACCCTTCAACAAGAAAAACACCAACCACAAAAGGGAGGGAAATTAAGAAAATATACATATATGATTATTACATATAATACATACTGGAGAATCCACTGTCACTCCACAAGCTATCAAAGATGAAGTGTGTGAGATATTAAAATGCAATGGTGGCAGGCTCCAATCATCAGAATATTGCCAGTCTACCTATTCATTCAAATATACTATTAAAAGCCTTGATTATGTACAAGAAAGGTTGATGAATACGTTAAAAAGTAAAAAGAACAACATTCCCAAGTAGACATAACAATCAGAACAACTTACCTCAGGCTTTCCATAACTGTTCTTCCTAAACTTCAAGGATTTTGGATCAATCTGACAATTCGTCTGGTCTAGTAGTAAATAATATGTTTAGATATTTGGCCACTCTCATACTATAGTATCTATATATCGCAAGATCAAAAGCAGTTGATGTAGAAAAGGAATAATAAAATTTCCAGACTAAACTTTGACAGTATTTCCACATGTACAAAGATACATAAAGCTTAAAGCCATACGCCTACAAAGTAAAATACATAAAGTAATGTTATATGTAAAAAGGCTATGGTTAAGAGGAGCATAACGTGGTTGATTTCAATTCAAATGGGCACACATAACAGTTACCATAAAAATTCAGCTGTGTGCCGGGGAAAAGCTCATAAAGGGAGAGAAAATGAATTTTGGTTTTCTGCTTAAATTAAAGAAGGCAATAGTCAATAGATGAAAATATATTTAGTAAGAAGTTTTTGGGTAGCATGTGGCCATTATAACAAGATCTTGCTACCATAGTACCAAGTACCAACCAGCACCAAAAAAAAATCCATCAGATACTAAATGGGCACTAGATGTGTAAATAACTTGATTAATCAGAGATATAGATACACAAGTCTACAGATTTGCACTATGCAATATTAAAAAGGTAAATACAAAGGGAATGGAAGTTCAAAAAGAAACCAGAGTTCAACAACAGAATTGTAAATCTTACATCTGGCTAAGGTAGTGCGAACTAATGCACGAGCTAACAGTGCTCTTTTCTTTAGCAGTTCCCCTCTCATGCGGAAGATATTTTCTTTTTCACATGGTGACAGAATTTCCAAATATTGATTTAATAGATTTGTGCTATTCATTTCATCTGGTAAAATATACCAAAAATGAACTTCCCTGCATTCCAAAGTAATAGATGATTGGAAATTCATGGTACGCCAGTAGACAACATTTATGACGTTCACAATAAACTGATAGCATGTAATTGTACAAAATGGATGTGTTCCACAACCATAGCATACTAGTAGACAGTGAACACCCAAAACCATACCATACTTTTTTGCAGGAAGTTGCACAGCAGGAAGGGAGGATGAAGCGAAGAAGAGATTCCTTCTCAAGCAGTTTGTATTCATCACTGAACTTATTTTGCCTTGCAACGAATTCATCCACAATCAGGACCAAGCATGCTATGGATTGTCAGCTGTCTTCTGAATCGTCTTTTGTTGAAGTAATATGTCAGGAAAGCACTAACAGACAACACAAATATCTGTACATCCTGGTAAACATAAAAATACTTTTTTGATGGCACTGAAAGTAAATATGGAACGGAAAAGGATAAGTCAACATACAAGCTGCAGTATAGAAGAAATGGCAAGTAAAAAGAGGCAATTTCGCTGCCATAAACTGCAGTCTTGGTAATATTTCCAAATGTGAGATGGGGGAGCAAAAAGCCTATGCCAGACTATTATCAGAGAGTAACTTACATAAAAAGAGAGAAGTGGAGAAGGAAATTCAAAGATTGAGTTATACTTCGAACTGAAATGTCGTGTAAGCAATTCAAAATCAAATGAAGTCGAAAGAACTAAAGGACGGACAGATAGAATAAACGCATTTATGCAAACCAAATACAAAAAGATCTCTTAAACTCGCGAACCAGCTCCAGCAGATCTCTTGAAGGAGGAGACGGAGTACACGGCGGCGAGGAGACGAACTGTGAAGAGCAAACTGCGTGAGAGACTGAAGCGTGAAGTTGAAGGCGAAGGCCGAAGGAAGTGCTGGAGATTCTGAAGTCTTCGGGCTCTATCGCTTTGAACTGTACTATCAAAGCCCTCGCCTAATAGCATCACAACGAGAACGGCATTGCGTCTTGCGGTCTCCGATGAATTCCGCAACTACTATTGCCGCCGAGAGCTATATATTTAGTTATTTACATGACAAAAAAAAGAGAGAGCTATATATGTGTGTGTTTGGAGATCCTCTTTAAGCCTAATTGGAGGTCATAAGTTCAATTACCAATTGAGAATTTAAATTTGAGTGTTTGGAGAGACCAATTGGCAATTGAGCTTTTGCCAAAGCCCAATTGGTGAAAGCTTAATTGGGAGAAGCTAGAAAATGGAGCTTTTGTTAAAAGCTAATGACATTTTATGCTAGATTGGGTTGTCTGGAAATTAGTTATATGATATTGAATTTTCCCATAAATATTTTTTAAATAGTATGTAGTATCAAAAAATATTTTTTGAGTGTTTTTAACCCCTTAAAATATTTTTCTAGTTATACCCACTACCTAGTGTGCTATCAGACTGATTGCAATTTTACCCACTTTCTAGTTGTACACTCAAAAAAAAAAATTTAAGTGTTTTTAACCCCTTAAAATATTTTTTTTTGTGTTTTTAATCTCTTAAAATATTTTTTCAGATGTACCCAGTGAGTTATCAGACTGATTTCAATTTTACCTTTAATGTAGTTTTTCAGCTCCAAAAATTACTTTAAAATATATTTTTGATGTTTTTAAACCCTTAAAATATTTTTCAAGTTGCACCTAGTGTGTTATCAAACTTATTATAATTTTACTTTTAAAGTACTTTTTCAGCTCCAAAGATTACTTTAAAATATTTTTTTTTGTGCTTTTAGCTCTTTAAAATAATTTTTTAGTTGTACCTAATCTTAGGAGACCGACTACAATTTTATCTTTAATGTATTTTTTTATCATTATCACAAAAGCCCAATTGACAATCGCTGTTCCAAACACATCATTTTTTTCATGATTGCAAAAGCCCAATTGACAATCGCCAATCCAAACACAAATCACATTACATAATTTAGCTTTTATCAAAAGTAATATCACAACAAGCCCAATTGAAACAAGCCCAATTGAAAACAAAAAAGAGAGAGACTCGACAAAAATGGAAAACCAAAACCAACCTAGATTGTCATCTAATCTGATATTTATATAAATAACTTTCTTTGAAAATCCTTCAGGAAGGTCATTTCTCTTTCAGCTTCTTGGTTATGGCAAAGGCAGCTCCAGCCACAGCCGCAACTATGCCTGCAATTATAATGGCAGATTTTAGCGTGTGCATGGCCTCCTTCTGTTCTCTCTCCTTCTTCAGTTTGGCTTCAGCTTGTTCCTTCATCCACTCAAACTAATCAATACAACGTACAAAAACAAAGCAACATATATGCAAGGCATTGATCCTCAAAACGAAGATTATTAGTTGCAAATTCAAGGAGAAAGTAAGAATGAATGGCTAAGGTGCAAATTTATCTCAGAAGTTTTCGCTGAGGAGAAATATCATCCTGAAAGTTTTTTTAAATTCAATGTTATCCTATACCGTTAAAAAACTAATGTTGGAAAAGGACAATGTTACTCCATTTTAACATTTCTAGGATAATACTAAATCTAAAATAACTTTTAGGATAATATTATTCCTCAGTGGAAAACTTTAAAACAAATCTGTACCTTAACCATAAGATAGAAAGAAAAAATGACCTTGGAGGCGGCGACCTCTGATGAGATAGGATCAACTTGAACTTGCCTGTTTGCTCCGGGGTTCAATTCTCCGTCAATATCTGAAGCTGGAAATGTTTTATCTGAATTCTCAAGTGGGGTTGCCATTTTCTTTCTATGAGACAGGCTCTGAACGTAGCTTCGTTAAATGGTTATGACCGAATTGAGGAGAGAAATTAAGGAAGGAGAGCTTTTCTTCTTGATTATGGTTTCATCTATGGATCGCCAAAATCAATCAATGCCAACAAGCTTTCTTCATCCCTGAATCGACACGTGGTGGTGTTCTGAATGTTGAGGCCGTTATTGTTTTAAGGATCTTTGACGAAATTCCCCTCCTTCCACGCTAACTCCTGCAATAGTTGATGCTACTCTTTTGCAAACGTGTCCAAGAATGGAAGTGTCCTTTTTTGGGGACAAATTAAGAAACGTCATAACTTCTTTTTTCCCCATTAAAAAAAAGATGACAATATTTTATTTTTAAACTTCATTAATAAATCCTCAGTAATCCATAATTGAGATTGTACAAGAGTTACCCTCGTGCCCCCCGAGACTTCCACATCTGAACTACACAAGGCATATCTGCCAAAATTATATCGAACTCGGAAGGAGCTCGTAAGCACTTATTTTCTCATGAGAACATACTAATTATCTGTGTGAAAGAAAGCGATATCATCCAAAACAATCGAATGCTGATGACCGTTTGAACCAAATTTTGCATTACAACGTCAGCTAGATAATGATATTTTTCAATTTCCAGCCCCAAAGCCTCGAGGACTTGGCCTTGTTGATGCAGAGTCTGCAAATTGTCTTCTTGATTCTGATCTCTTCCTCCTCCTCGCAGTACCCGGTGGAGCCTAGTAAGGGTCGAATGGAGAAACCAAGCGGCATCAAATTAATTCAATGTGAGAATTAACTACAAGACCAATTTGCAAAAGGGCCAACAGCAATTGCAGATTTTGATCTTAACACGTTGAAGATGCTCAAAAGTATCCGTAGAAGAGGTTTTCACATCTAAAAACTGTAAGACTCAGACTTCTAAGAATATCACATACATAGAAAAACGGATTTTTACCTTTTGTTCCGCTTTAAGTGCCTCCTCAAGATTGCTAAGTGTTGGGATAGATCCACCTTCCATCACACCCATCAGATTTTTCATACGCACACGCATTTGGAAGAGCTGAGCCACAAGTTGGCTTACCTGACATTATTCAGATATTCTGTTCAAGCATAGAACTGATAGAGAAAAACCGCACCTTTAAGCTCTACTACAGTAAATACTTCACAAAAGATCAGTTCCACATACCTGCTGCTCTGTTTTCCCTGAATCCAGAGCTACCCTTTTCCTCCTGGCAGGTGATTCCGCCAACAGTTCTGGTTTCTCTCTCTCCTCTGAAATAAATAATAAAAGTTAAATAGAATGAACCAGTCAATGTAGATTCAACAAATTTTATTCATCAAAGTTGCAACTTTTTTTTCACAATGACAAAAAGCATATCATAAACATCAATGTGCTCAGGATAGTTATCAAGGGAGTCAACCATTGCCACCCGAATAAAGATATTAAAACTTGCATGCAATTAATGACAACAATCTGCTATAATATATATAGAGCTTGATTTATTATTAATACCTAGAGTAATTCAATTCCTAAAAGAATAAGAACATACTAAATACAAATATTGAAGCTTATAAATGTGAAAAACATATAAACAGAAACAATAGATCCCCAAGAAAAGAACTCGGTGGAAAAGGGATTCACTATTGAATGCAAAACGGGGAAAAATGGCTTGATGATTAATGCAACTCTGAGGGGGGTTGACTTCGTGTTCAAGGACAAAATAAATAGCTGTTAGTTAGATAACTCACAACATACCCTTCCACACCTCTGTTTCAGATAGACATGACCCATCACTTTGTTAGAGAAATGAACAAGCAACGAAAGAAAAAAAGTAATGGATTCAATGTCAAAGGTAAACCAGGTCATAGCACATCATCCAGTACTAAGTCCAGTTTCTGATTTACTCATGATACCGTGTTAAAGAACAATGATACATAGATGAGAATGATACAAGGTTTAGTTAATAAAGATGACTTCATTGATCAATCAGAGAACGCACCAGGGGTCATTGCTTCTATCATTGCTTCCATTAGCTGTAAACTCTTCTCCGCTTCTCGAATTTGTGCAGGAGTAACCTGGTTGCATAAAATTAGATGATAGTGAGGCAGAAGTTTTTGCTTATTGATTTTACTAATGTTTTGCTTTTAATTTATCTACAGAAACAGAAGAACAAATACACTTGAGGAAAATTTGCAGATGCTTGCAATGCTCAGTTTTCAATTTCGCAGACTACTGAGAGTTCCCAAAAGACATCTGCCTTCTTATTTCACATTTTATTTGCAGCAGTCCATGCCTAAAACTAACCGACAGAAATAATTAGGAAAGCCAGTGCTAGAATTCATACCTTCCCCATGCCAGGAATCATTCCAATGACACGAGACACAGAACCCATTTTCGCTACAGCACGAGTTTGTTTAAGAAAATCATTAAAGTCAAATTTCGCACTCATAATCTTCTTTTGCAGTTCTTCAGCATCTTCTTGACGCATCTACAAATATATGAGGTTAAGAAACTAAAATCTTATTTTCATTCTATCAAATGAACAACTTAGGGATATGTAGAAACTCACAACTTCTTGTGCCTTCTCTACAAATGATAGAACATCTCCCATTCCCAATATTCGTCCAGCCATTCGATCAGGGTAGAAAGGTTCAAGATCGTCCATACGTTCTCCACGTCCTACCAGCTTAATGGGCTTTCCTGATACCTGCCATTGTTGTGCCATCCAGTAAGATAAATTGTGAGAGACAGAGAGCGCTTTACAATAGTTAACTGTGTTGGTCATTTTACAATTCCAAATAAGCTAAGAAATATGGTGATGATAAATTTCACTGCGAGGAAACAAATAGCTATCCTAATTAAAGGATCCCATGAATCAGATATAGATATACTTTGCCAAGTACAGTGGTTTATGAGAAATCTTTGATAATATGCTTTTAGGCAGGTCCTGAATAAAATCACGAGTTTTCAGGGCATAGGTATAACTTCTCATATCTCCTTGAGAAAATATGCAACAGGCACTATACTCACCAGATGGGAACCAGGATACAACCCAGAATCCCCGGAAGTGATCTTTAACATTTCATTTAACCTGTTAATTTCCAGAATACTTCTCAGGGGTTCACTAGGCTAACACAATGCTATAAAAATGTGCTTCAAATCGATCTGTGAGAGAACCACGTCAAAGTAGATTAAGTGGTTATTCGTCAATTCTAGTCACTAAAATGGCTATCAGCTTTTCCAAGCTGCCATTAACATTTCAACCAAACTGTTTCCAAAAAAAAAGTAGCCTGGGACGATGGCCCTGTCCAAGCATAACTGACACACTGCATCAAGCAATAGCAATAACTACCAGGATGACACAATTTAAGGTCATCGGAGGCAAGTGATGCTGAAAGTTCTAGTATGGAAATGGATACATTGTTTATGAAACCAAAGACCAATGTTTGGCAGTAAAACATACAAAATAAATACACCTGATAAAAGCTAAGACAGAGACAAAGCGAACCTCTTTGACACTCAAAGCTGCCCCACCTCTTGAATCTCCATCTAGCTTTGTCAAAATGGCGCCTGTTATCCCAATCTCAAGATTGAAAGTAGTGACCAAGCCTGTTTGCGGAAAATTGTGAAGCCAGATTATTTTAGTAGCTTTAAGCATCAATGTGTCATAATATTATTATCAGCTGTACTAGTTAAATGACCATACAAAGACAAAGAAAACCGGGATCAACATGATAACATTTTTCTCCAAAAATTATTTCATATAAAATTATTGCGCTCAGTTCAAACAGATGGAGTAATGGATATATTATATATCATACACAAATATGAAGGTGACATAAATATTCTATTGCAATGCAGATTTTCAAAATGTTTCACCAGGGGGTTAAATTACAATTATGAATACCTGCCGCTTCTTGGCCAGTCATTGCATCCACAACTAGCAAAACTTCTGTGGGATTTATTGCCTTCTTTACTTCTTTTAACTCATCCATCATTGTTTTGTCTATCTGTTTTACAACATATATACAATAATCAAGAAACAAAAATAACTTCATAAAATACACCAGAATCATGAATAAGATTATTTGCTATTATTTCCCAAGTTATGAAGAATTACCTGAAGTCTTCCAGCAGTGTCAACAATAACAACATCAACTTTCTTCCTTTTTGCCTCTTCTAAACCTTGTTTAGCAATTTCAGATGGTTTCACATCAGTACCTGCTGTATAGACAGGCACGTCCACCTGATACAAGCTATACCTCATCATGAATGCATGATCTGACATAAAAATGCTAGTAGAGAAAGTAAGCAAGAGTCATGATGTCGACTCTGATAATTAGATATTGGTATCTATGGTCTGAAATCACGTGATTAAGAATTATGAGACATATGTGGAATGCACAAGGTGATTATCGTGTCTCTTCCATATTTTAAGAGCCCAAGAGATAGTAAACACAAAGACAATGGCAAAGAGGAGAAAATACTAATAATTTAAAAAAATGGGTTGGTGGATGGGTGGGTGTGAAGTTCAGAAACCCATAAACAAAACAATTCCAAAGGTTCTCATTTCACAAATTAGAACAAAAATAGGAAAGAATAGGAAAAAGCACTAGTCAACTTCAAGGAATTTCAATCGTGGTACCTGTTTACCCAAAATAACTAGCTGGTCAATAGCAGCAGGTCTATACACATCTCCTGCAACCAGCATGCAGCTCTTCCCCTATGATCACAGTTAAGACGACTCAAGTCAATATAAGATAAACAATTGCTTATTACCTGCAAACAAACCAAAAAGGTAGAAAGAAAGTAAGTGGAAGGGAGATTGCCAATGCACCAGTTTCTTAAGATAGTTAGCTAACTTTGCACAAACAGTTGTCTTCCCAACTCCCTGGAGTCCAGCCAATAAAATGACAGTGGGCCCAGACTTGGAAAATCCCAGTTCAGAGACCTCTCCACCCATCAATTTAACTAATTCATCATGTACAATCTGTTAAGTCCAAAATCCAGTATGAGCTTCATAAAGACATTAATATAACAAGTTGTCCCTTAAAACCAACTATTACCATCTGTTTTTACAATTTACCATCGACTCAATTCATAATTTTACCTTGACCAATTGCTGATCTGGTCTCACTCCTCGAATCAGGCCCACACCAACAGCCTGATCACTGACGGCTTGGACAAATCTTCTAACAACAGGAAGGCTCACCTGACAACAGAATGCGTTTTACTCGATCTATTTTATGAAGATGCAGTAAAATGCCAAGCCTCTTAAGTTTATCTTACATCTGCTTCCAAAAGAGCTCTCCTAATATCTCGCATAGGCTCCGCAATGTTCTCTTTAGTCAAAACCTCTGAATTACAACCACATTTACTTGTAAATAATTTACATATTGAATAAGGTTAGCAACAACAAGAAATACATAGCTTTAAAAATGGAAGCTCCAAAATCAATATGAACAAACAAGTCATGCGGCAGTTTGCTGTGCCCCAACTTCCAACTTGCCCTGTACCTTTGGAACTTTTGGTCATATCAAAAGCCTAAACAACTTCATACGAATAACTTGTAGCTACACCGATTTCTTTCGGATTTTACTGCTAATCTCCACTAGCCGTCTTGGTAAAATCAACAAATTAACACCTCTATGTTTTAATACTGTGACTAGTTAGCAATGCAGAGCGATAAAAAAATCAGCAAACATGGCATTGAAACTTGAAGACTCAAACCTTCTCCTTTGAGCTTGCTCCAAGCAGATTCAAGCCCACTCGTCAGCTGCCCAAACATTTCCGCCCTTACCACTCCGCGCATGTTTCTTTTGACAATGCCGCTTTTGGAGTTTACCCAACCCCAAATTTCATCCTGTGAGCAATCACCACTAAATTTGTGAGAAAGAACGATGAAAACCGGAGTAAATGCCTCGGTTATCTTGAGTTGTTCGTGAAAGTATTGAACATCTTTTGCGTACTCGGACAAGACTAGGGAACCAAACAAAAACTTAATGGAATCATGCTTCAAAGTTTCTCAAACTTACTGGGAGCAAAGTTTTCGAAGAAAGTGCGGCAGCGGTTGTTGAACAGGTCCAAGAAGAGCAAAGCTTGGTTGATTTCGTGGCAGGATTTGCAGAGCAGGAGCTTCGGTTATGAGGCAGAGAGTGAGCAGAACTGGAGAAATGGCGGGAGGTAACGGTTGAGAACTGTAACGCTTCCATGGCCACTGTGCGAGCCGGAGCTCCCTCCCTTTCCTGCTCTCTCTATTTTAGTATTTTATCCACAATGATCCGTTCGCTGATGCTGTCCAGCGTTGGTTTCAATCCGATGTTACGCGACCCACTGATCACATACTTTTCTCTGGGCTGGACACGTGGCAATCTTCAATGAGTAAGGGTGTGTTTGGTTTGAGGGGAGGGTGGGAAAATTATAATTTTGGACAAAAGAAACCCAAAATTTACTCTCTCATTTTTTTAAATTTTGGGTTCAAAATTTACTTTCTTATTCTTTTTAAATTTTAGATTTCCTCTCAAAATTTAAATTATTTCAACTCAAAAAAGTAATTTACCCACCCTCTCATTCCCTCCCACATCTCCCTCCCCTCAAACCAAACACACCTTAATGGCAAAAATGTCATTTTAGCTTCAGTTTTATTCTGGATTAATTTCACTTCAACGACGGCCAAAAAAAAAATCCAAGCTCTATTATCCGATCATTGTAATTTTATTTTTAAATAGATGTATATATTTATGTAAAGTCAGAATTCTTATAAACAAATGAGAAGATTGAAGAATAAATCACAATATTTACAGATTCCTGTACATTTTACATTAATATTGATTTTAATTGTTTTCAATTTTGATTAATCTTCTCATATAATAATTTAATATCAAGTAGTTTTATTTAGTTTTTATCCTTAATTTTTACTTAATTCTAAGTTAATCTTTTTAACTTCCAAAGCTATTTCCTTGATTTCAAAGTTGACTTAACTCTCACGCGTAGAATTCTCATTTTTTACTAGGGTGAAAACTGAAAAGGGAAAAAATCATTTAAAGGATGCCCATAGTCTCCTTCTGTGGGTAACTTTTGCTTTCTTGATCATCCACCTCCGTCCAGTTGATGGGTTGTAGGCGTTTGTATTTTGTTGTAATACTCTATTGAGTTAATGATATCAACTTCCTTACTTTAAAAAAAAAAAAGAATCTCCTTTTTAATTATTTTTTTCTTCATGGTTCATGGATGGTAAGTTGTCTCTTTCTCGTTCGCGTCTTATCCACTCAGTGAAAAATATCAATATAATAGGTGCACGTTGAAAAAAGAATTCATTTCGAAACCGAAAAAACTAATACATTAAGTGAAGAGGCCTAGACGTCTCAAATAATAAGCCACCACCTCGAGCAAAGCTTCCACTAATTCATTAATGTCATTTACCATTCAACAGTTCTTTTTCTTTAATTCTTTCTGTACCTTTCCTCTGATCATGCTCTAAAAAAGAGAACTTGTGGCATGGTCCAAGACTTCTGCTCATGCGGATTGGTGCTAAGCGCATAAAGAAGTCAATCTGAATTCATTGAACTCTACAATAAGAATGTTAGAACTAAGCATTGTTACAGAAATACAAAGATACATGGTTAAAAAACTCACACCCACAAACACACATTTAAAGGGGGGGAAAATCAAGCCAGCACTAACGCATTTGCAAACAAGCATTTCTTTCAATCTATCCATCATTGACTACCCCATCTATCAGATTTCAGCATATGTGATCTCACAATAGATCCACAGCTACAGAAATCACAGTAATGGCTGTAACATTATGGGGGCAACATCTCCTCCTTCATCGCCACGCTTCAGCCAATTCAGTTCTAGAGTTTATTCGCCCAAGAATGGGAAGTCCCCTGTTCTTCTCTGCATTGCCTACTAGTGGCAGCTCAATCACCTTTTCGGAATACTTCACTGTATTTGATTTCCTCAACGGAAGGTTTTTGCTCTTGCAAATATTAACCCCATCCGCCTTCATCAGACCACTCAAGGTAACTTGAGAGATAACATTGCAGAGGCAACTATCAGCTAGCAGCCTATTTCCCCGAGAAATGATGTTTTCAACAGAAAGGTGAGTTGGGCTTTGTGAAGAAGGCTCCTTAGTATCAATGACTTTTTCCTCTTCTTCACTCGTGTCATTTCCGCCTTCACTGCCATCCTTGAAATCCAGGCAGGAAGGACTCTGGTGCCAGTCATCATCAAATGAATCTAGGTTGGAAATGGGATTCGATTTTACCATAGATTCCTCTCTTTCTCTCAGTGTCTTTAGGACAAGAGTCTTGAGAAAATTCATCACTTGCACTGCATACATCAAAGCAGTCAAGGGATCCGCCATCTGTAGTTCATAGATGTTAGAATTGGTGCCATGGACACTGACCAATACCATGATTTTTATAAAACAGAAGCAACCAGAGCTTTAGCTCAGACGGGTAGCATACATGTATGATAAGAGTAACATAAACTAAAATTTGGGGAAGGCATGAAAGCAAATCGAATTTACAACACTGGAGAAAATAATTGATATATTCACCAGCGTTAACATAATTTTATCAAACTAAAAATTTAATCACAGATAACAGGGATGAGTATAACAAAGAATATATGATGTTAGCTTACTTGAGTCATATTTGGAGCAAAAACCATTGCAATGTTACGTGCACTCATCTTGTTCAAGTGTTCCAGTTGAGCAACATCAGCCATTAGGTTGATTGCCCAATCCAGCAGGGCAGCTTCTGTTGGTGGAAGAAGCCTCACAAGTTGGGCACATTCTTCTTCGGACTGAGACTGCATCACCTGCTCTGGAGAAAGAGGGTCCAATACTCCAGATGGAAGTTCTCTGAACCAAGCCTGCAAAAGAACATCATTAGACCAAATTTATGCAGTTATCCCTCTCGAATAGTTGCCTAAGTGAGTTAAAATGAGCTCTGCAAATGGATACCAACTTAGATCGCACCAAAACAATATAATCTAGAAACTTAATTATAAACCTTTTCAAACAGTTCATGGGGGACAGGAAGAATAAACCTGGTAATACCTTAATAAGGCCTGCCAAGCAGTGCACATCAATGCCATCTGGTACTACTCCTCTGTTTAATTGTTCCCTCACATACTCTTCCTGACCATTCTCAGCATTAATTCTGAAGATTCCTTCAGCCTGCATGTGAAGGTTCAATATTTCAAGCTATCAAACAGTGAACTATGTAAAAGCCTTATTGCAAACTAAGAAATGAATATCAGATAAAACTATTAGCTTTCACCTCCCTTGATCAGCAATATTTGACCAGGTAACATAATAGATTAAACAAACAATGGAGTTTGGACACTAACCAAAAATGGTAGGAAAGGATATGCAATGCTAAATACCTGCAGGCCTCCTTGTGCATACAGTTGTCTTTGCAATAACAGGAGTATTGTGGGTACACTATTTCCTCTGGCATCAAAAGAAAGTTGCATAGATTCTGTTGAAACCCCGAAGACACTTGCACTGTGGAGAATAAAATAAAATCTATCAAAACTCAATAGAGTATAGACTGATAAGTTTTAAGGATGGATGCATTCATCAGATAGGTCGTACGAATCAAGTAGAGAATGCAGCCAAAAGTAGATGAATAAATAGATGATTAATCAGCTTAACTTTAGACAGGGGATACATTAATGATATAGCACCAAGGGTATATTGACAGATGTGAAAATACAATTACCATTGTTTCTTTTTGATATATGCCAAATAGCTTTTTATATTGTCACATATTGACGAGTCCTTACTAAATTAACAGCATAAATTCACAAAACTTTACCTAAAATTACACAAATCGCATCAAGTTCTATAAAAGATATATTTATCCTTGTTTTCTTTTACTTCTTAGTGCATGTAAGAGGTTATTTGCTGCACATTAAAAGTTTGGGCAGTTTATTGCCAAAATTATAACTACAGGGGCTCATTTTTCAAGGCATCAAAGTTCAAGGGTTATGTTGGCAGCATACACTCCATTGACGAAGTGTATTACAATATCAAAAAAAGAACTGACAACAAAACCAACAAGGAAACAGAAGAGAGAGCAGGTAAGGGGGAATACTGGTTCTATGTTACACCATATAATTTCAAGCTGCTATCGAACTTCAATTGTAAGGACTATGATAATTGATAAGAGAACCACAACCGCAATGTAAGTTCAGCTTGCATCAGGAGGTTTCAGCCTAGCATATTAACATTCATATTGTTCTTTGATATCTGACTGAAGGAATTTATAAATATAGGTACTACAAATGCCAACTGTGATCTAAGATTTTACCATCCTTCCAGATAGATATGGGAGACAAAGGCCTCTATGCAGCCTACTATGTAAGATTTAATTCAACCAAGAGAGCTATAGCGAGAATTAGAGCATGAACTATACTGAATTAGAAGATTTTTCTGTGGCTTCGGCCTGCAAGGCCTTCCACAGGGTATTTGATATTTCATGGTTCAACAATGCCATGCAAGCTTAATTTATAATGTGAAAACAATTCGTTTGAAATAAAATATCAGTAAACTGGACATAGTTTTGCAATAGATGAGATAATCAAGCAAATCCTGACAATAATAGGAATTCCAAGTTTTACGTTTTAATCTGATTAAACAAACCTGCATAATGCTGCCAAGTCATTTGTTATTGTAGAAAAGCATCGCTTAAGTACAATAAGTGAACTTTTTAGGCCCAAGCCAAAAAAAAACGAAAAAAACCGGAGCCGCTGAAACTTGAAAGTGGGTTCTCAAAGAAAAGCGCTTGAGGTGGATTCTCGCGGTCATCCAACAATCACATCGTCCATGAAATTATCGTTCTAGAGGCATGAATTTGAAAGGAAACATATACATTTCTATAGGCTTCTGGAAAGAAATTCATGAAGATTGGAACATTCGCAATCCGTAAAACAAAGAGAAACAGCTAGATATTATCGAATAACGCACACAAAATTAATTACTGCTAAGCATGAAAGAGAAAGTATCTTCAAATCCTATTAGTCAGAATACATTTAGCAACATACTCAGCTATTTCATATCAGCTAACCTGGCGCTAGGAGCTCTTCTGGGAACTTCGGGTTCAAATTCCACAGGCAATCCAAGAAAACCATGAAAGCGATCGAAGGTAACATGCGCAACATGGCTGACATTAGAAGGCCACCCAATCTCCATGGAAGAGAGTTCTCCTCTACTAGTACTACACCCAATCAAAGACTTCCTGAAAGCAGTAACCAAAAGCGTCAAAATAGACAGCTGATCTCCCTCTCTGTCTCTTTCTTTCCTTTTCCTGTCTCGTACTTGACCTTCCTCGTCTTCGACCTCCTCTGTACCCAACTGGACATGGACCCTTTCATCTACCGTGGGACTGTTAATAAGAGAACTTGAATGAGACCCGTCACTGGGTGTGATTCGCCCACATGGACTGGAAGAGCTTGAGGTTGAAGGCAGGTGAGATGGGGATTGGAGTATTTCAGTCATATTGGAGCACTTAAGCGGTTAGGCCTAGTCTTTGTTTATTCAATTGTGAGCGAAAAGCTAAGATTTTGGTATGAATATGGTGGAGTGGAGTTTGATTCAAGAAAGGGTTTCGGAAGGTGAGACGATTTCATCATCACTGTACCTTCCTCAGGCTGGCTTTAGGTTATGGAGGGACAAAAAGAAGGGAATGGGTCCAGATTCTCGCGTGGGAAAGAGGATCAGAAGATTGCAACGAGTGAGAGGAAGAGAGGTAGTTGGACAGAGATGGTGGAGTAAGAAGAAAAAGGAAAAGAATAATGACAGAGCGGGACTCGTCTAGATCGTTTAATGATATCAGTGTACAATATCACAGAGTTGGCAAGAAGAAGAGGGAAAGATAAAATAAAATTGAGTGGGGCTCGAAATTTACTAATGTCAAAGTGGGCGTCACCTCGTGAATAAAGCACTTTGTTTTCTTGTTAGCAAAGATCATTAGACACATTATCAAAGTTCAAACTTCAAAGTAACCTCGTGATCCAGAATTATCGAGTTGGCAAGTTATGTTTTCTACGTTACCCATCCAACTTTGTTCAGAGACGTGCTTTGTGCTTTGTTCATACCACTAGACTAAGGCCATTTATAATATTAGAGTGATTTAAATCAGAAGTCTAAGCTAATTATTCAACGATCCTGACACGCTAGAAGTAAACACCCAAAGTTTCTATCATTCTATGCACCCAATTCATTTCTTGCTTTTTTCGGTGAATTATCCCAATTTTTAATCTTTTAGTCTTGATTACAACTTTGTGCATAAATTTGTGTGGTCATTTCAGTGTACACATTTAAGACACCCTGACCAGGCCCTAGACTCCTAACTTTTGTCTTATTAAACAAGTAACTCCAATAATGCAAAGTTACTGTGAATACCGTGGTCCACCAATTCTATCATGTTGTCTCCGCAAGTCCTAAAACTTCGCAATCAGTGTTGTTTCATTGTTCGGGTCCCTTGGCGAGAAAACAGAAAAAGAGATAAGAATGTTTATGGACATTTCATATGGGTATTATAACATCGAAAGATGAAAATCTCGTAGGGCTTTTTTTTTGGGGGGGGGGGTATTATCTTCATAGTAGCTTTTATATTTTTCGCTGCTTGGCCCCATTCTCTGCTAATCATGCCGCGTATAATTTACGGCCACCTTCTATCTGCTGCAAGCATCACCCACGTTATCACATGACAAGATGATGTACTCCAAATCATTTAACTTTAATTGCTTCCATCTTCTGTAAGCTCTGATTGCTTTTCTGATAAATTCTCGATTCATTGGTGAATTCATATGTATTCGGAGGCGTAAATGGTGCTATCGTGGGGGTGGCAAAGGTAGTATATACCTAACACTAAACCCTGTTGCATTTGCTAAGATTACTTTTCCTGCAATAGCAACTATTTCCCTAATTACAATAATAGAAAGTTAGAAACCTTTTTAAAATATACTAAATCGGATAGGACAGGCAAGTAAATGTTACTTAAGCAAGTAGAATTGTGGTTGTCGCCCGATCGGACATAGTGGTCTTGGGATATATCAATCTGTGGGAATAAGTCTCACCAAACACGCGCTAGTCACATAAAATGATGACAGCAATTGAAATGGAGAAAGAAAAGAAAACGAAGAAGAGGAAAAATGGAGGCACATACCTTCTTTGAAGCTCAAGGAAAGACTTGGACGATTTTCTTGAGCGAGCATAGGAGGGATTGGAGGGACGAACAACTTTTCTCTTAACGGATACAATGCAAAAGGAAGATACTTGGGTGTTACTTTACACTTCACAGGAGCCTTTAGAGCTAAGAGCTGGACGCAGGAGGATCCTGCATCTAACGACACCCTGGATCTCACCCGTTGCACTAAGATGCGAGATACGAAGAACAACGACATTTAAAAGAGACCGTACCGATCGGCTAGCAGGAGCCTTTATAAAGCACTGGAAAACCAACTTCAAGGGAGGAATTATACCGTTGATGTCTCTTGGAATAATATCATGGAGTCATGCTTCAGTTTAAAATGGGATGCAAGCATGTTCTTGAAATTTGCTACGTCTAAACAAGTCCCCTGCAGCATTAAGCAGGGGAATGGTTCCAGTTTCAGGAAATCATCACTTCCTATTGCTGTTTCAGATTCTACAATAATCATTCACACTATACCAGAGCTGTTTGCGTTAGTTAAAGTCCATTTTACTAAATTCTTTTTCTTGTTATTTTTTTGGGTGGGGCCAACTTCTCGCTATGACGTCTACTTTTTCTTTTTTCCCTCTGACGTCTACTTGACAATTCTGATTACCCGAGAGTACATCACATGCCTGCAGTTAACAGTTTCAATCATGCAACGATCGAAAGAACAAAAAGCAATAGAAATTGGCGGGGTAGCAGCTAGCAACGGGCTAAAATGAAGCCGTAGGACGGAGAGTAAATTTTGTAGGAACGGCAGAAGGATGTTTACATAGCAAGAAAAGGACACTAAGAGGAAAACTGGTACGGCTTAGAACCCACAACCGAGAGACAGCTTGGATCAGAGGTGTTCTAGCGTACAAAGGGTAGTTTGGAAAGTAGACCTTGGACCTTTCCACTCCCAAATCTTTCAACCCCAAGAGAACGAGACTAATTGTATGTTAATGCCGCACAGCACCAATGCTTAAGTTGAGACAGAATCACATGTGCGTTTTCCCATAATGAATAAGCTGGTGTGTGTGTTAGTGCACGCAGGCGCCCACAAAAATCCAATACTAAATTTCAAATGCAACTAAAAGTGATATACAAACATCATTTGGCTGGGTTAGATCAATCTAAAGCTATTCTGAGCTGACGAGTTTGATTTGCACATAAAATCGACATCATAAAGATCCAGTATTAGCATATCTCAACAATTCCTATTTCAAATACACACCAACTGAAACATAGTAAATGTGAACATGAGCCAGAAATCACTGAGTCCTGTTAACAGGTTCAAGGGCCTCGACAGTGACCACACTATTTCCTCTGATAACCTGCAGCAGTAGGGAAAGTAAACAACTTAAAATTGATAAGATATGCATGCCAGAGGCAGTAAGATCTTTACTACTGATCGTAAAGCAGAGAATAGAAAGAATAAAAACCTACCACCATCCCAATGTCCGTTTTCTCATTGCCATTCACCTCCACGGTATTGTCAACAACTAGGTTCATGAACTGGTCAAATCCCCGAAGTGTGCCAATGATCATCCGATTGGCATTCAGCTTAACTGCATTGAAACACAATGGGCATAAATTTCTTGATTTCAACAGTTTAACCATATGAACACATGCATGTTTCAAAACAAAGGCCATGGATAATATGCATCAAACACTGAAATTGGGAGGGGGGGTGCGGGCTGACAGGAGCAGGCATGAAACAAAGTCTTCACACAGAGAACTTCAAGGTGTGGTTTTGTTTTTTCTTTTCTTTGTTTTTTTTGGGGGGGGGGGAGTGCTCCTAAGATATCAGACGCAAAGAACCTTTATGAAATCAAAACAGGATGAACTTTTCAAAATTGAAGCTATTCAACAGGTCACGGCAGTAATGTTTAAGATAGCATAGCAGCAGCAATAGGAATGGAGGCAGAGGCAGGATATGCCAGCCCAACACCTCACCAGCTCCAAGGCTGGGCCAAGGCATCCACTTCTGGTGCAGATGATCTGATCATGAGGACTTTGAAATGCCCGCCTCTTATAGGCAGTTAACAATTTCAAAACCAAATGAACATAGAATGGGGGGAAGAAAAAAGAACATTATTACACCATATCAATATGAAATGGGCTTCAAACTGAGACAGAAGCAACGAACACACTCTCATACGATTCTACAGATGTATCAAGCTCCATTATTAACCTCCTGTCTTTATCATCTAGGCCAAAGTAATCAACCCCTCTGCTGTCTATTTTACATTGCCTTCAGTTAACTTAAGCCAAATTCAGCAGTCCAATAACCATAAGGTCTTTACACCTTTGAAGATCATGTTTAAACTTTCGAGTCTCACATTGGATTTAGAGTCCCACACAACACAGACAGCTTTGTCAAGGTTCCACCAAAGGTTCTCCTTTGATACTTATTTCAATTTTTTTGGCACAAATTTTAAGTAGTTTACAATAGCAGAACAGCTAATTTGATAAATAAGTATTGACAGTGATCAAGTAAATGAAATCATAACAACCAAGAAAGATAGGGATTGAGTTACGAAGGTTCTGTTAGTGCCAAAGGACCAAAACTAAGAACAAGATAGTGAAATATACTCTTCGCGATACCAATGAATCGCAAGTGAAACTCCAGGGCATTCGGCTAGCCCTCAAACGAACTTTGAATTGATGCAAACAACATTAGAACGATAGATCACAAAAACTACCAAGGCAAAATCAACTCCAGAGTACTGAATACTTCAGTAGCCACGAGTAAGTTCAGCAACAACTCCTTGGAAAATAGAGAATTCGAAAAACACAAAAACAGACTTACTTTGGAGCTTCTTGTCCATATACCTGTCGAATCCCACGGAGAAAGGAATAAGAAAAAATTAATCGTGCTCCGATAATGAGAACTATATATAGAACATAAATGTGATATTGAAATTGAGGTGCAATCGATAAAAGTAATACTTACTTCTTCAGATCTGGTGGTTGACCTGACCTGCTCATGGCAATGTTGAGTTTTCAGCAAGAGAGGACCGTAGAGACTAGAGAGTAGAGACGGAGAAGATTTGGGAACTGAAAATTTAAGAACCCGCGCGCCGAAACCCTAATATGGAGGTTTCGATCAAAAAAACCCTACTATGGAGGCCAGTACTGCGTAATTGGTGAAGGCGCCAAAAATTACACGAATTGGGGTGTTGCGAGAATCGAACTCGCGACCTCTCGCACCCGAAGCGAGAATCATACCACTAGACCAAACACCCACCTGATGGTTCGGGTGCGTGCCAAATATTATTTATATATTTCTGACCATCTTCCAAGTAAACATACACATATCAGCTCTTCGTCGTGTTTACCGCATGAATCAAAGTTTGCACACCATTATAAGCTTTACTTGTACGGTCATGTATGTTATCCGTTGTGATTTTTTTTATTTTTCTTGCTTTCAACGTAATACTTCATTATGGCATGTTTACTTAATTGAATTAAATTATAAAAGTTGGTTATACTAGTTAATATGACATATTTTTTTTAAAATATTCTAACTATCTTCCTTAATTACTTCTTTCTCTCTTCTATTTAATTATTGTTAAGGGAGCATTAATAAGGTAAATTAGAAAAATATGGATTAATATTATAAATAGGTCTTATATTTAAAATCAATATTAACTTTTTGAATAGGTCTTATATTTATGTCCTATATTAAGTGCTTGTTTAGGATAGATTATTTTTGGACAATAAATGCTTATAATTCGTTATTCACGGTATACGAGGTAAGTATGTGAGAGGAGTTTTGTCTCGATTTATGTAAATAAGTGCTTATTTTCTAAAATTAAGTAATTCCAAACACTCACTAAGAATCATACATGGTATATACGAGTTTAGTGTTTATTGGTGGAGCTTAAAATTATGTTGGACACACACACACACGTGTGTGTGTGTGTGACTTTGCATGAATTTTGCATGTCATTCATCTGAGTAAGCTATCCGTAATATACCAGCCTGCCCTTAGACTTGACTTCTCGATCACTCACGTGAATGAATTCGTTTTTCCAGGTCAGCCATTGTTTTCTGTTTTAAGTTTGGTTGTTACCTTAAGCCGAACGAGAAAGATTGAGCGATAGATATCCTAACACCAATCTTGAATCAATTTTTTTATTCGCCGAACTCTCGCGTAGACTTTGTAGTATCAATGAGTTTGCTTTTAGGTTGTTAAGATAGCATGAATTGCGATTTAATTTGTTTAATTTAATTCTGTTAGCATAGAACGTTACTCGTTGTTAACTACTACAATGAGTTCACCGTCTTATGCCCCCTTTGCAGTAGGGAATTGTACAAAGAGAGAATTGAAAGTGGAACTAAGAAATTTGCATGTTTGGTTGGTTGGAAATCACTTCCCATGAGAACCTGGTTAACCAGTTCCATAAAACCTGTTAAGAGTTAGAAGTCAACAAAATCCCTTACCGTCACGCACATGTTCCTTCTTCACACTAAGTTTCAATGTTAACATACAAAGTCATAAGATTAGGCAGAGTTAGGAAACGTTGGTCTGTTTCTCACTTAATCTTCAAATGTGATTATTTGTATATATACCCACATGTAACAATAGAAAGATAGATGAATAAGATTCATTTCCTTACAGACTAAGATTCATTTCCTTACATGGTATCAGAGCGTAATACCTCTGCTTCAGTCCAATTCTGTTAAACTATCTGTGTCTTCAGTTCTGAGATTCCACTAGGCAACTTTGTAGTTACATTGAACCCAAAATTTCAGATCTCTCATCTCTAGTACAGATCAACTGCCACACGCCATCTAAGTGGGTTCAGAAGCTCAAACTCGGTGGGCCACCAAAATCTGGCCTCATTCCGACCACCGGCGACGTCACACGCGCCGCCTCTATCTCCGCCACCACGATCCACGCGCCGCGCGTGACGGCGGCTCCGGTCTCCGTTGGCGACGACGATTTAGGCGCAGTGATCGACTTCTGTTGCTCTATCTCCCTCTGAAGTAGTGTTGTAATCTGATCAAGTTGAATTTTTGAGTATTATTCTTTCAATACTCATTGCCTCTGACTCAACGCGCTTCAGTCTCAAGTTTTCTCAATTCGCTGTCCAGGTTCTCTTTTATGCTTCTTTGAGATTAGTATTCTTATCTCTGTGGGTCCCTTGTTTCTTTTGTGATAGCCCATACTTCTGCCTATTGGTCAGTGACAATCCGTGACAATTTTTTGTTATGAGAATTTGTCTTGATTAGTTTATGATATTTTTTGCCAATCCAAATTGATTCAACAATCTGTATCATTTTGCTATTTTGTGAGCATTCTCCGTGTAACTATTTTTGCTGCTCCATTTGTATTCTGTTGTGTGTTCTTTAAGCATTATCAATGGCAGACTCAAAGAATTCCGATATGTTACCTATGCCTGCTAAGATTACTGCCTCACAGTTGAGTTGGACTAACTACAGTGATTGGAACAAAACTGTTAAAGTGTATCTTTTGGGCATAGAGATGGAAACTCATTTATCCGAGGATCCTCCTTCTGGTAACGAAACAAAACTTATGACTTGGCAAAGAGCAGATGCTCGACTTCTGTTTCAAATTCAAAATTCTATTGAACCACAGATTCTATCTTCAGTGAGCCATTGTAACACTGTCAAAGAACTTATGAGTTATCTTGAATTTATGTTTTCTGGAAAAGGAAATATCACTCGGGTTCATGAAATCTGTAAAGGATTTTATCGTTCTCAACAGCAAGATCGTCCTTTGAAAGAATTCTTTTTAGACTTCAAGAGGATGTATGAGGAAATGAAAGTACTTATGTTCCCACAAGTAGATCTCCCAACTCGAATCAAGAACTTAGAACTTCAGGCTATCATAAGTTTTCTTGAAACTCTCAATCCGTCTTATGAGACTATTCGTTCTCAGATTCTGTCGAGTCAAGAGCTTCCTTCTCTTGAAGATGTTCTCTCCCGGGTTCTTCGTGCTGATCGCTTGATTCATTCGCCTGTTGATCCAACTGCCAGTGCTCTAGCTGGGCGCGGTCCCTTTGAGAACAGGAATTATGGGTACAAACAAAATAACAATTCTGGCAGTATTATATGCAATTATTGCAAGGAACCTGGCCACATTAAGAAAAATTATCGAAAATTGCAAAACAAACAGCAGCGTGATCAACAGCGCGGCCTTGCTCATCTTGCTCAGACATCTGGCCCCCTTGATTCTGGATCTGGATCTTCTTCTGCAGGAGCTCTAGCAACAGGTACTCTGTCCTCTGGCTTAACTACTGCTTCAACTAAGTGGATCATTGACTCTGGTACTACCGACCACATGACAGGTAATCATCACTTGTTCTCTTCATATGCACCCTATGCCAACCAGTCATCCATATTTGTTGCCAACGGTTCTCCCGTCCGTGTTATTGGTTCTGGCACTGTTCAACTAACTACATCCCTCTCATTATCCTCTGTCCTTAACGTTCCAGATCTCACCTTTAACCTTCTGTCTCCAAGTAAACTCACTCGTAAGTTAAACTGTTTTATCTCACTCTTCCCTGACTATTATTTAATTCAGGATCTATCGACGAAGCAGATTATTGGTAAAGGCTATGAATCTGGTGGACATTACATTCTTGATGATCAGGTGCCACGTTCTGTTACTTGTTCTGGTGGGTCGTCTCTCTTTAAAGTTCATTGTCGTCTAGGTCATATGTCGCTTTCATCTCTCTGAAAATTGTATCCTCAGTTTTCTTCTATGTCTACTTTAGATTGTGAGTCATGTCAGTTTGTCAAACATCATCGTCTTCATTTAGCACCTCGCGTCAATAAACGGGCTGCGTCCCCCTTTGAGTTAGTACATTCTGATGTTTGGGGTCCTTGTTCAGTCACGTCTCAGACTGGTTATCATTATTTTGTCACATTTGTCGATGATTTTTCCCGAACCAACTGGCTTTATTTAATGAAACAACGTTCTGAATTGTTTACTCATTTCCGTCATTTTTGTACTGAAATTCAAACCTAGTTTAACACTCCTGTGAAAATCTTACGAAGTGATAATGTAAAAGAATATTTTTCCACCCAATTCAGCGATTACATGAAAATTAATGGTATTCTTCACCAATCCTCTTGTGTAAATACACCTGCTCAAAATGGTGTTGCTGAAAGAAAAAACCGTCATCTTTTGGAAACAGCACGAGCTCTCATGTTTCATTCCTCAGTACCTAAAAGTTTTTGGGCTGATGCTGTCTCTACTGCTTGTTTCCTCATCAATCGCATGCTTTCGGCTGTTCTTGGTGGAGATATTCCTTACTCCATTTTGATTCCTTCCTTTAAGCTTTTTCCTGTAGAACCTAAAATATTTGGTTGTGTCTGTTTTGTTCGGAATGTCCGTCCTAGTGTTAGCAAACTGGATCCTAAGTCCCTGAGATGCGTTTTCCTTGGTTATTCTAGAGTTCAGAAAGGTTATCGGTGTTACTCTCTTGATCTCCGTCGGTACCTCGTATCCACCGATATCGTTTTTCATGAGTCATCTTCTTACTTCAAAACTTTCCCTGAATCTGATTCTCCCTCTGTCATGGATAATTTTGATGATATCCTGCTTTATCCTGTCCCACTCTCACCAGTACAAGATGCTATTCCGGCACCTGATCTCATCAACGATGCTGATGTCGATACTAATTCACCTACACCAACTACTGCTTCGCCGATTAACTCTGTTGATGCCTCCATAGTTCCTGCCTCTGTTCCTGTCGATCCTCCTCTTGTTGTTACTAAACCACCTATTTCTACTTCTCTTGGTGATACTTCTGATGACTTACCAATTGCACTTTGTAAAGGTACCCGTCCTCATTGTCTTCTTAAACGATATGCTGACTGTACCTATCCTATCTCCTCTTTTGTATCTTATCAATCTTTGTCTCCTAGTTCATCTTCCCTTATGGCCACCCTTGATTCCATTACCATACCTACTTCCCTTTACCAAGCTCTAGCTCACCCTGGTTGGCGTGCCGCAATGGAAGAAGAAATTTTGGCATTAGAAACAGCTGGTACCTAGACTCTTATCGATCTCCCTCCTGGAAAAAGAGCCATTGGATGTAAATGGGTGTTTGTTGTTAAGACTAAGGCCGATGGTTCCTTAGAACGACTGAAAGCTCGTCTTGTTGTAAAAGGTTATGCCCAAACTTACGGACTTGATTATTCTGAGACTTTCTCTCCTGTGGCCAAACTTACTTCGGTTCGTCTACTTGTTTCTTTAGCTGCAACATATCATTGGCCTTTACATCAATTAGATGTTAAAAATGCTTTTTTGAATGGCGACCTACTTGAAGAAGTTTATATTGAGCAACCACCTGGGTTTGTTACCAGGGGGAGACGAGGAAAGTATGCTATCTCAGGAAGTCACTATATGGTCTAAAGCAAAGTCCTCGAGCCTGGTTTGATAAATTCTGTAATGTGGTCAAGAAGTTTGGATTACATCAAAGCAAGTGTGATCGCTCTATGTTCTACAATCTGATGCAGGCATGATTCTGTTAGTAGTCTATGTGGATGATATCGTGATTACAGGAAGTAATTATTCTGGAATCTCAGAACTTAAAGTCTTCCTAAATTCTCACTTCTAGACAAAAGATTTGGGATCATTAAAGTACTTTCTTAGTATTGAGGTGTTGAGAAGCAATAAAGGTATTCTTTTGACTCAAAGAAAGTATGTTCTCGATCTCTTAAAGGAAACTGAAAAACTTGGAGCTACACCAAGTAGCATCCCCATGATTCCAAATCCCTTTCTGGATCTTGATGCTAGTATGTTTGATGAGCTTCCTGATGATTTGAAGAAGAAAATTGATCCAGAGAAATTAAAACCGTTTCCATTTCCTGAGAGATATAGAAGACTTATTGGTAAACTAAATTATCTCACTGTAACTTGTCCTGATATAACCTTCTCAGTAAGTAGGCTCAGCCAATTCATGGCATCACCAACAGTGGCACAATGGGAAGCTTTAGAACATATCTTGCATTATTTGAAAGGCTCTCCATGTCTTGGTATTCTTTATAAAGACTATGGGCACACTAAAGTAGAATGCTTTTGTGATGCGGATCATGCAGGATCGAAGGCCACAAGACGATCTACTACGGGTTACTGTGTGTTTGCTGGTGGAAATTTGATATCTTGGAGAAGTAAGAAGCAAGGGGTTGTGTCAAAGTCAAGTGCAGAAGCAGAATACAGAGCCATGTCACAGTCAGTACAAGAAATTGTATGGGTACTTCAGCTTTTGAAGGAAATTGGCATCATCACAACATTACCTGTAAAACTGTGGTGTGACAATAAAGCAGCACTTCATATAGCATTGAACTCTGTGTTCCATGAACGTACCAAACATATTGAAATTGATTGTCATTTTATTCGTGACAAGATTAGAGAAAATATTGTATCTATAGGACACATACGATCCGATGACCAACTGGCAGATCTTCTGACGAAAGCCTTAAATGGGACACGGGTTGAATATCTTTGTAACAAGTTGGGCATGATAAATGTATATACTCCAACTTGAGGGGGAGTGTTAAGAGTTAGAAGTCAACAAAATCCCTTACCGTCAGGCACATGTTCCTTCTTCACACTAAGTTTCAATGTTAACATACAAAGTCATAAGATTAGGCAGAGTTAGGAAACGCTGGTCTGTTTCTCACTTAATCTTCAGATGTGATTATTTGTATATATACCCACATGTAACAATAGAAAAATAGATGAATAAGATTCATTTCCTTACAGAATAAGATTCATTTCCTTACACAACCAATACTCTTTCCGGTCCTAATTATAAGATAAAATTGATTTTATTGGAGAAATTAAGAAAACTAATTAAATTACTTTAAAGTGTTTATATTTTTAGTATCCTTAGATTATATATTAGTTTATTTGTCAGATTAATTAGTTTGGAGAAAAACATAAAAATATAAATACTCTAAAGTATTTTAATTGGCTTCCTTAATTTCTCTAAAAAAAGTCAACTTTATCTTATAATTAAGACCGAGAGAGTATTTTTTTTCTTCGGATATGATACTTTTATGATTTAACATATTGAAAACTTTGTCGTCTTAATTTGTATGCCTAATTTATCGCCCCCACCACACCCTCTTCTTTAACCTCCACTGTCTCCTATTTAGCCCATTCTTTTCCTCTTCAATTCCCACAATCATCTCTAACTATTAACCACATAATATCCTGCTGCTGCTGTTAGAGAATCAGCAATCAAAATAGCATAACAATGGTAAGTGCTTATTGATTCTCTCCCTTTCTTTAGATTCATTAATCGTTTATGTAATTGAACATATTGTGCCGGAGATTGTTGTGAAAACAAAGTCTCTAATACAAGCTACATAGCTCTAGAGTTTCTATGGCGCATCACCCGTGGAATCAAGATTTTAGATAAAGAAGCAATGAAAATAAATACTAGTACTGGTTGATCTTTATCAAACCATTCCAAAAACTCTAGATTTGGAAGGCCCGTGGGCAATTCTGACTTGGGGCAACTTTTGTTCCATCAATATAACTAAACGTATGTTGACCATGAAGACAGGGTAGCATCTGTGGACGCCAAATCAGATAATTTTCTTCAATAAGCTTAACAGTAATAAAGCATGTGAAATTTGAAGGTGAAGTGGCAGTGGTTGCTACCGATGTTTAATAGATTAGATGCTTCTGTCATTTTGACATTATACAGTCAGTCAATACTCTGATATCATTCTAAAAGCTAAAAGACGAAAGAAACAAAATAAATAAAACAGAATGAGTAAAGGCAGAGAGTTATGTTGTAATTCCATTTCATAATTGGGAGAATCATTCTTAGGTCCCAAGTAAGGGACATATTATCAGAAAGGTCTCCATTTACAACTTGTCTGCATGTATTAACAACCTGTTAAGTGTGTTTTACAACCTCAAAGGACCTTTCTGATAATATGTCTCTTACTTAGGACCTAGGAGTAATTCTCCCTTCATAATTTGTGCAGTACACCTTTATCCTATTTATAGAATATTACAAATCATCTCAATCCTACACGTATGGATATAAAAAATCATTCCAGATTTTATCCTTGCACCATTTACTAAGCTGTCCTTTTTTTGGTTATTATGAGAGGATTGATTTTTATTGTGGTCAATATTAACTTGCAATACAGCGATCAATGGATAGAGCAAGACCACCTTTGAGATCGAGGACGAGTCTTCTACCTCACTATATATCCTCTTATTCTCCGGTGATGCAGATCTCCTTGTCCTATTATTTTGCTGAAATTGGACTTATATCCAATTTCCAATTTATGTGAATGTTTCTCGGTCTGTGTTTTTTTTTTTTGGAGTTACTATTAACGATTGATGGCTGAAATCAGTGCCAGAGTGAATGATTGTAGTTTTTGTGATGGGGTGTTATGGTGGCTAACGGCACGGCTGTGGTTATTTGTGACGGTGCGTGGGGTCTTTTAGTCAAGGGTATATATAGATCTTTTTCATATTATAAATGGACATATTGATTTGAAGTGTATTGTATATAGTTTCTTAAGCATACCTAACAAGCTTTCAATTTCACTTTCATTTCCATTTCCACCTCCACCTTTATTAAAAAACTCCTTCACATACCACATTAAAGGATTGGAATTACGCAGAGTTTCGTCTATGCATAACATTCAGGGGAGGACAGAATTGTCGTGATTTTTTTAGGGATGGAAGCTAGACAAAGCATGGCAGGCTCAATTACTTTTGGAATTATTTTACAAGTAATAAAGTTGAAGAAAAATCGTAACGGGCATAGATTTTAATCCCTGACATTGTAGTCCAAAACCACTAGTTGATCTTGCTGTTGAGAAGTAGAAAATTTTTCTTAGAAGGGTTGTCAATCAATATAGGCAGTCGGGTAATACAGTAAGCTACCTCATTTTTTAAGGAAGAGAACACAAATTAAAATTTTAAAAAAATGTATTTATTGAAGGAGGGGGATATTATTTGAATAATTCGGGAAAGAAAATATTCTTGATTAAATAAAAAATCATCATATTTTTCCTTGTGAGGTTGTAAATGCTTATTGGACCGTTGTAGTCTTAACAAGCTCTTATCTTACGCACTCAATTATATTCAAATGTTACCTTTGTAAGTATTCTCATTCTATGACACTATACTGCATTATATTGTATCTTTGATATAAGATTCACTTTATACTGAGTGGATTTTATATTAAGGACAGCTACTATATAATTTTGTTAATATTGTATCCAAAACATTTTAATTCTGAGTGCATGTTTAGTAAATCATAAAACTGTAGTTTTATAAGTTATTTTTCGTAAGCTGAGATAAAATTTTTCTCACATATATACCTCATAAATTATAAAAATTATTATCCAAAATCTAAACCACGATTTTATGAATGGACCCCTTGTTTAGAATATGGCAAACATGCACTAAACCTTGTTTAGAATATGGCTACAGTAAGAGATGTGGACCTCATTAACCAACGTTTCGGACTTTACGTGGTTCCCCGGACTCGTGAATCCGTGATCTTGAACTTGAACGCGAGGCATCCATCAAGTTATGTGTCCCGTGTATGTATTATTGATTATTCAAGTTCATTAATTATTTAAAAACAATTATAGATAATACCATATTTAAAAGAAAAATTATTAGAAATCGAAAAGGCACACCCCATCTATCCATGTATACATACATATACATTACTCTTTTATGTCAATATTTAACGGTACCCTTATACGGAGCATAATGGTTTCTAGCATTGGTTCGGACCTCTCGTCATCAATTGGTTATATAAGCATGTACGTGCAGTGCAGGACGATCATTTTTAACGGACAGGAGACCTTTCATCAAATACAACAATGTCAACGCTTTGAGTTTTTACCAACGCCACATAACTAAGTGATAATCATTTATATTTGGTCAAACAAAAAATAATAATTAAAACACCTTTAATTTCTTTTTTATTTTATTATTCAGATTGGATTTGATTGGTTCAAACGCAATTCTGGTGCTCCACGTGATATTCGTCCCTGGCTTGACTCATTCCTTTGGTCGCAAAATTATTCACAACCGACAAATGTGGAGTAAACCCGCCAATTCTCTCTCTCTCTCTCCCACTATTTGTACTAATCAGCAGAGGTGTTGGCAACTAATTAAATTGGCGTGCCACCCACTACTAATGGCTATTCTATTGTTTTCACCCTGTGAGATGATATCGTCTCTCCTTTTAACTATTCCCCAGTCAAGCTCACCCAACAACCACTTCACACATATTAGTATTATATACCTTAAAAAACGAATGTTCTTTTGACACACTTAAAATGTTCACATGCCAGAGATTCCCAGATATTCAAAAGTCAAGACGTGACATTTTCAGATTTTCAACCCAATGCTTTCGTTACAATCGCCTTCACTTTCACATAATATAAAACTAGATCCTCCTTACACGCCTAGCCAGCAAACGCACACATACAATCTTATTATCTCTGCTTCTTCTTCTTCCTCAACGTCTCTTGCTAGGGAAGCTGATGATAGCGTTTAAGAAATTGGCGAAAAAGGTGAAGGCTGTTGGTGGGGACCATGAGTATTTGCTCAAGGAACACGAGGGAGGAAGCCCACATAACAGAACCCCGACTGGTTTTTTCGCACTCTATGTCGGGGAAGAGCGCCAACGACATGTCGTTCCGACCAGCTATCTCTGTCACCCGTTGTTCAAGATGTTGTTGGACAAGGCATACGACGAATATGGGTTTGATCAGAAGAACGGCCTGGTTGTTCCGTGCAGTATCTCAACGTTTCGGCAGGTGTTAAATGCAATAGAATGCAGCAATGGGAGGTTTGATTTGGCCAAAATTTTTGATGACATTCCTTGAATTACAGTGATCAGAAGCTTTCTTTTGTTTTTTTTCCTGGAATCAGAAGTATGTGAGTGTGTGTGATCTTTTGATATTTGCAGGGCTAGACGTAAGCTCTGCACTATATGTCTATATATGTAGAAGTAGGAGATACACACTCGTATAAACCATAAATCACGACCTAGCTAGAAGTTTCCTCGAAGCTACATGTATCTAGTTTCTGGCAAAGGAGAAATTTGAATTTCGGGGAGGTTTAAAAAGGCAATCAGTCTACTTCGGGGAGTTTTTCTTGAACCTCGTGCGTGTCTTGCAAAATTTACTGGTAGACAATAACTTAATTCAGTTATAAAGTTTGTTGAAATTTAAAACAAAATTAAACATGAAAAATAGCCATTTTTAATGATCATGGGAGTAGATCATATAGGAATTTGCAACTTCTTTGATCACAGGGTAAGGTTGGGCAATGAATTGGTCAACTTACAATAGCCATTACAGTTCAATTTACTGATTGTTACCAGCGTCTACTAGGATTTTCTTCATATCATCAATTAGTTTTTGTACCTGCTCCCCGGAGTGGAGGGGGAAGGGATATATATACACATGTGCAAATCAACATTCCATTTCGAGTGGTGTCAAATATGGATATGGATGGGCCCACCCCATGGACAGAAGATTAACCCTCACAGTCTTCCAATCCAACCTCTTGATGCATCTCATTCGGTTATGAATCAAGTGACAAGGTCTTCAAACATTGAAACTAAGGCTGTTCTCAGTGATGGCCACGAGGTCAAACCCGTTTGGTCAATGGCGTGGCACCATAGGAAGTTGAGTTCTTATGGTGATGTTGTCTTTAAATGTAAGGATTGACAGACACGAGAGCAGACAAAATCGAGATCGAGGCGTTGATACCTTGCAAAGGTAATAGAGTCAGGTTTAAGTCGATGTGAAACGTCCCCTCTCAATTTGTTTTAAAACTATAAAGGGTAATAGGTTCCTAAAGTAGTCAGGATATTATAAATGATATCAGAAACATGCTTGGATTGATGGGATCCATCTCATTTAAGGAATTAACAAGAATATTTTAACTATTCACAAGATAAATATGAAATTCTCAAGACAAAGGAATCCAGGGAGTCAAAAACATTTTGACAAATAAAGGGATTTAAAAAAAAGAAAAGAGTTAAAACATTTTGGTTATTCACAAAATAAATAACAGAATTTACAACACAATTAATGACATTTACAAGACCAATTAAGGGATTCAAAAAATAAAGCAAAGACATCATTGTCTTTTCATCACAAAACTTAATTTATTTTGGTACAAGTCATGTAGTGAAGTATAAAAAATTTATGGGTTGACTAAAATAAAATTGCTTCAATAGAGGTTGACTGAAATTTTCCCAATAAAAAATAAATGTTGTAGATTAAAAATTTATTAATGTTGAACATGCATGCGGTGGAGTCAGGATAAAATGTTATAATACCACCCTATTCTAAATATAAGAGGTAAAAATTGTTTATTTTGATTCTAAATATAAAACTCTATTTTATCTTGCAAATGTATAATTTGTTTTTCAAAATATTTCTATTCACTGTACATATTAAAAGAATTCCCTTCAAGAGTAATTTTAATACATATGATTCAAGAAAATGTTTTAGAAAACCGCCCACATTTATTACTTATAATTAACTTAACTAATTTTTTAACATCCACAAATGAGTTATTTAGTGGTTATCCTCTAACGTGATAATCTGATAAACAATCGGTCCAAAGCCATTTGATTTTCAGCGCCCCATTCGGTCTGAGAGGATCAGAGGTTTATGCATCCAACATAAGATCCATGTATCCAACACTAATCATAAATATTAAATAATTATAAACAGCATGATTTATCCTCCAGCAAAGCAAAAAGATCTCCATGATCAGGCTATCATTCTGGAAGTAAATGAAGTTATTGAGGGCTTTAATTGCACTATATTTGCATATGGTCAAACTGGCACGGGGAAAACATACACAATGGAAGATGATAGCAAAAGGCCAAAGGTGTAACTCCTATGCAGAGCGGGCTGAATGGAGAGTTGCCTACTGACGCTGGAGTTATGCCTAGGGCTGTCAAGCAGATTCTTGATACCCTTGAGAGCCAAAATGCTGAATATAGTGTGAAAGTCACTTTTCTATAACTGTATAATGAGGAGATCACTGATTTGATTGCTCCTGATGAAATTTCAAAAGTTGCTTTGGAGGAGAAGCAGAAAAAAACAGCTGCCACTCACGGAAGATGGTAAAGGTGGAGTTCTTGTAAAAGGTTTGGAGGAAGAATTGTTACAAGTGCTACAGAAAATCTTCTCTCTTTTGGAAAGGGGTTCTGCCAAACCACGTACTGCAGAAGCTCTACTAAACAAGCAATCAAAGTAACTGTTGCCTTTAGTTTCTTGTGTAGACAGATTACAAAGTTCAATCTTTTATTGAGATTTAATTCTCCTGTCTCAATCGGTCACATTCCTTGTTTGCTATAACAATTCACATAAAGGTTTAAACAGGCGATCAGTTTACTTCGGGGAGGTTTTCTTGAACCCTGTGCCTGCCTTGGGAAAATTTACAGGCAGACAACAACTTCAGTTATAAGGTTTGTTGAAATTTGAAACAAACATCAACATGAAAACAGCCAATTTTAGTGATTATATGAGAACTGAGGCGATGTCTTTGGTCTCACTAAACATAGTTTACATTTCTAATGCCATGGCATCTTTGGCTCAACTGTTCTAAATTTCCCGATGGGAAAGTATTTTCTCTCAATAGATCATAAAGGAATTTGCAGCTTCATTGAATCATGAGGTAAAACTGACCCGTGAATCGGTCAACATATAATAGTCATTACAGTTCAATTTACTTATCTTCAATGTCACCAGCGTCCACTAGGATTTTCTTCATAACATCAGCTAGTTTTAGTACCTGCTCCCTCGAGTGAAGGGGTGAGGGATAGACACATGTGCAATTCAACATTCCATTCCGTATGGTGTCAAATATGGCTATGGATGGCCCCACACCATGGACGGAAGAGCAACCCTCATAGTCTTCCAACCCAACCTCTTGATGCATCTCATCTGATTCTGAGTCCTCAATGACAGCATCTTCAAACACTGAAACTACGGCTGTTCTCAGTGATGATGATGGTGTCAAAACCGGGTTGTCAATGGCTTTGCACATGAGGTAGTTGAGGTCAGACATGTCTGTAAAATGCTTGTTGCAATTCTTAGCATTTTCAAAGGCCTTGTAACTTCTCCTTGCCAGCTCCCATAGAGTTTCTCCACCCACATCATGCGTGTTTAAGATAGCAGAATGGTAGAATCCTGAACCAATTAAACGGTTTATTAGAAATCCGTCTGTGAAGAGTGGGAGTCTAAGCACATCGTAATAACGGTATTCGATGAGTAAGACAAATCCTGAATGAAAGTTTTGCTCAAGGACTCAGAGTACAGGACAAAAGAATTAATGTTCAATAAATTACTTCAAAATGATATAAGAAAAGCTCAACAACTGTATTTTCAAATATTATGAACCAGGGTGATGTGACGTACCAGTAACAGAAGCATAATGAAACAAAGTAACAAGTGTGATCAGTAATTTGAGTGCCTTACCGAGATCATTACTGTTTAGGATTGGATCAAGAATTGAGCGGCAATCAGTGAGAGTTATCACGGCATATTTCTCTTTCTCATAGTCAGGACGGTGCTTAGATGCCCATGAGGCAATCATTCCAGCCGCCGCAAGTGCCCCACAAAGCTTGATTCCTCTTGATTTACATCCCTGCAGCATATTACTTAAACTTAATCATTACATTACCAAATCACATGCAAAAGGCAAATGTAAAATATCATGTCGGAGACGATAGAATTCAGAAACATACATATGAGCATTTGGCACTTAACAAACTGACCGCAACATGTCTGTGAAAATTGCTCACTCTTTTTTTGGCCAGAGAAACTTGGTCACTCTAAAAGAAGCCGTGCTTGCGTATGACAGGTATTGGGAAAGTATGACATGTATTGGGTAAAAAACTTGCTAGCTGGTATGAGATACAATGAATTTGACAGTAAATATAAGGATAGACAGGGACTTAATCTACTCCTACAAGTCATGGGTTCGGACAGGACCACAAGATCACAGAATGTTCATGATTATGGGTCGTTCAAACAGCATCACACTACCGAATTTTCCGTCGCAAAGTAACACTTGATCGTTATAACCTCAAATTGATTTCGTTCTCACAGTCCAAATATTTTTTGAACAATTTTTCATTCCTAAACAGATTACTTTGACATGTGATGTGATTTTTTGCGACCACAGGCCCTTCCGAGTCAAACAAAACAGAGTTATCCACATCCTTCTGGTCTTCAAGAAACATTTTTTAAGATATAAACGAGAAACTTGTTGACGGAATAGTAAAAAAACAATATTCAAGAACAATTTTCCTGTTATTGATAGAATTGATGATAAAGAAATTATTTATTAACGTAGCAAGAGTTATCACTTGGAATAAAAAAATAGTTACTCACGACAATTAGCCTCTCTGTTTCGTCCTTGTCCAACTGCAATTTGGCTACCTTAGAGCTTCTAGGGGAATCAGCATCCACGAAAACCAAATTCGAGAACCTAAAAGAGTTCAAGGAATATCCAAGCACGTCCAGTCCACGCGCCCAAAATGGCTTGTTGGCCTTCCCCTCTGGAATAAGATCCTCAATTGCCAGCCTAACCTTTTCTTTTCTCTCTAATTCCATCTCCGTCCCTTTCCCTTCTTTCACTTCTCCACCCACTTGCTCCAGCAGTTCCTTCAGCAGCGCCACCGCCGACGTACGGTCGCATGCTGACGTGTGCAGCCGGAGAAACAAAGCCCATTGGCGATCGCTTACCCTGTAGAGGTTAGCATGGAAGAGGTCAGTGTCAACAGACATTGAACCGCTGTGATCACGCCACGAGTTCTGATTCAGCTCGTACTCGAGGATTCGATGGAATGGGCTGATGGGGAACGGGTCATCGCTTGATTCACTCCCGATGATGCGAGACGTGTATTGCAGATCAAACTGCGTAATTCGGATGTAAGGATCGGGAGGAGTTATGAAGTGAAAGGCGTTGGCGGAGGCGTCCAGACGGAGCCTCGAGCGAAGGATAGGATGGGAATTTTGAATATTGTGGAGTGCAGTTTGAAGGAGTGAGACATCGGGGGATTTGGAGAGGAGGAGACCGAGAACGGTAATTCCGGTGCCGGAGAGGGCGGACTTGCACCAGCTGTACTCGGTGCCGCCGACGGGTCGAGAGGTAGAATCAGGCATCGGAGGCGGGTGGAGGGGGTCACTCTTCGCTTGTGTTGCAGAAGGAGGAGACGCAGCATTCAGGCCACAAGATCCTGAACTAAAAAATAGGAGAATGGGAGATAACGATAAAGAAGAAAGAAACAAAATAGAGGCTGCTGTCGATGACTGTAGCGGTCTGAGCTGAAAAGATGGAGTTTTTCAGTTTAGTTCTTGCTCATTTTATTTTTGATAATATGATTTATGTTTCAAACAGTGATTATATAAATTATTTTTATAAAAATAAAATTTATTTGAATTAATTTAAGTATAAATAATTTTTATGATGGTGATAAGAAAAAGTGGGTGGAAATATATTTTAAAGAGTTAAAAGCATAAAAAAATAGTTTAAAATAATTTTTAGAACTGAAAAACTACATTAAGGATAAAATTGTAATCAGTCTAATAATATATTGGGTACAGTTGAAAAAATATTTTAAGGGTTAAAAGCATCAAAAAATAGTTGAAATTAATTTTTGTAGCAAAAAAAGTACATTAAAGATAAAATTACAATCATTTTGATAGCATACTGGACACAACTGAAAAAATATTTTAATCATTCTCATTCTCCCTAAACACTAAGTGTGTGTTTGGGAACTCCTTTTAAGCTCAATTGAAAACCATAAGCTCAATTGTCAATTGAGAACTCAAATTTGAGTGTTTGGAGGGGCCAATTGGCAATTGAGCTTTTGCCAAAGCCCAATTGGTGAAAGCTCAATTGGAAGAAGCTAGAAAATGGAGCTTTTGTTAAAAGCTAATGACATTTTATACTAGATTGGGTTGTCTGGAATTAGTTATATCATATTGGCTTTTCCCATAAAATATATTTTAAATAGTATGCAGTATCAAAAACTATTTTTTGAGTGTTTTTAACCCCTTAAAATATTTTTCTAGTTATACCCACTACCTAGTGTGCTATCAGACTGATTGCAATTTTACCCACTTTTTAGTTATACACACTCAAAAAAAAATTTTTGAGTGTTTTTAACTCCTTAAAATATTTTTTCAGTTATACCCAGTATGTTATCAGACTGATTTCAATTTTACCTTTAATGTATTTTTTCAGCTCCAAAAATTATTTTAAAATATTTTTTTGGTGTTTTTAAACCTTTAAAATATTTTTCAAGTTGTACCTAGTATGTTATCAGACTTATTATAATTTTACCTTTAATGTACTTTTTCAGCTCCAAAAATTACTTTAAAATATTTTTTTGTGCTTTTAACTCTTTAAAATAATTTTTCAGTTATACTCAGTCTTAGGAGACTGATTACAATTTTACCTTTAATGTATTTTTTTAGTAGTAAAGAGCACCCAAAACTTAGAATATTAATTTATTGATTTCCACCCACTCTAAAATATTTTTCCAGTAGCACCTAATATTTTAAAGTAATTTTTAAATATTTATTTGATTTTTTAAATACTTTTCCACCCACTCTCTCTTACCATTATCACAAAAGCCCTTATTCTTAAGCCAATCCAAACAAGTTTTATTTTTGCAAAAGCCCAATCGCCAATTGCCAATCCAAACATAAATTACATTACATAATTTGGCTTTTATCAAAAGTAATATCACAACAAGCCCAATTAAAACAAGCCCAATTATCAATCGCTGTTCCAAACACACTCTAAATCAGTAAAAGTTCCAATGTTGAGCTTATGATATAAGCTTTTTTGATAATTAAAAGCTTAATTGATAATTGAGAATTCCAAACAATTTTTTTTTCCTAATTATCAATTGACATTTTCCTTACAATTAAACGTTTGGGGGGCTAAACGCTACCACAAACACACTCATACATGTGTTTGCGCTGTGTTTGGTAATATGGGGGCTTTTTGGCGCAACAAGGTTGGGAAAGCGACTCAATGAGCTACAGAAGCTTCTGGTATTGGAGTTGGAGTCTGAAATTGAGAGATTGGTATTTATCTTTCTTTTTCAGCTTGTTGGCCAACGAGATTAATCGTTGCTCGTATGTCTAAACTTTAAATATCTTAATTGGTATGTAGTTAAAACATGTTCTTATGGTTTTGCATCAAGAAATTGGTTGGTGCAGGCCCTATTTCTTTTCCCCTAGGTGGCTAGGAAGTCACGTGGTGTTTCTTGTCAATGTCAATGCCAATTTGCTATGTTTTTTTTGTGATTTGTGGTGCTTGCTCTCTCGTACAGACTTAGAAAAGGACGAGACTTGAGAGGAGCACGCCATAGACCATCTTTCGAAGAAATAGATCCCATTATGTAAGGCGATCTAATGACAATGTTTTAACTAATATTTTAACATCTAATGACAATGTAATATAAATTAATTATAGGAATAATATTTTGGTTTGATTTTTAAGTAAGATATAATAAACTAATATTTTAACAATTATTTAAAATTAATATATTATACAAAATATATTTTACTCTTAATATAATTTTTGTAGAACAAATAATTAATAACTAATGACGGTGGGGATAGTAGAGGAGGAGGTAGTGGCAACGGCAACGATGAAAGTGGTGGCAGAAGAGGAGGTATTGGTGGCGACGGTGGGCAACGGCGGAGGTGGCGGCAGCGGCAATGGGATGGCAGGCGGCGACAGAGGCAATGGCAGTGATGGCAACGATAGGGGTGGCGGCTGTAACAGTGGAGGAGGAGAGAGTGGTGGCGGCAGGGGTGGAGGTGACAGCGGTGAAGGAAGTAGTGGTTGTGGTATAATGTGGCAAATGAAATAAAGACACAGGAAACTAAAAGATAAATTATACTTTTTCAACCATGCAATGAGATGGTAATGAGGATTCATAAGGGGAGGTATTCATTACCATGGTAAATCCTATTATCATGCTAAAAAGCAATCAAACAATCTTCTTTTAATAATACAATCATGATTATTATTACAGACATGTAATATGATTGAACCAAGCAAGCTCTTGATCTTCAACATCCCTTTCGGTGCTTAGAGGATCAGAGGTTTGTTCATGATGCAGTAAATAATTTATAAATAGCACGTTTTATCTCGAATAAACTCAAAATACAAGCATATAATATGTGTGTATAATAAATTACGTTGTCTAAAATCATAATAATTGACTTGTTATTTATATTTAATTGTTATCTTCTGGTTAATGTACCAATAATTTGTACTAGTATTTCAAATTAATATTGCAGTACAAATCAATATTTATTACCACATAACTTGCCACTTTACATAATTTAATTTAAGAAGATGAATTGAAATTAGTTAAGTGTAAACATTTTTTAAAAATCTGCCAAAATTGCCTCCAAGTGTTAAAGAATAGTAATATCTTCTAAAAACGACAAACGAATAATGCGTGTCAGTCAAAAAAAAAAAAAAAAAGAATAATGCGTGATTTTTAAATCTTATGCAATAATATATTGACATATTGATCACTCAGATTTTTAAGAGGCGAGGCCTCTAAGAAAAACAAGTTGCTTAACTCCTCAAATATAGTTATAGGATTGAATGAGGTTTTTTTTTTTTTTAAATGCATCCAAAACCCTGAATTATTTTAAAAAGTGTAATTAGTACCTTAAAATATTTAACGGTGGAATTTTGACACTGAAGTATTAAAAATTGAACAATTATCACCCCGACGTAATAGAGCCTTAACCACCGTTAATTCTCTGTTCATCATTTTCAACTGACCATGCATCACAAATGATTTTGAGGATCCCCCATTCTGATATTTTGATTTTTTTTTCCTACTTTTTATTGGCTCAATGATCATGGTATTTCATCAAAATATCTTTCTGAATCAGTGCTTCTAAGGACCACAAGATGTTTTTCTATTCCTTCCGGTCTTACAGGGAGTTAGTTGAAAATCTATCCTTTCAAATGGTGGTTAATACCACTATCAGAAGACAAAGAAGCAGTCAGCAATAGTGGCTCATGACGTGGTCCAATGAAGACGATGAACACTGAATTAAACATGGTTAAGACTTTGTTAGCTCAGGGTGATAATTGTTCTATTTTTTATACTTCAAGCCAAACATTGCACCATTAAATATTTCAGGGTATTAATTGTACTTTTAGAAATAATTCGTGGTGTTGGGTGCACCTTAACCTTTTTTCTTCTCAAAGGTTAATATAATTTTGGTTCCTGAAGTTTGATCCAATTTTGGTTTTGGTCCATTAAATTTGAAATCGGTAGTTTTGGTCCCTCAAGTTTAGTTCATTTATAACTGTTAGTTCCTCAGGTTTGAAAAAAACTTAGCTTTACCTTTGATGGTGTTAATTCATCCAACATGGTCCTAACACCGTTAAAACAGTTTAGGGTTAATATAACTTCTGGTCTTTAAAGTTTAACCCAATTTTTGTTCTGATCCCTCAAATTTGAAACTGGTGGTTCTGATCTCTTAAGTTTAGTCTGTTTATAACTGTTAGTCCCTCAGGATTGAAAAGGACTTAGTCCTGCCTTTGACGGCTTTAATTCGTTTGACATGGCGCTAATACCATTAAAATGACTTATGTGTCATGCCTATTACAATGACTGATATGACAAATATACTATAATATAATACATTGTGCTAAAAAAGAGAAAAAAGAGCATCAAAACAAAACACACGAGCCAGAACTTCTAAAATAATTATTTTTTTCAAAGTCTGAACACGCCCTTTTCCTTAGGAAACTAAACTAGCTTACCATTTCACACTAATTATCTTTAAATACTTTAGCTAATGGGTTAAAGGCCAATCTTATTATGTAAGTTGACATGGAGGGGCAATTCTACCTTGAAAGTGTTGGCAATTTGTGTTTGAGAAATTCTGACTTGTACATTCGTTTTGATGCCTTTTTTTCTTTTTTTTTCAGCATAATATATTATATTACAGTGTATTTGCTATATCAATTGTCCTAATAGGCAGACACATAAGCTATTTTAACAATATTAGCGCCACGTCGGACAAATTAACCCCGTCAAAGGAAGAACAGAGTTCTTTTCAAACTTGAGGGATCAATGATTATAAACGGATTAAATTTGAGGGACCAAAATCACCGATTTCAAATTTGAGGGACCAAAACTAAAACTAAGGAAAATTTTAGGAACCAAAAATTATATTAACCTTAAGCTATTTTAAAGGCGTTAACGCCACGTTGGACGAATTAATGTCGTCAAAGGCAGGACCAAATCATTTTTAAACTTAAGGGACTAACGGTTATAAATGAACTAAATTTGAGGGATTAAACTCACAGATTTCAAACTTGAGGGAATAAAATTAAAATTAGATTAAATTTCAGAAACTAAAAGTTATAATAACCCCTTTTTTTCAATAACAGGATTGAAGTAGCAGTTTACTTTTTTCTTCAAAGTTCTCGAGAGCGGGCTGAGCTGTCAATTGGAGCATTATCCAACTTCACCAAAGCAAAGAGCCCAATTGACTGCTCTGTGCCCACCTTAACTTTACGCTGTTATTCTCCTGGTGAATAATTTAATTCATATATTCATAGCCCAATTGATTCCAAAGGACAATTAGCATATGTGATTCAAAATCTAGGGGTAAAACGGTGACACCGATAATTGGCCAAAAAAAAAAAAAAAAGGTAACACCGATACGCCCTATTTGATTATTTGAAGAGTCTCAAAAAAAGACCGTCAGATCGGGAATCCAACATCGGAGCCGTAGATACGAAATAAAAGGCGAGAGCGGCTCTCAAAATTTCAAATCTCAAACCCACCCGCTCTCCCACCAGTTCACGAAGGGGCGGGCAGACAGCCAGAAACGAAATTCAGAAGCCGATCTACCAACGAAAGAGCGAAAGTCTGTGGCGATTCTTGCTCTCTTGGATTCACAATGTCCTCCTCTCGCAGCGACAAAGAGAAGGGTGTCAATGTTCAGGTTCTCCTTCGTTGCAGGTATTCCGGTCTGCCTACACGATGACCTTATGCATTTATTCTCGCAGCTTCTCGACATTTCAACTAATCAGGCAACATTTCTGTTCCTCGTGTAAATTCCAGGCCGTTTAGCGATGAAGAGTTGCGAACCAATGCACCGCAGGTTGTCACCTGCAATGAGTACACTAGAGAAGTATCGGTGTCTCAGAGCATTGCCGGCAAACATATAGACAGAGTTTTCACATTCGATAAGGTGCTTCTTTCAACCCAATTTTTATTTCCCACTGCTTTTGTAGTTATATTCACCGAGGTGAAAACTAGCTTTCTACAAGTAGCCCACTTGGCATGTCGATTCTATCCTGTTTAAAGAAGGCAGAATGCTGAATGAGCCATTCTTGTTGAACATCAGAGCGATGGATGTTTCTCCCGTGGGATCCAGGGAAATTTTTATGGGAAAAACTAAAACGGTCCAACTCCAATGAGTTCATTACATAGAAAACGAGTACTACCGATGGATGTTAATCACGCATAGGCCGTTTCTTTTGATTAGTTTTTTGTACAGTGCTTCTTGCTTATCTAGCCGGGGTTTTTCCTTGACGAAATACAATACTGCTTGGCTGAAAATCAGGCGTTCGTCAAGTTCTGTGGTCATTCATCAATCAATCTTCTTAGCACTGTTACAGTTTCTAATAGCCTTCTCCTGTGAGAATTGCCATGTTCACCACCTCTGAGACTGAGAATATGTACGCATTTTTAGGGTTATGCATTGTTTTTCCAAGACTCCTTATCAACAAAATGTACTTTAGTTCCCTTCTTTTGAGGAATAAATATCAGAACTGTACCGCTTTTAAGCCTGTCAAGAACTCCAAATGATTCATAGCATATTTCGCAGGTTTTTGGTCCTTCGGCAAAGCAAAAAGATCTTTATGATCAGGCTATCATTCCTATAGTAAATGAAGTTCTTGAGGGCTTTAATTGTACTATATTTGCATATGGTCAAACTGGCACGGGGAAAACATACACCATGGAAGGTGATTGCAAAAGGTCAAAGGTATAATTTAGTGTGTTCTCAGAAAGTTAATGGAATGCTACTTGCTTACTCGTAATTCATGCTTACTGAGCTTATATAACTACTGCGCAGAGTGGGCTGAATGGAGAGTTGCCTACTGACGCTGGAGTCATACCTAGGGCTGTCAAGCAGATTTTTGATACCCTTGAGAGCCAAAATGCTGAATATAGTGTGAAGGTCACTTTTCTAGAATTGTATAATGAGGAGATCACTGATTTGCTTGCCCCCGATGAAATTTCAAGAGTTGCTTTGGAGGAGAAGCAGAAAAAACAGCTGCCACTAATGGAAGATGGTAAAGGTGGAGTTCTTGTAAGAGGTTTGGAGGAAGAAATTGTGACAAGTGCTACAGAAATCTTCACTCTTTTGGAAAGGGGCTCTGCCAAACGGCGTACTGCAGAAACTCTATTGAACAAGCAATCAAGGTAACTGTTGCCTTTTGTCTCTTGCTTAGACAGATTACGAAGTTCAATCTTTTATTAAGATTTAATTCTCCTGTTTCAGTCGGTCACATTCGTTGTTTTCTATAACAATTCACATAAAGGAACCAACCCCAGAGGGTGAAGAACTAATAAAATGTGGAAAGCTGAATTTAGTGGATCTAGCAGGCTCAGAAAATATATCTCGTTCCGGTGCCAGAGAGGTAATACTGTTCATGCATATTGCAAATGAACATATATTCCATTTGATATTTATTTTTAAGTTGTCCTGAAAATTTCGTCCAATGAGGTGGATTTTATCTTATTCTACTTTTAGGGTCGTGCAAGAGAAGCAGGGGAAATTAATAAAAGTTTGCTTACTTTAGGGCGGGTGATTAGTGCTCTTGTGGAGCACCTTGGCCATGTTCCTTACAGGTTATTTCTCCTGCAATGTTTGGTTTAAGTAAAATTTATTGTAGAAAACGATTTAGTCCTTCTGTGTCTCTGCGAGTATGTGTCCCTGCTTATAAAGATGCATCTAATATTTATCTAGCATGCTGACCTAGCGAAATTGGAATTCAGGGATAGCAAGTTGACGCGTTTACTGCGTGATTCACTTGGCGGGAGAACCAAGACTTGCATCATAGCCACTGTTTCTCCTGCTGTTCATTGCTTAGAGGAAACTTTGAGCACACTGGATTATGCACACAGGGCAAAGAACATAAAAAATAAACCCGAGGTGTGTTACTGCAGGAACACTTTAGATTGTTTGTATTTGTTGGTTTTTTAATCCTACATTCATATGTACAAATCATTTATGGAGTCTTTGAGACAGTGAGTTGGTTTTTTAGTTATTTTACAGCTGTTAGTTTGATCTATTATTCCTACAAAATATTCGTTTGTTTACAAAATCTTTCAAAAATTGGCTATTTGTATTCATTTAGTTTCAGAGGGATGCGTGTGCCATTTACCTTTGCAAGTGACCAAGGAAATGCTCAATATTATTTTTCATTTGCTGGGAGTACGTGCCTTTCCTTGTTATGATGCATTATTCGAGAGGAAAGTTGAGTTTCTATTTGCAATTCATGCTGTCGACTATATATAATCTTGATATTTCTTATGGATTAGTTTCTATTTGCGATTCAGTGTGACAAGTGGTGCTATATGTGAATTTTATGAATGGCATATGTTGTGTCATTGGTTTTTTGTACGAGATTTTCATTTATAATCTAGCTTTGAGGTAATTTTTTATTGTTTCTCTCTCAAGGATTCTCCGTATTATTCCTTTCTGTTTATCTAGGTTAACCAAAAAATGATGAAATCCACTCTTATCAAGGATCTATACGGAGAAATTGAACGCCTCAAGACAGGTGAGTTGCTCTGTTTCTGTTGCGCTTGCCAAAGAGCTATCTAGGCTCTTCAGAGTAGTCTTGTGTTCTTTAAGGGACATAGGTTTCTTCAGCATCTTGGAAATTTTGATTTTGACCAGAGGTTTACGCTGCACGGGAGAAAAATGGAGTCTATATACCAAAGGAAAGATACTATCAAGAAGAGAGCGAAAAGAAGGTTAAGATTTTTCATTCTGTTCGTTGCTTTGCTATTAATTCATTATGTTCACCAAGAACAGTACTCTCCCACGAAATTTTAACTCTCTGAATATTTGGAAAGTTTCAGATATTAATAGTTGCTTTAAGATGCGTCTTATCATTGTTGTTGTTGTTGTCATTATTATATTTATTATTAGTATTATTTCATGTGCACTAGTGCTTAGTACATAGGAGTTCAGTTGAGACATTTATCTTGTTCTTATTGTCATTTGTAGTTACCGTGGAGTCCTATTGACACGTGTCTTCCTTATGATTAGGCTATGGCAGATCAGATTGAGCAGATGGGGATCACATTAGAAACTCATCAGAAGGTTTTCCCCATCGATACTTTTGCCTATTGAAATTATTATGGGCCATCTTGTTTTTTAATTCTTGTTTCGTCTTTGTCGTGCTTCAAACTAGCAACTGGAGGATTTGCAAAACAAGTACGTAGATCAGGTTCGCCAGTGCAATGATCTGAGTCACAAACTTGATTCTACTGAGGTGAGTTATTCCAGTGCTTGTTCTTTACAGTTATAGACTCCAGTGCGCTTTCTTATCCAAAAATCATAAAACCCCACAGAAAAACTTGTACAAGACTAGCAAATTGCTTGCCAACGCAGAGGATGAACTTAACAAGTGTCGTTATACTCTGAAGGAGAAGGATTTTATCATTTCCGAGCAGAGAAAAGCAGGTGTGTATCACTATAGGTTTCCACCATTTTTCTTACTTTCTTAATTGTTCTAATGTTAATTATGTACTACAGAAAATGCTCTGGCTCATCAAGCATGCCTATTACGAGCTGATCTGGAGAAAGCTCTTCAAGATAACGCCTCATTGTTTTTGAAAATTGGTAGGTCATCTTTTTTTCATGCATTGCTTGACCAGTTTGTTTGAACTGCTCAAATACATATCTGCCATTATCTATAACAGGTAGAGAAGATAAATTGAACACAAGGAACAGAGCTCTGGTGAACAATTTTCATGTGGACCTTGCCCAGCAAGTTGGTTCTCTTTGTAACACTGTCACAACATCCTTGGCTCGACAAAATGAACACCTTCAGTGCGTGGAAAATCTGTGTCATTCGTTTTTAGGAATTCACAATAAGGTTTGTAAGACAAATTTCGGTTGCATTTTTTCTTGCCTTTGACACTCACTCAATCCCCTTTCTTGGATATTTCTTCTAGCTTTATATTTATCTCAGGGTTCATTATACTATCACCGTTATAAATATATAAGCTTTTTACTTGATCCTAATTCCAAAACAACCCATTTCAAATCACAATGTATCGTACATGATGAGTTATCAGTAGCGCTCACTCATCCAAGGAGATTTTAAAAAGACTTTTTTTTTTAAAAAAAAAAAGTTGTTGACAGATTTTATTTTAACTTCCCACCTTAGTATACATGATTCGTTATAAGGGGAAACCAATGTTCTTTATCCGCTTCACGATTTTGCATGTCTTGTTTATCTTCTATACTCTTATTGATCTTCCATTACCTGTAGGCGGTTATTGATGTTAAAAAGAAAGTGGCTGCTTCAAGGGCTTTGCATAAATCTCATGTCGAGGCGATGCAAAATGTTGTGCGTTTGCACAAGGCGAACTCTGATGCTACTTTGGAGGAAATTTCATCTCTTAGTGCCTCCAATTGTCATTCTATTGGAGAAGTAAGCTTTTTTTTCCTTCAGTTATGTCTACAGCGCTTATTTTTCGTTATTGTTCGACACCAATTTGTTTTTTTTGATGAATCAGTTTCTCGCTTCTGAGGTCGCCCAAGTAGGTTCCATATTTGATGATCTTCATAGTTCTCTGACAACTCAGCAGGGGGAATTTGCGGCCCTTGCAAGGGATCTTCGACATGTGTGTGGTTTAAGTCTTGCTCCCGCCTATCTTATAACTTTTATACACTTAGTCACATTCTTTCGCTATTTCATATCTCCCCCACCAAATGAAAAATAAAAATGTTTTAACTGATTTTTTCTTTATCTACTGTTGATGTTTGTTCTGTCCTACGGATTCAAAATAAAAGAGATTCAACCATAGTTTTGAGCAAACAAAGGAGATATCTGAGTGCACTCAAGAATTTGTGGAAAAGCTTTTGGAAGAATCTAAAAGGCTAGAAAACTTTGCATCACAAGCTGATGAAATGCAGATAAAGAGCATCGATGAGTTTAAAAAAGTCTACGAGGTAATAATTTGACGGCGACAAACTTTCTTAAAGATGGTTTATTAGTGTTGATATCTTACATGTCATTGTTGATCTTATTCTTTGCAGGAGCAGTCTAGATCAGACGCAGAGAAGCTTATTGCTGATATGACTAGTTTAGTGTCGAATCACATTCGTCGTCAAATGGATCTGGTCAGTCTTTGGTGTTTCTTTGGTTGTTTCTTTCGCAGTTGCGTATTCCTAAACCTCTCAATTAATTTAAAGGACGGAATTATGGGACACTCTGTAGGTAGATGCAAGGCTTGGTGATATTAGAGAAAGTGGCATCGCGAACAAAGCATTCTTGGATGGACACGTGTCATCAGTGGGAGAAATTGTGATTCACGCGAAAAGAAAATGGCAGGCCTTTTGCACGCAAGCTGAAAAGGATACCAATGACACTGCTGATTACTCTGCGGTTAAGCATTGTCGTATGGAGGCACTCTTGCAGCAGAGGTATCTGTTAGTTGTTCCTCTTTGATCCCTCGATAATTTTATTGACATTCTTGCTTAAATCTGTTCAAATTCTTTTTTGCAGTTTTGATGTGATTGATTCAGCGCGAGAACACACAAAGAAGACACATAAAGCTGTTAATGAGATGGGGACCAAACACGTTTCCAAAATGGAGTCACTTATCAGGTGTGTGGTGTGGTCAGTTGACTCTGACGTTCACTAGGAAACTCTAGTCTTTGCCAGGCAAACACTATTCACCGTTGATAAAATTGCTTCAATGATGATATTTACGCTAACACTTTTGGTTTATCAATCACTCTGATACAGGAATGCTTCTGATAGCAACGCGTTACATGACACGGAAATCCATTCAGCCCGGGTGGCTGCAGAGGAAGATATGGCAAAGAACAGTGAGGATACCCTTCAGCAATTTGATGGTGAGTATCGTAAGCTGGAAGTTGATCCTCTGGCTCCTGATTACTTCCAATTTTCATTAGTCAACATGCATGAGAATGGCTGCTTCACTTCTAAAATTTGGGGAGAGAAGAGGCCTCTCTCTCTCTCTCTCTGTGTATATATACAAGGTGAAATCATATTATCCTTTCCTGAAATAACTTGTGCAGACCTCGATGTGAAAGTGCGGGAAACCATATCTGGAATGCTAGATGTTGTCAAGACTAACGTAAATACACTGGAGACTTTTAGGGAGGATCACTCTGGCCAGGCAGATTCTATTAAAGAGAAGGCTCGTGAAACTTTTGAGCAGCAATATCGGGTAGGTCTCCTCGGCCATTCTATCTTATGGTCACAAGAATGAATTTGCATATTCTTAAGTGAGTCTTTTTAGAATTGAATTATTGATCATCTGATTATTTTTGCTCTTTGTTTTGGTGTGTCTTGCAGGATTATGAACCCACTGGGAGTACGCCAGTTAGAGAAGAGTCAGATGTTCCAAGTAAGGAGACAATAGAGTCCCTAAGATCCTTGCCAATGGAATCTCTGCTTGAAGAATTCAGAGAAAACAATTCTTATGAATCAATTGGTGTAAAGGAGTTGAAACCATCACTTATTCCACGTTCTCCTCTCAGCCAGTTAAACTAATGCAGTAGGATGTGGGACTTGCTCCTTTATGAATTATGCCCTTTGAGGGGATCAAAATTGTGTCTGTAACATCACATCACATCACATTGTTTTTTCCTACCATCAAGAGTTGTAACCATGTATACTTCAGATGACATAATGTAATGTGGATCCCATCTAGGGATCCGGTTGGGTATGAAGTTATAATAATATTTGTAGCATCTGTAACTGTCCACACCGCGATTAAATTATCATCATTTGTTGAGCCTCTTCCTATTGGAAGCATTATTTCTACTTTTGTTTTTCCAGTGGATTGCACGCCTTGTTGTTTAGTGTTGAAACTTGAGATGTATTTGTGAGTGTTTGGAAAACACCCAAATCATGATTTCAAAAGTTATTTTTAGTAAGTCGAGATAAAATTTCTCTTACATATTTACCTCGTAAATTATAAAAGTTATTCTCAAAAGTTAATTCAAACACATAAGTCCTCCTTTTAAATCCAATTGAGTAAAAGGCTAAAGGCAATTTTTATTTTATTCAATAATAAGGAAAATAAATTAGGGCCCAATAAATTCATTAATTTGGGTAATTGTCCACATGTTTTTATGGGATACGATGAGTTGGGGTGTTTTTTTTTGTGGGTGCATTCAAATAATTTTTCCTATTCACTCAATTTACTCTTTTTTCTCCTTAATGGTGAATTTGCTTTGTAACATAATCGGTGTCCGTCTTGATGTTCTGTTTTTTTATTCTCTTCAGTTGGTCGATTAGATTCCATGAATGTTTGAAATCTTTTATCGGTAATGAAAGCCATCTTACTTTTTTTCAAGGTCTAAAATTTATCAAATGTGTTTGTTTGCGCAAATTTTTATGAAAACGGTCCTATTTAAGTTGAATGTTCATCTTGGAAGAACAGTGGATGAACAAATAATGCAAATGGATGAGATCAATTTTGTGATCATTTTATTTTCATTTTTCTGTGAGTTCCATTTGACTCTGCCTGTAAATTAAACTTGGAAAATGCTGTGGAAAAACGTTGAAGAAAGCAATATACACAAAATAACCGAAATACACATTCCAGTTTTCCAGTCTCGAGTCTCGCCTATATTCATTTCTAGTTACATAGTCCGTAGGTTATTCTCTCAATTACATACCCATCAACCTCCAAAATTCTGAATATCTATGACAAATTTTTCATATTTTTTATAACAACTTTTTCATCATTTTTACTACTCGAAATAATGACGTAAAAACCAATAAAAAACTCTGTATGAACCGGATGTACGCGGACGAAAAAATGAGAAGCTTAACCTTTTCAACAAGACCAAAACTTTTGAAGAAGAGAACAAGCCCTCATCTGCTATAGCAGCCGATCTGGCTTGTATATGTCTTTTTAAATCGTATTATTGTTTGGGAAAATCCTTCAAAAAAAACTTTTAAATTAACAAAAGACGTAGAGGTGTTTTGAAATTTAATATCCCAGATCAGTGCGAGTGTCTGAATTGAAATATTAAAATTCGAGACAAAATGACGTGCGTGACCCTCGAAGTTTTTAAATTGAAAAGCGTTGAGGGAGGCGTGATAATGGCGCTAAAACGCGTTTAGAAAAATATCATCTTCTCTCTCGTCATCGGTGCCGTTGGTCGACCCTAGATCCATGGCCTTGGATTGCTATAGTCCACAACATTTAATATTTTGTGTTTCTCTGAATTAAATCATGTTCTTAAAAAAGCTAAACAATATCAATAACTCTGATGCCATAAGTTGAGATAAACTAGAAAGAAAACAGAGTGAAATCTTGAGCACTCGTCATCTTCTTCTCGGTTGCCAACAACTCCGATGTCATCACCCCCAACAACTCGCCATCTTCTTCTTTTATAGGATCCTGTGTATATGCGCTAAAAACAGGGATAAACAGAGAAGAGATTATTAAGAACACTCAAGTGATCATAAGAAGTAATGAATAAGTTTGGAAAATCACTCGAATTGTCTAAGTCTTGACCCAATCACTTCCTGGGAAAATTTAGTAATGATCGCAACTACCGACCATCACCGCCAACGACTCATCATCTTCTTCACAGTTATCATCGACATCTGCTTCATCATTGACATGATTCCCAACTCGACATTTGGCTTTACCAACACAGCATTACATTTTCACAACATCCTATTGACTTTCACAACTCGAGTTTTCCATTCACAACTCGAGTTCATATCATCACTGGAGGGTAACCGGCGAGTGATTAGCTTATAGGATGCAGAACTCGAGTTATGAATTGATAACTCGAGTTTTCCAACACAGCATTACATTTTCACAACATCCCGTTAGACCTTCACAACTCGAGTTCGCATCGTTACTGGAGGGTAACCGGCGAGTGATTAGCTTATAGGATGCAGAACTCGAGTTGTCCATTGATAACTCAAGTTCACCAACACATTCTTACATTTTCACGACATCCCGTTAAACTTTCACAACTCGAGTTTGCCATTTTCACAACATTGCAGGGTGATCATCCCACTTCTGGAGATAAGACCATATTCAATAATTCAATTTTCTTTGTAAAACAATTACTGAACAGAAAATTTACCAACCTTCCCATGTGAAGCTGAACAAGTAAAGGTTATCATAATTGCTCTGTTATATATTGTTGATCAATTGATTATTGTGAGAAAATGCTGTGGCAAATGCTGTAGGTTTGAGCTGAGTTTTTGGTTATGTTATCTGGCTGGTGTTTGGCAAATGAAGCCTATATTTGTTGTGGTGGCTAGTGTTCTGTGGCTAGGAATCCTTTGCTGTTGAGTGTTTGAGTCTCTTGAAAGATTTAGCATTTATGAATCAGGATGCCTTTTATGAAAAGTATTTGTGGAAGTTGGTTTGCTGAGTTAAATATAAATTTCTTGTTGCATGTATTTTTCTTATTTAAGAAGCTGATTAAGTGATTGGCGATTGTCAGAGTTACTTGTTGCATCTTAAGCTGCTGTTATAGAAATCTCATACTATTGAGTGATATACCTACTGTCAAATTGGTTAATTGGCTCTTACAAGTTTTCTCCATTGGAGTTGAATCTTTGCTGTAAGACTTGTGGGTTCTGGAAAACATTGCTTGTGTGATTGTCCTCTGTGACTGTGAGTTAAATGCTGACTGTGGAATTGATAACTCAGATTCATCAATAGCTGTAGAACTAAGATCAATCATTTTGTAGCTATTTGAGAATTAATTATGTTCTTTGGTGATATTTGGAAATTCGCTAACTGGTTTTTGGATCTTATCATTGTTCTGTGCTGGTTGTTCTTTCGGAGGTGATTCTTCTAGACTTTGTTGTGTACTTGCTTGTTGCTGGTATGATCATGGAGTTGCTCAAGGGTTGATAATTTCAGTTGACTGTGAATAAATCTTAATCCTTGGTCATGTAACTTGTTGATGTGAATACTACACATTTGGCTTATGGTTTCCCAAGTGCACACGAAATTTTATTTGTGGATACTTTAAAGTGGGAAATTTTGATTCTTTGTAAGTTTGTTTGACAAAAATTTGCTGCTGTGGGTGTTTTGAAATTCAAATTAAAAGTTCATTCTAATGACTATATTGTGCTTTCACACCTTGCAGCTATTCTAATAGTTTGAGCTATTGAGAATTGGGATTTCTACTTGATTTATGTTCTGTGCAAGTGCAGCTAGGTGTCATTAAGATTCTAATCCTGAAATTTTGAGCAACTGCTGAGATTTTACTCTAAATATGCATGCTTTGAGCTATTGCATTCACTGCCCTTAGTCATTGCACTTGGCCATTTTTCGTCCTGGACAAAATATACTCTTGCTTTTAAGTATTTTCGGGTTTGCTTATTTGTTTTGCAGATGGATAGTGATGTGAAAAGATAATAATGTCTTTAGGCCATATCTGTGATCAGAAATTAGAAAGGCTGCAAAGTTTGAATAGACTAGGGCAATTCATGGGCATTCCGAGGAACTGGAGAGGGAGGAAGGGAGATTAAGCTATGGTTAAATCACTACTCCAACTATCTCGTGGATAATGCCACAAGAAACTTAAGAGTCATTTGAGGAACAAGAAGGAGATAATGTAAAATATAAGATCAATACACTAGTGTAGGCCTTTGTAAGTACCTCAACCTTGATCAAATAGAACAAAAATTTAATTATAACACCTCATATATCACCTCATATAAAAGGTAAATTTTCTGTTCAGTAATTGTTTTACAAAGAAAATTGAATTATTGAATATGGTCTAATCTCCAGAAGTGGGATGATCACCTGCAATGTTGTGAAAATGCAAACTCGAGTTGTGAAAGCCTAATGGGATGTCGTGAAAATGTAAAAATGTGTTGGTGAACTCAAGTTATCAATGGACAACTCGAGTTCTGCATCCTATAAGCTAATCACTCGCCGGTTACCCTCCAGTGACGATATGAACTCGAGTTGTGAAAATGCAAACTCGAGTTGTGAAAGTCTAACGGGATGTCGTGAAAATATAAAAATGTGTTAGTGAACTCGAGTTATCAATGGACAACTCGAGTTCTGCATCCTATAAGCTAATCACTCGCCGGTTACCCTCCAGTGACGATATGAACTTGAGTTGTGAAAATGCAAACTCAAGTTGTGAAGGTGTAACGGGATGTCGTGAAAATGTAACGCTGTGTTGGGAAACTCGAGTTTTCAATTCATAACTCGAGTTCTGCATCCTATAAGCTAATCACTCGCCGGTTACCCTCCAGTGATGATATGAACTCGAGTTGTGAATGGAAAACTCGAGTTGTGAAAGTCAATAGGATGTTGTGAAAATATAATGCTGTGTTGGTAAAGCCTAATGTCGAGTTGGGAATCATGTCAATGATGAAGCAGATGTCGATGATAACTGTGAAGAAGAAGACGAGTTGTTGGTGGTGATGGTCGGTAGTTGCGATCATTACTAAATTTTCCCAGGAAGTGATTGGGTCAAGACTCAGACAATTCGAGTGATTTTCCAAACTTATTCATTACTTCTTATGATCACTTGAGTGTTCTTAATAATCTCTTCTCTGTTTATCCCTGTTTTTTTGCGCATATACACAGGATCCTATAAAAGAAGAAGATGGCGAGTTGTTGGGGGTGATGACATCGGAGTTGTTGGCAACTGAGAAGAAGATGACGAGTGCTCAAGATTTCACTCTATTTTCTTTCTAGTTTATCTCAACTTATGGCATCGGAGTTATTGATATTGTTTAGCTTTTGGTACTTCTTATTTTTTAAGAATAGGATTTAATTCAGAGAAATACAAAATATTAAATGTTGTGGACTATAGCAATCCAAGGCCACGGATCCAGGGTCGACCAACGGCACCGATGACGACAGAGAAGATGATATTTTTCTGAACGCGTTTTAGCGCCATTATCACGCCTCCCTCAACACTTTTCAATTTAAAAACTTCCAGGGTCACGCACATCATTTTGTCTCGAATTCTAATATTCCAGTTCAGACACTCGCACTGATCTGGGATATTAAATTTCGAAACACCTCTGCATCTTTTGTTAATTTAAAAGTTCTTTTTGAGGGATTTTCCCTTATTGTTTTGTGTCTACTATTTTCCGCTGATTTCTTCTTTGCCCATCATCGTGTGTCGTTGGGACTAGGACTAAGTTTATTTATAGTATGTTTGGGATCACTATTTCTTAAAAAATAAGTCCTTATTACGCAAGCCGAGATAAAACTCCTCTCACATATTTACCTCGTATACTGTGAATCACGATTTATAAGCACTTATTGCCCAAAAATAAGCTATTCCAAACAACTGGGTTCTTAATAAGAAAATATCTTTTGTCGGAAAAAAAAAGAACATACCTTTATTTTCTTAAAAAATGTAAAATGTTTTTTGTAAAATGATGGGGTTGCGGTAGACATTCGCAAATCTGTGTTCGGTAAATTTATTTAAAAGAATAAATGTAAAGAAAAAAGAATTTTCAAAATTTTGTTAGGAGATTAATTATAAATTAAGGACATTAATTTGAAAATGGCAAAATTTCTATTAGAAATAATAAAATTTCGGTTGAGTTGAGTTGAGTTCGCCTCCAACACGCGGCTTACCCAATGAAAGCTTAGGCCATTCGCAAGGTGAGCTAGGTTTGGCACGGTTAAACTTAAAAATGATTTGACAAAAGACATTAAAACGTTACTTCTAAAAAAAGGATATAAAAATATTCCTGGAAAATAAAAATATGATAGAAACTAATTTTTTTGAAAATTTGAATGCAATAATATTTTTTTTTTCATTATATTAACTGAAAATTTGATCTAAAATTATAGAATTTCAAAAAATAAAATGTTAGATACTGTCCATCATACATCACATAAAATATACCAAAAAAGGACTGGGCCACTTAAACATTCCCACATCAATTCTAAAATGAGTGTGTCTCAAACTTTGATATTTATGTAATGCATTTATATTAAAATATGCCCTAAGCCATATCTAGTCCCCTCCCTCCTCCTCTCACAATAACAGATTTTACGAAAATTAAGTATGACAATCAAATTTTATAAAACTAATCTCCTACTTTTTCTAAATCCCCTTAGTTTTTTAAATAGGAAAATACTTATCTCAAGTTCTTTATATTCATTTCATCAAATTCTCTAATTACATATAATCACATGTTCAATTTTTGAATTATTATCATTTTACTATAAATTCAAATGAAAGAAATAGGACACATGGTCATATATGATTGGAAAATTTAATATAATAGATGTAAGGAATGTGATGTAAATATGATCTTTTTAAATAATCACTACTATATTAGAATCAAATATCAACAAAAAATATAAAATAAATTTTTTTATGCATTCATGAAATATAAAATAGACAAGTATTATAAAAGATGGAAAAAAAATATTTTGTGATAGATAATAATCATAATATGAAAGGGAAGGAGTAGTTTATTATTGGATCTAGGTTAATACACGATATATATTTTTTTTTTTGCCAACACACCCTGTATAATTTATATAACCAAAATTTTAACTAATCAGAGATATGTTCGGGCCAAAAAACTAATAAGAGATATTTGTAGTTTTCACTTTTTATATGCATTAAAGTTTACAAATTTGATTGGCGAGCTCTTAATTGAGAAGTTTGAAATTAATTAATTAAAATTTAGCATATGTATTGCATGATTGATCATGATTTCGCTTTATTAAAATTAATGCAGATTCTTTTCTTCTTTTTTTCCCAACAAATTAATGCAGATTCTTGAATATCGAACTGCTGTCATTATGTACGAAAATCTCACTTTTTGAATTAGTGATGTGATCAATTAATGTTGGATTTTCTGAAGGAATAATTTGCCTCTTCAAATTAAAAAACTAGTACTACTTAAATATTCATGTGATTTATTAAATCATGTTTAGTAAAAATTATTAAATATTCAATTATCATCTTAATTAAATATAATCATAAAAATGCAAACAGCTTTATTCAATTTATAATTTTTTTAATTATAAATAAAATCCTCAAATTTAGGGAGAAAAATCAGAATTAACCAAGGTCACTTAAGAAGTGTCACTTATAAAAATTGGGATCATCTAAAATCAACGTTGCTCAGTGCTCACTATTAATTCAAACAGGCTTTAAGTCTAAACTAATATGTATATCCTAACTAAGAAAATAATTACAAAAATAAAAATAAAGGAAAATTTTCAAATAAAAATCATTAAAAATGGTAAAAAAACAGAGAGGTGATTTGAATATTCATAAATCATAGATGTGTTAATACCTCCACCGTCCTTTTTCAAATTTAAAGAAAATAAAGAAAATGTCTCTTGGTTTAAAAAAAGAGAGAAGAAGGCGCAATATTATTACAAGTGGTCATTTTAAAATGGAGAGTTGTTATTTTCAAATCTAGATTTAATAAATCCATATTGAGTCTAGGAATTCATCCATGCCTATATTCTCATTTTTGCAAGTGGTCGTTTTTAAATGGAGAGTTATTATTTCCACATCAGAAATTGTTATTTTTAAAAATGAATTTGATATACCTATATCGAGTTTAGAAATTCATCCAGTTTAAAATTGACCAAATGTTTGAATGAAAATGCCAGCATGGATAGATTTTTAAATTCAATATGGGTTTACCAAGTTCAATTTTAAAAATAAAAAAAAATTCTGATATAAAAATGACAACTCTACATTTAGAGAATTTAAACTAAGGCAGCTATTGATAAATTCCTAAACTTGATCCAGATTTATCAAGTTGAACTTTGAAAATAACAACTTCTGATATATAAATATATAAATGATAATTCTTCATTTAACAATTACCACTTATAAAAATATCGTGCATTCTTCTATCTTTTTTAAAACTAAAAAACTTACGGAAGGGCATTTTTATCATTTCTTTTAAATCTTAAAAAGAAATATTGGGGTATTCATACCTCCATGATCTTATAAATATTTGAATCACATCTCCCGTCTTTATTATTTTTAAAGGTCTTTATGTCGGATTTTCCCAAAAATAAAAATCTCCAGGCCCTTACATAAAAATACTTAACTCAAAAACAACATAAAGCTAATTATTAAAATAAATATTAAATAAATAACATTCTCACGAAATGCCCATCAGAAAGAAACTGATTTTACATTTTTACTTTATAAAAAAATGAAAGAAACTAATTTTACGAGAACGTGGGTATTAGGTAAAATACGTATCATGACTCAGTCAAAAAATTTGACTAATCGTATTCAAATTATGTTAGTAAATCTTAAAAAACTTATTTTACTACTTTTAGATTAATATATCATGTTTCTATTGAATGATATTTTATATGCATTCAAATTTTCAAATGGGGTTGGCATGTTCTTAAGGGAAAAGCTTGAAATTAATTAATTACATTTTATTCAATAACTGCATTGTTATAAGAGAAAAAGATAAAAAAATACCACTTGAATTTTAAAATATCAAATTAATGATGATTTTCTATTAAGATGAGTAATTAATTGCTATACTCTTGTACTCAATAGTCAATACCAATACTCTTATGTGCAATAAGATTGATTTAAAATTTTAAAATTTAAATGATATTTTCTTGTTTTTTTTTCTTGTTATAATTGTAGAAATTTTTTATACTTATTTCAAATTAATTTATTTGTTCATGAGTAGAGATGAACACCTGACACAACACTTTTGGTTTTGTTGGATATCTCTAAATTTAATACTAAAAATATTTTAAATAAAGGAAAATCTTTGTGTGGATGCAGAAATGTTCTAATTCAAAGGAAACAGCCATCTCAGGGAAAATATCCCATTAAAAAAGGGACACATGGGTAGATTAAAGATAAGAGAAATTTTGAGTACTTAAATTTATATGTTCAATGTGATTTTTTTAATTAAAAAATGTTCTTTTTTTCAATTAAATAAAAAAAAGATGTATCAAAACCTTATTTTTGAAATACTATTCTCCCAAATCAATAAACTACGATTATTATTTTTAATATAATATAATTATAACCTATTACATTCATCATCCGAATATATTGGAATTCACATGATTCTTAACTTGAGCATTATTAAATCCTTATCAACACACGTCGTTTATCTTTAAACTTTTCAGGAAAGAAATTACAATATTTGTGATTAAATTTCCTCTTCCAATTCTTAACTTGAGTATTATTAAATCCTTATCAACACACGTCATATATCTTTAAACTTTCAGGAAAGAAATTACAATATTTTGGATTAAATTTCCTCTTCCATCTTCCATCCCCTATTAAAGAAAGAAATCGGATGATGATAAAAGAATTATCCGAAAAAATACATAAAAAAATATCTAATAAGTATATCCCCTCTGTATTATCCAACCTATCTTAGTTGCTATTTATCTATTAAAAGTTTTAAACCAAATTATCTCTGCTTCTAATTTTTATATATTTACGTCAACACGGTTAACAATTAATAACAGGAAATTTAAAACATCACCCGAATCCTTGTCGGCGGATAACATGAAATAAATTCTATTTTTTAGGATTAATTCAAAGATTAACATAAATTCATATCTTGCCACCAGAAAAATAACAAATTATCTCCAAAAATAACAGCAGAATCGCCGGAATCTAAACGTCTCCTATATCAATCCTTATAGAGCCCCGTCTCATCTGCTCTATATATATTTCTTTATAAATAACTCTGTTACCTCCCTCCTTCTCCTACTTCTCTTTTATCGGTTTCTCTTTCACCATTGTGATGATGGGGTTCTGTGACGGCAAAGTTTTTGTATTATTGTTACTAAGCCTCCTTTGTGTGGTACAACACAATGGAGTCGAAGCCTCTCATAAAACCTATCCAACTTATCAATCCGTCACTCCTTTTAAAGTCAAGGAAATTCACAGAACTGCCTATCACTTTCAACCTCCCAGCCACTGGATTAACGGTATTCTTTTACACTAAACCATCATCTTTTTCATTTTCTTTTTTGGCCATAGTTTTATTCTGTTTCTAAAGTACTGTTTTCTATCTATTCTATTATTTTCTGCATCGTTATTTGATCATCACTCATCGCGACGTAAAGAAGTTTCACCTGTTCTGTTGTTTTGGTAACCGAATGTTCTTGTAGCGTTTGACCATCTTTAATTACAAGAACCCTACATTCTGTCTAATTTTTTTCAATCGAATTTTTTACGTTGATAATAATCATATATCATATTGGATATTTTTACACAACAAGGAATGTGTCAAGCATGTTTTAATTAATTGGATATAGGATTTTGATGAGTTCTTAGTCAATTAACGTTAAACAATGAAGTTTTCACACATTTTGTGTAATTGTGATCATCCCCTAAAAGCAAAAGTGAGGACAAATTTAACCTAACTTAAACCCAACACCATTCCAAATATATTAACTTCACATTCTTTTGGAAATATCTTGACATGGATAACTAACTATTTTCTTGGCTTGCTAATTCTTTTGGGGCGTCGTCAAATCGTTGTGGTGATGCCAAATTAATGTCAAGCAGATCCAAATGGTGAGTCATCGCTGCCTGTAATTCCATATTTTATGATTCTCAAAATGTCCTTTCCATATTTTATACTACCGATCCTAAATATAGGACATAGTTTATAGTACAAATTGCACTATAAACTATGTCTTATGTTTAGGATCGGAGGGAGTATGATTTTTAAAATGTCATTTAACTTACCGTACATGTATATACACGCACATATCACAGGACCAATGTACTATAACGGGGTTTACCATCTCTTCTATCAATATAACCCTAAGGGAGCAGTGTGGGGCAACATAGTGTGGGCCCACTCCGTATCAAAGGATCTCATCAATTGGACCCCACTTGAGCCCGCCATTTACCCCTCCAAACCCTGGGACAAATATGGCTGCTGGTCCGGATCCGCCACTATCATCCCGGGTATGGGACCCGTTATTCTATACACAGGTATCATTGATGACAAGAACACTCAGGTCCAATGCTACGCCGTTCCCGAAAATGCATCCGACCCATATCTCCAGAAGTGGGTCAAGCCTGACCTTCATAACCCGATTGTGGTGGCGGAGGAAGGCGTGAACGGAACCGCATTCCGTGACCCAACAACCGCCTGGTACAGCAAAGAGGACGGCCACTGGAGGATGCTTGTGGGTAGCAAGAGAGAGCGCAGAGGGATGGCCTACTTGTATAGAAGTAAGGACTTTTTGACATGGGTCAAAGCCAAACACCCGATCCATTCTTCTCCCGATACGGGCATGTGGGAGTGCCCTGACTTTTACCCGGTTTCCATGAAGGGGCAAAACGGGTTGGACCTGTCAGCTATGGATGCACCAAATGTGAAGCACGTGTTAAAAAACAGTCTTGACCTAACTAGGTATGAGTTCTACACACTTGGATCATATTCAACTGGTACGGACAAGTATGTCCCTGATAACACTTCGGAAGATGGTTGGGGTGGACTTCGATACGATTATGGTAACTTTTATGCTTCCAAGTCATTCTTTGATCCCAGCAAGAATAGAAGGATCTTGTGGGGTTGGGCAAACGAATCTGATACTCCCCAAGACGATGTTCTAAAAGGATGGGCAGGAATTCAGGTATTTTAATTCACCCATGAACATGTCAAATTTAAGGTTTCTAATTCATATTCATCATGCACGAGTATTAGGTAAACACGTTACGTTAACTTTTTCAGGCGATCCCAAGGACCGTGTGGCTCGATCCTAATCAAAGACAATTGGTTCAATGGCCTATTGAAGAATTAAACAGCCTCAGAGGGGAGCAAGTTACAATGAAAAATCAAGTACTTCAAAAGGGAGATCACATTGAAGTAACTGGAATAACCCCTGCTCAGGTGAGATTACATATTCTATGGAACAAACTTAAATCATTAGAGGTTAATTGCATATTGTTCTAAATCGTTGAGGATGGGGCAGGCTGATGTGGAAGCCAGCTTCTCTTTTACAAGCTTGGACAATGCAGAGCCATTTGATCCAAGCTGGACGAATGCACAAGATCTTTGTGCGCAAAAGGGTTCAAAGGTTCAAGGCGGTGTTGGACCGTTCGGGCTTCTCACTTTGGCTTCGAAGAAACTGGAGGAGTTCACTCCTGTGTTCTTCAGAATCTTCAAAGCCCAGGACAAGCACGTGGTTCTCTTGTGCTCTGATGCAAGCAGGTACGTACGTCAACGATTTCTTTAATTTGTCATCACACTTCAAAAATCTTTAATTTGTAAACTAGTTGATCTTGGTTTTTTGAATTTCTGAGCAGCTCAAGTTTGAAGAAATCAACATACAAGCCATCATTTGCTGGCTTCGTAGATTTTGATTTGGCAGAAAAGAGACTTCCTCTCAGGAGTCTGGTATGTGTAGATTTTTCTATCACTTCTTTTAAGCTTGTTAGTTGCAAAGTAATAATGACAGCTGATTTGTGTTTGTGAATATGCTAGATTGATCACTCTGTGGTGGAAAGTTTTGGAGCGGGAGGGAAGACAAACATACTATCTAGGGTTTATCCAGAGCTGGCAGTGCAGACTAAGGCTCACTTGTTTGTGTTCAACAATGGCACTGAGCCTATCAAAATAGAATATTTGAATGCTTGGAGCATGAAACTTGCTGCGAGGTACTGAATACCGAGTGAGAGAAGGTGCAGATATTAGGATAGAGAACATTTCAAATCTATGTTTCTTTAATGTTTCGTTAGTTTCTTTAATTTGCTCGATAAAGCACGGATATGCGAACTATGTAAGGGCATTTGCTAAATTTTTAATTACAGTGTCTGCTCTCTTTTTTTCTCCGTGGTAGTTGTTTTGTCTACAAGTCATTGTTTATACTCTTAACACCTGAACACAATTTATCCATCGAAGGCTCTTTGAAAATAAGATCATATATACTTGAAAAGTTAACAATAATTGCTTCACAAAATGAATTGCATTCTGTAATATGTGGGTAAACCTAGCTATTAGTAAGATTGCATTGATATGTTTATATACTCTTAGCCCGTTATATATTTCTAACCTATCAGGGTTTGGTCTAGCGGAGGTTGATCAGGTTCAGGCCCCTCGATTACCCAAAAGGTGAGGGATCAATCCTAGAGTCAACCTGATAGGGAGGGGAGAAACCATGTTCGGCTCTAATCCCCGGAGTGATGTGCCCACTTGCTCACCATAAAGCTAGCTATCAGTAGAGTTGAGAAAAATAAATGTTAGTTTTTTTAACAAAATTATTTTGAAAAAGGCCGGGCTTCTTTTGGCGCATGACCAGAGTTTCCCCCTTTTACATATATTGTCATAGAAGGCCCAAACCGACACATTTTTTTTTTTAAGAATTGCAGATAAAAAGTTATTGTCCAAAACTAAACCTACAAAATCATTCTATAACCCTTTCGGAATTTAATAGAAAAGAAAAAAATTCATTGCCCGAGTAAGCCCCCTTCCCAAACGACTGTGTCCAACTTCCCTCCCTTGCGGCTTCCATCTTAAACCTCTTTCATACCTACAACTACACCATTTTTAATGTAAATTGGGAGGGTGCTCCACTTTTTTTTTTAAATCAAAATGACATTCAATTCTTTTAAGTAGTATCCAATATTCTAAAATAATTTTTTAGAATATCCATTATATAACATAAAAATATTTTCAACAACACCTAGTATTTGGCAAGCTACACTCTTAAGTATTTTTCTAATAACATTCCATATCTCAAACTAAATTTTAGCGCATCCAACATTCGATGTTCCAAATTTATGATGTCATTGCTACTAGAAAAATATTTTAGAGTTTTATAGTTGCAATTAGAAAAATAATTTAAGATACTGAATGCGATAAAAAAATTTAAGATACAAAGTATCGGTTAAAAAGTAGTTTAGAATGCATCTTATCAGATACTAGATGCTCTTGAAAATTATTTTATGTCACATAGTGCAAAAAAAATATTTTAAAATATTAGGTGCGGCTAAAAAAAATACTTGACGGGTTTAAATGTTATTTTTAAAAAAGAAAATAAGAAAGTGGAACACTCTCCCATTCTACACTCAAAACGATATGGTTTTAGGTATCGGAGACGCCAAGGATGAGAGCCTCAACGGAAGGAATCTTGAAGACTATAGTTATAAAATATATCACGTGTTGAATGATTTTAGTGTTTTCTTTTCCTACAATAGAATAGTTTTTTTTTTTTTTTTTTGCCAACTTTCCTTCAATAGCATATCAGCACTAAAAGAAGACAACACAATACACTGTAGCTAATAGCCGCAGAGCACAGTGGCTGGCCTTCACAAGCATCATGATATCACAGTTTTATACAAAAAAAAAAGTGAGCTTTATCATTAGAGTACTGAATCTCCATTGCTTTCCGATGTAATTTGTCATCAATCTCATGATAGAAAACCTGGGAATAAGAACGTCAATAAACAAACAGTTAGAGAGTAAAAAATCAAATAACTCTAATACCAATTGACTAGACTCTGATTAATATTTTACATAAAGCCATAGTTAGTATTACAATAAGCCCTTGTGACCTCACAGTTTTTATATTATTGTTATTATAAAAAAGATAAAAAAATACCACTTAAACTTTGCAGACTTTAACTATAATTAACTACTCATTTTAGTAGAAAATCACGTAAACGAAGCCTAATTTTTTTCACCCTTATTGGAACAAGGAATGACTCTTGGAACCAATGTTTTAAAAGCTAAACCGGACAACGAACTAGAGAGGTCAATGGGTCATGGGTTGTATGATAGGACAGATGGTCGGACCGAGGACATAATAATTAAATAAAAAATAATATTATATATATAAATATAAAAATATATATGAAATTTTAATATCATTTAAAAATAAACACATATAAAAGCATCACTGATTTTGAGGGGGGAAAAGCATCACCGATTCTCTAATTCCTCTCACATACTATCAAATTAGCCATCAATATTTAATCATAACAATAAGAAAACAAAAGTTGCATATGGGTGGTCCCTACCTCAAACTTACTTTTTAAATTGATAAACGGTGGAGAGGAAGAGAATAAAGCCGTCAAGCATATGCGTGGTCCCTCACACTTTTTATTTTTAAATTAGCAATCAGTGGATAGGGAGAGGATAAAGCCATTAATTTGGTCTTCTTTTTTTTTTTTTTGGACTGAGCCATTAATTTGGTCTTTAGTAGAGCAAAACTGAGTAAAGCATACGGTTCTTACCTTAAAAGCTAAAGCTCATGGTCATTTCTGTTTGGTGTGAATCAGCAAGGTGAGTCGAGTTCAGCTCTATATGAGCAAGGAAGGAAAAGTGACGGCTTAGAGACTCTTTCAAACTTAGGGGATGGGGTTTCTCTATTGCGATTGTAGAGAAGAAGAAATTGAACTTTAAGGTTAGAGACTATTTAGGTTTCTCTTTTGTCAATTTAGGTTTTCTTTAGTGGAATGTGTGTATTTTACTTTCTTTTCACTTCAATCAGATGCCTCCGATCCGGATTTTTTTTTTTATTCCCATGCGTTTTTGAATAATTGAATTTGGCCGTTCAGTTTTTTAAAAACCGTTCCGGATCCCAAGTTAACTCCAAATCCTGACCCAATAGCCAGCTTGAAACGGCCCAATCCGGCTAAACTTGTTAAACAGATGAACCATGAAGAACAAGCTGTTCAGTGCAGTGGGAGACAGTTGGACCGGTCCAACCATCCGGTCCGAGTTTCACAACAGTGCTTGGAACAGAAATAAGTCGGGCATGTTATAAGACGGTTTATGAAATTTAGTCGAGTTTCCTTAGACAAAATGAAAAAGCATGCTTATTAAACTGCCATCAACCCTTCATATCTAGATAGCAAAAAGCAAAAGTGACATTCCAAATATATTAATTTGATATTGTTTTTAGAATATTTTGTCATAGGGTTTAATAACTATTTTTTGGCTTGCTATTTCTTATGGGACGCCATCAGATCTGTATCGTGCACATTAATTTTCATGAAACGTTAAAAATGAAAGGTTCATGAAATTTGTTCAAGATTCACTAGACATTGTGAACGAAAACAGGATGGGCACAAGGCCAATTGATTACAATAGATATCTCCTTTGATTTGTGGGTCAAAATCAAAAAATGAATCAATCTTTAGTTTTAGTGAAAAAAGCCAAACTGATCAAGCTTGTTTTAGACTTCGACACTCACAAGACACTTGCATTAAACAATAGTACTCTATACTATTAGATTCCCAAGTATCGTCTGCCAAAAATCATGTGGTCGAATCTAATTTTGAATGAAACTTCAAAATACGAGCTTACCGAACTGCAAACAAAGATACTAAAAAAATCTCATTATGGTTTTAACGCCGCAATATAATTAAAAGCAGAAACGAGTCCAAAACCATCAACGTTGGATAACGCCAGAAAATAACCAGTACAATTGATGTCATCAAAAATGGGTCCTGCGTCCAAGTATCATAGTACACCTGACAAACTATATCAGCTATTTACTTGATCTTTTTCTTTGGCCTCAACTGCAAGGGGTAAGCAATAATTCAGAAATGCAGAGCTTCCAAGCATTAAACGAAGTAAGAATAAGGGATTAGATCATTGGGTAGATGGGAATCACAAAGAGGCAGATAATTCTACCTGATTACTGTGACCACATTTCTTTTTCCTGCAGTTGACAGCTCTTGGATGCAGACGCGCATAGCATCTAACAAGCAAATAATATGAAACTGATTACAATTCAATAAAGGCACAATATAGGGAATAAAACCATGTAATTGGTTTCCTCGAAAAAAAAGGTATTCAAATGCAAATATTTATCCACTGCAACTATTTTTGTTGTTCGTTATGATCAAGTGTCAAGTTGTGCCATGACAAGCAAGAACATCAACAGCTAGTATAGGACCATAGTTGATAAAATAAGATCATGGAGATTGATATTGGAACTAGGATGCCCTCTTTTGCACATATCATAGCAAAAGAGGGTTCAACTTGTAGTTCCCTGTTGAATATTGATTTGGAGAAGGTAGCTAAAAGGCAAGTCGACAGCAAAATTCTCAAACAGAGAAGAGTATTCACTCTTTGAATACGCAACCATTTATTCCTTGGACATCCTCGGAGTGGGTAGAATACACTCTGGGGAGTTTATTCTTCACAACAATAGTAAAAAAATCAATATTAATATAGTAATATACCACCCATGAAAATCAACTGCAAACGAATCAGCTCAGTTGACAAAGTTGGAAATGGAATTCAATATTGGGAGCAACCAATCCCTCTTTTGCACACTTATACAGCAAAAGATGATAGTCGATAATCAAGTAACTCCCATGGCCATCTTGGATGAGAAAGTGATGAACTAAACAAAATAGTCATAGGAAAAAATGTATAGATCGCTTCAGAATTTTACTACTCCAAGACAAAACAATGTGGGACTAAGAACGCTCTATGCACTTCAAAACTTAATATTTCGAATTCGACATTAACAAGGCGGCAAAAACAAAAAATAGAACGGACAAACTGACACGTACTTGCGGCAGATCATCTTGTCTTGATTGTATTTGCGAGCCAAGGCCATCAAAGAAGGCTCGATGATACCACCGCGGAGCCTCAGAACAAGATGAAGAGTGGATTCTGAAGAAAAGATCAATAAATAAACAATTTGTCAAAAAATACACATAAATATATTAAATAATATAAAGTAAAAGTTCAGCGACAGACCCTTCTGAATGTTGTAATCAGCTAAAGTTCTACCATCTTCAAGCTGCTTTCCAGCAAAAATCAAACGCTGCTGATCCGGTGGGATGCCTGATAAATTCAAATTGTAGGTATTCACATTGAATAGTTCAGCTTACTTCAAATTTAAAGATTGGGGAGGGATATTAAGAAGAAAAATAATACCTTCCTTGTCTTGAATCTTAGACTTAACATTGTCTATAGTGTCGCTGCTCTCGACCTCTAGAGTTATGGTCTTCCCTGTAAGGGTTTTGACGAAGATTTGCATCTTAGCTTCTCTCAGTCTCCCCTCTATTTGCCTCCGCAATATGATAAGTCCGTTGAGGATGGATGCGATATGTTTTATATCACGATTTCTAGGGTTTCTAGGGTCCCCGGCTCAACGTTATTTTTTTTCTCTGTCACTTGCATATTACTACTATGATATAAGGCTTGTTTGTTTTAGCGGTGGCTTAAAAAATAAGCCCGTATTACGCAAGCCGAGAAAAACTCATCTCACATATTTACCTCGTATACCGTGAATCACGAATTATAAGCACGTTTTGGACAAAAATAAGCCATTCCAAACGCGCACATAATCCGATGCCAGTTGGGTCTCCCACATGCGGCCTACAACTGGGCCGGGTTTTTTGTTCATAATATGGCCTGCTGGGTATTCACCCACCGGGTCACAATATATCCATCATAGATAATACATAGGAAAAATTCTAGAAAACAACCCTGAAAATTCAAATTTTCAAATCATTTTTGCTTACTACGTTTCATTAGCTATCTGCTATGCTTAGGGCCCGTTTGGTATTAGAAAAATTGGAGGAGGGAAAGAAACTTAGAGAAGGAGAAAGAAGGGAAAGGAATATTGTAAGGGGTGATGAAAGATAGGTTGAGGGAAGATAAGTTGTTTGCTATGAAAAAAATTAAAGGTGGAACTTGAAAAAGAGAGAGAGAAATACCCATTTTAACCTCAAAATAAATTAATAATTATACATTAATTAAATTTATATTTCAATTCACACATTAAATAATTTGCAATACAATAATTTAAAAATTAAATAAAATGAATAAAATATAAATTATAATTTAAATAAATAAAAAAATATTGTATTTACTAATGAAATTGAAATTATTTTTCTATAGAATGAAATTCAAATTTATTAAAAAAAATTTGAATTTATTGATGGAATTTGAATTTGCAAGGCGGGAATCCTGAAAAATTTAAATTAAAAGGCTGAAACCCTGAAATTTGGTTATCACATTCAAATTTGGTAAACAAATTCTGTTTAATCCTATTTTAATTTTCAGGATTTTCACTTTTCAATTTAAATTTTTCAAGGGCATATTTGTCTTTCGTATCTTCCTCCTCGCGAAGGAACTTAGGTTCCCACCAATTTTAATAGGATTTTATCTTCCCACCTTTAAAGGAACATTGGTGGGCTCGGGAACTTGAGTTCCCGAGAAGATTGAGCCAAAATTGTGTTCCAAATAAGAAAACTTGTTCATATTTCCTTTCCTTCCCATCTCTTTCGCATAACAAACGGCCCTAATGAGCAAATCACAACACAACACATTTTAATAGGAATCTCTAATTTGAAGTTTTCAATTTCTGAAGATATTTAATTGGAATCTTCTCATGCATATATCAATTTGTATGGCATAAAAAAAAAATCCTTTTTCCTTCAAAGATACTAAATGCAGCCTATAGGATCCTGTTAAAAAATAGCTTATAAATATTTTCAAGTGAAAAAACATTTCGGTTCGCACACTTGAGAGCATGAAAAATCTTTACTATTGAGGAATAATTATATAAATATACCCCTGCTGTCTCAAACTATGCAAATATTTTTTAAAAAATCAGTTAAATTAGTTGTTTATAAAAAAATTTATTGATTTTTTAAAAGTATCTCCTTTAATTATTTAAATCGGATACTACAATAATATTAGGGATTCTATGCGCTGAGAATAGCTGAATAGGCGTGTTGTAGCGACTCGCATGAACGAAGTTCCTCAAGCAGGCAACAGGCATCTAATAGTTAGAATATTTATTTTAAAAAAATGTACAAAATTAAACATAGAATTAGAGGTACATGATAAAATATGAAAGCAAATTATAACCATAAACTGAATCGACGTGCAACTCAGATATTCGTAAAAAAAAAAAAAAATTATACTCCCTCCGGTCCTAATTATAAGATAAAGTTGACTTTTTTGGAGAAATTAAGGAAACCAATTAAATTACTTTAGAATATTTTTATTTTTATTTTTTTCTCCAAACTAATTAATTTGACTGATAAACTAATATATAATCTAAAAATACTAAAAATATAAACACTTTAAAATAATTTAATTGGCTTCCTTAATTTCTCCAAAAAAGTCAACTTTATCTTATAATTAGGACCGGAGGGAGTAATTACATTTTCCCCATATGTCGCTAAATTGCCATGGCCTTCTCTTTCTTAAAATATCTAGCCGCTCAGCTGCGTGCCATTGACTATATAATTTGATATTACCAATCATCGTCAAGGTTAGCCTGATGAAAACAAAGGACTGTACACACGAATATAAAGAAAGAAACAAGCTCGATGAGCATGGCTCCTGTCTCAATCAAATGGGCATGCCTGAGGATTAAAGGAATAGCTATACTTCCCACCGCTGATGCTCCTGTCAAAAATTTTGCCGCGTCTATCCAACTGCAGGCCAACATCCACATATTATTAATCATAAATAGAGGTTGACCCATGGATAATGGGTCAGTTTCATCTTTTTATTTACCATTTAGTTTTTAAAGCCATGCAGAACTGTAGCAGCTGATTAAAAAGGTAGAGAGCAGCAGCAAACAAAAAGCAGCAGATAGAGTAAAATGTTTAAGCTGGTTAGATCAACAGAAGAACTAACCCCCCACCATCACGGCTTATCAGAAATTGAGTGGATCCACCTCCAAAAAATAGGCACGGCATAGGTACCAGCACATACATGAGAGCTGTAGAAGCAATACATTAAAATCACAACTTTTTAAGAAGCACAAATTCTAAAGGGGAGAGGGGGGAAGAGAGACAGAAGAGCTTCTAGCTTGGGCCAATGCAGCTCACCTGACAACATGGGCCACCAGTTGCCGTATATCACACAAGCCTGCCAAAGAAAACAGAATTCACTTAACAGTTAACACTAGCAAGATAATGTGAACCTTTTTTTTTTCTGGGAACTATAGCTAACCGCCACAAAATGTCCCTCATCTGCTCTGTTTATAGAATAGGCAAAAGGCACCAAAAGGTCATAGGGTGTTGGCTCCAATGAGCCTTTCTAAGACTAGAACTTCCCATGGCCCCTCAACCAGAGGTTGAGTGGCTGCCAGATCAACCACCCCTTGGGGTTAAGATAATAGATTTGATAGAGCCTGATGAGCAGCTGTGGCATTCCACATTCAATTTGATGATGTATTGCACATTTCGTAATTGAAAATAGCAAAGGACACATGAAGCTCCAATTGAATAAACGATTTTCCCCATTTTATTTATCTTGGTGTAGACAACAGAATGATGTAGCCCATTCCCACCCCACATACGCCACCCCAAACACTATCAAGTCCCAACTACATATGAAACCAAGAACCCCATGTTGAAGTACCAAGTGTAAAATATTAATTCTGAACAGCTGCCTGGAAGGCTGTAAGATATATCCTATGCAAAACGAATTTTCAATTGATACAAAAACGTTACAATTGTAACAATCACACAAATAGCCCTCCTGGTCATTCTGAGAAAATCTTAGAAACTCTAAGGAAGACTGTATCACAATTATTAACAAAATCCAAGAATAAAAAATTGATCAGCTGCTTGACATCTGAAATCCCATAGCAATCATTATAAATGCCTAACCAAAAGAATATCAGGGCAAACCTGATTTAAAATTTGCTAGCATATTAAGAAGCAGGTTATGCAAAGTAAGTGCTGACAATAGTTTAGAAGAATAATTCTGCAGATGCAATCCAATATCACACCTACAAATCATTACTTGAATGCCTATTGTCCCAATTCCCAATTCATTTCCAGTTTTCCAAAGATAATCCAAGGCAATTCAGAACCTACTTTGCTCCACACCTCCCGGTAAATGATCAAGTAAGACCAAGAACCTTAGTGTTAAAACAATTGAAAGGCCCTTTTTCAAAACTCCAGCTTAAAGTCAAGTGGTTCTTTGATGTCATCATTAAGTACATTATGAAACTTGAATCAGAGTGAAACAATACATGATTCACAGCACTTAGTTTAAAATGCAGAACAACCAAGTTAGGGACAACAAAAACATAAAATTGGGCACTGCTCAAGAAATTCTCAATGAGCATCTTTGTGGAAGATAGAAAACATACCAGAATCTGTAGCAAAATGCTAGCTGAAAACATGAATGCCAGGCCAGCAAGGCTGCATGTTCAGAAAAAAAAATTATTTAGAAATTTTCCTCGTATGCAAATTAATGCCAAGTTCACAGAACTAAGTTCAAACTTACACTGTAAAGAAGAGAACCATTTGCACATCCCAGTACATGAATTTGTAACACCAGATTTCAGGACAATCAATATCAGAACAGAACATCAGTAGACTGGCAAAGGACTTGAACTAAGCATAAGTGTTTAACATGAAACACAAGCATATATTTCATCATAGGAATATGATTTACAGATATATACGGCATGACATTAGACGTGATAATAGTCACCTGCCATAAAGACCATAACATATATACTGGTTTTGGAAAAAAAATTATCATCTGTACTTATATACTATAGAACAATTTGATTCTGTATACTCCTTTTCCACAGTTAGTCACGGTAACACTGCCAAGTAATGTGTGACAGTCCCTTTTCTTACAAAATAACAAATTAATATGCTAACAGCCGTGTCTTATTATTCGGTGTTGGTAAAGATATATGAAGATGCTGATCCACGACATCTGATCTTAACATCCAAGCTTACATGCATCACATGGGTCCAACGTTTTCTGTTCTGTATTTTTTACTTTTCTTCAATTTAGTGAAGGATGTACGGTTTACCTGCATCTCTCAGCATTCTAGACACAACCTAATTGTATTTGAAATAAGTTAAGATATATGCTTATGGATTGCAAAGTGGTTTGACCGTATCAGGTTGAGATTTAAGTTTATTTCTTACCTTTATTGTCCCATTATCTACCTTCCCTTTGAATCCTATTAAAGACACCCTAAAATAGATTCGTGAAAACTTCTAGAATTCTCCAACGCTGGAGTAAGACTAGACCCCTTTCGAAGGAGACCGAACGAGCGAAAAGATTAGTCTTTCATACCTCCAACTAATCCTCGTCAGAATTTAATAGAAAAGAAAATGTTCCTTCTCATTGAATTCTTCTATTTACAACCCTAATCTAGTTAGCTAATGTCATCTATATTCAGTTCGATCTTTTTTGTTAAATGATTTCAGCCCTAGTCGTTACAACAATCAAAACTTAAACTAACCACACATTGAAAGTAATTTGAACCCGATTCGGGTCATAAAAACGATCGTCGCAAGATATCATAAATAAATATGCAATAGATACTTTGAGTAGAAGTAAAAATTCAGAGGGCGTACCGTGAACTGTCATCGCCATGCTTGAGATGGGGACTGTCTCTGCTGGCAGCAACGAAAGAAGATTTTTGTGTCAAGCGATCAAACTGAACAAAAAGGAGAACGGGGAGTTGCTCGTAACTCGCAAGTCACCCGGTCTTTCGTTCTCGACTTCAATGTTTTCCTGACTTATTTCTACCTATTTTTCTTAACAGTCTACGGTCTATTTAATTCATTGCACTAATCCTCTGCTTATTAAAAAAAATAATGCGATCCCTTTAAAAAGAGAATGGGCTGACCATGCACCATTCAGGCCTAATAAGATCTACCCCAATAAAGCGAGCGATCCCTTTTTTAAAAAGAGAGTGGGCTGACCATGCTCCAATCAGGCCTAATAAGGTCTACCCCATAAAACGTCGTCTATAAGTCCAAGAGAAGTCACTAGATTTTGTTTTTGTCGTAAAGGTCATCTCAGCGCCCAACAAAGGCACAGTTTGAATTACCTATTAGGGGTGTTCAAAGTGTCCCGGTCCCGATCCTGGACATTTTGATCCCAGAAATTTCCCGTTCCGGTCGGGACTGGAACTGGGAAAACCGGGACCGGGATCTATGGGACCCGGGACCGGTCACACATGTTGTGATTCCGGTCCCGGTTTTCTTATTTTTTTTTAAATATTTTTTTATTTTTGTATTTTTTATCCCATAATTTAAGTTACCATTTGATAAAATGTGTATCACATGCTTAGTTGGAGTTAAACTATATATATCATGATACTAATCCTATTATATAATGTATAAAAATAATAACAAAAATGATGAAGGTGATAATAATAATAATAATAAAATGCTATTCTTCAATTCTAGATCAATTTGTGTGATTATTATGGCCTTATTAAATGTTAAATAATTACTTTAAACACTAGATTATAGAAAATTTAACTAAAATAATAATATTTTTTAAATTTAATTTTTTTTAAAAAAAAACCGGGGATTCTCGATTTGATCCCGGTCCCGGTTGGGATTACCGAGACTGGGACCAAACAGGGACCGGGAGCGGGACCGGGATGCAATTTGCATCTCGGCCAAAAACCGGGACCAGGACCGGGAGTGGTTGATCCCGGTCCCGGATTTGAACACCCCTATTACCCATAACGGCAAATTAACATTTAATCAAATATAATTATAAGGCTAAAAGTGGAAAATCGCATGGCCATCTTTGGCACATGGGCCATATATGTCAAGAGTTTTTTTAATATCCTATGCAAACTTTAGCCATAAAAGTTATTGAGCCAAAATGTACCCCGCTTCCAGAATTAGAATTATATTTGGCACCTACCTAGTGTCAGAAACCCCACTCAATATATTAATTAAATTTGCAGTAACCACAAATGCATCTGTCAAGCCAATATTTGTCTATCCACCAAGCTTATATATGTCGTTTGGCTATAAATATAATTTCAAAGAAAAAAAAACTATTACTTCTTATCTTTGCTTTCAACAATATGATAACTATGCACCTTGTTACTCCCATATTTTTATCTTTTCAACATTACAGAGTTGTGAATGAGGATAATTTACAATAATAATGAAAAGCTAGCAATCAATAGAAAATTGTAAATTGATAAAATTTTTAATAACACAATTTATACTACCATAATCCTGAAAAAAAATACTATAATAGCCTCACGTCTTATAATTTTAAGTGATCTAATAAATTAATAGGACTTTGATAACCATTGATATGACTTTGATACCAGTAGACAGAACTCTCATACCAATTGATATGACTCTGATACCAATAGAGAGGACTCTAAAATAATTTGACAGGACTCTAATACTAGTTGATGAGTAATTAAATGAGATGATTGACTCTGATACCTTATGTTTCTCTACTCTGATACCTTATGTTTCTCTATCATCTCTGCTACTTTAATGAGTACTGGTGTAGGAATTAAATTGTATTTTATTACTTTTAATTCTCTCACAAAGTATGTGGAAGTTTAAGTTATAATAAGTACATTACAAGATCTCTACATCACATAAGATCTCTCCTTCAAACACAAATTGACCATTGTCATCGCCACAATGCTCCCTTTATTGCTTATGCGGCATGCATAAAGTCATGCAATGGACAATAATGCCACATATTTGACATCTGCAATTTCAAAAAATTATATAAATAAATATAACATTAAAATAAAAAAATTCAAAAATAAATACAATAATTTTATAATCCTACTAAACGAAAATAAAACTTACATTTTCACGTTGATAATACTCTGATACCAATAGATAGAACTCTGATATCAGTTGATGTGATTCTGAAATCTATTGACAAGACTTTGATACCTTTTTTAGTTAGAGAATGCATTCGGCCCAATTAGCTTAGCTTGATGTTTTTGTAATTGCAAAGTTAGCATACTTGAGTGAGGCTATTTTTATATTCTGTCTATATTGTTTTAATGACAGTTGATTCATACAGGAAAAGTTAGTGTACGTAAAGAATATGCAAGAAAATATTATTTATGATTGCCTCAAGCAATTGTTTTTGCATAATGGAGAGATCACCATTATACTTTTTATATTGCATTTAATTTATTGTTGACATTATATGTTATAATTATTCTCTTCCTAGGTTGGGCCCGTTGCTAGTGATTGGATCAGGGCGAGATACTATTTCTGTTACTAGTTTCATTAAAAAGTCAGCTCCAGCACAAGTTTTTGCGGTTCAGGTTGGACTTTTCTTAATTTTTTGTCCCAAATAAATGTTACAATTTATCATAAATTCTAAATTCCCTAATCAATTTCATTATTTTGTTAGATACAATACCCTGAATGTGACTTTAAGATGTTTGACTTCGTGATCCTTCCTGATCATGAATACTATCTTCACTCTTGGTTTCCTCGGAGATGGGCTAGAAAGCCTGGAAACAATGTGGTAAGTTTTATGGTTGCACTATATTAAGTGTTCGCTTACTAGAAGACTACGAATTAGACCAAAAGTCGTTTAAGACGCCAGTTTCATAGAACTCAATTCTACCTCCAACTTATCCACCTCAACTTGGTCATGATGGTTTCATAGGAGGTGTCTATTGTGTTGATACCAATTGACAGGACTCTGATACCAGTAGATGTGACTTTGATACTCATTGATGTGATTCTAATACTACTTAACAAGACTCTGATACTAATAGATTTGCAAATCTTCTATATCAATTATGTATGTTTCACTGCCCTCTCAATATTTACATACCTCATCTCCTATTCCTCTTTTTCCTTCTCTCTCATTGCTTGGGCGACATCATAGTGTCATTTAACGGAGCATAATCCCACCTATCTACCATCTGTAATTTCAATCAACAATCAAATAAATAAATATATCATAAAAACAAAAAGGAAAAAAATGCCAACAATAATTATAATTTCATTAAATAGAAAAAACTCGCATATTCCTAACTTGTGAATAGTCTGGCAGCATCTCATTCATTCATATCTATTATTCCGTTTCTCCCTCTTTCTCTCCCTATCCGAATTACAATCCTACTGCAAATTATGTGTCATCTGTAGTAACCACAAAGGCATCCGCAAAGCCCATCTTTGCCATATGCTCATTTGTTATAAATGTAATACAAAAAAAATCATTATTTTTTAATGACTTTTGCATTCAACAATATGGTAGCTATGCACCTTGTTGCTTTCGTATTTTGAACTACCAACATTACTGAATTATATATTAAAAATTTGGATAATGTACCATAAGAATGTAAAGATGAGCAACCAACAAAAAATATTGTACAATTAGAAAATTTTTAATGACACAATTTTAATACATTCTATTCCTAAAAAATACATTACAATAGTCCCACATCTTACAATCTTAAGTGCGCTAACCAATTGAAAGCACCTTGATATCCATTAACTTGACTTTGATTCCAATTAACTAGACTCTAATACATATTGACAAGATTTTGATACCATTTGATGTGACCCTTATACCAATTGATATATAGGACTATGATACAAATTGATATGGCTCTTATACTAGTTGACAGGACTCTGATACCAGTTGACATGACTCTGATACCAGTTGATAAGTATTAAGTGAGATTATGTGACTCTTATGTTTCCCTATCATCTCTTTCATTCATATCTCTTATTCCTCCTCTCCCTCTGCCTCCCCCTATTCGAATTACAATTCGATTTCAATTGCTCTCCCTCTTTCTTGGCCTTTCTTTTTTTAACCCTAAAACACTATTCCTCCCTTGCTCTCTTTCTTCTCTCTCACACAGTTTCCTTCTCTCTTTCATCTTTCTTCATACCATTTCCCTCCTCCATCCTTTATTTTCATACTCCTGCGCCTCCAAGCCTTCATTTCAAATGCACTCAAAGTAAAGGTAAGAGGTGAACTTGAAGAGCTAGAGAGGAAGAAGACGAAGCTTTCAAGTTTTGAGGTTAACTTAACATTTTTCTTTTCCCCTCATCCCAGTTGAAGCATTTCCCACCTTTTTTTACTTTGCTGGCTCTTTGTTCCTTTGCGTACCGTCCAGATACATAGACTTATCACGCTCCCTTCGCCAACCATGACTGAGATATCTGAGGTTTAGGGTGTCACTCAAGACATTGAAGCAAAAGAGTAGAATATATGGGTAAATTGTGTTCCGCGCGAAAAGTGATAATAAATTCTTCATCTCTCTTCTTTATCTAATGTCATTTGAACCATGACGGGTGGCAGGGAAATTGGTTTTCTTGACCTACTAAAATGACACTCAAATATTAACTACTTCCTCGTTTCTAAGAGGTCAGGTATCACTGAATAGCTGATCGTATACTGTTACTTTTGCATATAAGACAAAATTAAAAAAAGGAATATCAAACAACAGGTGCCTTTTCCATATACATTTCTGTTTCAATCTTCTTTTCTTCAAAACAAAGAATAAAGTATGTAAGTTTGGCTTTTAGTAATCACATGGGTGACAGTTGCTATTTTCATATAATCTGCAATGTCAAAATAGCTTTGGGTTATTGTGTTCATCTTTGCTCATGCTTTTGTGTGCCTGCGCCTCCCCCTTTCTCTGTTGTTTCTCTGCCTTGTTCCCCTTTTCAGCACTGTTCGTCTGCTACACCATTTTGATTATGAATGAAGTAGGGTGAGAGACGTGATGTTTCGTTGTAATGATAATGAATATAGCGTGGATTTGGTCTGTCAATCTTTTTTAATTGGTAATTTTTTTATAGAACTAATTTTATTTGGATATTATTTATTTTTTATTGAATTAATTAAATTAGTTTTGCTGTTTATAATTATGAAAAGTGTGTCATAGCTAGATTTTAGTGATGCGTTAGTGGGAGAAATCTAATTAGATTTTATATTTAACGTAAGAATTTTTAATTCAAGATATTTTAAATTTACACCATCAAATAATAACTCAAATAACTCGTATGGTTTTTCAAACAAGCTCTTCGAATGACTGAAACATTTTTTCCAAAATATTTTGCATTACTTATTTCCGTTGTATAAAAAAAAAACTGACAGAAACATTACATTTTTTTAGTAATGACACAATAATCGAAAAGTAAAATATCTGTTATATTCCTATATTTTTTAGTGAATAACCGTCACTACAAAAAAACAGGCAATTACCCACGGAAATCACCCACGGAATTCCGTGGCTAAAATACCTACCGACGGAAATCACCGACGGAATTCCGTCGGTAAAAAATTACCGACGAAATTACCGACGGAACACATTCCGTCGGGAAAAAAACTGTGGCTAACAGTTTTTGGGACGGAAATAAATTTCCGTGGGTAATTTCCCACGGATTACCCACGGAAATTTCCGTAGGTAATTTACCAACGGATTGCCCACGGAAATTTCCGTGGCTAATTTCCCACGATTCTGAGACGGAATTCCGTGGGAAATTTCCCACGACTCTGAGACGGAATTCCGTGGGTAATGCCCACGGGTCTGAGACGGAATTCCGTGGGTAATTTCCCACGGGTCTGAGACGGAATTCCGTGGGTAATTTCCCACGGATCTGAGACGGAATTCCGTCTCTAATTTCCCACGGTTCTGAGACGGAATTCCGTGGCTAATTTCCACGGATCTGAGACGGAATTCCGTGGGTAATTTCCCACGGATCGGAGAGGGAATTCCGTCTCTAATTACCTACGGATCTGAGACGGAATTCCGTGGCTAATTTCCACAATCTGAGACGGAATTCCGTGGCTAAATATGCTGTCCGAAATTTTGAAATCATTCTGTAATTGTTTAAATTTTTCTGGGCCATTTTTTTTAATGATTTGCACGACAATTTGCAGTCTGAAATTTTAAATCATTCTGTAATTGTTTATTTTTTCCTGCACCATTTTTTTAATGATTTGCATGACAATAATTTTTAAAACACAATTTAAAATGTTGAGCAAAATAGCATAATCATTGAACTTAAAATGTGGATAACTAAACAAGTCAAAATGTCACAAATATGAAGTCATTGAAACAGTAGAAAAAGACTTAATAGAAAGAAGTTAACAGTAACAAGTCTATGGAAACAATAAACATAAGAAAGCTACAAGTTCTCAACTCTGATTTTCATCTTCTTCATTTGCATTGGTAGCAGAGGGAGCCTGAGCATTGGCATTGTTAGAGAGATTAGGAAATTGAATCCCCATTCCTTGCAAGGCAGTCATAATCAGGTCAGTTGCTTGTTTAAGCTGCTGATTTTCTTGTCTGAGATGTTCAGTCTCTTGTGTAAGGTATGTTATCCTCGTGTGCAATTCTTGAACGTTAGAATCCCCCGTCGAGTTTATGGAAGGAGGTGAGGCAGAAGAAACAATATTTTGATTTTCAGATCCAAGCCCATAGATTCGACCCTTCTTGTTCTTACCACCGGTAACCTCTAACCACAGATTAAGTTCATCCTGATTAGATTGGACACTGCCTGTCTCAGAACTAACTGATGCCTTTAGTCTCAGAAATTCATCCTACAAACATAAAGTACATAAAATAAGTACATCATAACAAATTTATTTTCAGATCAGATTTATCATATAAGGAGACCATAAAGAGAAAAGGATATGCCCTACATGTTCTTGTTCTTATAATTGATTGCTATATAAGAATTTAATCAATAGCACCTTCACTAACATATTCCATTCTCAAGTAAATAGAATTGCTTCTCGTGCAATTAATCAAACACTTCATATGCATTATGTAAAATCAACTCATAAACTTCAACAATCTTAATTTAACAAAATTTCTCTTCTATACAATTTCACAAGTACCATGTGTAAAATCAAGTCATAAAACAATCATCACCATCTCATATTGTTGACAAGCAACTTCAAATATCTTTGTTTAATCGCAAAGCCACCTAAATCAAATTTCTTAACACTTTTAATTGATAATAAACATCATACTCCACCGTTTAGCAATCATCTAACACTCAAACATCAATGAAGTTTCACAAGGTCCCAACATTCAATTGAACTCAATCAAATACCAAACAGATTTTGCAATTCACACATGACCAAACAGGAGAAAAATACAACATTCTACTGCATAATCTGAATAGAGACAGGGAGAACAGAATTACTAGGGATGGTGACAGTGAGAGTTACCGTAGGAAGCAAAGATATGATTCAGAGGATGAAATTGACAGGAAATCAAGAAGAGATAGAGACAGGGAGAACAGAATTACTAGGGATGGTGACAGTGAGAGTTACCGTAGGAAGCAAAGATATGATTCAGAGGATGAAATTGACAGGAAATCAAGAAGAGATAGAGATAGGGAGAACAGAATTTCTAGGGATGGTGACAGTGAGAAGTACCGTAGGGATAAGCATGAGAGAAAGCAACAAGAAGATAACATTATAGCCTGCCCCAGTATCTATGGGGAGTGTAATCGAATCCAAAGATTCAAAGGACTTACCACTGCCACTGATTTTGATCAATAGCCATCAAAGACATTACGTTGGTACAGAATCTATATCTTCCCTTCTTGGAATCCCTCTGAATAACAGTCTATATCTTTGAAGTTTGAACATAGGAAATTCCAAACAAGAACTAGTTTTTCTTTTCCACATGCATGGATTTTTTTAATTATAAATTTAACAAATTGCATGCAAGGGTGCTGTTTACCGGGATTGTGACCCCATACAAAAGTCACAAGTGTCACAAAAAAAAAAAAGGATATCGAGAATATCAGTTTCCCTAATGTACAATGATACTAGCGACTTGGGCTTTAGTCCTTGTTTTGGGCTCTCACTAAACTCAACATCTTCCAAATTGATTTAGGATTGTTACAAGTATTGATGAAATCAAAATACAATACATATATATATATAATGATTTCATGTACCCGCATGATTGGGTGCAAATATCAAATATAAGTCGAGGCTGTCAACATAGAAACTGACCCCGTGGTTAATATTTCTAACAGTGGCTCACAAAAGGAGAACATACATGAAAACATACACTCCAGGACGATGGAGTTAGTGCAAAAACCAAATTAATTACATGCCAATATTACTGCTTTGAATGCTCATTTCAGATCCGTATTGTCATTAACGTTAAGCAACGAAACTAATGACACCCAACCCCAAGTTATTATTATATATAACTGTCGGCGAGGAGGTAGAAGAAGCTTCGCATGGGGCTTCCAAGAGACATGGTACTTTCTTTTCCCACACCACCAGATTTGCTTTGCCTCAACCTTTCCCTCGATTTTTGTCCTTTTCTTCATCCACCATCCTTACTTTAATTACTTACGTGTTTTGTCTCTAGCCGACACTATTGTCATTTCCCCTTCCATCAAGTCTTTAAATATACCCAAGAGTTTTTCCACCAGCCACAGTGAACTCTAAACTCTACATGACCCTTCATAAAAATGGAGAAAAGAATTGACTAGCGAATTTTCTTAAGCTCTTTCTCTCTCATGGGCTCTTCCTAAACAAAAGGTTTCTTTCCTTTCCTCTTTTACCACTTCCAATCTCTCCGTAACTCATGGATATCATCATCGTCATCTTCTAGAACTGATGAGAAGAACCCGAGTTGCAAAACCCAGAATGAGCAGAGTCCAAATCACAGGTTATCAGGTTAAGTAGAGAGCAAGTGATCATAGTGATGGGTGAATTGGGACTGATCAGTAAAGAATCAGAAGGAGAAGGTTTAGAGGAGGAGATCGGGGAAGAAGAGATTGAAGCATTGTTTGAAGAGGACTGATTATGTTAAGCTAAACTAATCACCATTGTGTGTTCGTTTATTGCTAATTTGGACATCATGTGAGTTTTTTTTTTTTTTGGGTTGAAGTATCTTATTGTAGATTTCACGTTGGTTTCTTTTCTTTTTGTCATTTATGTTCAATAATAATATCAATTTAGTTCAGTGCTTGTAATTTTCGCTTTATTCAGTAAGCTTGCCATTTATTAGATTGACGAAGGGTATGATATAATTTTACCACATTTTATTACAAAATTGAAAGTCATTTATTGGTATGGAAGCTTTGTATCAGGGATATAGAATGATATGAATTAATTTTCCTTTCTCTCCTGTCTCGGGGTTCAGATTCTGACCCAAGACCCTCTGCTTCTCCCTATCCTTCTTTTTCTTTCTAAGTTCTTACCTCTACGGGCTGGTTCCTATCACATTATTTTATATGAATAATACAACTTAAATTTAATGTTTGAAAATCCCTCGCTCTCACTCTCACTCTCACTCCAGTGCTGCATTTTGAACAGGCGACATTGCAGCTGAGATTAGATTGTCTCTCCATGCCACCATCCCAATAGATTCCAAACAGATGCTAAATAAAACACACATATCAATGATAGTCTATGCATATATAGTACGGCTTTTTCATCAGTTATATAAACTGACATATGGCATTGATGGTGATGAGGAGGAGGCTCCATGAGTGATTATTTAAAGTAGACAATATTATTAATATACATCATGTGATATGTGAGAGCAATATAATAACGAGAGAATGAAACATAACCTAATGAAACAGAACCTAATGAAACAGAACCTACAGATAAATATTCAACGAGAGAATAAAGGAATGAAACAGAACCTATAGATAAATATTCAACAAATAAAGGAACCATAATAATGTATCTTTTTGTCTTTTTTCTGTGACAGATCATGTACATGTATGCTATTCTTGCTACTCCCTCCCCATGTTTTGACCAAATTATTAATCATCTTGTTTCTTTGGCAACCCATTTGGATGTGTTCAATATATCTTAATCATATTCTATATAAACCAATCTTTCAAAGCTAGGCCACCTTTTTTTCTACGTGTGTTGGGTTTATCCAACCATTAAAGAAAACCATATTCTATGAGAATTTAATAACAGATATCAGTGAATCAGAAACAACCATATACTTACATGAGTTGCAACTGCACGATGGTCCGCAAATTCTCCAGTTTTCTCATTATAATGAGTCTTCTTGAACAATTCAAACACAGAAGGCTCTCTTCCCAAATCTTCAGCCTACAAGTATTTATAAAAATGTATTACACGAAGCATCAAATACATAATGATTGAACCAATTGAAGATAAATACTTACCATCCTCCTTTTATGCTCACTATTCGGAATACTACCCCCCTTGTGTTGAGTGCCTCCTTTGCTAGAGGCTCGATTGGTCTTTGCTATCTCACACTTGCTCTTATATTAAAATAGATTTTATAACATGCCATTTCCTTAGCATTTGGTTACTTTAGTCCTCTAAGAATTTTAGAACAACCACTTCCTTCGGTTCTGAAATTTCTGAAGTCTAATGATTTGTTGGTGACTCTGCTTGTTATCTATGATTATTTATGGTTTCCCGTTTCTTTTTCCCATATTGATTGATTCATCAATTTAATTTTGTTATTAAAATGGGAGACAGTACCTTATCAACTATTTATTGGAGAATGTGAACTATAATATATGAATAAATTCTTGTAAATGACATTTCTGGTGACAATGATGTTGATAGCAAGAGGGGTTTTCCATCTGTTGTCTCCGGTTAACTAATCTTACAGATAGACCAGAAAATCACTGAACTTGTTGCTGAGCAGCAGAAGTTTGATGCTGAGCGGGGTCATGATAAATCACAACCGGATCAACTTAAGCAGGACATTGCTAACACTAACAAGCAGAAGAAACTAATTTCTAAAGCACTTGAAAATAAGGTGTTACTACATTATAGATTATTTATACCCATGTTTTGAGAACTTATATCTGTCATTGCTTGTGGAATTCTTTTTGATTTTTTTAAAGCTTTGCTTTAATTGCTTGTAGGAGAAGTCACTTGGAGATGTCCAGTGGCAGTGTTCTTTAACTAACTATTTGCTAAGGGGACTATCCTTAATTAGCTGCATTTCATCACAAAAGGCAACGCTGAATTTCTTTGTTAGATTCTGAGTGAATTAGTTAGAAATAGAAGAGAAAGTGAGAAGGAGAAAGCCTAGACCCAGGATCTGCAACTCAAGATTGGGGGAAAAGGAAATACTTTCATACATAATTAACCATAAGTCTGAAACAAGACAGCAAGCTCTTAAATACTAACCACAACTGACAATAAAAAACAACCATGTCATCTTCATACTTTCATCAAAACTATGTGAAAAGGAAATACTTTCATTTGTTCCCCTATAACCATGTCATCTTAATTTCTATCATCAAAACTCATGGTTGCAAAAAAACAGAGAAGTTCAATAATCATTGATTACAGCAACGGTTACCAAATTGCCCTGAGAGAATATTCTATCGAGAATACATTGTGAATGAACACTTTTAAAAGAGATTCAGAAACATTACTATAATTTTGGGCTCAAAGACTTGATCATAACACAGTTAAAGAAGAAAAGAAAAAGAGGAGACAATACCTCAAATTGGCAATTGTTCTTCGGGAAAAAAATCTGGGTGAAGATGATCGGTGGTGAGGCTGATTGAGTGACCGACGGTGAGGTTACCGGAGAGAAAGGGGAAAAGTTTCTGGTGTTGAGAGAGACTGCGCAATGGTGAGAGCCGATGGAAACCTTCCGATGGTGAGGTCGATGGAGTCCGCGACTGTGTGGGCGGGGCTGAAGGCGACAGAGATAAAGGGGAAAGGCGCTCGGTGCTGACGCCGATGGAGTTGCCATCGGTGTGAGCGGCGGTGAGGTACTGTGCAGGGCGACGGTTCAGAGTGATGGTTTTTACGTGGCTGGTGAGGAAAAATCGAAGAGGGAGTGATTGTGAGAGAGATTGTTTATTCCTATTTTGTAACCAAAATAACAAAGAAAAAGATTGAAGTGTACCGGACTTACCGACTGAGGACCAACGCCGCAGGGAGGGAGGGAGATTGGAGAGATTGCGGACAGCGAGAGAGTGCTGAGGCCTTGCCTTCCGACACTGAGCAAAGGGATTAGGTCTCGGACAAGCTCATTCTTCCCATTTCCATAAAGCAATCGGCCGATTCCGGATTGAAATCTGCGCAGGAGCTGCAAATCACCGAAATAGTTTCTTGGAGCAGCGAATCGAACTCAGAAAATGGGTTGGGATGATGTATCTTTAGATGATTCACGCGGGCGGTTCTGGAGGGAAAATTTTCGACTCGTGGGTTGGGGAATTTTTTCGGGTGGGAGCTGCGTATGCGTATGTGTTCGGTTTTTAATTACTCCAAATAAAAAAAAAAACCATTTGCCACGGAAATTGCTGACGAAATACTTCCGTCAGTAAATAACCACGATATTCCGTCGCTGATGGTTACTCTCCGACGAACTTGCCCACGGAATTATTCCGTGGCAAATTGCTGACGCATTTCCGTGGGCAATTCCGTCTCTGATTTTCCTGACGGAATTTCCGTCCCAGATGCGTCTGAAATTACCCACAGACATGGTTCCGTCTC